>OY720643.1:41795673-42413173 GCA_963169105.1 Ceriagrion tenellum | reverse complement strand
TTTAGGAACTTATCCTTCAGCTTCATAATCATTTCCTTGCCATCTTGGTGGAAGAGATCTTCTTGTTCACGAATATCTTTTTGAATATTCACCTCCCCACAAGTAACCTTTTGAAGAGATAATCTCAAAGCAGCGGTTGCCACTTTTAATTTCTTCGCCAGATATTTGCTTGTCCTCTGCAATTTTTGTTGTTGTTACAGGTGTTTGATCCAGGGATTTTAACGTCTTGTTCAGTTTTCCCAAGCGAATTTCTTTTCCTGGAGTGTACTGACATCCATTGGTTTCATCAGTCCCGCTATCTTTCATAGAACTAACTGATAACTCTGACTAAGAACCTTGAGATTTAATAGCAAATGTAGCACTGGTTGAAGGTCCTTCTGCACCATAAACCCTACTCTGATAATCGTCATTTGTGGCGACCTCTGACTGACTTTCTGGCACATGTTGAGAGCAACCTGGATTGTTCTATTCGGCAAAATTTTCTGGCTCGTTGAATTTTTTACACCCACTTTACATTAAACACAGAGCTTCTAACCTCTATTACAACAGGCACTGTGTCATGGTAGAAATTGTGGAACTCGCTTGTTGTTGTCCATAAATTAATCGAGCGAATGTTTCTGTGCAAATTCAAGGGATTGCAGCACCGCTCTTGACGAACCTCCTAGAAGAGTAAATAATCCTTACAATGACGGTTGCACACACTGAGTACAGCATCCACACCACTTCTCAATTCGATCAACTCAATTTCACGAGTAGAATAGCTGTGAAGACTCCTCAATACTGTTACACTCGAAAATTTCTGGTTTAAAGCATTTCCAGCTGAACATATCATAATCAACTACTGCTATACTATATATTAATCCGTGCTGCAGACCATGAAATGTTTACTCGCACTGAAACACGCGCTCTCTAAAAATGAGACCAAGGACAGTTTCGAAACGTCACTGACGGAGGATAGACGGCAACTGACGAATTGCTTCAAATGCGATAGTCAGTGAGGGAAAAAAAGTAATGGTAGCTCTTCGCATTTACCGTTCTTTTTTTTATCAGGGGTTAATATGTGAATGGGTGAGGGTGGGCGACGGCTACTGGGCGCAATGGTTGTAAAGATGTTTCTCAGAACAAAATAAAGGGTATGTGAGGAGAATGAGATAGGGGAAGAGAGGAAAGTAGCATTGGAGGTCTAAGACGGGGCGAGGTTTGTCTATTGTTCTCCGAGCACGGACGCTGGTGGGCCCACGGTCGCCCCCGCTGTTAAGCATGTTGTCGCTAATCCTAGATTCTAACGCGACGGTCACTTCAGTGGGAAGCAAATAGCGAATGTCATGGGTAAAGGGAATCAAAGGGTCGGTATACAGTTAAAATTGGTGAAAAGAAGATGGAAAAGGCTGATGAGATCTGGAGAACAGACTACTGAACGTTCGGCGCGAGATCCGGACGCCGCCGCGGCGGGAGGCCAGCGTTACGCCTTCACTCAAAATTTTTTTTCTATCTTAAATGAAATATTACCCCTACCAAATTTTTTTAACTCGTAGAGGAGGGTTGTATCTACAGCATATTAAAAAAATGAGGAAAATCGAAGGCAAAGCTACATCGTCAAAAATCGATTTGAACATTTGAATTTGTTATAAACTTTATTTAATTGTTTAAATTTTATGTAATAATCCATTAATTATCTTTCTCAATTTAATACCTTTAAAATAAATCATTGCATGCATTTTTATCTTCCTTATTGCCGGAGATATGCCGTCAAATGCGACGACGCTTTTGTAAAATTCTTGTTTTACAACATTGCAATATCTCGTAAACCGTTGAATGGATTACAAAATGGCTCTGGGGTTTTCATTTTGTAATCAAATGAAGTCGATTTGCCAAATTTGGTCGAAATCGGTTACCCCAAGGGCAATCACCTGGTCGAATTTGGATGGAATGACCCATATATATTTATATATATATATACTCACATAAATATTTATACAGAAAGGTAGAAAGAAAGTGGATAGGAACACATAAAATAAGCGAACACAATGGTGGTGTGAAGATGAAATGATGGCCGATTCCAAGCAGAAAAAATTCGACTGGACCGGGAATCTAACCACGGACCTTTGGATGTCGCGTCCACTGCTCAGACCACCGAGCTACCCAGTCTACAAAGAATCCACTGGAATCGGCGGGGGTTAATATGAACAAACACTCCCCAAGGCATGACCCATGAGAGCGGCCAGTAGATGGCGCGCGGGCAGCTTTTCACCCACCGGCAGAGAGAGAATGACATACACAGAAGGCGAAATGAAAGAATAACTCAAGCACACAGACAGTGGTGAAAGATATAGAACAGGCGTTTCGGGGTACGCTAACCCAAGTAGGAAATGACCCGTTCAGGGCATACAATCGTTCACTCATTCATTCAGACCGCACAGCGGCAAATACTCACATAAATATTTATACAGAAAGGTAGAAAGAAAGTGGATAGGAACACATAAAATAAACGAACACAATGGTGGTGTGAAGATGAAATGATGGCCGATTCCAAGCAGAAAAAATTCGACTGGACCGGGAATCGAACCACATATATATATATATATATATATATATATATATATATATATATATATATATATATATATATATATATATATATATAGATGAAGTTACGAATGGGGCAACTAGTTGGCTGAACAACGTAGTATTTTGTTTTCCTTGTTACACAATAAATGATATACCTTCCGATAAAATGAAAAAGAAACTTTTCCACACAATAAATAATAGACCGGTGATGCCTATTTCTTCCGACTCATGCTCTGCGCGAGTGTTTCGCCGTCGTCATAGCAGCCAACTCGAACGGTGCATTGTAGGGAGACATCAGGGGTGCGTTCCGAATCACGCATGATGCGCATCAAGCTGGAGCGTTTGAGCTATCGTTCCGAGTTGCTGACACGCTTTGGAGCTCTTGAAGCGTGTGCGCAAATCGGAACGGATTTGATGCGAATATGGCGCCAGAATAATCATGTTCAAAAGACTTCGTGAGGAGTAAGCGGATGGAGGACTGACTGATCTGCCGTATAGCACGCGATTATCCGTGCCTTTAACTTTAATGTGTTATGCTCTCTTAAAATTTCTACCATCTACAGAGTCTACAAGTAACATTTCTCTGCAACCATGTTAGTGAATTACAAACTGTCCTACGCATACCTGATCCATTTCAGTGAACAGGAATACCCCTGTCCGATACCATCCCATTTGTTTTCTAATTTCAGTTATCAAGTATTATCAATTATATTCACAAATACTAAAATGTTAAACTTTTGGCTGTATTTAAAAGTAGAATTAAGTACTCGGTCAATGTTGAATGAAAGCAAAGCTGTGCTTAGGTGCAGGGTTAGGGGTTAACTTAGTCTAATGGCTTTGGCTTGCTCTCTGATTCTTTGTGTGGTAACTAGAAATCTCAGAACAAATTTCATTTAATGCTGTGATTCAACTTGTCGCACGGGCGTGTGGCAGAGAATGTTACGACACCAGCCGTGAACAGATGCAGGGGATAAGGTTTTTGGAGGAGATTTTGTGACGTGTATAATAGGAGTGTATATAGTGAAGCTCAGTTTTTATTGTGATTGCTTATTGTGCGCGGGACGAGTATTTGTACCTATCTATTCGGCAGTGTATCTCTCTTAGTTTATCGCTTCTGCTAGACCTGGAGACATAGTGAGACATCATAAAAATATTCTCTGTGTTGCTGTGAAATAAACAAGTTCTGAATTTCTCGAGCCAGCTAAGCCTAGCGTGTTGCCCCTGAGTCTTTAGGGGCTCCACATTTAATCCCTTTATAAGTTGTAAAACACTATATGTTCACTCGTGGCAGTTTTTAACTAAGCAAGTAGCTTTTCTTTGTATTTTATTAATCATTTGGTTAAATGCTTGTGACTGGGGTCCCAAATGCTCGCGCCGTATTCGAGATATAGTCTAACCAGAGCGATGTAGCATTTCTCTTCGACTTTTTTATCCTAGGACTTTCCTATTATACGCTCAACAAAATCTAGTTCCTTTAACGCTGTGCCATATATATTTTGTATGTGTGTTTTCCAGGATATATAACGAGTTAAGGCAGTTCCAAGATAGTTAACAGTATTTTGAAGGGTCTTTTCAAAAAAATCGATTGCTTCTGGAACTACTTCTTCTAGTTGTATTTATTCATTTCAATAAATGGCGCATCATATGCATCAATCTAAATAATAATCATAATAATTCTGCGGTCACTTGGTTTAATCCAAAGGCATGATTCAAACTCAACGTAGCCACTCATCCGTAATGTTCGTGACGGAGTTTTTGGCCCCAGCTGAGATGAACGTGGATGCAAAGTAGGTGGAGAAACGGACGAAGTATCATTACATGCTTTTTCAGCTCCGCCGGTTGTACCCCAAGAACTCTTTAGATTGGTATTTCTCACCTTAGGTGTGCTCGGTGGAGTTTAGGGCTCGCTGCGAGAGAGCATCAAGTAAATTCCGTCCTGCGTGGTACAAGCGAAATCACTTGCAGCTCGCATGCAGAAGGCCGTCACTTAGAGTCACTCCGTCTACTCCTAACACATGACCCGGGCACAGAGGAGCCGCCAATTCGATTGGTATCGGACACAACAGCGGAAACTTCCTGTCCACTCCAATATCTGCGGCCATTATGACGGCAACGAAAACTGATGCTTGCTGTTCAATGTACTGCTATGTGAGTTTATCACTACGAGTTTATCTCAATGCATATGAAGACTGTGATAATTAGAAATATGATCTAGCTATAGACGTGTCTTTTCGTGGTTAAGCAACAGTTACCGAAAGAATTTGAATTGGGTAACATTAACTAGTAGTTAACCCTTTCAAATTATATAGTCAAATTTGGCGTATTGAGCTTGCATTGTATTTGTATTGTACCATAAATTTCTTACTTTTTCATTTGAGTGTATGCTAAGAAAAAACTCGATCCATCAGGTACAATTTTAAACATTTTCTGCTTCAACTGAAAATACTGACCTAATTCGAGCATCTTCCGCTTCATATTCCGCTGCTTGAAATGATAAGGGTGGGCATGAGTCATTTTTCTATTATACCAAATCAGCCATTAAGTCCAGAGAAATCACAGATTAATCACAAATACATCGCATTATTAATTCTGTTCTTTCTTAGTTACAGGTGAAAACATGAATTTCATCAAAGATGCCATCCTGGCATTACTGCAAATGTATCGATTACCAGTGGAAACCCTTCCTCTCATCTATACAATCCTTCAAAATACAAGGTGTGACGTGAAGGAGGCTTCACACCAAATACAAGATGGTGGGTACACAGTTTCGAGATCACGTATGGTGGCGGTGAAATGAAAGTTACGGTGCAACCGTTGGGAAAAAATATTAGTTTTCGTGTTCTAAAATCTTATAGATGCTCGGAGATTGATCGCAATATTTAAAAACTGGGCAGTGTTGCTTGTGATGAAAGCTATTCGAGATCTGGAAAGTCTTGAAGTAGCTTACTATGCCTGGCAATGATGCGCATGATCTTATATAGGTGAGATTTTTGTGCTGAAAGCCATTGGATTGGTTTTAAATGAATCAAATTTTTGAAGTGATATATCTCCAATGCAATGAGCTGGTTATGAAAGTATCGCCTAAAAATATTTTTAGCGAATAAATGAAAAATAAATTCTATACTGAATAAAACTAGGATACAATTCAAAGTAATTCAAGTCTCTATGTGCCATGATATTAGTAAACCTAGTGTTGATAATTCGAAATATAACAAAAATGTGAAATAATCGATCTTATATAACATAATTTGAAAAAAACTAAACCTTCATTAATTTCCGAGTTGATTTTGTGCATTGTAACCAGTCTGCCCTTTTTTCGATGAGTTTGGAATGCGATTCGTAAACGGCCTTTGAGCTGGAATAAGGTGAAATATCTTTACAACGCTGCAAAAATTCGGAATAATATGGAAGAATTAGTATTTTGTGATACAGATCACATTTTTCGGCGGAAAATCAGTGATCAATAAACCGCTTTTCTAAAACCAGTGTCAAGTGGAAAAAATCAATTTTCTATAGAGAAATGTCGAATGCAGTATATTCTCACCGTGGCGTTGACTTTCTTTAAATGAGAGAGTTTGGTGAAAAACTACTGACAAGCATATTAATATGCGGAGGTTTATTTGACTCAGCATTGATCAAGCATCTATTTTGTAATGTGTGACAAATAAGTGGATGATGAAATAAGAAGGGATATAAGTGCTGATTAAAGAAAATACACTGAAGTGTCCAAGTGTTTTTGAAGTGATTCGAAATATAATGGAATGATTTTGTGCATTTTCCTCATCGAATTAGATGTGAAAGCTAATCCCACATTATCAAACTCTCACGTGTAATTGAAGAGTATTAATATCCAATTTTTAGTGTCGCAAAGAAAAACTGCTCCACCAAAGCAGCGACCAAATCCCCTGGCGCTGAGGCTACGGTCTTTACTCCTTTTTTAGGCTTCGGCAGTCCTCGGGGAGGCTAAGCTCAATGAAGTGCACCGACTCGCCACTAAAGAACTATTTGTCCATGCCAAGCACATATTTCAGCCAGGAGCAGCAGTATCTAAAAATAAAACCAGCAATATGTTCCATTAGGGTGGTCACAAGGTACGAGGTGCTACCCAAAAGTTCGGGGAATTTTACCATAAAAATAAAATAGCTTACCATAACTTCTAATTTCCACCATTTCCTTCAAAATAGTCCCCTTGGGCATTGATACAGCGATTCCAGCGTTTTTTCCATGATTCCATGAATCCCTGGAAGTCTGCAAGTGTAAGTGTTCGAAGCACATTCTGCGTTTCTTCCTAAATCTTCTCAATTTTGTAAAAACGACGGCCTTTCGGTTGAAATTTTATTATGGGAAAGAGAAAAAAGTCGCGCGGGGTGAGCTAAGGCGAATAGGGTGAGTGGGGAATGACTACCGTGTTTTTGGAAGGCAAAACAATGTCGTGGTGCAGAACCCAGCTGTTGTTAGCCCACTGATTGCTTTCACGTAACCGCTTCAAAACTTTACAATAAAACTTCCCAATGACAGCTACCGGGACCGTGGACCGGGAATCGATCCACGGATTTTGGTTTGCCGGACTAATGCGCAGACCACTACGCTATCCAGGCTTCCTAATTCCAATGGCAATTTTGGTGGATACAAGGCAACTAGATCTTATGATAAGTATCCCTTTGATGTCAAAAAAAACAATCATCATGGACTTGGCGTTGCTGCGAACTTGGCGTGCTTTTTCTGGCCGCGGTGAACGTGGCGACTTCCACTGCGACGACTGCTGTTTAGTTTCAGGGTCATAACCGTACACTCATGTCTCATCATCGGTTACAATATTGGAGATGAAGTTAGGGTCATCTCTTGGTGCATTTTTTGATTCACTGCAGACAGATACGCGATTTTCTTTCTGGTCCCTGTTCAACAGTCTCGTTACGAATTTGGCAGCAATGCGTCTCATATTCAAATTGTCTGACTAGATGCGTTGCACGGACCAGTATGACATTTCTACGATTGCAGAGACATCATGAATTGTTTTTCAACGTTCTGCAACAATAGCCTCTCGCACTTTTGGGATGTTTTCCGGTGTTGTGCTTGTTGACGGTCGTCCTGAACGCTCTTCATCGTGGACTGTCGTTCGTCCATTTTTGACACGTTTTTACCGCAAAAAAGTTTTACTTTGACACATAGCACTCTCACCAAATGCTTCCACAAGCATGCGATGGGTTTCTGCAGCAGTTTTTTTAAGCTTGAAGCAAAAATTGATGGAGGTTCTTTGCTCTTTAAAATCTGCCATTTAGAAAAGCGCCGAAACACTAAAACACAACGTTATACAACCGCACGAAACTTAACATCTACATCTACATACTACCCCGCAAGCCACCTCAAAAGGCGTGTGGCGGAAGGTGTTAGGACACCAGTCGTAAAAAAAAAATTTCTGCCTAGCATTTATTAAAGTCCTTAATTGTTCGGGGGAAAAACGAATTCCCATACATATCCGTTCGGCAAAATATCCCTCTTAATTAATCGATTCTGTCGGACCTGGAAATATAATGTGGTTCTATTATGATGTTCTCCGTGTCGCTCTGAAAGATATCCATTCTCAATTGCTCAAGCAATCTAAGCCTAGCGCGCAGCCTCCGAGTCTCTAGCGGCTCCCACCCTCAATCGTTCAAAATCCGTGTAACGCTTTCTGTTCGGCCGTAGCAGTTTTTGACGAATCGCGCAGCTTTCCTTTGTATTTTATTAAGTTCATGGACTAGGTTTTTCTCCGCCGGATCCCATATTCAAGGTGTGGCCGGACGAGTGCGAAATAGCACCTCTCTTTCACTTTCTTATCCGAAAATCTTTGCACAACACGCTTGACAAATCCTAGCTTCTTCAGGGCTCTGCCACAAATATTTCTTATATGTGCCCCCCACGATAGGTTCGAAGTTATCGTAACTCCCAGGTATTTCACTTCATCTGTCGCATTTATGCTAACGCCATCCACAACATATACATGGGGATAGTTGGACGACCTACGCAAGAAATGAAGCGCGGGGCATTTGCTCGGATTAAGTTCTAGTCCCCACTCTTTGCTCCACGCATGAACGTTGTTTAAGTCCAATGACAGCATTTCAAAGTCAGAGTGATTACTAATTTCGCGGTATATGACAGCGTCGTCGGCATATAAACGTAGTTTACTGCTGATTCGGGAGCAAAGGTCGTTTATATATATATATATATATATATATATATATATATATATATATATATATATATATATATATATATATATATATATATATATGGATTGGAGTCAGGCATGGATATATGGATGTTGATGGATTGGAGTCAGCCATGCGGCGATGAACACACGATGTGGATAGGATGGAGGAGATAGACACACAAAAAAAGAGACGATCACACTTACATCGCTAGCTTTCGGAACTAGTCCGTCTTCAAGGCGTATCACGGAACAACTGTCGTGTGCGCTGGTGAGGATAGGGGTAGGAGGGGCGGTAGGTTAGGGGCGGGGGTAGGGGAAGGGGTTTTTCCCAGCGGTTGACGAACGGTTCTTGAAAAGGGGAAATTTTTACCAGCTCGTGTCTTGGCCGGAGAGAGCGGAAGGGGTCGAAGTGAGGGTGGGGGGGGGGAGGGGGAGAGAAGCGGGTAAATGGAGAAGAACGGGAAGCGTTCCATTTATGTATTTTATTTAATCCGGGCGCGGCGTACGATTTTAGCAACCAGATTATGGCTTGCTCCTTCTGGCGCACTTCAATTAACGGGGCGTCCGGGGGAAGGGAGAGCAATATTGCCACCTCAAAGCACTTGTCAAAGGACAAGCCATGTTTCCGCACATGAGTAGGGACGGGGAAAGTGGAAGATGGGTCTTTACAGGTGCACCGATGGTTATTCATTCTAATATTAAGGGGTGTAATACATTCGCCCACATAAAATCCGGGACATAGTTTACATTGTAACACATAAACTAAGTTGTGGGAGTCGCAAGAGCCGGAGGCTTTGATGTCGAACGGCGTCTCTGTGTTGGGACTCTGAAACGAGGATAGGGGGCGAAACATGTTGCACGTTTTGCACCGTGGTTTGTTGCATCTCTGTGTGGTGGGACGGGGAGTGTCATTCGATGTACCCTCTAGCGAAGAATTGGAGCGAAGAAGATTGGCTAAGTTAGGTGGACGTCTGAAGCATACTGTGGGGCATTTGGGTAGGAGATTGGCTGTCGATCTGTTAGTATCTAAAATTGGGAATAAGTCTTTGAGGATGGTCTTGAGTGATCGATGTCAATGATATTGGTTGATAGTTCCCTGGGTCATGTCTGTTTCCCTTTTTAAATATCGGTGTAACGTTTGCAGTTTTCCAGTCCATTGGTATCTTTCCTTCAGACAATGACTTATTGAATATTATGTCTAAGAACGTTGCGATCTGTGGTGCTAACTCCTTGAGGACGCGGGTATTCCCTCCGGACCCGGAGATTTATTACTTTTTATCGATTGTAGCTGTTTAGTTATTCTATCGCGTTGAATTGTGATTTCTTTCATCGGTTCCTCAATGAATGGAATGTCTAAATTACACGTAGTGTCGTCTGTAGTGTAAACACTTTCAAAGTGGGAGTTTAACACATTAGCTTTATTAATATTTTCGGTGACAAGTGACAATGACAAGCATCTTTATCAAATAATGAATCTAAGGTAGAAGATTTTCCCTGAAGTTCTCTCGCATATGGCCAAAAATATTTTGGATTTTCTTCGAGTAATTTACCAAGTATTTTTTTCTTGAAATTTCGCAGGGCAGCACGCAATGTTTTCTTGGTTTTTGAGCGTTGAGGTCTTTTGCTTCAAGTTCCATCGATTTTTCACCAAACGTAATGGTTTTTTGAACATGTTATACAGTTCTCTCTGTTTACTAAGGTCCCTCCTAATATCGTTATTGTATCAGCGAGGTTCTTTACTATCACTTTTCAATTTTTGCGGAATGTGTTCGTTGATTCCTTGGCGTAAGATTTCTAAGAAGTATTTCCATGACACATCGGTGCTTTTATCTTCTGTTTTAGCTACGTAGTCCGTGTATGAATCATTAAGCATCTCGCCAAATTTAATGAAGTTACATTTATCAAATAAATAAATATGGCGTTTTGGTTTTAAGGTGCGTTTACACTAGCGAGCGGCTCTAGGGAGTTATTCCTCGAGCTCCTCGCAGAAGGGTTTACACTGACCGCGATAAATCCCTCGAGTAGCTTCGAGAACCCTCGAAGCTCCTCGCGCGACCTTTTCTGGGGGCGCTCCCTCGATTTCTCGCTAGCCCGTTTACACCACTGAGCCGCCCGCTGCGAGCTATGGGGTCCCAGCTTATCTTCTCTCCGCAAGCCCAAGGTGCAAAAAGAATGGAGACTTCTTGTGGAGGGTATACGTGGTGACCAAAAAAAATTTGTGGGAAAGAAAATAGTCAACCTTTCGCAAAAATTAGAATTTCACGGAAATTAGCGTCATAAAAACCAAAGGAACAGAAGCGTCTATAGACGTGGCTTCGCTTCAGATTTTGGCTCCCCATTTCCACTTTTGATGACCAAAGTCGCTCTCAGAGCGTGCTCCCTGAAAAGTGTGTTTCGCTTCAAGAATGACATCGAGAAGGGCGATTATCACTGCAGCAGCCACTGCCGTACTTTTGCGAAGGAGAAAGAAAAGGAGCAGGGTATGGGTCAAGGAATGGGTGCAGAAGAGAGTTCGTTTGGGAGCATATCACTCCTTACAGTCAGAGCTACAGGTTGAAGATACACAAAATTTTCTTGCGTTCATCTACATCGACATCTACATCATACCCTGCAAACCACCGGGTGTGTAGAAGGGGGTGCTTCCACACCAGGCATGCGTGAATTATACGGCAGAACACCGAAACTACATTGAAACGAGCGTATCACACATGCAACGCGCCGATTACAAATCTACTAACCAAGAAACATTCTATCGTCAATCGTTCCAGCGTGCCAGGGAATCAAAGACTACTACTACAGATTCAAAATATCGTGCATAAATAAGAACATCAATATTTACATCAAGTATCAGTAAGAACGTAGAAAATATAAAGAAAAAGATCTAGTCTAGCTAATGTCACTATTGCACTATTCATGACGACGATCACAGCTGTTATGGTCCCGAATGGTACGCGGAATAAATGACATTTTATACCTATCGGTTCTACAATCTATCTCTAATATAATTAGAGAGATATGTCATTAGAGTAGTCAGAGAGTATAATTTGTGTCAACCCTTTGTTCCCGCCCATGTAAGAACTGATTAATGAACCGAAGTTTTAAGGGCCGATTACTTAAAAGTAAGGATTTATTTAGAATACAACACATGAGATTATACTAGTTCAAGAATAATTCTATGTTGACGATATTGAATGAAAAGGTTTACAAGACAATAGAGCCTTCATAATTGAACCTATGCCAAATTTTACGCGGGGGGGATATGTTATTAATTCTGTTGAAGAAGGGACGGGATGACGAGTCGCTATTCCAAAGAATTTTTCTTGAAATCTCACAAATAATTTTATGACTGTGTTTAAACTGCTGTGCAGTACTCTATTATTTTCCACGTATGCACCTTGTAACAACTGTTTTTCGTTCATATTATTAGATCATAGGTTTCAGCTCTTTTTCTCATTAGAATTTTGGAAAGAACGAGCACAAAATAATTTATTCTGTAAGTCACCGTTCTTCGGCTAATATTAAACTTATCTATTTGTTTCCAGGAAAAATGAGGTTTAAACTATAGCCTTGTGTTAGTTTTTCCTCGGGATTTAAAAAAAAATACAGGAGAATAATACATAAAAATCAACGCAAAAAAATAACTCAACACAAATGCATTTCAGCATTCATACAGCGACGCAGTCTACGAGCGTATCATCAATGCGAGCTTCAATGCAATAATCATAAAATATTAGGAAAAATGACAAAATACTTTGTGAATTCTATTTATGAAGACATTAACACGACCCAGGTTTCGACACTTTGTGTCATTTTCAGGTTGAAAATGCAGAGTTTGTTATAGATAAATAGACAAAATTATTTGTTGAAGTGGAGTATACTGTTTACAGTGAGATGACTTTCCAACACAAGACATTGGCAAGACAAGAAGAAGTATACATAAGAGTCAATGAACAAAAAAAGTGCCACGAAAAAATGAAACGAGTAAATGTTTGCGATCCACCTCAGAGACAATAACCATCACTAATTTTATGCAGAAAATCCTACATCTAGAAAAAGAACACAGAATATTTGAAACCCTTGAAATAGTACATCAACATCTACGTCATACCCTGCAAGCCACCCAAAGGGTGTGTGGCAGGGGGTGCTTCCACACCAGGCATGCATGAATTATACGGCAGAACCCCGAAAATACATTGAAACCAGTGTACCACACATGCAACGCGCCCATTAAAATCTACTAACCAAGAGACATTCCATCGTAAATCGTTCCAACATACAAGAGGTACAAGGATTAATACTACAGATTCAAAATATCATGCATAAATAAAAACATCAATATTTACATCACGCAAATATAAGAACTTAAAGAATATACAGAGAAAGATCTCCAGTCTAGCTAATGTTACTATTTGCACTATTCATGATGACGATCACAGCTGTTATGGTCCCGAATGGTACGCGGAATAAATGACATTTTATACCTATCGGGTCTACAATATATCTCTCTAATTTTATTGGCGCGATCTAATCTGCCGTGAGAAGGGACAGACGGGACATGACAAGCGACTATTTTAAACACACAGTTAGTATATCATTGGTAAGTGTGTGGGACTTGAAATGAAAAGTCTGGAAAATGGACCCAGCGGGAGATCAGGGAAAGTATAATAGAGGAGTGGAAAATTGCACTGGTAGCAGAGGGAAGAGAAATGTGCAGCGGAGACCGGCAGCGTATTTAAATGGTCACCACGATATTTTTATCAATTATTCGACGCTCGTAAGCAACTAGAATGGGAATCAGTCATTAAATATAACTTGTAAATTCGAAGCCTAAATAATTTCAGGATAATCATAACTTCATTCATAGCTGCCAGCATGGATTCTTCCGGAGAATCTTGCGGAATTCGGCTCTTCCGTCGTCATACTCTAGAAACAGTACAAGTACCCTAGTATTGCCAGCTCTATATTTTTTCTTACCCTATTAATATATATATATATATATAAAAGATTTTATATCCTGGCGGGAAAACTTCGCTGTCGCTTATTTCCTCCGCAAGAGAGATGGTGGACTTAATGTCCCACAGTTCAGGAAGACACTCAACCCTTTGAATCAATTCCATCGTCTCCTCCTTCGTCCAAACGCGCTTGCCTGACATGTTTCCTCTGTGAAAACTCTCCAGCGAGCGCCAAAAAACTTCCGGCGTCGTCGGAGGGCAGCGAGCGACTCCCTCAAGTCTTGATGAGGGTGTCTACACTGGCCTCGCTCTCACAGCAGGGAGCGCTACCTGCGATCCCTCCCGACTTCCCGAGAGAGAGCTCGCCTGGGTGTTTACACCGAGAGAGTAGCTATCAGGGAGTGACTCGCTCGATTTTTATTGCTAGTGTAAACGCACCTTTACGGCTGACTCCACTTCTTAACTTTAACTTTACTTTATTCTGCTTAACTTAAGGTTGCAAGAATTGCTCTGTGATCACTTATACCGTCGAGAACATTGATATGTTTTATCAACTTAGGATGGCTTGCTGCTAAAGGTCTAATATTTTACTACCTTTCTTAGGCTTGTCGACTACTTGGGCTAGCGAGTGATTTGAGAGTACGTTGAGTAAGATCTCACTGATTTGTTTATTCCTTGAATTCGGTTTTACCGTGTAAGAATCCTAATTTATAAATGGGAGATTAAAATCTCCCCCAATAATTATTATACTTTTACTATCTCTCAAAGTAAATGCGGATATTTGATTTTCTAATTGGTAAATAGTATCTACTTCGGAGTTTGGAGGTCTATAAAAAGAGCAAACATGTATACTCCTTTTGTTTCGTTGTTTAATTGTACACCATACGCTTTCTATTACATTGTCGGTTATTTCGTGAGCGGTGCTATGTAAATGTGATTTTATCGCTAGAAAAACTCCGCCACCTGTTCTATCGCGTCGATCGCATCTGTAGATTTTATATCCTGGCGGGAAAACTTCGCTGTCGCTTATTTCCTCTGCAAGCCAGCTCCCTGTTCCTAAGACTACATCTGCGTCCTGAAATATATGCTCGATTTCTGCGCGCTTGTTTTTTACGCTACGGCAATTAACTACGACAAAGTTAATGTCATACGGCGAAGTTAATGTCATCGTAAGGCGAGAGTCGGTTGGTCCTTTTTCAAGCAACAATGTAAGCTCTAAACGTCACAACTGTTGGGTCACTGATTCACAAAGAGTACTGTTAGCTGCATATAGCGGCAGCAGGTCGTACCACCAATGGTTCGCGCGCGACATTCAAATTCCCCGAACTTTTGGTTAGCACCTCGTATATGGGAAATTTTTTTTCGCCTTATCCTCCGAGGGACCCCCTTAAAAGTTGCCAATTGGCTAAAGAATGAGAATGGCAAAGTTTCAGCTCAACTTAACTACGCTAACCCGTGCCTCATTGAGGCTGAAGTTTGGAGAAAATGCGATTTTTAGCAAAAAAAATCCCCGTTTTTCCTCTATAAAATGAAATATTTTCACGTAGAAACCTGATTCTTGTGTCATTACAAAGAAAATTTTGTTGTCTTTAAATTTAATTCTATCTTTTTTGCTAAAACTTATATATTTAGTTGAAGTTAGCATTTTTCAGGTCAGGTCGCGGCCCATATACCCTCTATTGCCCTTTTTGGAAAATGGCAAAACAGTGAGTTTTATTACTTTTAATGGTTTTTTTCTGCATATTATTTGCATTAAAATGTAAATGATTTTAGCTAGATAGAAATTATTGAACTTTTTGGAAAATAAGTAAGACTAATTAGCATTAAAATGAATAATTATTTTTGACTCTCTATATACTTTCTCAACTTGATAGGAATCTAGTTATAAGCCTCAATGAAGTAATTGAGAGGAATCTAGTTTTAGGCCTCAAGAAGATGGGTCCTCAATATGTATAGCGGTTGAAGTTTATTCAAAAGTGACATCTGAAGGTCCGTTTTTCTTACAAAGTCTGCTGATTTTCCTCTCGCTAAACCTAAATTTAGCTTTGGCAGACGACGAACAGGCAAAGTGTAAACAATGTAGAAATTGAAGCTTCAGGCTTTACATTGTTGTACTGCATCACAAGAAATAACAATTCACTTGGTACATACATGACTCTTTATATTGAATTCAACCAGCACTTCGATATACAGTATGCAGTCGCCTCTTAAATGAATTAATACGTCGAAACCATGGTCGGTAACAATGAAAAGTCTGAAACGTACAAAGTGAGAGATTATTTCAAACAAACAATGTAGTACCCGTGCAACAGACAATGTATCTGCCCCATTTTGTTCCATCCAGTCCTCCGACTACGCTGGAGTTACCCTCTCTTGAAAAGGGCGGAAAGGAAGCTTTAAGCTGTGTCCCAATTCGCCATTTAGGCATCTAAATCGGCAGATTTAGGGAGGACGCCATCTTGAAATGTGTCCCAATTCGTTAGGCATCGTGGGGGAGCGGATTTAGGTGCCTTTCTCGGGGGTGAAATTTAGGGTAGATGGAGTTTATCCTAAATCCGCCTCCATATTGAATTTCCCATCATGCAAAGCGCTGCATGCGTCGTACAAGGAAACTCGTACACAAGGAAGTAGTTGAAGAGTGGCAAACATGGCCGGCAAGTATTTTGTCTGTAATTGAAAGAATTCTCTAATATCTTGTAACCCAACACCCGACTACAAAAGAAAAATTCTAGTTAGTACACTTAAAAAAACGAATTTAAATCCCTGAACACCTACACAAACTTAAATACCACGAAAACTAAAAACTAACGTATCTCCAAACAACCGAATGGATGAAAAAATGTTATTTCACTTTCCAAATCTCACAACGCATACGAAGGTAGCCACAGGCGCCAAAAATGTCTTAATTTCAGGTTTCATTTGTTTTATTCAGTCCTTTATTAATTACTCATATGTTATTCATTCGTTTCCAGCTCGGGAGACGGCAACGCTAGCGAAGGATGTCCCAAATCAAGCTCACTTAGTGAATGGCCTCTAAATATTTAGGTAGCTAACCGCATCCTCCCTAATGCCTAAGGAATTGGGACACGGCTTTAGTTCCCGTTTGATTTTCAAGGAGTGAACGTACATTTAGAGAAGTTTTTCTTAAGAGGTTTGAGGGACAATAACTCAACTTTCGACTTCTACAGCAACAATTACCATGAGTTCAAGACAAAAAGACAAGATTTTTTAAATTAGTAACATGTCTCATAAAATCACTGGGAGTAAATTGCCATCCAACTGTCAAGTTTTACGTAGTTTATTTTATAATATGCGGCAAGTGAAATTAAACACCAGAGAAGCTGCAAGACTTACAATTCAGGAGGAGCTTCTTTTTTGGGAGAAAGCTAAGATACCAACCAGATACGTTAAAGATTGTGTGGCACAGATTGAAAAACTTTATGATGAGTGGAGAAAACTGCAAAAAAATACCACCAGATCTAAATGCGCGGCTCAAAGTCGAAAAGTAGAAGCTTTCAAGTCAAGCCTTGACGACCTATTTGATGTTGCTTATCAGGATGCACTTGAAAACACCACTGAAGAAGAGAAGCAGTTTTTGTTACTCCAGAGAGAAAAAGGACGTACTGGCTGTATGGAAGGCGTTGACAGGAAATTTGTAGAAGCCGAAAAGCGCAGAGAAATGAGAGGCGAAGCTGAGAAGGCAAGATTGGAAAAATCAAGAAGAAATATTGGCGAGTTGATTTTTCATGTTAATTCGTACTATTCCTTAGGCAGATGGTTTGGTATGATCTGAAATATCACCTTTTTGTTTTAAAAAAGAAGTAGAACTGGAATATTTTCTGAGCAAAAGCAGCACATCAGAGGAAGAGAAGCCAATGGAAGTTGATGCGGAGGATAATTTTCTACACTCAGAGGAATCAGGTCCCGAAGTAAGGAAGAGGAAGTACTTTCGTGGAACAGAAGAGATAATAACTGAAAAGTGGTCTTTATTGTTAGATAGGTGTAATATTTCTGACAGAGATTCAGTGTGAATTATTTCAGGTACTGGAGAGGTATTGGGTCATGACCCACAGAGTTTAATTGCAAGTAGAAATGTAATTATGCTCCGCAGATAGCTATTCCGTGAACAAGGGACTGACATTATTAAAAATAGATTTAAAAATTCCTATTTGGAGGGAGCTGTTTTACACTGGAATGAGAAACTACTCCCAGACATTTTGAATAAAGAATATGTTGATAGAGTAGCGGTTTTGACTAGTTGTGGGGATGAAGAGCAATTGATAGGAGTTCCTCAGCTCAAAAATAGTATGGGAATTACTCTGGCAAAAGCTATATTTTCGGCAGTTGAAGAGTGGGGTGCAGTTGGAAAAATCCAGGCAATATGTTTTTGATACCACTGCAGTAAATACTGGTCGCTTCAGAGGAGCCCGTGTTTTGCTGGAGCAGCTATTAGAGAAAAGTCTCCTGTATTTACCATGTCGCCACCGCATTTGAGAAATTATTTTAAAAGCTGTTTTTTATTGTAAAATGGGCACAACCACTGGCCCTCGCCATATGTATATAAAAAATTTCAGACTGGGAGGTCACAAAGATAGACAAGAAAAAATTCAAAAATGGAGTAGAAGATGAAAATATTAGACATAAAATTATTGATCTGGACAAAAATTCAAGTTCCTCAATTGAACAATTAAAAAACCAACTGCCCAGGGATGATTATAAAGAATTCATACAACTTTGCTTGATTCTTTTAGGTCGTATTCCTCCAAAATGCATTTTTTTCAGAGCACCTGGGGCTATTCATCATGCCATATGGATGGCAAAGGCCATTTACTGTCTAAAAATATATCTTTTCAGGGATGAACTTTCATTAACCTATTTAGAGAAACATAACTATTGAAGATATTTGTTTACTTATTATAAATATTTATGTAAAACAATGCCAAAAAATGGTTCAATTCAAGAAAACGGTTCAGTACGTAAACATGAGAAACAGGCGGGAAGAGAAAATGTTGGCACCAAACTCCAATCTTCATACAATATTCTGTTTTCGTCCGTTTTTTAACACCTTTTTTCTGAGGCGCCTCTCAGAGATGGTCATTTTAGGAGCCTCTAGGTGGGAGGGTCACACGTTGCGGGAGGGTCCCGACCCTGGTCCCTACCACCCGCCTTACCCTTACTCCCAGCACACTCACCCACCCACACTCATGTTATAGAAACGGTCATCGAGTTGACCCTACCGCACGACACCCATCTCTTTGGTATCGAGGGAATGCTTGCTTCCGAAGAGTCTCAGTTTTTCCCATCCTTCTACCCGTCCCTTCTTATTGTCCTTCGCCGCGCCGCACCTACGTCTCTCTCCGCTCATATCACAGGAAAAAGCCCCCGCCCTGTATGTCTGACCTCCTCGGTCCTCCCTTAAGAAAACCTTAACGATAAATGAGAGGGAATGGTTGGCAAATTTAAATTAAAAAAAAATTTTTAAAATTAAATAAAAATTTAAATATTTGGCAAATTTAAATTAAAAAAAAATTTACAAATTAAATAAAAATTTAAATATAACTGCAGTCTCGGGAAAATATTTCCTGAGACTGCAGTTAGATCAACAATGAAGAAGGTTGAAGTAATATTTTAGGATGGCGGCGTGCATTCCCATCCTTGAAACCTCAGCAAGAAAACGACCAATAATGCTCCCTCTCTTCTTTTTGAGCTGCTTTTTACGTAAAAAAATGAACTATTAGTCATTGTAAAACACGCGATCCAGGGAAACTACATTAGTGGCCCTAACCTTTTTGAGACACGCAATAACACACGCAACTCATTTTTTAAATATTAGTATGGATATGTAAGGGTGTTATAGTGGGTAATTGAATAAGGTCGGGAACATGAATGAAATCACCACAAAATGCAGGAAGGTAGTTATGGAAAAAGTAAAATTTAATGGCTAATTTCTCTAGGATCAATTCTTTTCTTTTGAATATTCTGTTACATCGAACCAAACGGATGTCGTTGACAATTCTAGTACGCAATCTACTTGTTATTGTCTGCAGAATAACTTTAATATGGGAATAGAGCCTTTCCACGCTTACTTGCGTAGCAGGAGCTGCAAAGACGGTGGTAGCCTACCTACATATAATTCTGGATCACCCCGTTTACTTTCCTCCCAATATGCTATTATATTTATGGCGCGCGCGACTCTTGGAGCGTCCGCTAAATCACGGATGATTTTTTTCATATCTCTTTCCTCTGGTATTCTCTTTGAAGCTGCATATGCCGCTTCTCTACTCTGAAGTAGAATTTCTAAAGGATCCAAAGTCTCTTAGTTGGTGGAAATGTTCTTAGGCTGCATTTCGAGCATTGACAACAAGGCATCTGATATATCTCGGAGATTCTTCCTCAGGGAAATTTTTATTATCACCGTCTTTTCTCGGTATGTTTTCACATTCATCGCAGATGATTCTAGTTCTAAGCCTAGTCTAGAAGAATCTGACCTGGTAAGTGGATCGCATTTGGTTCCTCAAGTAGAGCCAGTAAGCGGTTCCAAACCGAGAGGAGGAACTGCTGCTTTGCGCCGTTCACAGCTTAGCATTACTTCCCATCTTTTATCTAAATACAAAGCGCAGAGGATTTTTAAACAGAGCTTTTTCCCTCTCTTCAATCGCTTTTACCAGCAATTTGGCTAATTCAGTTCCCACGCCTTTTGTTTCAATTTTCCATTTTAGCCAGCATTCGAGGAAATCGCCAATCAAAAGCTGCTCCGCTTGAAGTTTTTTTGTGGTCATTTTAGTCGGGGCCAAGGCATCTGATATATCTCGGAGATTCTTCCTCAGAGAAATTTTTATTATCACCGTCTTTTCTCGGTATCTTTTCACATTCATCGCAGAAGATACTAGTTCTAAGCCTAGTCAAGAGGAATCTGTTTTAAGCCAGCAGCCACTACTTCCGCAGTCAACGACCCACTTCCGTCTTCGGGATTTCCGTTTTCTTTTTACAAACTCATCATAGGATCCCGCTAAACGCGGTTTAAGGGGTGTCTTTGCCCTTTTTATGGAATTTTCTCAAGAAATTCTCTTCTCGTTCCCATAATCCGGCGGGTCATAAACACTCCATTGTGCTTCTGGGTTGAGTCGACCGTCCTCATATGGCGGTCACCGCGGAGGGCGATTCTTTGGCGCACAGAATGAATGCAAGTTCTTTGGGCCAGCCTTAATTGCTTCTTTAAGTGAGACCTTCTCGGTAAAACAGGGTGGGTGCAAGGGCAGTATCTGTTGTACAGTAAACTTTCGGGAATAATCTGTCATTCTTTCGGCTCACTACTGAAGATGTTGTGGGTAATCCCAGACACCCAAACGTGGTTATTTCTACACTCTTGGCATCAGACAATAGCATGTCGGGAACATAATATTGTGTCTCCCCGGTTTATTTTCCCATTGCAGTCAGTGTCGAGCATTCGAGCAGTTGAGATGTATAATTAATTTGTTTCAAAGAGACCAATAAAATGAGTAAAGTCAAGAGCAAAGTCGGCTCAACTCTGGATTTAATTAAAGAGAGTAATTTTAGAGAGTGAGTAAGGAATATCGGTTTGGAAAATGGCTGATATTTATAACTGTGCATTATTAGACACATTTACCACTTACTGGTCCGCTTAAAAAAGTATCAGTCAAAAGAACCGTTCAGGTGTAGCGTAGAGAAATATGATGCTGTCGTGGACTCGATTACTGTCGGAATAATATAATTATTAATGATACCTTGCATTGTTTGAATGTGCTACGCATTACAGTTGCTGAAGTATTTCAAAAATTATAGTAGAGTAGGGAGGACTTCAATTTGAATGTTTCTGTGAGTCCCCTTGTTGCATAGCCCGAGGAATTTCACTGTAGATTTGCAAGTGGAATTAGCATTTTTATGCTGTTTCTATGCTCATACTTCCGTGCGAATTCATCATTTTCGAAACTAAAAGTCAGAAACGTATATTAATTTTAATAAACGATGCACATATTCTACCCCAGTAAAAATTCCAGAGGATCAAATCATCAGTAGCATCTAAAATTCGGCCGGACTATGCTTTCATTGTTCTTTCGCAATGTCTCACAACCTGTTTCGCGATGTTAGGACGTTACCTCATGAAAAACCTACCCTGGTTTCCTATCCTTCATTGTTCGAGAGAACGCATAATGAATACGTGGAATCTTTCTTTCGGGTTTTCCGCCGCGTTGGTTCATGTTGGGGACGATATTTCGCCGGCTGTCCTGCTGGCTTCCTCAGGTCCATGTAACAATTCGGCTCGGGAGGCGTCGTATTATATAGGGTCGTTTTCGCGCCTTTTTTGTGGTCCTCTTCTCTGATTGGTCGGAATCGTTTCTTCTTGGAAAAGTGCTTTCCAAGAAGCGGAGAGAGGGTAACCGTCGTCTCTATTGAAGTTTTCATGATTTTTAGCGATTTCCACCGCTTCTCTGATGAGGCGGGGGAAATATCTTTTTTCTTTGTGGATGATCGTCGCTTCCGGGAATAATATGTTATGCTCCGGTCCCTCCCAAGCATGTTCCGCAATGGCAGAAAGGTGGAACTGTCTATTTTTGGTGGCTCTCAGATGTTCCTGCATGCGACACTTGAGCGCTCTGCAGGTCTGTCCAATGTACCTGGAGCCGCAGCTGCAGGGCACGGAATAGGTGCCTTCGTTGGCGTCTTTGGGAAGGCGGTCTTTGGCCTTGCAGAGGATGCTGGCTGTCTTCTGTACCGGTTTGAATCTAGAGACGACATTATGCCGTTTTAGGACTCGAGCTATCCTCTCGGAGACGCCGGCCACGTAGGGAATTGTCGCGTAGGCCACGGGTTTTTCACTCCTTCGGTCCTCCTCCTTGTCAGGGCCATGGTTCTCTCCACTCTCTTGGCGATCTTCAAGATGGAAGACTTGTGGAAACCGTTTAGTTGGAAGGTCGAGAGCAGGTGTTCCTTCTCGGATTGGAGGGATTGATCATCCGAGATGGCATGCGCTCGGTGGTACATGGTGCGGATGACAGATTCCTTTTGAATAGGGTGGTGGTGTGACGATGCATTCAAGTACCTGTTGGTATGCGTCTTTTTTCGGTAAACAGAGTGGCCTAGCGTGCCGTCTTCTCTCCTGGTGACGAGAACATCCAGGAATGGCAGCTGTCTATTTCTCTCTATTTCCATGGTAAATCGAATGGAATCGTTCTGTTTATTTAAGTGGAGAAGAAAGTCCTTCAGTTCTTCCTCTCCGTGGGGCCAAATTATGAACGTGTCGTCCACGTAGCGTAGAAACAGCTTCGGCTTCAGATGGTAGGTTTCCAGAGCTCTTTCTTCTAGGTTCTCCATGAAAAGGTTGGCTATCACTGGTGATAATGGTGAACCCAATGGTGCTGGAAGAAGTCTCCATTCCACCTAAAGTAGGAAAACCCGAAAGAAGGAATCAACCTCCATCAAAGCCCCGCGGAAGCCTTCAACAGAATACGTGGAATATTATGCGCTGAGAAAGAGTTTCATTGGCTGTACCGTAACTGTAACCGAACGGACAGAAAAATGTTTCAAAAAGCGGTCCAAAGTGCTACAGTCGTTTCCGTTACAGTTTGGACCGAACCGCTTCACTTCAACAAAAGCGGTTCGGTTCGGACCAAACCCCTTTCTTACCGTGGAAAAGGTTCGGTACACGTGGAACCGTAACGACTCAGTGGTTAGGTTACGTTTCACATCCCTGAATTTAATGTAGAAATGTTTATAGACCTTAGCATGTTAAGTCACCTTTGAGGATATGGACCGCAGACGAACCAGAAAAATTCTAAATATCACTAAACCTATAAGTTTTAGCAAAAAAAGACAAAACATTAAACTTTGAGATCACAAAAGTTCCTATGTTATGACGCAAGAATCGGGTTTCTACAACAAATGGTTTTCGTTTTATTGCGAAAAAACAGATTTTTTGCTAAAAATCGCGTTTTCCCAACTTCAGTCTCAATGAGGCAGGGGTTAACATCGTCAAGTTGAGCTGAAACTTTGTCAATCTCATTTTTTAGCCAATTGGCAACTTTTAAGGGAGTACCCCGGAAAAAATCGAACATTGATTTCTTGTGAGCACCCTAGTTCCACATTATGAAGCATTTAAGATTGAAATGTGATATGTTATTTAGCAACGCGAGGACAATACCGCATGAGTTCTTTCCTGTCCATCAACTTCTTAGATATTTTGGCGAGGGATTGATAAAGGATTGATTGAAAGTGAATTGTAGTATATTTTCAGAAAAAGTGATCTAATGTGCATTGAACAAGTACACCAAAATAAAAATGTCTCTATCTACGAAATCCTTAAAGAGATGTGCTATTAATGCGTGATTTCTGCTGTTCAATAAGTGTTACCATTCATAAAGAGAAGTCTCCCTACTGTGCTTCTGTGCTTCATCTAATAAATATTTTCTGTGTGTATCTATCTGTGTGTTATCTGATATGTGATCTGTGAAAATAAGAAGGAAATGATTTCTTATGAAAGTTAAAGACTAAACCTCTTCAAACGTGTGCTGTCATTTGTTAAGGTGAGTGATGTGCTGTGATTGATAAAGGATTGATTGAAAGTGAATTGTAGTATATTTTCAGAAAAAGTGATCTAATGTGCATTGAACAAGTATACCAAAATAAAAATGTCTCTATCTACGAAATCCTTAAAGAGATGTGCTATTAATGCGTGCTGGAACATAACTGGAATAGAACTGGCAATATAACTTCAAAAATGAAGAATTTCTCTAGTTAAATTAATATTTCCAAAAATTCAGTTTGCTAGTTGTGTGGTCATTATTTTTCAATATTTATTGCTATGCACTTTATTTTTGGAACCAGAAAAATTAACCCAAATTATTCCAACCAACATGGAGAAATAAAAGACTAAGTGGAAATTGGCCAATGGATTACGGTGCTAATATCCTCCAAGTGCCAATACTAAGTTGTTTAGGATGTGGAAATGGCATAGAAAAAAAGGAGGAGGAAAAAGGGCATTGATCCTAAGGCCATAGAAAGTGATTATTACTAAGTTGAAAAGTGTCCTGATAGAGATGGAGATGAAAACCGAGAAACCAAACATTCAAAAATAAAACAGGTAAAAAGTTTACTTTTTGCCTTAAGTGGATGATAAATTTCCCCTGAGTAATCGTAGACAGTGTGAAGAATGCAGCTTTATGGAGCCGATATTTTAGCAGTAACTTTCAAATTTTAAATGTATAAGAAATCACTCAACCCTACAAGAATGGGTGTTCCTTTGGAGGATACTCAGTGTGTTGGTGAAATAATAACTATATACTGTGATCAAGTGTTAGCACAAAATGCATTTTTTCACAGCCAACAGCAAAAAGTCCTTTCAAAAGTAAGTTATGAAGAACTTTACAAGGTGATGTCAGCAGATCAATAATGCACGTTGAACACGTGATTTCAAAGGTGAATCTGTGCTTAATTGGAATTGTGATGGTTTAATATGATGCAAAGCTTTTTGGGTCTCCCTATATGAAATACTGAAGAAATAATCTCAATGGTTTTAGTTTCAACTTTGTGGAAGTTCATTATAAAAAATGAAAAGGAAAAACTTGTTTGATTTTACCAATTTATTTTAAGATGCGACTAGTTTTGACGCAGCGGCGTCATCTTCAGGTACCCTTATTTATCTAGAGTAGGGGTTGGGGAAAGGAGAGGATTAGGAGAAATGAGAGGGATTGGGAAAGGGTTGGAAATAAAAGTGATTGTATTTTTGAGTGGGTGGAGGTGGAGGAGGGGTGTGAGGTGGGAAAAAACCGTTGGCAGGTTGTAGTTGGGTTTGAGTAGTACTGGGGACTAAAGTAGCGGTGGGTTATCAGATGGGGAAGGGGAGGAACTAAGGGGATCGGTTTTTCTGCAAGTGTTAGAGAGGCTTCACGGAGGGGAATAGGTTTTCAAAAAGGATCTCGTTCAATAAATGACGATTCTTCATGTATCTCCTTATCCCCAACTCTTCCTTTTTTGTCCATCCTCTTCCAGGTACAAAATTTTCGGCATGAAATCACTTGTGTGATTTTCCTCCCACAGGTGTTTCGCAAAGTGGGACTGGGAGTACCTGAAGAAGACGCCGCTGCGTTGACACAAGTTATACTAAAAATTTGTAGAATCAAACAGTTTTCTTTTTCATAACCCATAGTGAAGAAATATGATGTGCAATTTTCCTTTAAAATAAATTTACTTGTGACCCGGGTTTCAATGTTGAGACATTATCTTCAGGTGTATTTACATTTAAAACCTTGAAAAAAGTCAGTAAATTTAATTTCTCAGAATATTTCGAGTTTCATTTTTTAATATGAACAAATTCCACACCATTTTGCAAGAAACTTCGGATTAAATCTGTAAATGAAACCCCATACAAGGGAATATCTGTTATTATCGGGTTACAGATGTAGCAGTTAATAAGTGCAAACAGAAATAAATCTAAAAGCCCTTTGTATCAAAAATGTGAATTAAGGATACGAAGAAAAACTTATGTTTTGTAAAAATCGACTAAAACATAAGAAAAACTTTTTTTGCCAAATCGAATAAGTACCACCTTGTTTGCTCATCAAATCTTTTTAGTGTTCTCAAAGGAAAATGAGGAGATGCTAATCTGTGCTTTTCTACGTGCAACTGGAGCTATCGTGATTTCAACCCTGGAACTGATATTGCAAAAAATAGTCCTGAGCTATAAAATCTCAAAACCTTATTCGTAAGGCTCGCTGAAGTTCTATTTCCTCGCACAAAAATGATGGAAAAGTGAACTGGAGAGGAAAAGTGATTTGTTTGCGAGGTGAAAAGTGATGAAGTTAATTCTGAATCCAAATGTGTTTTCCAGAAATTCAGTAATAATTCCGCGGTGATCGTTTGAGATATATGTGCTTGAATTGGTGTTCTATTTTACGCTTGCGGTGGTGGGGCACGTTTATGAAATAATCTGTTTATGTCAAGGTGATTATGAAGTGAAAAGTGATTTCAATTCTTTCATGCATCGAATTCCATCCCACGCAGTCCACCGCAATGCTTCGGCACAACAGAAAAAAAACAATTTTGACATGAAAGTTAAAGACATATCAAAGCATCTGAGGCCTTTCAGTGTTTTGATTACGCTAAAAGAAATACAATTATGGTTTACAGAGTTTATTAGGGCTTGGCCTCTTTTTATCTGTTTTCAAAGGGCTTGAATCATTTTTAAGGAATTAAAGGGTAGCACAAATTAAAATTGAATTTTTATCTTTTATCAATTCAATTGATGTTCCTGGAGTATAATATTTTTAGAAATATATTACTGAAAGCCAAGCACACGTTTCGGCCAAATATCATTGAAGAATTATTTACAATACGCGATGATTATAAAGTGTTTGATAAAAATCATCACCGTCTATGATATGTTGCTCTATGTGCTAAGTTCTGTGTCATTAATACCTTCTAAATATTGATATTTGATAGACATCCAAGATAGTGATAATTATGGAAATCAATGAATATTTTTGGCACTGTGATGCCAGTGAGTGAAATTCTTTTTAAAACATAAATTGAAATGGTTTTTGAGATAAAAGTGAATCTTTTAATTATACCTACATGTGATTTTCTTCAATTGCTACTTAAGCTAAGTACATTTTGATTTTGACTATCATGTTTCAAGTTTTGATTCAAGAGCAACGATTTGTGTATGAATTTTCATGTGCTAATGATTACATAAAAATGGCCGAAGTTACAGGCAAATGAAAGAAGATGCTCAGAACCGACTGCAATGGAGGACTGCAATCCAGTTGAAACCTGTCAGAAGACAGATTCCACTTAGATAAAGAAGAATAATCGGGTACTATGGTATGTGATTTTTTTCAATTTATTCATCACACTGGTACCATTCACATACTATTATGCCATCGTCGGTTGTGGATAGTGAGTGGTAAGTTTTGCGAATTATTTATGTCTTGGAAGACATTTATTCGTGAAACTTTCAAGGAATACCTCACTACAATTCCCATTCAAATCTGGGTTCTGAATATCTGTGAAAAATGGAACCTCCAATAAGTGAATATTTTCTCCATACACCAGCAGATATATTTAACGGAAGATACATGAGAGACTCAGAGTTCATGGAGCCAGACAAGCTTTATTTCTTTAATCAAAATATCCTTGTGGAAGCTGGCGTACAGTAAGATTGATTACAGCAATTTACCCTAATATATTTCTATGGTGGCTGAGAGGGTATTTTATTTATTTATTTGTTTATTTATTTATTATTGTGCATTATGTTCACCTATTAAAAGAGTTACAGGATAAAAACTTTCACCCATAGTATACATTCAATGATAAATCAGTCAAACATACATATTAAAAATAAAGATAAGCGTTTACATAATAATTTTTAAATAGCAATTTTCTTCAGTTGGACACAGAATTGAATATTTTTCTTTTTTTTAAGTTTTGAGTTCGTTTCACTGCTTTTTGTATGTTTGACACAATCCGTATGATGCTGAATTAACGCTGTAGTTTGTCTTAACATTGTTTAATTTAAATGCCCTTTTTGACCTGACATTAATATTTGATCTTCTTCTTAAGTCATCAACCCAAAGGTTGGTTGGCGGCAGTTCTCCATACTCTTCGGTCCTGTGCCATTCTTTTCAACTGCACATAAGTGGAGCAGCCTAACTCATTCAATATTTGGCCCATAAACTCCAACCTTGGCCTGCCCCGGCAGTTGGTTCCCTCTACAGTGCCTTCTAAGATGGTGGCCAGCAATTTTTCGTGCCTTAGTTGGTGCCCGATCCAGATATTTCTTCTCTTTTTCAGTAGTTTCAGCAGACAAGGAGACTCCCCCACACGTTTGAGAACCTCCTCGTTACTGATTTTGTCCACCCAGGGAATCTTTAACATCCTTCTGAAACACCACATCTGGAATGCTTCCACCCTCTTCTCTTCTGCCTTGCCCAACGTCCAGGTCTCACTGCCATATAAAAATATGCTCCACACATAAGTTTGAAGAAGGCGTTTTCTTAGGTCTAGGCAGATATTTCTGGATGTTAGGAGTTTCCCTTTTTGATAAAACACCTTCTTTGCCTGGTGAATTCTACTTAATAAGTCTCTTTTGCTCCTTCCATCGGCTGTTATTTTGCTTCCCTGGTAGGTAAACTCCTCTACGTTCTCTAATCGCCTGTCCCTTAAATACTTTAGCTTAATACTTAAATACTTAAATACTTAAACCCTTTAGCTTGTCCCCCATACTTGCTAACCTTAAGTACTTTGGTCTTATCTACATTAATGTTCATATTATATCCTGCTGTTAGGATGTCCTCCATTGCCTCAAGTACCTCACTCAGATCCTTTTCGCTCTCAGCCAGTAATGCAATATCATCAGCAAACCTCATCATATCCAGTTTTTGTCCATGGATCTTGACACCACCAAGCTCCCCTACCTTTTCTCTCATCTCATCTAGAACTCTCTGTATGTAGTAATTGAAGAGAATCGGTGATAGGGAGCATCCTTGTCTTACCCCTTGCCTTATAGTTGCTTCCTGCACATGGTCTCCACAGCGCACCACTGCCTTTTCTTCATATAGGTTCTTTCTCATATAGGTTCCAGATTAATCTCCTGTCCTTGTATTTAATTCCTGCTTCTTTCAGCATTTGGAACATTGGTGCCCAACGAACCTTGTCAAACGCCTTTTCTAAGTCTATGAAGGCCACAAATGTGTCCTTGTTCTTTCTCAGTCGTTTTTCCATTATGGTTCTGAGCGAGAGAATAGCTTCGCGTGTCCCTCTTCCTTTTCTAAATCCAAATTGATCATTGGATAAAAGTGCGTCAATTTTAGGTTCAACTCTCTTCAGTATGATGGATGTAAGTATTTTGGAAGCATGCGTGACTAGGCTTAGGGTGCGGTATTGTTCACATTTTTTCGCCGAATTCTTTTTCGGCAGGGGAACAATGATGCATTTTTTGAAATCATCTGGGAGATTTCCTGTTTCGTACATCGTCTGGACAAGATGGTAGAGGGTGTCTAAGGTCTGTTCACCCGCTGCTTTGATCAGTTCTGCCGGCAGGTTGTCGATGCCTGGGGCTTTTTGCTCTCTTAGTTTTGTAACTGATAAGTTAAATTCGGATCTCATAATTGAGTCACCTCTGTTGTCCTCTTCAACTTCGTCGTCATGTTCAAGAACAGAATCTTTGGTAGAATTTCATCTCCATATAATTTCTCGAGGTATTCTTTCCAACGTTTTGCTACTTTGATAGATACTAAGAAAATGATTTTACTAACTTTTTCACCACTATTGATTGATTGATTGATTGATTGATCAAACATATAGGCTGCTATGCTGAATTAAATAGCGTGAACGCTATATGCCAGAAATAACTTTCGTTACGCTTTGATTTCGAAAAATACCATGTTATTCTTCGAGACTTCTCCCTTCTTTCTTTCTTTCAGCTTTGAAATCCTAGCATTTCAATGAGATCCTCAGAGCTTATGTAGTTCTCGAATGAGGGGTGAATGTTATTCCGTGTTTAGTACACGTAACGGAGAAATTTCTTTTGAACATTTTCTATGCATTGTACATATTTTTTCGAATAACAAACAACCAAGGCATATACGAATTTACATCTTATGTAGGAATGATAAATAGTTCTGAGAGCAGTCCTTGATCTAAAATATTTTGACACTCTTCGGACAAAACCTGACATTTTTTAATATGTTCTTATTGAATATATGAGGCACAAAAGTCATTAGTGAGTCAAATATTACGCCTAAATCTTTGATTTCATGAATTTCTTAAATCAATTGGTCTTCCATTCTGTAAGTGAAATTTATATTATTTTTCTTTCGAGAATATGTTACATGATAACATTTTCCATGTTTAAGGTAAAGTGTCTTGTCAATGAACCATTTTACTTGATTGTCTACATGTTCTTGGAGTTTGACACAGACATTAATTGTTTTCACTTTTCTAAATACCTTCACATAATCTGCAAATAAAAGATAATGTGAATTTAGTACAAAGGTTAGTAAATTACTCTTCAGTTGACAATCCATCAGGATTGGTTGGCAACAGCCCTCCACCTCTATCTATCCTCTGCCATTCTCTTTATTTTGGAAAATCGACCGCATCCCATGTCCTCCATTGTCTGCCTCCAATACTCCAATCTTGGTCTTCCTCTATACCGTTTGTCCTGTATCATCCCTTCTAAAATTATCTTTTCCAAGCCCTCATGCCGCAGTACATGACCGATATCGTTTCCGTAGGTTTCGCTTTTCTCTCACTTTTCTTAATATCTCTTCGTTCATTACTCGCTCTTTCCAGCTTATTTTTCACATTCTTCTAATGCGCCACATCTCAAAAGCCTCTAGTCTTTTCCTATTCTCTTGCCCCACAGTCCATGTCTCGCTGCCATACAGAAAAATACTACACACAAAGGTCTTTATCAGCTTTTTCTTTGGCAAGATTTTGATGGAGTGGGAAGTGAAATGTTTTCTTCTACTATTGAAAGCTATCTTTGCTCTAAATATTCTGCATCGTATTTCTTTTGAGCTCCTTCCATCAGAAGTTATTTTGCTTCCTGAGAAATCAAATTTTCTCACTTGTTGTAATAGTTCTCCATTCAACATAATTCTCGCACCCTTATCTTCTGCTCTGTCAGAAACTAGTACTTGTCTTGTGCCTATTAAACCGATGATTTTTTAGACTGCATTTCTCCAAGGATATGTGTCAACTTTTTTTCCCCTTCTACTAAAACTTTGATTTTTAATTTGAATGATTATGAGTGTAGCTGTGTAGCTGACCGACTCATGAGCACAGCAACTCTGCACACATTATTTAAATTTCCAGTTGAGAAAGACAGACAAATTGAAGGTAATTTGGCGCCACTCACTGGTAACTATTCTTCTGGTCTTGCGACATCAGTGGAAGGACATCGAATTTACGTTCATCGATGAAATTTCCATGGTTTCAACAAAATCATTAAGACATAATTTTTAGGCTGGGATACTTTTACCCATCAGCAAAACGAATCATTGGGATCATTATTCCTGGTACTTCTATCCCTCTTAGAGTCCCTTTGAGGAGTTCGTACAATGCTGCCTGTATATATACATTAATGAGTTTTGGTGATAATGAGCATCCCTGCCTAACAACATTCTCTATTCTGTCTTCCTCCTTAAATTTTCCACACCTTATCATAGCCTTTTCCGTTCGGTGTAAGTTTAACATCATCCTTTTACCCTTAAATTTCACTTCAATTTTTTTTAAATATCAAACAGGTTATTCCATGACACGTAATCAAAGGCTTTCTCTTTATCAACAAAGGCCATACACGTAACCTTATCCCTAGCGATTCTTTTCTCCAAAATCCATCGTTATGCCAGAATAGCTTCTTGTGTGCCTTTTCACCTCCTGAACCCAAATTGGTTATCTGATAACACTCTTTCTATCGTGCCCTCAATTCTCCGTTGTACAAGTGAAGTTAAAATTTTGGATTCATGAGACAGCAGGCTTATTTTTCGATAGTGCTCGCATTTAGAAGGAGCCACTTTCTTGGGGAAAGGGACTAAGGCATACTTAGTGTATTCGTCTGGTATCTCTTCCGTCTCGTACATTTCACAGGTAATCTCTGAGAGGGACTGCAGGGGACCTTCGCCAACTCCTTTGATGAGTTCTCCTGGGATATTATCGATTCCAGGTTCCTTCCTTTCATTGAGTTTTTGAACTACTTACCAAAACTCTTTTAGTATGGCATCGCCTCTCTCCTCGGAGTTAATTTGTTCTTCCGATTCGATCTCATACTCTTCAGAAGTTATTTTGCTTCCTAAGAAATCAAATTTTCTCACTTGTTGTAATAGTTCTCCATTCAACATAATTCTCGCACCCTTATCTTCTGCTATGTCAGAAACTAGTACTTTTGTTTTGTGCCTATTAAGCCGATGATTTTTTAGACTGCATTTCTCCAAGGATATGTGTCAACTTTTCTTCCCCTTCTGCTAAAACCAAAATATCATCAGCAAAACGAATCATTGGGATCATTGTTCCTGGTACTTCTATCCCTCTTAGAGTCCCTTTGAGGAGTTCGTATAATGCTGCTTGTATATATACATTAATGAGTTTTGGTGATAATGAGTATCCCTGCCTAACAACATTCTCTATTCTGTCTTCCTCCTCAAATTTTCCACACCTTATCATAGCCTTTTCCGTTCGGTGTAAGTTTAACATCATCCGTCTAAGGGATCGGTTGTTTTCTCCATGTATTCTTTTGGAGTATTGTAGTTCTTCATCATACTAAGATGCCATTTCCTAATACCTTTCTTTTCTTATTTCTTGAATTTCAGAATAAATTTGGCCATTACAACATTATGATCACTATCGATATCTGAACTAGCATAGCTACAACTGTCCTTTATCTGGTTCATAAATCTCTTTTTGACTAGAATAAAATCTATTTGTGATTACCCTATGTCACTCGGAGCTTTCCATGTGTAGCGATTGCTCGGATAGTGGTGTTGGTTACCACTAGCCCGTGAGCAGGGATGTTAAACGAAACAGGAACCAAGCATATAGTTTCGTTCCGGAACGAAACTATATGCTCCCTTTTTTTACTTTAGTTTCGGTTCGGAATGAAACTTTATGTACGGCTTGACTAAGTTTTGTTAACGAAACGAAAGCAGAATTTTGAACGAAATATAACGTTCCGGAACCGTTCCGTCTTTTGAATAGTTTCATATCAAGTGACATGGTGGATGGACTTTCGGTTCACACTCATGGTTTCGGGCCCAATTGGGACATATATCAGGGTATCGTCGTCGATACTCGCACAGCAAAAGCGTAGGTAAATGATGGGACACATACTAGGTAAGCTTGGAAACAGCGCAACAATGGAACTATTGGAGTACCATAACATCGAACATCTTACGCGACTTAAAATCAGATTACTTACTTACGGAAACATCAGAAAATTGTAACAATTAGAAACAATGCAAAATATAATAATTTCAGAGATGGTAACGAGTGTAATATTTGAAATTAAAACTTTTAGCGATCTCCGTAATCGGAGAAATATAGGATGTTTTAAAATAATTTCTTTTAACTGAAAATTATTAATTCTATTAATAATATCACAATTTCAAGTTAATCATCAATCACATGTCTAGCCTGCTTCGTAATTCGTTTAACATCTACTTCTAATGTAAAAACGTGCGCTCTCCGCCCACTTGTGTCGGGCAGACTTAGAAAATTTTAGTATTATCCCACGTATAGAAGTGAATACTGTTTGGAATTTATTTTGCTTAGAAACTCCTACTTATTATGAGTGAGAAGAGGTTGATCCCCGATAATTTTTTACAGGAGCAGATTATAAAACAAAATGGGGAAAAGTGGTCACGGAGCAGATACATAAGCTGTATCCCAACTTAGGCAGCTATCTCGGCGGATTTAGGGAGGACGCCATCTGAAGTGCGTCCCAACTCGTTAGACATCAAGAGGGAGCGGAAATAGCTAGCTTTTTCGGGCGTCGGATTTAGGGTAGATGGAGTTTATCCTAAATGTGCCTCCATATTGAATTTCCCAAAATGCAAAGTGCTGCATGCGCCAGAGAAAACATTCGTCGTAACCATTCCTCCCCACCTACAAAAATTACACATGACTGTTGTGTGATCCGAGAGAAAAAGTTACCTACACTTCAATTTGAAAATGTCGACACATAGCAAAACTCAGGAGAACTATCTGCCACCTTAATGAGAACACAATTGGCACTAGAAATAGAAGCGGGCTTGTTATAATATGAATACATATGCCTCACTCAAAATGTTAATTCGTAAATAAATAATTTATAAAATGTTAACCATAAAAAGAAAATACAAAAAGCTGTCAAACCTTTTACGAATACTTAAACGAATCGCTATCTACTATTTAAAAAATATATTAAAAATAATTAAGTAATTATCATGTATATCTGATGAAAAACTCATCATATATTACTCGAGTAATATATGATGAGTTTTCAGATCAGCAGCCCCGGCCAATTTACGTTTTCGATAAAGGAAATAATTGATATAAAAGCACACTTTCCGTAGTCAAATTCAGTGTTACCTCTCTGTCTTTTTATAGAAAGAACAATCCCTTTGAGGAATGATAAAATTAAGGGCTGAATTATAAATATCAGCAGGTAGAAGTGGATTGACATCAATTCAAGAGGTTACCTCTGTTTTGTCACAGAAAGTCAGGTCCAATCTCACGCAGAGGATTTTTTAGTTTGAAATAACTGAAAATAATTGACTGTCTCAATTATTAATTTGCTGTGGGATGATTTTAGCTGACTCATTATAATAAGTAAATATTTATAAATGACTGGGCAATTACAGTTATAATCAGAAATATTATAATCACCAAGTAATAGAACATCTCTGTATAGATATACAGTTTTGATACCTTCAATTGTATTGCAATGATTCTCACAAGCAGAACTATTGGAATTTGAAGTGTATCACCCTTATAGGGTGATACACTTTTCCCAACCGGTTTCTAACTTATTCAAGCCCTCAAAAAAATATGATTTCGGGAACTCTGCAACGTGGCCGCTATGATCTCCTCATCTGACGTGAAGCGCTTGCCCCCGAGCCAAGTCTTCATGTTTGGCAAAAAAAGAAGTCGCACGGGGCCAGGTCTGGAGAATACGGAGCATGCGGCAGTACCTCGTAGCCCAATTCAACCAATATGGCCATGGCGATTCGGGATGAGTATATTCCATCAGGCCGAGTGAGTTATGAGATCATTCATTAGACCAATAAACTTATTGTCTTGTGCGTTAAACGAGTGCTTTGACATACCGATTTGATCAATGTTTTGTAAACGTATGCATGGGCACTGCAGCCGGGCAAAAGACGTAAAAATTAGGTTGTGTATAATCTACCACTGTTAGAGGTTGACTCTAAACTTCCAATACCTGCAAATAAGATATGAGGTCTGGAGATCATGGAGAACAAGTCGTTCCCTTATACCTATGAGCACTAGCACAGCGAAAATATATAAATTTTGGTCAAAATGGCCACCTGGATCACACTTCTTTTATGTTTATCTTGGCTGAAATGCGGCAAGTTCGTGAACTTGAAAATGGAAATGAAACGAGAGAATCTAGACATAATGGGAATCTCAGAAGTGAGGTGGCCACAGGCAGGGGACTTCTGGAGTAGTTTTAGCCTCATCCTTCCTCCTCTTTCCTCCACTCCGACCGATCTTTCAAGATCTTTAGTTATTACCCCATTTTGTCTTAGTACATGCCGGCTTCAAGTTTCAAAAAACATGGGCAACTCTTCACTTATGTCTACCTTTTAGAAACAACCACACATTTTGTAAATTAAATGATGTAACAGTAATTTCAAAACTATTTTATCGACCAAATGATCGTCATGACTTGGATTTACGGTGAGGAATTCGAAGTTTTAGCAAAACTCGTATGTAAATACTTTTTATTAGTAAATACTTATAATTATTTATTAGCCATGATGCTTTGGTATTCATCATGAACCATTAAAATAAAAAATGTATTTTTTCACGTTTAGAAAAAAAATAGCACGTATGTCATGGAATGATTTCGAAATATATAAAGTTATATATAAGGCTATATGTTAAATTGAGTCACCGAAAAACGAAATCGGTATCGTGAACATTTTTGCGCTGTTATCTATACATATTACCATGAGCATATGAGAGTGAAGTCTCACGAAACTCTGTGCATAACGAAAATCGCTCCAACTACCTTATGTAAGCGTCGTACTACCTTATGTAAGGTCGATTTATGGACATTTTAAGGGCTGAACTCATTAAGACGTCCCTGAAAACTCAGCGCTTGCCCGTGTGTTTCTTACTTTTGTGTCTTTTTTCTCCGCCCCACCTTTCGCCGTTTTGAATGCAAACCAGCAGCTCAGGAAAATCTGCGTGCCATGGCTCTGAGGAAGATCTACCCCGGACACTCCTACAACGGGGAGGCGTTCAGCGGACCCACGTATATCCCCGAGCCAGCCATCGACATCCCGAGCCACGGAGCGGCTTACCCACCGCCTCCGATGGGAGCGCACCTGCCCCCGACGTCCGCCGCCATGGGCGTGCCTCCATCGCCCCCGCCGCACTTGGGACACCTCCAGCACATGTTCCCGCACCCAGCATCTCTCGGCATGTCCCTCAACCCTGGATCTCCTAAGGGGAACGCCACGCCGGGCGTCGGATCCTAGTGGTGAGTGCAATTAATTTTCATTGTGCTGAACAGCTATGTGTCGCCTTTATTTTGTCGTTTCTGTCGGACCTATCGCAGGGTGGCGTCAGTTAACAAGTCAGAAAACTAAATAGCAGAATAAATTTTTTTAGCTAACAGGCACCTGCTGACAAGCTCTAATGGCTTAGCAGGACTTAAATTGTACGACAACTTTTTTCCTATAAATATCTGGAGTTCATAATGTATCTATTTTTTCTATTTCGTTCTTCAAATTGTTTTTTCAATTTGTTCACGCAATTTTTTTCATTGTGTTAATTCTATTATTTTGAATGTATGCACGTAATTTTTGATGTAATAACAGTAGATGTTAAAAAAAGGGTTGCGTAACCCAAAATATTACTCACAATAATAATTTCAATAATAATTTTATGTTTTCGACGGCGATGAAATTTTTCGTATGCTCTGCATTTGTTACTGCATTTATATATTGCCTCAGATCTATGAACTTTATGCTGTTCTTTCTGTAAACCAAAATTCTAAGACAGCTGAATAACGTAGTGGTAGAACAAAGAATTATCTATATCCCACTGATGAACACTTAAATTCCAAGATAGAAAAAATATGTAGCTTTTCACTGATTTTTTAAAATAATATTAATGATAGGGCACATCTAGTTTCAACCCAAAGGTGTAATCATTAGGGGCAGCCATCAGACTTAAGCTCCGTACGGTTTACAATACATCTACATACTTCCCTGTGAGCCGCCACATGACCTTGTGGCAAAGGTATATTAGTCTCTAACCAGCCATGTAAAGACAAGTCTTTTGGAAGTGAAAAGATGAAGAGTTGTATTTTTGGTGTACACCTAAGCTTTGTAGCATTCAACATCTACATAACACCCTGAAAGACGCCAAATGGGCGTGTAGTATGGGTTGGCAAATTTAGCCCATCACACCTATTTCATCATGTTTTCTGCAATGCCTTAGATATTGCTATTGCTCTTTCTTGAAATTAAAGTAGACTTCTTATTGTCAACTTCAACTTTCATATGCAAATTGCGAATGAAATTTTTCTGATGATACATTTGCCTTATTCTCCAGTCATTCCTTAGTGCAAATAATGCCTTTTTGAAGGCTATTTTGCTATTGGTGAAGGCATTTCGGTTATAGCTGCGTCGTTTTATTATTCACATGGTATTTCGTGAGTTTTCTTTCTTGTCATCACTCTGTACTCAGTAATATGCCTCCAAGGTATGCGATATTAGCATCTTATCTCGTTATCCAGCCCTCTTCTCCTCCAGATTATGGCTTGCAATGACTTAGCATGGTATTGAAATAGGCCAAACACCTAGGAACTACTAGCTACCCATTAATAGCGAATAAGTAAACGGTAATAAGATTTAGCCGTTGTGCCGTAGCTTAGGTAAATTAGCGACCGTTCTCCTAGTGAAAAATTTGTTGACCTGGAACCGGAACCAAAGTCATAGCGATAGTTGCTAACATCGTTGCCAGAACCAAAATTGACACCCAGGGTAAGATCTAAACCAGACAAATGCATTTTTAATTGATTTTGTGATTTTTATATTTTTCCGCGTTCATACTACCCTGCATCTGCTTTCGTGTCCCATCTTAGCTCCTCGTTTTCACAGAACTGTTTTCCATACAGTTCATATCGCAACGCTCGTATTCTCTATTTTCTCTTCGTCTTCGGAACTCCAAGGAAGTCCTATCTCTGTGAACGTGTACCAGAGGAGATAAGAAAGCTATTCTCTCGTCATTATGGCGTGTTGCTGATTCAGAGACGTATAATTTCCTTAGTGTTTTTTTCCGCCATGCTCCTACCTCAACTATGAGTCAAGCTCCATTAATTTAGATAGGGACATGTTTTTTTTCTACGAGTCGTAAGCGTTTCGGAAATTTTCACCTAATACTTCTTTTCGATATTAATCATCATCAGTTTTGATCTTAATTTGATATAAATAATGCGCTTAAAACATAACTTTCACGTACACATATACTTATACGAGCCTTGCGTGCATGTATGTAAATACGAACCTTTGTTTGCGAAAAAATGTTGCGAAAAATTGCTTTAAACTGTACTTTCATACGTCTCTGCATACGTTAATGCATGGTGTATCGGATCTTAAACGCAAGCAGTGTGTCTCATTTCTAACAAATTGTTTTTTTAAGCACCTAAATATTCCCCTCACAAAATTTGCAGATGCATGTACTTCAAAAATTCAACTTTAATGTGTATTCCCTTTCTCGTAACGCAAACGAGTACAAAATAACCGCTCTGAATATGCCTTCTACTCATTACCTCACAGTAAAAAGTCGATCTAATTTTAAGACGGAAAAGAGGACTGATTTTAAGAGGCAACATTTTTAAGGCAGTGTCAGTTGAATTTCACATCCATTTCCTAGCCTAAGAATAAGGTGAATTCAGAGCTGAGTGTCAAACCATGTGGCACTGATTGTAAGGTAGACTCATGTTAAATTTAAGACAGCCCTGGTTTGACAGTAAGGTAGACTCATGTTGAATTTAAGACCAGTAAATCATCTATTCTTGTTTTTTGAAATTTTAATGACACATTCCAACGCTACCTCTGAACATGAACCGAAACCCTCAATTTAGTAATCAGTTTATCCATAGAAAATTTTTAACAAATATATTAAATCTGTGATTAACATAGCCAATTTTTAACAACTTTTTCTTAAAACTAATAAATTATCAAGATGTACATTTTGTAATGAATTCCCAAGCTTTTAAAGCAGACATATGTTTAACATACTCTTTTGGAGCAGCTTCTTACTTTACCACACCAAATATGAATGCAAATGATACCTATGCATCCGTTGCAGGCTGATTGTCAAGGGCATAGCACAACGCCACTATCTTGGAAGACATTGCACTATGCTGCCAGAAGAAACAGGAGTTCCATCAACGTATATGAAAGCCTGTAGTTTTTCTATGGAGGCATGACCAACGGCAATAAGCCTGGGCCAGATATGAACTTTAGTTACATATTGTTTATAATACGTGAAATATATTTTTGCAACCAAAACCACCGACAACATGTCACCAGTATGGCATCTACCCTATATAAGACAGACGCAATCACATGCATCTTCCCCTCTGACCTGAAGAAGACAGTTGCAATGCTGTTGAAACTGTCGTCTACGACACTAGAAACACGCGGAAGAGAACCCGAAAAATCTTCACTGCCATCTGAACGACAACGCGGAAGCCTTCTAGTTCCTATTTATAACTGTTGTTATTTGCATATGAGATTGAGGTAATATCTGATAAAAATAAGATATGAAAATATGGTGAAGTGACGGGGAAAAGCCTCCGCGTGAGTAGGACATTTCGTTATAAACGATGGTATCAATATTAGAATTTTTTACATTATAGACCGTTGCCATAATAGTACCATTGTGATAATAGCCTCCACAGCAAAATGCGCTGATTTTCAACATAGAGTCTTTAAAAATCAACATAGATGTGTGATTTTCACGCAAGCTGCGCCGTAAATGTACACCACTACCGTAATACCTCACTATGTTTAAATTCATATCGCATTGAAAACTCGATTTCCTTTTTTCTGTGCTCCGTTGTCATAGAAGAGTTGGATTGGGAAGGTTTTATGAAGGATTTTTAAAATCATCATCTCTTAAACAGTTCTAATATTTTTGAAAAAAGATTAATTCCCTTTAAAAAATTCCGCAGCCACTGATACAAAATCTTTTGTGTCGTGAAGGTTATATAGCTTCAAAATGCTAGTTGAATTGAAGATAAAGTTTTTTCAACATGGAGGAAAGTCTCTAGATTACTGTCATATTGTTTTCCTTTACTTTACTAAAAACTGCTAATAAGTCTTCAAGGCGTGTGATCAGAAATTAAATTTCATGAATATCATCGCATGCCACTCATCCACAACGGAGATAAAATTTTATTTGGACTCCTCACCCTTCTTGGAGATAGCATCGTCAGATATGTTGGATTGTTGTCCAACAGCACGGCGGATCTGAAGCAGGGAAGGAAGGAAAGTATTTTGTGATAAGATTAACTCCACCCTTTCGTGAGAAACCGTCCCTATTCCCTCCTCGTCTTCACCGCAGTGGTTGTAAACCGAAGCTGCGTGATGCGACTATTCCAGGGACTAACCTTTCTCACAGTCCTCGCCAGCCATAAAACCACCGTTCAGCGTACGGGGTAGGTCATGTCTCACACGATAGCAAAGAGTCTTCGAAACTCACATGTGCGAGTATCTCGATTCCCTTCGTGTATTTTTCTTAAATCTGTACGAAAACATGAAGTGGGGCATGAAGTGGTGCCCGCCTGACAATATGTTTGTCTTTCTTTTCCTGAAAAACCTTGGAACCGACAGGTCTTAAATCCTACATGATTTTGGTATAGAATAGATATAGATTAGACAGATAGATAGATTTGGTATAGAATAGGTATAGAATAGACAATAGATTGGTATAGAAAGTCATCATTTCGAATACAAATGCACTGCAAAAAAAACGTTCAAAAATCTGTGATATACTCACGGAAAACACGATAAAATAATCTCATCAATGGCGGACTTGTTTATACTGCGAGACCTGTATTGAAGGAAGAGTACTATCGATATTGAATGACCTTGCCGAGCTGCTAGCTTACTACAGTCGTTGTCATGACTATATTAATTGGCTTTGGTTAAGGCGGGTTTGCACATGGATGTTAACTTCTATGAAAGTGGAGAGTGCAGCGATATCTCAAAACGTATCTCCACTCGCAGGGAATCGTTCGGCTTATACATAAGTTCTGGCTATTTTCCAAACAAATGGATGGCGGAGGTAAACAATAAATATGGTAATTTTGTATAAATTTAAAAAATTATGTTCTATTATATCAAACCTAGAGCGTCCATTGCGATAATAATAATTATTGTTTAATAAGAGATAAGTCAAAAAGCTTGCATTGGGGTTGATTAGCATTTAAAATATTTTCAAGTGCAAATAAATATTTACATAAGCATCAATGAGTCTTCCTTCGACAAACGTTTTCGCTGTACATTTTAAATCTCCGTTTGATGTCATGTGACCAAGATTCCACCGGATATGATGATATTTTATCTCAGAATTGATATGCTACTTGCGGGCAAAATAGAAACCAGTCCAATTTCCTAGCAAGTAGGAACCGCGGTTGATTGCCACCACTATCGACCACTACTGTTTATTGCCTACACCCGAAGTGCGTGCTTACACTCGAAGTGTCGCATGCAAGCGACTTCCAAAGCTACTGTCATGGAAGTGACTTCCATGTGTAAACTAACCACCTTTCTTTGGGTTCAATTTATGTGGAACGAACGCTCATGCCTGAAACGATACTGGAATTTTTCTGAGGACAGAGAAATTCACGAGAAAAGATAATAGTAAAAGATGGAATTGAAACAGTACTTGATCCCTGGATAAAAGGAATTTACCTTAAATTATGTACATTTCTCAATTTCGCAACTTTCAAACTCCTTGTATTTCGAAGCATGCCTTGCACACAGGAAGTCACTTTAAAGAGCTTGTCTCCGAAGATTTTCTTGCACTTTATTTTTCCGGTTTCTGTCGGTGCAGTGAAAATCATAAAGTTTAATGCGATGCAAAGTACCACATGGGAGTTATTTAGCATTTACGACGTAAACGGTCTCATGGAAAATGTCCGTCTACCCCGTCCTTTTATTGCATGGACATGGATTCTTCTAGTAGTCATTTACCTCCTTTCACTGACTCGCCAACACTTGGATAATCTGGTTTTCCTCTATACTTCAGATATACTATCATTTCATGGATAAAGGTATCCCCATAAAAAGTATCACATTATTTTATCCATAAGTTAGTCCCGAGTGTGAGTTTCATAGCTTTGATTCGCCAGTTTATTGAATTATTCATACTCTGAAAATATTTTGTGCGTACCGTATTCGCATTGTATATATACTCGCTATGAATCAACGTTTATAACTGAATTACTCTTTCAATACGTGTATTGAAAACAAAATAATATTGAAAATCAGGTTTGAAGTTGGACATTTCTAAAATTTTCGTGGAAATTTTCAATTATGAGTTTTTTTTTTGCTGTTAATCAACCAAAGTAAAATATTTTTGAGCACTCATCTAAGCTACCTCACCCAGTTTCCTGCTGCATTTTGTTGCTAAGGGACTTAGATCAAATGATATAAAATATTTTGTACGCACCATATTCGTATTGCGTATAGTATAGGCCATACAATCGTTCGTTCATTCACTCAGACCGCTCAGCGGCAAATACTCACATAAATGTTTTATACAGAAAGGTAGAAAGAAAGTGGATAGGAACACATAAAATTGACAGACACAATGGTGGTGTGAAGATGTAAAGATGACCGATTCCAAGCATAAAACATTCGACTGGACCGGAAATCGAACCACGGACCTTTGGATGTCGCGTCCAATGCTCAGACCACCGAGCTACCCAGTCTAATAAGAATCCACTGGAATCGAACGGGAACACGATTGTATGGCCTGAACGGCTCATTTCCTACTTTGGTTAGCGTACCCCGAAACGCCTGCTCTATATCTTTCACCCCTGTCTGTGTGCTTGAGTTATTCTTTCATTTCGCCTTCTGTGTGTGTCATTCTCTCTCTACCGGTGGGTGAAAAGCTGCCCTGGCCGATCTATTGGCCGATCTCGTGGGTCATGCCTTGGGGAGTGTTTGTTCATATAAACCCCCGCCGATTCCAGTGGATTCTTAGTAGACTGGGTAGACCCTTGCTTAGAGATATCCCATCCGCTCACCAGATGACTTATCCCTTAACTGTAGTGATAGTATCCGTTCATTTAGAGATATTTGCCACCTTGTGCCGGCTGGACAGTCTCTGATGCACGATTCAGATACACCATATTTCCTTCAGCTCGATTTCCTATTTTTTCGGCATCGCTTATAATATGTAGTTTTGTACTCACAGGATACGATCGCAATTTCATTTCAGAATTCATTGTTAGAGTGCAACTGCAAATTATTTTAAAATGCCAAATGACTCGAACTCGTTTACTCCTCTCTCGCATGGAGCGGATAGCACGGACAGAAAAGCACGTATAGTAAGATGGTACAATCTCTGAGCGTACGAGTCTTGCCACTACGTAACACATACTTTGTCGTGTTTTTTCAATGTAGCTTTAATGTGTACGCAAAAGTGGCTATCTATTACGTGAGAAATGTTGCTACAGATACGTGATACCGAAACAAACTCCAATTACGATTTTAAAAAGACTTAAAGGCGCCACACCCCCTTGCGGCAGCTTACAGGATACAATGTAGATACAAATTTGAATACATATCAGTCCTAAAATGTGTTATCTTACGTACGATCTATACACGGTAAGTGCTTTGTCGCGTGGTGTTTCTGATATAGACTTTCTTCAAGTATCGTTGTACGCTCAGACTTTGATAAACGGTGATTTTTATTTCTAATTAATTCAAAATACTTTAAGGGTTTACTACCACACCATACTTAACAATTCACATCGATGTATTTACTTTGGAGAAACTAACGACTTTGAAGAAACTAACGACAGGAATTTTAGGTAGAAAGGCTTACATAAAAATCTGGAGGATTCGTGTTAGCCGCGCACCCCCATTTTTTCACCGGCATTTCCGGAAAAAGGTGCGCGGCTTACACGAGTAAATACGGTATATATAGCACCTTTTGCTTTCCTTCAGCAGAAAATGCTAAAGAGGCCGATCAACTAGTTATAATCACACATTGAAAAAATTAATGATGCAATTTTCGCAATGAATTTATTTGCGAGGCCACTTTTGTAACAATGTTACATCTTCAGGTGATGATGACGCCACCAACTCACTAGAAGAAATCTTTTTCTTTAATAATCTGGTTAGACAGTTGTCAAAATTGCGAAGTTTATTTTATCAATGTGTCACAATGGAACGATTCCGCAGAGTAGAGCCAGAAATAGTGTCTTACGTCTTAAAATCATTTTACAGCTACAGCTGCTTTCGCCCATACCTTATTTTCCTTTAACAAAAAAATACATGCATATCTAAAATAATATTTTTCGTTGTTTGTCTGATCAATCGTTAAGATTCATCTCATTCGCTTTCCCCTATATTTGCGACTGTAGGCGTAGATAATATTCATCCCATAAGCGATACCCGATTTGCAATGCACGATTTTAAAAGAAATGCTGATAGATCTTTTCCCCGCTACTGTTATCGGTTTGTTGTAACCAGAACGGTATATTTATTTTCTATAGATAGGTATGCTGGCGATGTATCATACCGTGAATACCGTGAACAATAAGGTAGTTCGAGCGAGATAGTGCCATAGTATTACAGAGACCATATTCAAATTATACGTTATAATTTCACCAGCTGTAAGAAGCATAAATTAAATATTACACAATTAATGTACTTTTATATGACGAAAATTCTTAGTAATTCAATAATAACTAGCTGACCCGAGCGAATATTTCGCACAGTATGCAGCTTCTTGTTTCTTCCTTCTTTCTTCCTGTTCTTCTACCTGTCGAATATTTCGCACAGTGTGCAGCTTCTTGTTTCTTCCTTCTTTCTTCCTGTTCTTCTTCCTGTTTCTTCCTATGGATATGGATGTTCTTTATGTTTGTGTCAAAGGTACATGACGTAAACGGTCACATTGATTGCATGTAGAATGTAAACAATCTAAACGATGAGTTAATAGATGGCTCCTCTTACACTCTTTTAAGCGCGTAACCATAGACAACATATTAGTTGATTTTATTGTCAAAAGATGGCACTGAATCATTTTTAACAAAAAAATTTAATTTTAAATTATTTAACTAAAACTTTCATTTTAAACCATTTGTCTATTTTTCGTCAATAGCGGAGAACATAAGCTTAAAACGATGTTTGAATCATTAATTTTGATGAATAATTATGGGATTTATGGCGTTGCAACAAAAAACACCTTTGAGAAATAATATAAATGATGATAACTATGTTAGTCTTTAACTTGACTCATTTTTTTCGTGCGGTACGTTTAAATCTCCTTCACCGAGGACGTTTTATTGTGATCCTGAAAGAATTACTGCGTTTAAAATCTCATTTTTAAAAGAGTTGAGAAAGCATACAGTCTACGCACTGTTAATTTTTTGACGAAATCTAGATTTAAGAAATTACACATTTTTCAAATTAGGTCTATCTAGAGTGCATACACGTACCAATTTTCCATGCAAAAGGGGGGATATTTTTCAAAAATCTCGGAAAATGATTCCTTAAGGGTTTTTTATTTTGGTATCATGGGAAGGGTGACTAATTTTCTTTAAAATTATACCAAATTTCTTTGGTTTCTAGATGATATGATATTTTGCTCAAACTACCTTAAAGCATTCAAAAGTAGTCGTATTCATATCGTCAGGTCAAATGGCCCAACATCATTCCTCTTATGCTTGAATTCTATGTCACATCACCGCCAAATTTATATGTCCACGATAGCAATTGGTACATGATGATGCATATATTCTTTGTTTTTTAATGCCTACAGGCCTATTACAAAAATAAATTTGTAAATTCAGTCTTATGAAAACTTGGAATACAAGGATTATCCAATGCAATCACAGCTGTTTTCTCGGGACATAGTACGGTGGCTGAAGTTCTTGCTTCCCCTACCGCGGGCCCGGGTTTGAATCCCTACAGTGCCGAAAATTTATTCTGTAAGATCTTTTGTGATCCCACATTTGTCGACGTTTTTTAAGCACAAGTTTTTGATATTAATAAGCCCTGAAGATAAATACCATCGTTCACACATACGACGACACACATGGAATCTATTACCCTGTGGAAAGTTATAAGTGCTGAGCATTAGATTCGCGGGGAAAGCCGTCTAACTTTTATTCATCTTTATGTTTGAGATTTTTTAATCATTATACTCCTGGAGCCCTATGGCATTATATAAGGCCAGTATGTCCCTAATGGGTTAAATTTTAATGTCCCTGTGTTACGCAAAAGGGATTACCCCGTATGCAATTCGGTGTACATTCAATTTCTATTTCTTCTGTGTGATACCTAATCTCTCGAAATAGATCGTTGCATTTATCCTACTGCAATTATAGCTCAAACGCGGAGGTACGCTTTCAATATATGTACTACACTACGGTTATACGGTTACAAATCACGAGGGATATAATTTTCTAAAGAAACCATCGAACTATTTCATAAGGAATATTCCGTCTTAAGAGCTATGACTGAGTTAAATATTGACATTTCCACGATGGCTGCCTTCTACCTTCTGCCGAATATAGTTAGAGCATCACGAATGTTAATTTCCCTAGCCTTTGAGGTGACTCGTTAAGTATTATGCAGGTGTACCGTAGAACGATAAGAGCAATATAATTTCACTAAATTATCGTTGATGTAAAAATGTGGAAAGGAAAATAATTATACTCTAAATTGATCACTGATACCACCATAGATCCCCAAGAAAATAATTTTCAAAGACTCATTACTACGGAAGCCGCTTCTGTTAGCAATAAATCTTCGCCTCAAGGTTTTCAACTTTTCCCCTAGTGTCTTCAGGTGAATAAGACGATTAGGTTGCTAGGTAAATACCCCCGTGGCCAGTGAAAGCGAACGGCTAATGCAAAGAGCATACTTTTCTTTCCTGCCTTTCTAGCCTAGGGCAGAAAAAACAATTACATAATAACACAATGTATCCAACTCAACAGCACTAGAGCTCCGCAGCTAGATCCACTTGGAATCCTTCCAACTTCTCTACCCAAGCAGCTGTTTATTTAAGATCGTTTCAAGCATGCAATTTAGAAGTAGACTATAAAATCTTATCCATACGAGTAAGAATGAAATGACGATAGTAAATATTCACAGTTTCAATAAGCACCGACCATGGTTTCGACACTTTACGTCATTCTTAAGTGACAAAAATTTAATTTCCGATTCTATATACGCCCCTAAGCAAAGCACAGTTAGGCGGGGGGGATAGGTTCTGACGGTGGAGAAGGTATGTAAGGGAACATACAGAGGTGGGGGAGTTCAAAGAGATGTCATAACCAGAAAGCAGTAGCGGAGGTCACCAGAAAATAGGGGGAAAAAAGAACAGGTGGAGTTGGAGGTCAAAAAACAACCAGATTACTGGGTCGCAGGACTTGTAGGGAGACTTAAATACAAAAGAGACGATTGAGTCATAAAAACTACGTCATTACCAATATTATTCGGGCTATTCACAATTTCATATTTCTCGTAGAAATCTTACAGAAATCTTATAGATCTTATAGAAAATCTTATAATAATAAAAAAAAATCTTATAGAAATCCAGTTTTGGCCCTTTGTCATTAAAATGTAAAACATCCAGGTCAAAACTGCTAAAATGGTTAAAACTAAACAAATGTTTGGCAAAATAAGATTTTTCGTCATTATTTATAAAACTTCTTTTGTGTTCTATAACTCTATCTCTAAATTTTCGGCCAGTTTGAACCATATGCGTAATGTTACAGTCCTTGCATTTTAACTTGCACAATTACCTTCTATCCATATAGTCCTACTGGTCTCTCGAGTTACGTAAAAGTTTTCTAAGTGTAACAGGGTTAAAGAACGAAATCTCGAACGTGTCACTTGGGACAACTTTCATTAGTTAATCGGATAAGTCTCCTACAAAAGGTAGTTTTACCAAAATGTTCGGGATATTATTAATGCTTGACAATGAGGTCAACAGTTGCGTGGCTCTCTTACTTTTATAGCGATGCAGTAACTTCTCTACACACAGTGTTGGTAAAAGTACTGAGAAAAATTAACTGGGCTCAATTACAGTTTCTTTATAAAAAGGTAATCAATTACAAGTACAAATTACAGATTTTCAAAAGTAATCAGTAAAACTACAGTTACGATTACAATTACTTCTTGTAAGATGTCGACGGTGGAATACTGCCACTTTTTAGAACACCCGGCAACTGTCGAATGGTGTAGTAGAAACGTGGAAAAATTGAGTCATGTGATTCTATAGCCTGTAATTTCACTAGCAATACATACAACTATAATTGCTGGAACAACACATGGGGCGTCTGTTTTGTACTCATCATGAGTAGGCTACAAAATAAGAGTGGCTGAATCCAAACAGGCAAATTAGATACTCAGGGACTCGAAGTTGTCTGTATGCCTAGGTAAATCAGTGAATAAGTATATACGATGAAGTAAATTATGGAACTTTAATGTGTACAAAATGGCGTACGTTTGGAAACGCTGCACGGAAGGTCACGAGATCAAGGGGATGTTACTTGACAAGTCATGTTTGCAAGATACGTCCTTGAACGCTTCCCTGTTCAAGCTTGTATAGCAGCCAGCCAAGCTGCCTGATAAACATCAAAGTTTTAAATGGGAGCGAGTAAAGTAATCGCCGATGACAAGCAAGTAACGATTACGACGAATGCAACGATTCCTCTTTCACCGTAAGAAGTAAATTACAAGTAAGAAATAGATTTCGTAAAAAGTATTCGTTACAAGTACAAATTACTGCCAAAGTACTAAGTAAGTAAAACTATTCGGCGGGAGGGTCACTGTCAATCCGAACATTTATAGCACAGCGATTACGAAGAGGAAGAGCCTATGCCAAGCGGTGATGGGAGACTCAGCAAATCGGCAACATCTCTACGAGTTTGTTACGCGTGAAGGAAGGGATTCGAAGGGTTCACGTCGGATATCAGATTCATCAATTCCAAAAGAAAAAAAATACATTTTGAAGAGTATCAGATTCCCAAGTGAAAATCTCTGCCCTCAGTTTTCATGAGAGCACACACTTTACAGAGGAAATCCTTTAGAACTTGTCTCGAATGTGAAAGTTTAAATTTCTTGTAAAATTCTGATTCACGTCCGACGAACAAGATCGAGAACATCCGCGAAACTGATTATCTGTCGTCCCCAAACGATATTAAATCATGCTAACTTTATTAGTGATTAAGTTTCTTTTGCAAGTTTCAGAGAATTTTTCACGGAAACGGAGCCAATGAATATATTACATCCGTTTTAAATAGGATGTGACTCAAGTTTGAATAAAACAATAGAGAATAAAATCTTAGGTTGTCAATGAAAACAATTCCGCCCGATTCTGTTTGAAATTCTGTCATACTAGTGCTACAAGGACTTACTAAGTGAAGAATTATTCAGTAAATCTGAAGATGACTAACATACTCCAGGAATAAATATATATCTCCGATGGCTACTTTACACTGTATATTTTATTGCATCAACAAATGTATCATTGATTGTACAAGAAAATGAATGGAATTAGAGTAGAATCTATTTCCCGGTCAGTCATCCACACAACCATACAATTTGCCGCTTTACGCAGTACAATTTTCCTCATTCAAGAGAACGTCTTGAATCTTCGTTTGTACAATGAAATGCACCTTGGCCCTAACCTTAATTCAAGTGAACTTTACAGTAATCATTTTTCAGTATGTATATATCGTGATTATTTATCTTAATTTAATTTTCTTTCTCTCCAAACTAGGACAATGGGCTCACAGCTACTCCAACCCATCTCCTCAAATAACATTCATCTCTTCTTATTCATCACATACATCTTTAGCAAACCAAGAACTCTGTGACATTTGAATGAAAATATGTTAACTAAAAATGAAAGTGAAAAAATAAATGAATAAAAACTGACGTCGAAACCGGTAGACAGCATTTAAAACTGGAACTGTGCATCGATTTCATTAGGAGTTATTCCTTCTCGTCTTTCCACAACGTAACCCCATCATGAATTGAGTTGATTAATATGTAGTGTTACAATAGAAAAAAAGACTCTCCATTAAAAGGAAGAAATGAAAAATAACGTGAATAACTAGCTGACCTGAGAGACGTTATCCTGTCCAAATTTCAATAAATTTGTATCAGATCGTTTTGTGAATTTGTGATTAACTATTAACAATCTTGGCCATAGATATTCAATTTTAGGAGGAGTGCATTCAGAAGTACGCCTTTGGATAACGTGCTGTTTTGTTTCAAACTTAACGTCTCAATTTAACAAACCCAGAATTTTATGTCAACCAAATGATTTATTTTCTTCAATTAAATTTGAAATCACAATGAATCTCAAGGCATTTTATTTATATTTCGATTGCAATATCGATGTTAAAGTAAACAATCAAAACAAAGAAATGCTTTGTTTCGATTGGTCTACTGTGACATCAGCATTTCGTTAATTGTGATGCTTTATGACACACGACCCTTTTTTGTTTTGTTGTCTGGTGCGTAAACAAACAACCCTGATGGTTTTCCGACACGGAAACAGGTGACATACAATTGACCACGCGAGAAGTATGAATTTTCAGGATTAATGCCGCAAACACTCAATGACCGCCCTTGTGATTTGTTTATTGTCATAGCGAATGCAAGCCGCACCGGTAACTGCAAGCGTTTAAATTCAAATGGAACGTAAGTTGGATGCGTGGCATTAAAACGTCTTCTCCTTTGCGCTTTCCTTTAAGAAATTTTGCTTCAATGACGTTGTTCATCAGTTACTTCACCGCAAGCCGAGTACTATCACAATTTGGTTGATTTTTACTTTTGTTTTTTTTTGTTTGTGATTGGTATTTGGTTGATATTTACTAATATTATGATTACCAATCCGACTTTCAATTGGAGATTGAGAGGCGGCAATCCAGGAAATGCCAGCGAGTTTAAAAATTCGGTGGAATAGTTGACGACATCATCTTGGCTAGTAACGGAATACACCGATTTGTATGTCATCAATTCGCCAGCAGTTTCACTTTGAATCTTTAACTTCAATTCGTCGACATCAATGTTATTCGCAGTCAATATAGCACATGCTTTTTGTAATTATGAGAAATGTTTAGGAACACCTTTAGGATGAGTTCGGTCTTTGATTCACTATATAACCGATTGGCCTGATTCACAAATTGACAATCAACTGTCAAACGACATTGGCGCACATAGTAACTTTTTTCTGAAAACTTTTCCGGGACAATAACGAACAAAAAAAAATTACGCATATCCATCGCTCAAAGTTATAGTCCTAAGTTTATACAAAAACCCCATAGAATGAAGCACTTTCAGTTATTCCCGAATTTTCCAATTTTATGGGATAATATATCATTTTTTCTTTTCTTTAAAACCTTTTTCGGACTGTAACGAAATTAAAAAAGAAAATTAGTAAAATCGGTCCAGCCATTCACGAGTGATTCGCTTACCAACAAACAGCATTTTATTTTTATTTATATCATCACCATCATCATCCACAGCCCAGCGTGGGCCTTGGCTTCTCTACAATGTGCCTCCATACATTTCTTCTTTTTGCTTTCTCCCTCCATCTCGTGACTCCCATTGCCTTCAAGTCTTCTTCAGCATCCTGTAGCCATCTCTTCCGTGGTCTACCTCTCTTCTTGACCCCTTCCATCCCTGAGAGGACACAAAAAATGGTAGACGTCTAAAGTCAGTCTATTTCGAGTCTACGGTCTACTTGACCGATTGAAGTGCTATGTAGACCAAGAATACACACGACGTAGACTACGGTTGTACATACCTACGTCACAGGATAAGGTTCACATGACGGACACTGGGTACCTAATGTATACCTGTTGAATAACCAACCAAAAATGTTTAATGCATTATGCTTTTAATAGTCAGCATGATACCTGTTCTCATATTTACAAAAAAAGGAAATTCTGATGTATAGGAAAAAGTTATCTTATCAATATTATTAATATTACTCCATAGCTGCATATAATCATTCATCGTGTGGCGAATTCATTAAGTGAATGGTCAGGTTGGCTGCTCGTGTTTCAAGAGTTGTTTTTGATTGCGATCCTGCTATCCTGAGATAATCAAGGTGGATTGTGTAAACGTGTTAACAGAAAATATAATATATTAAATATATTCGAGGATTATTATATATTTATTATTCGTCCTCCGTTGTTGTGATAGGAGTTGATTGAAATAAGTCGTGTGCTTTTAACAGGAAAGGCTTTGACCACATTCGGTAAGTCTTACAAAACATATCATTTCGTGGAATGTTAAAGTTTTCGTTATTAATTTAGATAGATATTTTTTCAGATTGCGTCATATATAATATAAGTGGAAGTGTGAGCATCAATGCAGAAGATGTCTGGTAACTAAGAATTAAGCTTAATCATTTATAGTTGCCTTTCGTAGTAGTAAGTTAAGTGCATTAATTTTCGATTTCATTGGATGCAGTTGAGGTAATTTTCGTGGAGCCAAGAATGTCTAAAAACAATTTTTAGCAGGAAACCAACTTAACTGCCCTCCATATACATATATTTGGTGAATTTTCTTTCAAATCCATGCCGATTAGGCATGTAGTATGTGCAGTAACTCACAAGACTTGCTCGGTAGGAAAGGATTCTTTAATTGAAAAAAAATATTGGTTGAACCGTAACAAAATTTTTGGACGTTCGATTCCAAGAAAAATCCTCAATTGGTTATGTCACTGCGAGGTGGTTGTAAATGCTTTTGTTGTGTAACATTTCAGCTCGCCCGTGAGGCAAATTATAGCTTAGTTTTTTTTGGCGTTAGAGCTTTGTCGACGGCAAGGGTCATTTGCACCATGCACCATTTTTAGCATTGTTAACAATATTCTTATTGAAATTTTACACATTTAATTCCTCTTACTTCTTTATAATAATTAGAAAGTAGCAAAAAGATTATTTGAGTGTGACTGCTCTTTCATCCAGTATGTACTGAATTTTTCTTGCAGATATCCTGTCCACTATTCTAAAGGCGATAAAGCTCAGCTACAGTGAAGTTAGGACTTGAATCTCTTGAAGAGAAAGTTAATCGATTAGAATTAAAGATTGACAATGTAGCCTCAGCTGCGAGGCAGTCTTCTCTACATGGAAGACTGCCGTAAAAGGAGATGAATTTTGCAAATATGTTTGAAATTTGTGTAACGTGCCCTGATGTTATTACTGCTGTCCTAAGTGAGAAAAAATGTACCTAAAATTTACTACTGTATATACTGTAATACTACTGTATTTCATTTCTTTATATAGTTGTAATACCATTGGAGAAAACTAAACAGGCTGAAAGGCTAAAGGAATTAGTTGATATTTTTTGCCAAAGCAGTCACAATAAATTTTTATTAACTTTTTCAGGTGCTCTGAAAGAAAAACTGACCATGAGAAATGGACCAGCAACAAATCAATTAACAGTTGACCGTGCAATTCGGGCATGGCTGAAACAAGCTTGCTAGGGAACAGATGAAGCGAAAAAGAAGAGGCGAAAAACCAGTGAAAATTTTAATGAAGATAGTGTTTCAATGGACGAAGTGAGTGGTTTAGTGGTCTCTGAAGAGAATGAATTTGTATGAGTGAACCTAATACTGATGTCTACATCTGTACAGTTATAATTTTACAAATAAACCGTTATTGTCGATTAGTGTTTTTATAATTCCTATTAAGTTCCTTAATCTTGCTTTTAGCCACATACTACTCATTCTTTCTCCAATTGCTTCAAATTTCATTAGACTTTTCATATTTCTTTCATTATCTATCTAAGTCTGCATGTACTGGTCGTTCTCTCTGGTCTGTTATATAACAATTGTGTATTTCGATTTATCAATTCTTCCTTTTTTTGCCATCTAATTTCTTGAAGTACTACCAAGTCAAGATTGAATTTTGTTATTTCATTTGTTGCTTCATTTTTCCAGGTTTAAATAAAGTCTAAACATTCCATTCTGCTATTTCTTAATCCATCATCCTGTGTTGGTTGCCAAAGTCGTTTTATGTTATCAGTCCATCATCTGAGGCGTAGGTGCTGGTTCCATGACGCTTTGGTTTCTTTTAGTATGGGGAGATGTTAGCCCTATGCCGAACACTTGATGTAAAGGATCACTCGGGTATCTCGCCTTGTCTGGCCAATGAAATGAACTGTACAGCTTGGATGACCTTGCCAGGAGTTTGAAAATGTTATCCTACTAATATTAGCAGAGATAATGTAAATTCTTCGAAGGAAGTCATCAAAATGGCCATAAATTCATTTTAGGTTGAAAAGCTAGATATTACTAATAGATTTACAGTATACTAGATATTAATGTAAAAAATATTTTACATTTATATCTGGTATACCGTAGACCTAAATTATAAGTTACCAGTAGACCAAAAATGAGCGACATTTGCCCCTAACGTAGACCTATTGCGAACTAATGTTAGACGTCTACATTGGGTTTAAATTAGGTACACTACAAACTTTGTGCTCTCAGGGATCTTGCTATTTAGAATTAATTTTGGCATTCTTTCGATTCCCATTCTTTCTACATGACCCAACCGTAGTGCTTTGGAGAGTCTATGTCCTTTTCTTCTAGAGTATCATTTATCTCCATATTCATTCCAATCCTCCATCTCTCTCCTTCTTCCATTGGGCCATAGATCCTCCTTATTATCTTCCTTTCAAATTTCCTATGGATTAATTCATCATGTTTTGATAGAGTCCACGTCTCAGCCCCATACGTTTCTACTGGCCTTATTAGGGTTTTATAAATCTTCAGTTTTGTTTTCCTTGACAGCAAAGTTGATTTGAGGAGAGAAACATTCGCAAAATAGGCTTTCATTTCATCTGACACTATTCATTATTTAATATGACTCCCAGGTAAGTAAATTCCTTGACCCCCTTAAACTCATAACTCCCATTCTTATGTTTTGCAGGTCTCGGGTGGCCTGTGAAGATGACATTTTCATATATTTGTTCTTCTCTTCATTGATTCTGAGTCCCATTCTTTTACCAACGACTTCTAAAGTACTAAAAATTTCCTTAAGATCAGTCAGATTACGTGTTATCAGTGCTATATCGTCTGTATAAACAAATCCTTGTTTGGATTTATGCACAATAGTTCCTCTTAATTTCAATTCTTTCATAGCTTTATGTAAAGCTAAGTTGATTGAGACACCTGAGAGTGCATCCCCTTGTCTCTCACCTGGGGTCATCTTGAATGCTCCACTTACTCTACCCCAACATAAGCTTTACAATGTGATTCTTTGAATGTCAATAAAACTAATCTAATCAATTTCTCTGGGATACCATAACCTCTCACATCATTTAGCATTTCTATTCTATTCACACTGTCAAAAGCTTGTTGAAAGTAAATGAATAGGATATGTAGATCGACATTGTATTCGTAGCACTTCTCCAATGTTTGCCTTACTGTGAATATCTGGTCAATGGTACTTCTCCCCGACATAAAACCACACTGATATTCTTCCAGAATATTTTCGGCATAGGTGCTTATTCGTTTTAGGAGAATACTAGTGAAAATTTTATATGCTACATTCAACAACGTGATGCTTCTGTAGATTTTACAATCATGGTTGTCACCTTTTTTAAATATTGGGGAAATGAAACCCGTCTTCCAATCTTCTGGTAATTCTTCCGACTTCCATATAGTACAAACTAGCTGATGTAATGCTCCAATTAAATCCCGACCTCCATTTTTCATCAACTCTGATGTCACTCCATCTTCCCCTGGTGCTCTGCCATTCCTTTGTTTTCCAACACTTTCATATACATCTTCTTCAGTTGAAACGGGCACTTCCTCGTCAGCGAGCCTTCAGCGAGTTTGTATTTGCTCTTCTATTCCTGGCGTTTCTTCCTTGTTATACAATTCATCAAAATATTCAGCTCAACTTTCCAATATCTCAGTCTCCTCTCCAATGACCCCGTTTTTATTTCTACTGGAATGATTTTAGGTTTATACCCTTGATTCATATATTTTACTGCTTGGTAGAACTTTCTGCTTTCACTTGCATCATTGAGTTCCTCTCTATGTTCTCTCTGTGTTATTATATATTCCTGTTTCTTTGTCCATAGTATTTTATCTGCTTCTTTTCTACTCTGTACCTTTCTTTATTTAATCTGGTATCCCTTTGCAACATACTACATCTATTCCTATTCGTTTCCTCTACTGAATGTTTAAAATCGTCATGTTTATTGATTTAGAAGAAGATAAATCAAGATGAACGGTCAATATGTTTAAAAAAGATCAAAAATGGAACTATATCTGTAAATTTTTCACCCGAATAAGAAATGGTTAATAGATAGAAAGAAATCTATCTAAGAATAAATATTTGCAGAAACACCATTCTTGAAAACAGTATCTTTAGATGTTAGACGATAGCATATTGGCTAATGGAAAAAAATGAGGCAATTGCCGTTGCATGTAGATGGAAGAGTTATCTTGTGGATCAAAGAATTTCTTAAAGATAGATCACAGTGGGTTAAAGTGGGTGAAGAAAGCTCAGAACCAGCTAAGTAACATCGGGTGTCCCTCAAGGCATTGTCCTTGAACTTTTATTGTTCTTAATTTACTTAAATGACCTTCCTGTAAAAATAAACTCCAGCGTAAGACTTTTTGCAGATGACTGCATCATTTATTGGAAAATAGGTAATCGGAGTGACCATGAATCCCTTCAGGGCGATATTAACAAATTGAAGAGTTGGGTATCGTTAAATGGAATGGATATAAATGTTCAAAAATGCAAGTATATTAACTTTAGCAATAAAATTAATACCACAAATAGAACATACGAATTCTCTGGCAATACTATTCCGAAGTCCGATAGCTGTAAATATTTGGGTGTGCATTTGACAAAGAATTTAGACTGGGACTTAAATGTGAATTACATTACCAAAAAGGCGTTCAAAATGCTGCATTGGGTAATGAGAAACCTCAAAGGGAGCCGCAAGGCTACAAAGGATATGGCCTACAATATTTGCCCTATCTTAGAGTACGCCTCTCTAGTATGGGATCCACATAAGATAGGTGACAATATTAAATTGGAGAAAGTGCAAAGGAAAGCAGCCAGGTATGTGTTGGGAAGACATAAGAAAGAGGAAAGTGTTAAGAAAATGATCCACGAACTAGGATGGGATAGCTTAAAACAAAGGAAGAAAAGGAGTAGGTTATGTGGGATGTATAGAATAGTTACCGGGGAAAGAGCATGGGAAGATCTAGGGAAGGAAATATTAAAGCCCAATTTTGTGGGGAAGAATGACCACCAATTTAAGATTAAGTGCCGACCACAAAGGACAAACGTTAAGAAGTTTTCGTACCTGAATAGAACGATACTTGACTGGAACGATCTACCAGCAAAGCTTCTCGAACCCTTCCCAAGAAATATAAACATATTTAAGAATAAGTTGAAGAAGGATGTTTTTATAATCTAACTGTAGGGTATTGTTAACCAGGGTTAAGATATATATTGTTCATACCATGCTTATCTGTTACCACCGGGCCAATTGCCCACTTGTGACATTATTGATATAATAATAATAATAATAATATCCAGCATTATATTACCGAATGGGCTAGGATCCTTCAAAATCCAAGTTTATATGAAAAATAATGAACCGAATGATTTATATAGCGATATTTATAAATTTTCCGATGCTTGAACGTCAAAAGATTCCTCTAAACAACACTAGCTCAGGTAAAAATAATGAATTTGGCAGAAGCAAAAAGTTATTTGAAACATTTGTTGAGGGCTGATGCGGTTGTTGCCGAATTCTTACCACAATAATGATATGAGCTGGAGAAGAATAATGGTAGATCATAATTTAAATATAAAAAACCATTAAATCATTCAACAAAAAATGCATTGATTGTCAATGAATGCGGATTCAGACGCTCACGAGGGGATCTAATTTCAGTCACAATCGCAAAAAAAATCAAACCACTGTCCAAAGTTAACTATCATACATATCAGAAAAGAAGAACCAGATAGAGAGAACACACTCTGAGACACAACATGTTTGGGAAGAACATAATTGAAGATAAAATAGAGGGAATAGTCCCCAGGGGAAGATCCAGGAAAAGGTGGTAAGGGAACAAGGGATAGGGAAGGGTGGAGGGCTACAGTCAATCCATCTTAAGATTGAACAAACAGTAAATGACATATCAGGAAATACCAAAAGACATGGAAGACACCGGGAAACTTCACGAAACCTTCTGCAGTAAATACACCGTTTTGTAAATGTTAAGTATCATGCAATGTGCAATTGGAGTGAAATTACTATGGTGTAACCTTAAAAGTTAACCTTAAAACATAGTCTGAGTCTGAGTTGGAATAGCATTGAGTCTAGTTGGAATAAATAAAGAAAAATCAGCTTCGGACCTCGAAAAAAGTTTAAAAAATGCAATGCACAAACGCAGCCGTCAAAATAAAGAGATAACTAAAGCCAGTTTAATATGGTACATGAACTAGGACAAGACTGAGAATTCTCGCATTCGTGATAGCTTTGTAAGACCTTTTGATACATAACTAGCATGCTGGATAACAAGCATAGTTGCTATCACTCGCAAAGCCACCTACTTCCACATTTGACGCGGTTCTAGTTTCATACTCGCTAATTGTATAGGACCGACCTATTTGCCGTGGATCAATCAAATTAGTGTTTTCTGTTGGAGTGCATTCTCTACTTTCTAAAGTCAGCAACATTATACTTCCAATGGCTATTTTTTTAGGCGATAAAATCAGGAAAAATATGTCTCAAAGTCTTTTTGATCGTATTTGGTTTTCCATAGTTTGGTTATTTCAAAAATTCTGTACAGGGGCACTAGGATATGAATAGAAAACCACGTTATTGTTAGTACTTGCTCAATAATTGCGTGAAATCTTATCGGACAGGAACAAACTTATTGAGTTCGGTACTGGCCGGTACATTAGATTTTAATTTGGACCTAGTATCGTGTGAAACGGGGCTTATTTCAGTTTGCTCGGCTTTAAGTAAAAATGCAACAGATGGAAAACAGATGGGGAAAACTTAAGAGGAGAGGATTCATTCGGGCAACAGATATCTTTATACTGCCGATCATTCCGTTCTGGCTCTGCAAATAACTTTCTCTAACAATAAGCTCTCTAAATCATTGCCAATGGCCGATACAGCGGCTTTATTCCAGCTAGGTCTCAATTTCCTAAGAGAACATTGGTCCCAGACTTTTCTGTAATCACTCAGCACTATGATCACACAGAAAATACATTTCTCTGTATATGATGTCACAGATGCGCTTCGATACTTGATTTTCCAATGAATATTTGTCCTTAAATATGTATTGATGAGACGTTTTATGGAATATAGAAAGGACTCTTCGAATTGCTCTTTCAAGGGAAACGCAAGTTAAAGTAAGTCATTAGGTTCGAGCATCAAGAAAGTCGAACAATTTGGAACAAAATTTGATTCACAATCAAAGAGCTATATTTAACAACGTTCGGAACAAAACGACGAGGCGTGCCAGAGACCAGGAGCCTTATTTGGTATGGACCCAGGCTCGATGGAACCTGGAGAGATCCGTGAATGTGACGTCGCATCTATTCATCTAGGGGATGCCATGTAAGACCAAGTGCATGTGGTGAAAAAACTATTCCCGGGTTTCACAAAAGTTGTTAAATAAATTAAGTACAAAATTACAAGTCAGTATTCGTCGATACCATTTAACATACGTCATTTTGCTTGACTTTAACACTACCTTACTTACCCGCAATTATATAGCATTTCTTATGATTATCTGATTCTTGTATATTTATTATTTCTTGTGATAACATTCATTATTATTTTTTTTAGATATTAACTAATACAGAGGTGTGATAAGGGGGCGTCCATTAATTACGTGAGGCGTTTGGGGGGGGGGGAGGGGGTCGAGCTGAATCTCACCCAATCTCACGAAGGGGAGAGGATGGGTCTCGGCAAATATGACGTAATTTTTTTCCGCAAGAAACAGTGTACAATTACGAGAATACTGGGTTAAATTAAGTAAAACATGTTTCTGCACTAAAATTTGGCTAAATCCTACACATATACAATGCAATAAACGCAGTCGATGAAAAAAATATTATTTAATCAACACGGGAGTACAATGCTTCGCAACTCCACCGTGTCAATGTTTACAGGGAAACAAAGAAAAAAAAGTTGAATCAAAATGCTGACGTTCATTATCTAAACAAATGACTGACATAAGAATGAAATAAATCTTCTTTAAGATAAGTGGTAGCTTAGATGTCCCGGTTTATGGTTAATAATTCAACTCGGATAAACAATTTTGCGCAATTATCAATTTAATGAGTGAACTTAGAAATAAATCTATCGTACTCTCATAACACCATAAGAAACTCTTGGCAGAAGTTATCCCCAAACTTCTTGCCTGTATTCATAAATTTACACAATTTATATTGCATTTATTATGATTATCTGATTCTTGTATATTTATTATTTCTTGTGATATCATTGCAGTTCTTCACTTTTCCCGAAGGTTCCCGAAGGTCCCGGAAGAACTTTTCCCTAAAGGCATCTGCCAAGCTGAAGTATGCTTCGATTCGGGTACTTTTTAGGAGCTTTAGGGGTGAAAAGCTGGAAATCCATTGTGGAAATCCAACTCCCAAATTCTCAACTTTTTGCAATAAGTAGCGTTGTACATATTTTGAGGAGTCATCTCATTGCTTGACGTTCCCAGTTCTCCAAAATAACAAAAATACTTACCCATACCAGTTAGTTTCCCAGGGTGCAGCAACTATTACGACCTTAGGTTTGCTGACTATTTGGAAATGTTACCGACAGCTGAGTTCTTAATAGCTACCGAAGAATGATGGACTAATTAGTGAGGAAAGATTTATTTGGAGTGTGTTGGAATTGTGAAAGAAACCCAACGTCATTATTTGCCTTCTCTCTAAGGTAGGCTCCTAAGAGTTAAAAATTCAACCTATCATCTAAATAAAGTAGTACTTAGCTGAAATTTTTAATGTATGACATCAAAATGGGGCACAAAATTTTCCATCCCCGCGAAAGTTCGATATTAGGACCTCATGACCGGAAGCCGGTACTCTGGCCGCCACACAAGTTCAATACTCACAATTACAGCGCCCTCAGTGTTACCATGAGTAAGTAATTCAATGCCATTAAATCATTTCTTTCAAGGCATATCTAAGTCAACAGTAGTACAAGAATGTGTCACAAGTAAGACACACGAAATTTACAAATCAGAGAGATCGCACAATACAGTGTGTACAAAAAAGAATAACCTGATTTTCGAGTCAATAAAGTCAATAAAATAATACTTAAGTAAATTAAGAAAATGTGTGTCTATCGAATGGGCGTGCCCAAGAGTTTCAGAGGATCGAGGACATATAGAATGTTTGTAATACCGTAGCTAAAACTTTAATATCTAGCGAGTATTTTGACATTTTACACGGTTTTGTAGTATAATTCCATCAATAAATATGAAGTTTCAAAATTAGGTCATTCTTTTGGATACACCCTATATAATTCGCTGAAACAATCGTTCGAAGACACCCCTGAGCAGAGCTAGTCGGCATCAAGATAGATTGCAAGACTATTGCCACTTTTGAGAGGCTATTAAGGGAGCTGTACACCACGGCCGAAAACGCTTCCGCAGCCGTCTTCGCGCTTATATTTTACGACTGTGTTTGGCTTCTAAAAGTAAATCTGTATGCGTAGGTCTCTAGAGTAAAAATTGATATTCACAATTATGGTAGAGAAGAGTAGAAGAGGGGAGAACCATGTGGAACATCATACAGAAAAGAAGAACAGGATGGATTAGAAAAACCTTGAGACACAACGGGTTTGGGAATGGCATAGCCGAAGGGAAAACAGAGGGAAAGGTCGACAAAGGAAGACCCAGGAATAAGTTCATGGACCAAATAAAAAGGAAAGTACACAGGAAGAGATACCAGGAGATAAGGGACCTAGCATTATATAGGGAAAAGTAGAGGGCTACAGTCAACCAATCTTAGGATTGAACAACCAATTAGTGTCGTAAGAATATAATAAATTTTCCGGCTTAACTTTTTTGGCGAATATTTTAAATAAATTCACTTTGTGATATTCCACGAGGTATTTGTTACTCCAACCTAGGTTTCGAATTAAGTCGAATAAACCTTGTTCTAAAAAAAGACCTTGATAATGACTAAAGCCGAAACCTAGGTCGGAGTAATAAATACCTTGTGGAATATTGTAAAGTGTATTGTCCTTTGTAAAGTGAATTTATTTAAAACCTTCGTAGTCTCGTAAGTTTTTGAAAGTGAGGGTTTCAAGCGTAACTTGATTATAGATTGAAACACTTTGCTATTTCCACATGAGACTTTTTATTTTCACCACCTAGGTTTCGTCGCTGAACGACATCATCAGGTGGTGTCACCTGATGTCACCAGATGATGTCACCATCAGATGTCACCATCAGATGTCACCATTAGATGTCACTTAATGTCACCATCAGATTTCACTGGATGATGTTGCACAGCGACGAAACCTAGGTCGTGAAAATGAAATGACTCATGTGAAAATTACAAAGTATTTCACTCAATTATCGTAAATGTTTGCTTTTTTTCTACATGACTATTTCGACCGCAAAAGAAACGAGAATATCTTGGTCGAACGCTATGATGCGTACGGCGTATATTTCTGAATATCTTTGCACTTACTGTGAAGTTAAATGCGTCAACTCAGAGAAAAATTATCAAAATACTGAAGATTATGTAATTTATTGTCACTGCGAGCATTCTCCTGAGCCCTTGAAATGCATGTTTTTCTGTGGCATCCCGAAACATTTTTTGAGACTCCTTAATTGGTTACAATGAGAGAAGACTGGGATTACAGTGCGATAGCGGTCGAAGTCATCGCAGAGCCGTTGCACTCTCGGAGGTCGTGAGTAGTCGACGACGGATTTTGATGAAAGTGTGTCCGTTTTGTTCATCACGGAATTGACTGTCAGAACTGGTTCCTGTGCTCCAGCGCGTTGGTGAAATGAGTGGTAGAGGTCCGAGATATCTTCCGGAAGTCATGAGGAAAAGGTTGGTTTTGCTCACGACGCAGGATAGTGTTTATTAATACTGCAAAGAAAATCCAAAAAGCTATCATTATTCATGAGGAGTAAGAAGTATACTTGTCCTGAAAAGATTAGGAGTATTTAAAAAGGGAGCTAAGATCCTTAGAAATGTGTGCATTAAATTCAGTAGGAAAAATTCAAGAGAAAACTTGAATAGAAATATTTTGATGCCAAAATACATTCATCGGCAAGTAATATACGGACTTTATTCATTTCGAACAATTCAAACGTCACCCTGCAATTCAATTTTCCTGAAACAAAAATAGCATAATAAGAAAATCTACAGATTTTAACTGCAGAATTAACATAATCAAATTCAAATTCGAGAGAATAATTTACAGTTTTGATTGTATTTTAGCTTATGGGATATCACACATATGCTTTCATAAATTCCAGTATCAAGAAAACGAGTCCTTTTGATTAAAAGCTTTTAAACATGAGAATAATTGGAGAAATTAAAAATGACCTAAGAAAGCATTTTTTACGTTCTGATAGTTTCGGTATGCCATCGAGGTTGAAGAATATTCTCCTTAAATTTGTTTGTACAATGAGTTAGTACCAGGCGGCATTTCAAACGAACATAAAGTTGGGAAATACATTTGGTATTTCAAACAATTCGGTGTGAAGAAAATTAGTGTTTTTGATTAAATAGTTTTTTACGTCAGAATCCACCACGTGCGGTAATTACGCATCTTACCCTGGAAAGCATAGGGAAACCGCCATTTTGTTCTCTCCCCTACCATCGACCCTCTCCCCCCGCCTGCGCCGCGCTACCATCGCTCTGGAACACATTTAAAAGCAGTCTGCTGCTTGGCAAGGGTCGACATCCTGCCGGCAGTCATGGAAGTGAACGATACCTTGCTCAAAAGAGCCGGCAGAAGGAACACTAAAGTAAAATCCCGTCCCTACTCTCCCTGCCCACATGTGAGCGGGAAGTACCACCTACCTGGGGGGCTATTACGTAAATTCGAAACCAGTTTCGGAAACGGATTCGGGAACGAATTCGAACTTCTATCCGAAGTCTTGCCGAAAGTGCGCTTCTATGCGACCGCGTAAGCACTTTCGACTAGCCCGAATTCGATTCGGAAGACTTCCCGCAGCGACTCAGTAGCTTGCCGAAGAGAGCCGAAGAAAATGGTGACGTCACTGTTTTCAGCCAATGAAATTTCTGAGCCAGCGTGCGGTACCGCCTCTTTTGACATAGATAATAGGCCACGGAAAGGTAAGCTACCTGTTCATTTATTTGTATTGTGTGTCACTCCCGTTGTTGTTATTTGCCGTTAATTGGTTGGTTCGTGTCTTTGACTCTTATTGAGTTCTTGTTTACACATGATCGCGAGTAGTCGTGCTTAATTATAACAAAACACGTATTTCAGAAGAAGGACGTATCACTGTGTCTTGCATGGGTGGAAATGGGAGCGGTAGGAATTAGCGTTTGAATGAATATGGCATAAATTAATGCTGTATTTCATTTATGCACAATCATTAAATGTTCCCGCTACAAACTTTGCTAGTATAATAGCTGTTGTCGATGGAAAGTATTTGTTTTATGGTAAATGTTGCATCGTGAACGGAAAAAAATTATGAGGGATTGCTTGGACAGAAAATCAATTAGCAATTTACTTTTTGTAAGAAACACGATCATTTCTATATATATTGAATCAAACTAGCGGGACAAAGTAAGCAAGGATGCGTCTTGTGGGCTTAAACGCCCACTGAATAACTGACGCTACACGGTCGTTTGTTTCACACGGTTTTTATTATGGGTCACTGGTTACAGCGGGTAATGAATGCATTCAAAATGGCGGCATCGTCCGGAAAAGGCTCCTCGTTCGCTCTCGTCTCGGTTCGGTCCACGGTGGCGACACTCAACGTTAAAATCCGGGACTTTTGTCCCCCACCCCCTAAACTTTGTGAAAAACTCTCATTGGCCGAGGTAAAAGGCACTCAGCAGTTGGGCGGGCTATTTGAAACCAGGAATTCTACGGTCCCCGGTTCCCTGCACCCCCAATTATAGCAGGTTATACATTCCCGAATGGTGAATAAGAAGAGTGTTAATTAAATAACAATTGTTTATTGAATACAAAGCAAGAGTAGAAATACAAAAATACAGCATCATGAACCAAGCCAAAGCAAAACCATGTCATAACTTCCAACAATTACAAAAATAACAAAACAGTTTAACGTCTCAGATATCAGTGGAACGTTGAATTAATTATTTCATGACAATTTTACAGAAAAGTACATATAAGACTAACATTAGAAACTGGTTATAAAAGGACCAACCACGATGAAACAAAGAATCCTCAGATAGTATTGGTACTCTGAAATTCATTTTTTCATGTTAATAACTAAATTACACAAATTAGCGCTTCAAAAAACTAACCAATACAAAAAACTAAATTAAATCTTTAAGAATATAAGGTTCCTAATTTTATTTTTGTTTATACATATATTTGAAACACAGGTTCATACTGTTCAGGGATCAAAATTTCATGACAAGAATGGAACTATCGTACACCACATTTTAAGACAATGGATTCCCACATGGCCATATTAATGGCATTGAACATAATTGTACCCGTAAATTAATACATAATCCTAAAACACAAATTAAAATTACACCTAAAACTAATCACGATAAATATGATAGTGGTTAGGTTAAAAACATGAAGCATAAATACAGAGGCATGATATATATCAAGAAGTATCAGAACAAATTAAGTAAGATGCTTATCAAGACTATATTTTTCGATAAAAGAACAGGAAAACCCTCAACTCACTCATCATAAATCAAACATATCAAACAAGAAGGTAGCCTGTGCCCTTGCTCAGCATTCTATTGATAAAAATCATTGTTTTGATTTTGACAATGCAGGAATATTGGAATATGAAACTAATAAAAAATGCAAAAATGAAAGAGATGATATATAGAGCTATAAATAATCTAAAAAACATGTATGTAAAAAAGCAGTGCTCAGCACTTTGATAAATTTATCACATTTAAGACCCATTGATTAATATGCTGATTGTATGCGCTGAATGTATGTACCATCAATGTTTGATTCCTAGGTAACTGGTGTGATAATTCAGACAAATGAATATTTCACGGAATTCAGACAAAAATTTCAGTGACCTTCACATTCTATGCTTTATCTTTTAGGCCCTGAAGATGGAATAGCCTGAAAATCTGAAATGTTGGCAAAGGACTGAAAGCATTAGAATTTGACCTAAACTTGATGTGAATTAATTATTATATAAAGAATGTTCAAAAGGAGCCAGTTGACATACAAGACATAAGAGCTACTAGGAATACATCAAGGAACAAAATCATTTCACACATTCAAGTCTGATTAAACAAATACTAATACTAACCGTCAATTGGGTTAGGACACTCAAGCAAATATTCACGGTTATAACACCATATTATCATATATTAAAATGATATCCACTTGGCACACTATATTCACAGACCATTCAACATGTATTGACAGAATCAGATGTTGATTGCACTTAGAAGGTTCTGCTGAATATGTTATTACAAGTGGTAATGTACCATGAAAAGATGAAACAAGTGAGAAAAAAACCATGTGCATCAAAGAATCGAATAACAAACAACATATAAAATCCAAAACAAATGAAGTAATAATCGAGAAATTGTAATTAAAAATGGAAAAGGAAACATAAACCCCCCTACTTTACTGAAGAAGCCGCGCCCCTCTTCCTACGATAATATTTGAGAACCAAGATATGAATGATATCCATTGCCTCAGTTCTCTGACAGCGCTTACCACACAGGAAGCTGTTCACACTATTGCATCATGCCATTACCGTGGTATGAACCACAACTCCGCTGTACTTTTGCCCAAAATTGACATGATGCTCATCACTGGCAATATGGCGGAAATCTATCAATCTTTGCAACCTACTCCTCAAAGTCGACCCAACACCAAGCTGGTGGGCTAGATCTGGCAGATCTTTATGAATTAGTCTGGTGAATAATTCATAAATATCTGAGAATGTCTTTGAGGGTGTCAATTGTTTCTGGAAATTGGAAACCTCTACAGAGGCACATCGTTTTGATGAACATTCAGCACACTGAACTGGTTCCAATTTCTTCATGAGATCTTTGGCTGACATGTCTGATATGGTAGAATCTACACTTGAGGAGGCTCTGGATTCCATTGCTTCATTGACAACACCTTCTTCACCACTCTTGTCAATGGAACCAAGGGAAAATGAAGCACAAGGGCCAGATAACCTTGAAGATACAAGGTAACTTTTCAGATTATCTAGCACCTCACAATCATCTTCTTCACAGTTAGCCCCCACTGAGTGAGGAGCTACCATATCATTTAAAATCCGACTCTTGTAGGCCCCCACAAAGTTGGTGCATGTTGGAGAGTTGTTTCGGAACCCATAGGAACGGATGCACCCAAACTTATTCTCCAACGGGTCATGATTCAAGTTTCGAAGGCTGAGATGTTTCATTCCTTGACTCTTCAAATTTACCCACAAATCCCTTATGTTATGCAGTGTCCGAACCCAATTAACAAGGGAAGGTGTCTTTTTTTCTGAAGTGTCAGATTCTTGTGGCTACAATTGTATTCCATGGATTCCAGCACCTTTATTGCCTTGGCCCAGAATTCCATGTGACCTGAGGATGATGATACTGCACACAGGAGAGGCTTCTCATGGGGTGGTGTTCTCAATCTCCCATTCACGCTATCATACCGAAGAAAGACAACACAGCTGACGTATCTGCTACCTGCGGCTCGACACCACTGTCAGCTGCAATGAAAGGGTGGAAATATTAGAAACAAATAATTCATCAGCATAATGAACGCACTACTTCAAAGTAATGTATCTACTTTGCATACCAGTTCATTGAGGAAAAAGTGATCAAATACATAAATAGCTCATGGGTTAATGACTACAGAGGCTCTTTTACTACCTGGTACTAACGTATCTTAGACAACAGCTTCATCACCACGGAGAGCCTCACTGAACACTTGAGTGCAGTATTTCACCTTCATCTTCTTCACCTTTTCAGGGACAACATGGAAGTCTGTAAGCTTCGGTACATACCGCCTCTCACCGAAATCCGTTGAATACACTTGCAGCGCGTGACGCCAAGAAGCAATGCCAGAGATGACATCCAAAGTAAATTTTAAATCTTTAGTGAGGAGGCCATTTCTAATTCCCTTCAACAGATGAGGAGGGTCATACAAAGGGATTATTTTCTGGTCATTGACACAAAAATAATCACCTCTGTATTCCTCTCCACGCCTGAAAACAGATGCCCGTATGTTACTACACATATTGTTCACTAGGGAACAGTTTGTGGGTGCTTGGTCACAAATTGTTGCATGCACCATGAGTCCACACTGTTGCTCTCGGCCTATTACATCCGATAGCAACTGAGACAATGCCAAGGCATTCGCACTACCAGAATGGAAAACATAAGCTACAGGCTGTTTATACTTCCTATTCAAACCTCTCACCATATAAACCAAGGCCTTATCAGCGAATGCCCTAAACCTCTTCCCCTCACCTAAATCCACGAACTCCTCGATGTAATCAAGGTGATCATGACAATCTAAATGGGGAGTGAAGCTCATTCCATCAAACATTACAATGCAATGCCGATCAACGGTCTTCACCTTCTTCTCCACTGTCACAGACAAATGATCGAACATTGCATCGTTAATGCCAGTAGAGAAGGACAACCTTGATAGAAGCCTTAGTAGTGTTCTTCGATTAGGAAGCACAAACGCTTTAGACAAGTAGTCGTAGGCCCTTCCACTTCTTTTCAAAAGAGAAAGAGACCAAACTTTATAGTCTAAAGAAAACCTACGACCTTTGTTTTCCTTGTGATACTGCAATACCTGACACTGCAAAAAAGATGACACACTATTTGGTAGATTATCAAGAGCCCCCACACCTCGATTTAAACCTTCCTCAGCAGCTTTCAGTCGTTGCCTAAAACTTAGAAGATTTTTTGAGAAGCGAGAAGCAGCCTTCCTTAAAAGCTTATTAGTCTTATACAACGACTGAGCCTTGGGTGTCAACTGCATTGCTTTCCTGACACCTATTCCATGAAGGACACCTTCCCTTTTGGAACTGTGGACAGAGGAGGTATAAGCTATGTTAAATTTCTTGTCATAGCATGCATACATCTTCATGAACAGGTAACCATTCATATGTAACATACATACCGTTTCACATTTTGCGGCATTGAAGGAAATCTTATTGGCGTCTCAAAATCGTGCACTGTCACTTCAGTCGTGGGAGCATGCTCCATCTCTGGAAAAAGGATTTGAATAAGTTAACGTTCGATGGAAAAAGTGACACAGAATCACAGACATCCTAACATTATAATTTGTATCAAGTTAAATGGCTTTGAAGTTAGACGTTTTGATGGAATACGGAATAGTGTACAAAAATAGATAAGAAACCTTATTTTGATAATTACCCTTGGATAAGGTTGAGGTACCTGGCACTTCCTCAGTCAACATAGGATGTTCCATCTCTGGAAAAAGGAATTGAATAAGTTAACGTGCTATGGCAAAAGTTACTTAGCATCACAGACATCATAGCATTAAAATTTTTCATAAGGTAAATGGCTTTGATATTAGACGTTAGCGACCTGTCTGAAAGACCCTCCTCCCCTCCGATAACGGTCTTTTGCCCCTTGGATTTTCCTAAGGAGCAAGGTGTGTGCTCCCGGCGCTAGAGCAAGTGGAAACGAAGAATGAGAGAAAAGGATCTTCATCCCCGATACCTTGAACACCTTAAAACAAGTGCAAATGTTCCGGTGAGAGCTTCATTAAATGCTCTCATTGTAGGGAAATTCTTTGCTTCAAATGCTTTCATGAAGAATATCATCCAAAAATATGCTATTCAACGCCATGACTGAAATTTATAATTCCTGCAGTTGTAATAAACATGGTTTTGGAAAGGAATTACTGTTTTTTTATTACCCAATAATTTTCCTTTACTGAAATGGGATTTATTTCTCCCCCCCCCTCTTAACCCCCCCCCCCTTAACCCCCCCCCACTTCTTCTTCATTAAATACGTTGACCCATATTAGCTCCTCTCAAGCCTCTTATCCATACTCTTGGCACCTGTTTTAATCTATTTTCTGACAGGAAAATCTTCGCGATTGAAGGAAAATTTGAGTAAAAAATATCCACCTTGGAGCACAATTTCTAGGAAATTAAAAGCAATCAGATTGCTTCAAGATAAACATTAACATTTTTTCTTTTTTTACTTTGTATGTGGTTTTGTAAATGTAACCATTAAATCCTCTCAAAAAATATGAAATACTACAAAGTTACCAAGGAACTTGTATTATTTTTTATTAACATTATTATTTTTGTCTTCCGTTAATGGCCTCCAGAAAGTCCCACGACTAATCGGAGTCATGCCTGTCTCAAAAAGTATTTCAAAATCGGAAATACTCAGACAATGACGCTCCTTTCTCCTGCAACTCTCCTTTGAAGCAAATGATATAAACTCCACGATTGTCTACAACACACTGGGTAGTATAGATCCCAGGAAATAGTTTTCAAACGAAAAAAAATCGTAGTTACTGTCGTATACGTTCGGAATCTGGCATATTTCGTGGTTTCCGAAGTAGATTCGAGCGAAAAAAAAGCGGGTATGGGCCTCGAATCCGCGTCGTCCCGCTTCAACCCGGCGTAATATGACTTAACCAACTTGCTAATTTCGCCAGTTGACAAATGGCGCGAAATCTTAAGTATTTCCTTGGGACGAAATTGTTTATTGGCAATTTTCTCACGAACCCGGGAACTTGTGGCAGAAAGACATTACCAATTTCCGGCATTTTTACTCCACTTTAGGATAACATTTGTCTTGTCTGCATCCTCAATTACTTTTACGCGATGTCTCCTTGTTAGTATTTTTTGAGTTATTTCCTGGCCCAAGATTACCATTCGTTTCATCTAAATTCAAGTAATAAAAATTAAATTTCTGTGAAAATGAATCTTCATCTACACTGCTGTTCGATATCGATGCCAAACTAACAATCTGCATACGAAACAGTGCTTATAAGCCTTTGACATTCTAGAAGAAACTGCCGTCTTCCTCAGTGATAATTTTTAATGAATAGTAATGGAAAACAATAATAATTACTAATTTATTCTTGTGAATAGCCGTTCACAGCAAGACGACCTCATATTACATTCCCAGTCAGCACTAAGTCAGAAATAGCACCAAAATATCTTGATATTATACAGATATCTAGGAGATATCGTACACTGCAAGGAAATTAATATCCCTGCATGGTAGGGGTAAAGTGGAGAAAAGTTCGGGATATTATAGGTGTAGACACGATAGGTTTCCGCATTTGAACAGATGCCATATATAGACAGAACAGAATCCGCGCCACGTAGGGGGCTCCAAAGGTACTAAGTGAGGCAATCATGTCATCTAGTGGTTAAATATTTCACCACCTAGACTAGACACCTAGCGGCCAAAATTTCAACTACCAAAGCTTCCTAAACGCGCCCTATTCAAATCGATTAGGCGGCGCAAGAGTTAACCCAAAATAAATGATTGATACTAGCTAGACGATAAAAGAACGATTGTTCCTGAAGAGGAATTTATTTCACAAATCAATGAAAAAGAATACAAAACAATCTTGATATTATACAGATATCTAGGAGATATCGTACACTGCAAGGGAATTAATATCCCTGTACATGGGTACAACAAATCAAGTTGTACCCATGCAAGGAAAAAACCAGAAGCAAAATATGCAATTTTACCAAGGTTAAATCAGTGATGAAGTCCAACCTACAATTTAGTCCACAAATCAATGAGAAAGAATGCAAAAAAAATCATCACAAATCAACAGTTAAACCTATGCAAGGAAAAAAAATCAGAATAAAAATATACATTTTTACCAAAGTTATAACAAATCAATGATAAATTTCAACATACACTAAGATTTTCAACTTTTTTCAACATGACTTTCAACTAAGATTCACAACTTAAAACATCACAAATTGATGGGGCTAGTTCCATATACGTCAGAAACGGACTTTAGTTTGAGTTTGTGAAATAGAGGGCGGGAAAGACTGGTCGATAAACATAATTGTTGAAAAATAATGAGGGTTCATATTCCAGATTCTCCCTGACTGTTACAAGAATTCCCTGACGATTCCAGGTTTTCCCTGACGATCGCCACCCTCGTTCCATCCTTGACCCCATCAGTTGCAGCTCCTGACTTGGTCACACCTGCCCTCAGCCTGGCTAGGCGAAACCATTCACCTTTACTTTTCCCTATCATTATCAGTTCCAATTGGTGTCCAGCAGTCCCATTCTTACTTTTCAGTATCTCTGAAAAAAACAGCACAATTTTAGCCACAATAACTATTTCGTGGAAAAAAAGCTAGTAAGTCATAGCATAATAAGTCAAATACCAAAAACCAAGTCAATCGTTTTCGGGAAAAACTCCTCAAAAGAAATTTTGCATCGATTCCTCCCCTTCAGGCAAAACAGCATTGCTAACTGATTTCCCATCAGCAGTGACATTATGTCATTTACTGTCTCATTGACAGCATTTGCAAATAACTTCTCTGTTAGATTTCTGAACAGTAAGTTGGAAGATCTGTCTCTGAAATGATGCACCTAAAATAGAAAGCAAATTTAAATGTCCATGCAAAAGATATGAAATACATTTTAAAATAGTTCATAATTACTGGCATCATTTCATGGAAAAAATATTAATAGGTACCATGAACTGCCTGTATTCCTTGTTAGAGGAAATTTCTTCTTCAAAAAGCTCCAACTCCTCAATGCTGTGCATAGGCAGTGTGCGTATCAGCTCCACGTTTTCAAATGACTTTCCTCCACCGAGTGGTAAACCGTTAATTTTCTTTTAAATAGAATCCATAGCTTCATTTAATTTCCTGGAACTTAGGGAAATTTGTGCCCTTAATTCTTTCCTCAGCTCATTTATAATCTCCTGTTTTAGGTCATCCAGACCTTTCCGGATGAAGTTTTTCAGATCTGAAGTAATACAATTTGAAATTAGAAATACATTGCCTTAGGCTCTCACGAAGAAATGATGTACTTATACAATGTCAATGACATAACTCGGGTAGAATCTACGAAATTACTTGCCTGTTATGGATGAAACAACAGACACAGATGCCACTTCATAACTGGCATGAATGTTTTGATGCATCAGGTAGGGCTTGGAACTTAATTTCTCTTTTGACTGTGCAACTGCTGAAACCTGGGATGGCATTGATTTCAGGGCCTCAGAATGCTGTTCATATGGCCTATTAAAAGGCTGACCCATTGACTGCTCCAAATCCCTTTTACTACTCCCAGGCATCTGCAAAATGGAAGCTGCAGCAGCCTTGGCATATCCCTCTAAAAGCCTAGGAAGCTTTGAGGAAGTTAAGTTCTTCCTAGTTGTGCCATCCACTTTGGGCAATCTCCTATTCACTGTACCTAAAACAGAATGTGAGCGATGAAATAACAAGAGGTATTTACAAACAAGGCTAAGAGCTTGTCTTCAGTTGCATGAAAACAATACCTGGAGGTGATGGAGGATCGCTCAGTGCATCCTCACTAATTTCAGATTCTGACTCATTAGGATAATGAGGATGCTTTGCCTTCCTCCTCCTCTTTCCCCCTCCGTTGAGAGCTGTCACAAAAACCTCAAGATCGGTGTCATCACAGTCTCAACTTCTCAACTTCCAACTGCATGGCAGCAAGTATATCATCTAATTGGGGGATTAGCAATAGGACGTCAAAACATTGAATAATCGCTTAATGCACATTACAATGCTTACAATTCATGGAAACTGCACTGACAACTGACCAAATGGAGCTGTGGCATAACTATAGTGAGGCTTGTCCCCAGAGCCTGCTGGCTGCTGCTGCCTCCTTATCATCCCCTGCACTGCTGCAGATGGAAATTTCGTCTGGGGTAAAAAACAAAGGGGCGTCCAGCCTCATTACCCACCCAACTGTGAGGAATGGTTTGCACAGTCAAGTCCTCAAACCCTCGGTGAGGAAGAAATTCCACAACTACCCATGACATAATGAAATGATATACTAAAAAAATTGAAGCTATAATCAAATACCTAACAACAGAGATATTATTTGTGAGAGGAAAACAAAACTTACTGTTTTGACTGTCAGTCAATATGCAGAATCTCTGCAATGTAATACTGGGATTGAAAGACTGGAGAGGGAAAAGTTATTGCTTTCCCTCTGATGTAAGTAAGAGCCCATAATTTTTCATTAAGCACATTATTTGATTAGCACACATATTTGCTCGTTATATAGGAATCACGCATATTCTTCTCCTCAATATCTTAAGAATATTCCTGAATACATTTACAATAAACTTACAATTACAACATACTTACAATTTAAGTGTGAAAAATACTTTAATTTCCATTTTGCATTCTCCAGCGTAACAGTACCACTGGAAGGCGGGGGAGTTGGCTGGGTAGTTTGCAAGAATGGTAGTAGAACATACAAAGTTCTCTAAAGCGAATGAAAATGGGTCAGAGTGGCCTTAAGTAGCTGCGCAATGCCAGGCAACACCCGATGTTGGAACTCGTAGAAATACTTCATAGGCTTTCCTCACCCAGTGGTCCGACTTTTAAAGTGATAATATCTACATCTGCGAAATGCCGTGCAGCAAGCCACCACTGGGGTGTGTGACACGGGGTGATACCACGCTAGGAATGTAGCACTCATCCCAGTCCAAATCAGAACCTCGCTAGTCCCCCGGCCGCTAATTGCAGACCAAGAATTAATCAGGAGAACAATGCGCGGTCATACCAGAAACTATGAGAGTACTCGTAAACGAACAGCTAACATACAGTTCACTCGTAAATAATACCACTTCTGGTTAGTATTACGAATTCGACGAATAAATAGAACTGCAAGATGCTAATGAAGAATATAAAGATGTAATCTTACAGGTCTACCGTAATAGTTTGGCTCTGGCAAAATATGATAGACGTTTGGTAAAAAATAGTCTACATAAGACTTTCGTGAAAGAAATAAGCTATACTTTTCCCTTCGATCTGATAGAGCTTCTCACCCTAATTCCTGCAACTATCTAATAACTTTGCTAAGTTTATCGTAACAATTTTTAACAAATCTACCTGCTCTCCGCTGGATACGATCAATATCTAAAACTAGTCCTACTTCGTAAGGGTCCCATTATTATTATCGGCGTACTCCCCCCGAGAGAAAATTAACATCGCTCCTTTGAGTTTTTCATCACATTGTCGTAGTATTCTTTCAAAAAATCGCAATTTAAGATTTGCCAGTTCGCAAATTTTCCATATGTGCTTCCCCCAGGACAAGTCTTGAGTGAGGGTCACACCTAAGTACTTAACTGACTGAGAGGCTTCCTCTATGTCAAGTATTTACGAATACAAACCTGTGAATTCTCAAGCTACATCAGCTGGTCATCAGATCGACTAAATAATTTGTTCCGTTAAATGCTAACTGTGAGGAATTAAAGGATAAAAATGATCTAAGCAAATCACTATTGAAACAACGAGGTCGGGGAATATGCAGAGGCCGGACACGAATAAATTACATAGTGGAGACAAAAGAATGCGACTTATATTGACAATGTATTGGAGATAGTTTGCCGATTACTGTCTGTTGAGGAGTATTTCAAAAAATTATTCCACTCACCAATGATGTTCCAGCGTAAATATCATTCTCACAGTCTCCGCCCCCGATGGAGCTAAAACTCTTGGCTGTTCCCCCACATGAAGCGACGAACTGGCTAAGCACGGCCGTTAACCACTTTCTCCGCCACGGACATCAACGTGATTGTAACTTTCCTCCGATCAACTTTCCGTGGTTTGGGTCTTGCTATACACAGTTATGTGACTTATTATGGTCCATGCAGATATAAAGAGCTGCAGTTCGAGGGATTTTCACCTGCGTGAAGCTATGAATTTCTCAGGCACGAACGGTCGCTGTCATCACCCCGGTCACCTGCTCTCGTCTGGCTGAAGAATCGAGGATTCCGACTCCAAGTCGGCCAGCTGGCAGAGCGAGAAGGGAAAGAGGCTCTTTAGCCTGTGGGAAGGGGAGTCGGGAGAGGGTTACAGAGCGTTACTACACGCGCTGTTGAATTGGGAGACGAGTTGACTTATTTGATGAATTCTCCGTTCGCGTACTGGCGATTACCGATAACAAAGGTCATCGCTAAACTCCTGCGTAATATTGAACAGCATGTGACGTGGGAAGGGCAGTTTCGGAAGATCAAGTTAAGTGAGTCTAGAACGCAGACGTTTCAGTCAAATTAGACAACTTACACCACCAAATGACAAAAGGCTAGATGGAAGAAAAGTGTTTGAGCAAGAATCCCAACAGTAAAAGTAAAGGAATACTTGGAAAAAGCGACGATGAAGTCAGAGGATTATACATGTATTTTTTCCCTTGTTATATCCTACTTGGAATACGCTTGTGGTAGTGTAGTGGATGTTACGCTGGTATCATTTGAAAGATAAGCTCGTTTTAAACATGATGAGTTGAAATTCGCTGACTCTCAAGCAAAGCGTTGTCTCCCTCCAAAAATTTGAAGACGAATAGTAATCCCGCAATCTAAATAACTCCACTGGGATATCGCCCGCTTCAGATGCGCACTTCTCTTTGCTGGGTCGAGAACAATTTTCCAAAGTCCCTCGGACAAATCAGAGGAGAAATTGAGCGATCTATTACGAATTTAAATGCACTAATTTTGCTCTCGTACTATTACAATTTTCTGGGTAAATCGTACACCGATCGAATTTCCGGGCAACACAGCGGTCAAGTTTCCAATTCCTGTTCATCGGGAATGGACGTCGAGTCGACGCAGCTGGGACGGCAAATTGTGGATAACTCTCAAGGGTTTTCCATGGAATCATTTGACGCCATGGGGCATCTGATTTAATGGCATGGCATTTTATTGTTATCGTACCCGGTTAGCAGATTCCTTCCAGAAGACTGGGGGCCCCTAAAGTAAACAACAAGCTCCCAAAAACTCCTCCTAACTGATGAGTCAGCTGTACAGGGAAACGAGCTTTGAGTGAAAGCTTTCCCCTCTGCTGTAATCTCTTTTGTAAATCGGCATTCAATCTCCGAGGGATGTCCTTGAACGGGAGAAAGATATCAGTGCTGCCGACTTGGAGTAAGGAGAAGTAAGATCGTCACAAGCGATAGACATGCTGGAAATGTCATTTATGGGCTTGCTGTCAGTTTAGCTGCTTCGAAATGTGCTGTCATAAAAATCTCCCATTTATGCCATCGTGATTGTTGCTCGACTTTCAATCTCTACGGTATGACCGTGTGAGAGCGATATCTAAACAGCTCTCATGGCGTAATGTGAAGGAAAATATTTGGACCACGAGACAGCCGAGCGACGAGGCGATATGATAGAATATTATTATTCACGGAAAAGTTTCAGACTATTCCTTCAACTGTCGTCTATGTATTCTCATAAGGTATTTGTCTCTCTTGCTTAGCCTATTACTACCATTGCTCAAGGCCTAATTTTTTAACAATTTCAATAAGTTCCCAACGCCACCTTCTTCACTTATGCGCGTTTCTTCGGGTACCGTTCAGGTGATTATGATATAGATATAATGGTTCGAGGCCAAAATAGTTACGATTGATTACCGATTCCGAGCAGCTCGCATAGGTATGACTAAATTATACTTCACCTTTTCTAACCATAGGTGGTAAATGTGATTACATATAAAGTTGCTGATATGGGGTCGCTTTTAGACGGCGAATACTAGAGTGAGAATCTTGCGTATTAATGCGAGAAAATTCGATGTGCAGTAAATGTGCCATGTTAAGGTAGTTTGAGCGAAATATCATTTTACTTAGAAATCAATGAATTTGGTCTTTTTTTTTAAGAAAAATATCTCACCCTTCTAATTACACCAAAAATTCCACCCCTTACCACATAACTTTCGGAGATAGTTGCCAAAAAATACCAGCCTTTTTACATGGGAAATGGTCCGTGAATGCACTCCAGAGAGACATTATTTACAAAATGAGATATTTCTAACCCTTAAATGTCGTAAAAGAACTAACAGCGTGTAGTTTGTATGTTTTCTCAACTATATTTGAAAATTAATCATATTGTCACCGCAATAGGTTCTTGGGTATCACAGAAAACCTTCCGTTTTCAAGTAGTTTCAAACGGTCCTCGCGAAAAAGTTAGTCAAGTTAAAAACTTATTTAGATATTTTAATTTAATTACGTCCAATTTCTTTCATATAAAACTATGTTATTGCACCATCAATAATGCAATATTTAATTGATATGTCATTCAGCTGGTGAAGTTAAAACGTATAATTCGAATACGGTCTCTATTATGACTAGGGAACTATCTCGCTCGGACTACCTTTAAGTCTGTTTCTTACATAACAAACTTAGGCCTCCGCTCGTCTATCACACAGAAAATCCCATTATCTTTAAGAAATGGAAAGCTGATAAGTCTAACCTTGTACATTTTGGTGTGGCTACGAGAAAGTTTGGGAGACACTCCAAATTTTTAACGAGTGTGTGGAAGTGGCTCTTTCGGGTAAATGGAGTTTCTTGTCATTGGAGTCACAGCTAGCGAAATGATACCTATCCGATCGCTTACTGAAGTGTTCGTCCGCCTTGGACCTATAATTGTGAAGGACTATTTGATGCCAGTTCATGCATATAACCCTCTACTTGCGATATCGTCACAGCAGACATTGGCCCGCATCGACATGGGGAACGTGTGATCAGGCGCTTTCGCTATATTCTTTAATTATACTAGTTTCCGGAAATGCCCGAGTTATATCTTCATTATACTCGACACTCCGAGAGTTTACCCCATCTTCTAACAAGTGTTTGTTATAGCAGTTCTGCCCCTCATCCAAAATTACCTCGACAGAGTTCAACTCCCCCTTAAAACAGTGTTGGTGTTAGATAAAGCCCCAGGCCACGATCCAGATCTCACCGAAAACCATGAGGCGCAATTTATTTCGATAGAGTACAATTCTTCACTCCCCATACCATTCCTTCGATAGATCAGAAAGTAATTACAAAGTATTTTAGATACTATTCGCTTCATTGTGGTATCCTGAAACGAAGTTTGCACCAGATACCTCAATTATACATGAGAGAACATTTGGCCGCAATTCGTTCACGATTTTCCAGGGTTTGATGAAGGGTGCGCAATAGACGGGGAAATCATCAACCTCAGTAAAAAAATTAAGGCTTGAGGTTGATGGAAATGACATATTGGAGTTAACGAAGAAATTAGGAGTGAGCTGAATAAAGAAGAGCTCTAAGAATTGGAGGAAATGGTTGAAGGAAGTAGCTGAGAGGGGGATGATAGCAACGTTGGAAATACCGTGAATTCTGAGGACATTAAAGAATTACTCGTTGCTTGTGACACGAATTGTATTGTACGAAGAGTATTGCAAAGAAACATCCTGACAGAAAGGACTGAATTATTATCGTGAAACTATGAAGATAAAGTAATTTGACGCTTCAAGAGACTTCATTAAGAGATTTAAAAAAAGACCTTTAATCAATTGATTAGGTGAAAACTGTAACTTTTTCCCATTGCTTTTCCTAAATCATCATTTATTCACCTTTAAAAGTGCGTACACAAATTTGCCTGTACAGCGGAACCTCGCTTAATGAGCACATCTCATAACAAGTAATTCGCATACCGAGCAAAATAAATTGTAAAAAAAATGATTCGCTTCATGAGTGACGAGGAGAGGTGAAGTCCCGGATTGTGCGCATGCAACAGCGGGGGTCGGATAGCAAGTAGTGTCGGACAGAGCGGTGAGGGGGGCTCTATAAAGGTCCAGCACCGCAGATCACTGCAGACGCCAGTCTCGAAATCAGCCAATCCGAGAAACGGATGCGTCTTCTGCAAGCCTTCTGCTGATTAGTCTGTGTATAGCACTCGTCCCGCTTGGATCTTAGTGTCGCTTGTGGTCATACACTTTTCCAAACTTGTGTTCAGACATATTTTTTGTGATTTTTTGTGCAAAGTTTAATAACCCTTGCAAAAATGTCCCCGAAGAAAAATCCGCAAGGAGATGGCTATAAGAGAATAAAAATAACCGTAGAAATGAAACGTAAAACCATTGAAAAGCGATAACGAGGTGTGATCGTGGCTGATCTAGCACGCACATAAAATTGGTCTTCATCAACGATTTTCACTATCCTCAAGAACAATCAAAAGATTAAGGAGATAGATGCTTCAGAGGGAGTGAAAAGAATATCTACGCAACGGTTACGTATTCTCAATCATGTTGGGAGGTTGATTCTCATATGGATAAACGAAAATCAACTGAAAGGCGACACTATTAATGATAACATCATTTATGAGAAGGCGAAAGTGATCGTCGCCGACCTAGTTAAGAAGACTCCAGGATCATCAACAGCCGAAGAAGAAGTATTTAAGGGAAGTCGTGGGTGGTTTGAGAAGTTTAAGAGAAGAACCGGCATTCACAGCGTTGTGAGGCACGGTGAAGCAGCAAGCTCCAACACAAAGGCAGCAGAGAACTTCATCGGTGACTTCAAGAAGCTCGTCGATTCTGAGGGTTACCTGCCGCAACAGGTTTACAATTGTGACGAAACGGGTCTCCTCTGTAAAAAGATGCCGAAGCAAACCTATATAACAGCAGAGGAGAATGCATTACCCGACTACAAGCCAATGAAAAACCGCCTCACGCTGATATTTTGTGCCAATGCAAGCGGCGATTTGAAAATAAAACCACTGCTTGTTTACCATTCAGAAACTCCGCGAGCCTTAAAGAAGTGTAAAGTCCAGAAGGGCAGGCTAAATGTGATGTGGTGATACAACAACAAGGCTTGGGTGACATGTGCCCTTTTTACTGATTGGATAAATGAAGTGTTTGGTCCTTCAGTGAAAAAATATTTGCTTGAGATGAATCTACCCCTCCAAATCTTGGTTGTTATAGGCAACGCTCCTGCACATCCTCCAGGACTACAAAATGACCTCCTTGAAGAATTTAAATTCATCAATCTCCTATTTCTGCCTCCCAACACCACTCCGTTACTCCAGCGTATGGACCAGCAAGTTATTTCAAATTTTAAGAAGCTCTACACTAAAGCGTTCTTCGAGCGTTGTTTTGAGGTGACTGAAGAAACTAATTTCACTCTCAGAGAGTTTTGGAAATGTCACTTCTACATCGTTGCCTGCCTCAAGATGATCGAAAAGGCGTGGGAAGGGGTTACCAAGAGAATTCTCACTTCTGCTTGGAAGAAACTTTGGCCGGAGAGCATTGTCAAATGTGTCTTTGAGGGGTTTTAGACAGTACCTGTGGAGTCTACAGTCAACGAGATTGTGGCTTTGGTCAATATCGTGGGACTGGAGGTGGATAACAAAGATTTTGAAGCTTGTGGAAGAGCACAGCCAAAAGCTGACCACCGAAGATCTTAGGAGTTGCATTGTGTTTCACAGCAAGATGTTGTGGAGGAGAATTTGTCCGAGGAAGAGGTAACAGCAAACCAACAATCTCCTGGCGCAATAAGATAAATGCTGAAAGCATGGGAAACTGTTGCATCGTACATTGAGAAGCATCACCCTAATAAAGCAGTGGCTAATTTATTTAATTATAAGCGTGCTACTAATTTACTTAATGATAATGCTGTGTCACGTTTCCGCCAAATTCTGAAGCGTCGACAAAAAAAATGTCTCTAGACAGCTTTCTAGTAAAAAAGCTTTAGGTGTATATCATAAATAGTAAATTGATTATTTCGATTTTTTTTGTACAAATCGAATTCTCATTCCAGGTTCGTTCATTCCGCGATAGAAGAGAAGAGGAAGATGAATCACGCTCCTTTACAATGTATACATAATTTTCTTTGGACAAACGTCGTACATAAATTGTTTTGAGTATTTTTTCGGCATGGAACGGATTATCGAATTGTATATTAATTTGTATGAGAAAAACTGTTTCGCTTAACGAGTGTTTCACATTACGAGTAATAGACTGGAACGAATTATGATCGTTAAGCGAGGTTTCACTCGTTCGTCATTTAATCACCTTTTAATGTGTGTGCACCAATATTGCAAGAGAGGATACCAATTTTGCACGATGACAGTTCAACTTGTTTTTAGAAAAGCTTCCAATAACATTGTTATGTGCTCCGGATACAATTAACGTGTTTATTGTTATCGTACTCTATTAGCGGATTCCTTCAAGATGGCTGTGGGCCCCTAAAGTAAACAAGAAGACCCCAAAAACTCTTCCTGCCCTGATGAGTCAGCTGTACCGAGAGAAGCGCTTTAAGAGAAAGCTTTCCCTTATGATGCAATCTCTATTGAAAAACGGCATTCAACATTCGAGGATGCCCTTGAACGGGAGAAAGATATTAGTGCTGCCGGCTTGGAGTAAGGAGAAGTAAGATCGTCAGAAGCGATAGGCATGTTGGAATTGTCATTGATGGGCTTGCTTTAAGTTTAGCTCCTTCGAAAAGTGCTGTCAGTAAAAGTCTCCCATTTTATGCCATCGTGATTGCTGTTTGGCTTTCAAACTCCACGGGATGACCGAGAGAGATATATAAACAGCTATCACGGCGTAGGGAGAAGGAAAATCTTTGAAACACATGACAGCCGAGCGACGAGGCGATATGATGGATTATTTTTATTCACGGAGAGATTTTTGACTATTCATTCATCTGTGGCCTATGTATTTCCATAAGCTATTCATCTATCATACTTAGCTATTCACCCCATAACTTAATGCCTAAATTTGTGCTTAACATTTCAATGAACTCGTAACGTCACTTCCTACATGTGTGCGCGATTCTTCGCGTATTGTTCTGTATATTGCGATGTAGTAGTGATGGCTCGAGGCAAAAATAAAGACACCTGATTACCGATGCCAATTAGTGCACATAGGTATGACTAAATTACAGCCCACCTTCTCTTTCCTTTGCTGGAAAACGCCAGGGGGGTCACTTTAGATGGAAAATACGGGAGTGAGGTGATTTACCTTTCGCATTAATGCAAGTAAAATCAATGAGCAGTCAATCAGCCGTATTAAAGTCTGTTTCTTACAAAATATTCACCACATTACAGAAAAATTTAGAACCTGTACTCGATCATGTACTACTGAATATACTGCCGCTGATTTAATAAAATCAATCCCGTGTATGGTAGAATGATGGTGCATTTTACGATGGATTTTACCATATGATAGGTCTCATGGAACGAAATAATATCGTATAGCGGGGGTCTACTCAACTACATTAACTGTATGAGAGAGGTAGACGGTCTGGGGTATTTTACGTTTTACGATAACGGACCTAGTTCATTGTGCTAATTTGTACCTTATGGTGCCTCTAACATTCTTATCTTTCTGGCTAGTGGTAGACAAAAATGAAAATATTACATTAATTTTTAAAACACTTGCGCCATGCGCGCTAGACACAATGTGATGCGAATGTGATAGTTTTCAATGTTGCAACAAGTATGCCCCTCAGTTCGTGTATTCAATAGGGAAAGATGTGAAACACATGGCTTCTTACTGAACAAATTTCATCAACCGTTCTTTCCCATTATTTTTTATTGTTTTCAATGCAATATCCACTTCATGCGTTGAGAATTGCTAATGTGAAAGGATGTTTTTGTTCGAAATTGAATGCTAAGAAATAAGCAACGAACAAAAAGTGTCATGGGCTGTAAGTTACGCTGTGGCAGGCGTCGTACGTGGAAATGTTTGATGCTAGTATCCCAGCACATTGTACTTCTCTACATAATTTTACTCATCCTACGAGTTTATTCATTTTATTGTAGCAGACAATGCCGACAAAGTGTAAAAACGTCGCGCAAATAAAAGTTCTTGGAATCGTCCTTAGAAACTGCCTTCATTATGGATACAGTTAGCCATTGGATAACACCTGCTGTAACTGTATACTCTTTTAATTTAAATATCGAAAAACTAAATTTTCTATACTGAGTGGATCAATGCATAATTTTCAAATTTTTCCGTAATTGAGCAATAGTATACCATTCCGTATTCGACGTGAATCAGTGTATGGATATGCTAGTCATTTGATTAAACAAGGATTCAGGGTATAATCGGATAAAATAGTGCATATTAAAACTTTGTTTAATTTGACATATATAGTGGATTGAAATGTTTGGAATCGTTGCCTAGGTAATGTGTTGCCTCAATTTCCACATTTAGTTCAATCAGTGCTTGGCGCCACTTAGAAAAAAAAGACTTCTTAGTCGAATCGTAAATAATCGTTGTTAATTGTTATTAACGTGAGACTGATAAATATTCAATAACGATGGAAGATATATGAACTACTTGACGCTGTTAGAAAAAGCTGACTATATTTGAGAACTAAAAGTTACTTTGTAAGTGCTAGAGAGGAAATATCTACTATAGGAAGTGTGTAAGAGGCATAGAAAACTTCCATCGTGAGTCTGTTCTCTGCTGTGTGGATCTTTTAATGTTAATTTACAACTGCGTTTTTTGGTTTGTTACCTGTTGAGAGCCTTAGGAATCAGAAGGTAAGATCTAGATAGATTGACGTGGATGTTAACGAGTAACCTACTCTCCTTGAGAGGCCTCGGAGAAGGTGCAAATATCTCTCCTTTAATAGTTATTAAAATTATAGTTATTGGCGCAATTTCTCATCAGTAGATGATATTGTCGGATATTGGTTTTGAAATCCTTATAGTACTTGAATTAATCTTCTAATTCATTCCAATTATTTTACCTCGTATTATTTTTAATTGCCGTAGAACGATATTCTCAAAGTGCTAAGAAGTTAATTGTGCATTTGTATAAATAAATTTGGAAAGGTATGAAATATATCTGTAGACCGGACAATATAAAAAAAAGTTTCATTACGTCCCGCGTAGTACTACATCCACTGCATTATGATAACTGGTGAGTAAAACCGAAGAGACGTGATAATTTACGATCTGTAGACTGCATTTACATTTGAACTCTGTCTTTTATCTCTTGACGGCGACTAAATCAGAAACGTTGCTTGACTACGGAATACTAGACAACAGTTTTTGGCGACGAGTCGAGAATCCATAATGTATATTCATGGCATTATCAATAATATATTTAAAAAAGCTACAGACATTGATTTCTAACGGTCTCATGGCGTGTGAAAAATTGCAGGATGGCTTGCGATTTTTAATAGCAATTTATTCCTCATGAAAGTCCTGTCCGATTATAATGCGTTGTTTTAAATGATATAATTCGTGTGTGAATTAATTATATTGTATTGAAAATACGTTCTGAAATCAGTATTTGTATAACCACCGATATATTCCATCAGATGGTTGCTATATTAAAGAGTTTCATGCTCAGTAAAAAATATAGCCAACGAATTCGTATTGAAGGTATAATTTTCCCGAAAAAACAAATTCACTGTTTACTCTTTGGATAAAGTTCTACTGTTAAGCAAGATGAACCAAGATTAAGAAGACGAAAACGATATTTCAGTGGATCGACGACCATAGCGGAACTTAAGTGGGTTCGCATGTGAGTGTTCCTACCTACCGACCTATCCCCACTCCCCCAACCCCGTGTGCCTATTGGACCGCTTTCCCGCAGGAGAGCGGAGAACAACCCTTTCTGCCCCAGCGTGTGAGAACCAAGGTCTCAGTTAGCTTGGCCACGCCATTGTCTGTGTGGGACGGGGTTCTGATCTGGTCCCTGGCCTGCCTAAGAGTGCAAAGGCTGTGCAATGGCCAGGGGTGTAAATTGGGGCCCTTAGCCAGGCCAACGAGTGCGTCGGGGGCGGCTAAGGGATATTTCGTGTACCAGCCGAAGTCTTCTCGACCCCCGGTCTCCCGACCGGAGGCCATTCTCTCCAGGCCGGAACTGCGGACCTTGGGTCCCCGGGCGGGGAGGTCCCTTCGGGAAATTGGGTGCGTAAGATAGGCTACCGTGGGTCGGGCCGCTCAAACGTTCCAAATCCCTGTCCCTATCACGTCGTCGACGAACCTGAAAAAGACTGTCATCACGTCGGTGTCCTATCTGCATCTGGCGATCGTATCGAAATTGCTGCCCTTATATAGGTAGACAGCTGACGTCACCAGCTGCGAGTGGGGGCGGGAGGAGCGAGCTGATCTTGTATCGTCCAATGACGGAGGGGCGTTTCAAAAACTTCCTTATATGGTGTTCTTCCCCATCGCGATTTAACAAAGGCTTCTTCCCGCGCAACTAGTTATGTTTTCTTAAATAATTATTATAATAAATTAATACAAATTAAATTATTTAAATTAATATATGTATAAATTATAATTACGTTATATTCTTTCTGAAAGCCATTTAATTGCCTCCAGACCACCACTTTACTACCCTAAACTATAATTGGACGTAGTTAGATCTACTTATCTATGACACTTTTTTCGGTGTTTTCATCTGTTTATGAGCAAATGATTTAGCGGTATCCGTTTATGGGTAAGGCTTATTAAGCCATACTTTACGAGTTATTTTCCGTCTTGAAAACCAAAAAAAAAGAAATCACCAACTCAGTTTTTGTATTCTATTCAGAAATATACGCTTTTAAATCACAATGACTGCTCAAGAATGCTCTTATAAAATTACGAGACAAACGACAAGAATTAAATCCCTTAATATAATAATCTTCATTAATTTATCATAATGACTAGTAACTACTAACTTATTTAAAGACATTGACTATCAAGAATGATATAATTCGTCTCAAGTATTCATAGCTTGATTCCAAAAATGTCCATAAAATTCGATATGTAATTTGAAAAAGAAGCTTATTCAATACCTGGAGCAACTAATAGAAATATCTAGGGTAAATTTTTCTTTTATAATTTGGGGTTGCTAAGAAAATCTAAAGCCCGTTTCTCATTACGATCAGTTGGGAGTATAATGCATTCCGCCATCTGAGACTTCATTAGTTATAACCAGTGTTTAATTGTAGCCTATTGTTATACTTACTTCTCTCCTAGTTTTATTAGCTTAGCTCTCTATTCTGATTGCTCATTTTTATCTTTGATTCTTTTGCTCTACGCCAAGCGTCCGAAGGAAAGTTTGTAGCTTTAATTTGAACTGGACTGAGTGCTCTATGCTTGGCGAGGAATCATCCCATACCACACATCCCAGTGCTATCTTGCAAGTATTTATTATATGTAGATGTATAAAGGGCTTCGAAATGTCTTATGTTGTATAATTAAATATGCCATTGCACCCATTAAAGCGTTAAACATTTGAAGTATTCTGAATAGATACGATTTCGCATGAACACCTGTTTGTTGGAGGACATAATTTACGCCCAAAACCCAGATGTGGTGTGGGAAAATTGTGTAGCAACTGTTATTAGTGCAATATAGCTATAAAATTAAAATGCATTGGCGAGGGACCAAGTGTGAGAGCTTAGTATGATATACCGAAAACCTTTTACGACCGTACGCAGCAACTCAAGTGGTCACTTCGACACGAGAAACTCGAACAAATTAGTGTTTCTCGCAGTTGATAGTAAGTGTGAAGCGTAATGATACTTTTCGTAAAAGCTTTATTTCTCCGCACGACAGAAGAAAATCACATAGAAACACGCCAAAGGAATCTTAAATATTTCCCTCTGCTTAAAACGTAATTACCGCGTTCGTCAAATGCATCGCCGACACCACAATTGAAACATATTGGCGTATTATACTAAGCAGCTGTTAGTTAATAATAAATTTACATCGTCTTGTAATCGTATATTATTAGAAAATATGTACTCAACGGAAAGTATACGGACTCCCTGGAGGAGTTTATGCATGCATGAATTTGAATGAAGCTAGTATCTTTTAAGTTGCTGTGCAATTCTCATAAACACCCATACTTGCAGTGCATATCAATATGCAATGGCTTACACTACTTCTTTGCGATACATAATAACTGAAAAAACAAATGATAACCACCACTCTATCAGTATCGGCAAGTTTCCATCAATTGAGGTCCATGAATTATGGTGCACATGCAATATGCAAGGTATATACCGGAGCGAGAAATTTTTTTTGTAATTTGAACGATGAACGATGAACCACAGGTAATTGACTGCTGTGACGGTCGGGGAACACGTGTCACAAGCTTGGCTATTCTCCACTACAACTCAAAGAAAACATTCTGAATATCGTTGCATCTAAGTTAGAAAGTACTCACCCAGGGCGGTTTTTGGTTTGACTTATTCAAACCTCTCAATGAGAGTGGAAGATCCAAATTACTTTCCAAATTTACTCATTCAATCCAATGAGCCACAGTGCAACGCTGGATATGGAACACTTTCAGTACGTAAATGCTGGAAACTAATACCATCAACTACAGCATTATTAACCACAACAGACCTAGTTCCAAACACCACATTGGTGTATAACGATGGCTATTTAAATAAATTGTAATCACTTATCACCATCCGGACGCCAATCACTTTAAAACACTTCACAAGATCAAACTTCTGCAGTTCCAAATCCACAGATATCTTAATAGCATGACACTATCTCGATTCAACAGTCAACGCCAGCAAGATGAAACCCCTTCATGCAGAATGAACACCTTTTTATGATTCAAAAGAGATTACAAAACTTTTGAAGAATAAATATTCACTTTACACGTAAAATTTATGCTACAGTTCTATCACTTCATTTTGAATTTGCGGGCCACAATTAGAGAAATATGAACCTAATGGAAAGACTCTGAGTCTACGGTATCCCTGATGAGGAAGAAATAAAATTCCACTTCGGGGTGATGACTAAAAACTCGGTTTACATGTAGAAGGACTTGAGTAACCTGAACTGAGTGGACGGATTCCCTAACCATCACCATTACGTCATTCCTTGGCTTCGTATTCACCATCGGCCTCCACAACCTTTCCAGCCGGTCAAATGCACCTATGTGCTCTAACTTTCTGTGACCTCAGATAGACGTAAAATTTCTCAGTGAAATATTGACATTTCTTTTTATCTCGACAAAAGCTTCAATATGCAAGTAGTCGAAGACGGATCTCGCACTGATGAGAATCAACATTATACTTTTACCGTCGTAGAGGCCTGTTTGCACGATACTTTAACCCGTACGAGTAAATGTGTAAATGCATGAAATCGAGAATGAACGTCAAAAATTCAAAGTGTAAACACACCAACTTGTACGAATGCAAGAATGTGTGAATAAGAAAATGGAATCTGCTCAATCTGGTTTATGCATTCTTACATGAACACGTGTGGCTTAATGTGTCGTGCAACCAGGCCCTAAGGAAATGAATTCCAGACGGTTTCAAGGTACCTATGTTAAGACCATTATAATAAGATCTACTTCTAGCAAATGTTAAGATTAAATACATTTGTTTAAAGAGAAAATAAAATCCGAGTATTATTTGCATATTATAGCACGAGAAGATTTACATCACTGTGCTCAATCCAAAAATGGTACATTTTCGGCAAATACAGTCTGAGATATAATGAACACAGAGCTGAGTTTTTTTCCAGACGAGATTTTTTCAGTGAGAAATCTTTGGTATGAATCTTTACAGGTTACAAAAGAATCTGCAAAATATACAGTTGCTACAGCGAACATAGCCATCATCAAAATTGAGTACTCGGCGGCGAAATTTAATTTAATCTACGAATATTAGAGGTTTAATTTCTTAATACTACAGCTATATTTCCGAGAAAGTTTCAAAAGGAAAATTGAGAAGTTTAAGTTACGGTAATTTTAATGCAATGTGGTGGTATTTTCTGAGTACTCAATATTTATCTAGATAAGTATTCAAATAGACATATTAGGGTTGAACGGAATTTCGGAAACGGAATCGGGGATGCACACTTTCAAATCAGATCGACTATACCGAAAGTGGAAAATGTTGCTGGGCGGTTGTGTTGGTATCACTCCTCAGTGCAAGATACTTACGATGGAATCCACAATAAGCAAAATGGAAAACCCTGCTTGGGGACTTTAAGTTTAATTAATAATTACAACTCTGGAGGCAAAGCAAGCAAATTTAAATGAAGCTAGGGAAAAGATTATTTTAATGTAACTAACTTCGAACTTTCACAAATGCTGGGAAAACAAAGTCTTGCAAATACGTGGAACGTAACACATAAACCAAATCAAATTAAGTAAAACTCACATTCTAATGAGTTTCGCCCTTAACTACGTCAGCAGAAGCGTAAAGGAGGTGAAAAGAATGGTCCCATGATACTTAATGTTATACATAAAAAATAAATTGTGAATCTGCGGTCACTTGTAACTACCAAACCACTTCATGGAATGACGTAAAACTTTGTAACACTATTGCTTATGTGACTTGGAAGGTTTATGGCTACTTATTGTTTACCTAATGGTCTGGTTTGACTCCAGACGAGTAACAGCGTTTCCATAAGAAATACATGTAAAGTTCGTTTTTCTGGCATGCAGACTTTTTTTCTTTTGCATATTGAAATAAGTAATAATGGTGATACAAATTCGCAACAAAGGCCATTGGAAAGAAAAATAAATTAACCTTCTCATTGTTGCAATCAATTTTTGTTTTTCAACTGCTTTACTTTGAATTTTGAAAAACCAATCATAAAATTGCTGAAAATTAAGCGTTTTTGGTACGCTGTCCCCTTGACGACCGATAGCATTGTTATTGCAGAACTTCATATGGATGTATGATGCTTATAAGCCCAACTTGACAACTTGAGATTTGATTTTAAAAGGATATATGCGCCTCTAAAATTTAAATATTACGTTAATCTGCAGGCCCATGATAGTGCATAGAAATAAAATTTGTATAAGAAGGGCAAGGAATAAAATTTGTATAAGAAGGCCCAAGGGCCCCAGGGTAGATTACTTCGGGGGCGCGGGGGGGGGGGGCGATAAATTTTATGTATAATTACAACAAATATACTCTTCAAAGTCTATTCTCAAATTAGCTCTCACAGAGGCACTGCATGCATATGAGAGAACACTTACGTAGTAAACGATACCAAAAAATACCCTGGTGTCAGCGTCTATAATACAACGAACACAAAGTACAAGATAAGTTACGAGCTTCTTAAATGACCCACGCTGACAGTATTCTTCAAGCTTTATCAGTCAGGTTACCTTATATAATAAGTTTAATGATTTTCACACACATGGAATTTCAAAGGGTACCTTCCGCTAGTATTTAATATAATCCCTCAAACAGTGATATTAATCAGAAATGGAAGCGAACGTGAAATACTTTCACTTGGAGGAATTAAAGGGCCTGGGGTCTATCAGATTTTATATGACTAATTTTCAAAAACCATTTTCGTAACTAGATTATCCATGTACATTGATAATCATCCTTCAAAAATCATCCATTCTCAAGCTCGCAGAATTCATTCAATAATTGAGAGTGAAAACATACTTAGCTATTGCACGGTTTAAATTTGAAAATTGGTATTAATGTATGCCTAGCCTTAAATATAAAATATTTGCACGAAATACTTCTCAAGTTCCACACTTGAAGCTGTAAAAAAAAACGGCAAACTAATATTCTGGATTTCACTGATAAAATAACGGTCCCTGAAAGTAAAAGACCCTCATCGGGTATGTATCAGGAAAGTTAAGTTTAGCACTTGGGCTAAATATCGTACCATCATTATCAAAAACTAGCACCGCATGAAATTTCCGGTACGATTAAGCTCTTGCTTGAATTACCACCGCATACTAACATTTATCGATTGCATAAATTATACTAACCAGAAGCAGTATCTAAGTTAGTGTACTGCATAATAATATGTCCGTCTACGTAGCTACCTCCTTGTTTCTAGTCTGATCGCGCATTTTAATCGTGACTGCTAATGGCATGCTTACGACCCTCGCTCAATGGCTGGAGGAGGGTGAACGATTCTGATTTAAGATAGGATGAGTGCTGAATGCCTGTTGTAAATCATTCCGTGCCACACATCTTAATGGTGGTATGAACGGTACTTCTTATATATGTACATATATAGAAGAATACTTCTTCGCTGGATTTTTGTGGACTTAAGCGATAAGCACAAAATAACTAGTACTAAAACACAGGTAAATTTAACTTTAACAGTCCAAGGCTATCTCGTAACGAGCCAAGAGTATTATATAAAACTTAAGGTACATTAATAGATCCGTAACGATAGAAAAATATCAGTTATGTGAAAAGTCTTGTGGTATTTGGTAATGCAGTTGATAAACAGGGAAAAACGAAGTTATAACCATGACTGGATTTTACAATGTAAATTGCTTAAAGATAGATGAAAACACCGAAAATAGTGTCATAGGTAAGTACATCTAACTACGTGCAGTCATAGTTTAGGAAAGTAAAGTGGTGGTCTGGAGGCGATTAAATGGCTTTCCAAAAGAAGTTAAGGTAATAATAATTTATACAAATAATAATTTATTTAATTTAATTTGTATTAATTTATTATAATAAATGTTTACGACAACATAATTGGTTGCGCGGGAAGAAGCCTTTGGTAACTCGCGATGGGGAAGAACACCATATAAGGAAGTTTTTGAGACGCCCCTCCGTGATTGGACGATACAAGATCAGCTCGCTCCTCCCGCCCCCACTCGCAGCTGGTGACGTCAGCTGTCTACCTATATAAGGGCAGCAATTTCGATACGATCGCCAGATGCAGATAGGACACCGACGTGATGACAGTCCTTTTCAGGTTCGTCGACGACGTGATAGGGACAGGGATTTGGAACGTTTGAGCGGCCCGACCCACGGTAGCCTATCTTACGCACCCAATTTCCCGAAGGGACCTCCCCGCCCGGGGACCCAAGGTCCGCAGTTCCGGCCTGGAGAGAATGGCCTCCGGTCGGGAGACCGGGGGTCGAGAAGACTTCGGCTGGTACACGAAATATCCCTTAGCCGCCCCCGACGCACTCGTTGGCCTGGCTAAGGGCCCCAATTTACACCCCTGGCCATTGCACAGCCTTTGCACTCTTAGGCAGGCCAGGGACCAGATCAGAACCCCGTCCCACACAGACAATGGCGTGGCCAAGCTAACTGAGACCTTGGTTCTCACACGCTGGGGCAGAAAGGGTTGTTCTCCGCTCTCCTGCGGGAAAGCGGTCCAATAGGCACACGGGGTTGGGGGAGTGGGGATAGGTCGGTAGGTAGGAACACTCACATGCGAACCCACTTAAGTTCCTCTATGGTCGTCGATCCACTGAAATATCGTTTTCGTCTTCTTAATCTTGGTTCATCTTGCTTAACAGTAGAACTTGATCCAAACAGTAAACAGTGAATTTGTTTTTCGGGAAAATTATACCTTCAATACGAATTCGTTGGCTATATTTTTTACTGAGCATGAAACTCTTTAATATAGCAACCATCTGATGGAATATATCGGTGGTTATACGAATACTGATTTCAGAACGTATTTTCAATACAATATAATTAATTCACACACGAATTATATCATTTAAAACAACGCATTATAATCGGACAGGACTTTCATGTGGAATAAATTGCTATTAAAATTATCGCCAGTCATCCTGCAATTTTTCCCACACCATGAGATAGCAATCAATGTTTGTAGCTATTTTTTAAATATACATCATTGATAAACCAAACCTTTTCTGATGCTTGTAGTGTTTTCTTTGTGTAGGAGTTTCTCAATCTTCACCATTTATGTTTCTTGCAGCGCAATTCTTACGTTTTATCTCTTTCCACCACATGTTTTAATAAGAGCCTAGGAGACTTTATACTAATTTGAAAGTTTCCCATTTACCTGTGATGGCAGGAAAAATATGAAGGTAGTTCATATTCGTGTTTCGGAGAAGTGTAAGTCCTAAGAGAAGTCCTATAAGACAAGTCCTATGAGTAATGTGCAATTTAAGAATTTCACCTGAAGAATTATTTCTTGATATCCATCGCATTGTCGGGCAGGACTTAATTTTAAGTAATAATTTCTAGTAAACTGTCGGAAATCATGCTACAATGTTTTCCCACGCCATGAGATCGTTAGCTGTCAATCATCGTCCGACCCGAATCTACCTCATTGTGTCATTTTGCACTCATTTACTTTCTCTTTGTCTATTCTCAGTGATTTAACGATGATTCAGTGATTAATAGATTATGTGCGGCGTAGGTGCTTTGGTGATCTCTAGTGTTATCCGTAACATTTAGAGAGACGTTAGGTGCATATTTATGTTTAAGTGGCAAAAAAATGATTCCCTATGCAGCAGGTGGAGGGTAGAAAAAGTAGAAGAGACATTACTAGCAGTTCATTCATATTTATCGTACATACGCGTTAGCACAGCCATAATCTGACTACTATAACGCAGTTTTTTTTATAACTCAAAATTATTCCGTTGCATTCCGTTCCTTGTTAATGGCGTTGTTTGCCACCCAATAAGTTTTCTCGACGATAACACGAATAATTACAGATAGATTGTATTACCACCACCTGCACTTCATATAATTGCCCGTCTCCGTTCCTTCCAATGTTTTATGGAAATTAATCACTTAAGTTCAAGGCAAAAATAATTCCAACTCGCGCTCTCAACATAACTGCGAAATTTATACGAAAAACTCGACTGTCAGTGATTTCAGAGAACATCAAAAAGATAAAATACAGAATCATAGAAAGCAGCGGATCAACATGTATCGAGCTAAATGCGATATAATTTTGTATTTTTAAATTTCTCTAGAGTAAAGAGCAAACTTGCCGAAGTGGAGCATTATTTGGAAACGCAGATATATTAATTGGAACTGAGAGCTGACTTGCAGAGGATATTAGCGATAGCGAAGTTTACCGACATCATATAAATTCTGTAGACGTGATCGACCAGATAGGACTGGCGGCGGAGTATTCTTAGCAGTCAAATCATTTTTTAATAATTCCGCTCACATGTAGGACGAAAATGAAAAAGAGAGAATTTTGTTTTCTATTAAACAACAAATCAAAAGACATATATTTTAACAGACCCCCGGATTATAAAATAGACGTTGTGTACGAATTAGAAACTCAATTCTGATCATTTACCTCGTGAGATAACAAAAGCGTGATAATCATCCGCGGAGATTAACCTCCTGGCTATAAATTGGAAAATCAATAGCGTTGAAACAAATTCAAGGAAGAGTGATATAAGCGAGGCCTTTCTTAATACACTTTCACACCACACTCTTACTCAAGCACTTAGCGAACGCACGAGAAGAAATCAAATAATGGATCTTTTAGCTGTTCGTCAGCCTACAATGATGAACGTTGATATCCTCGAAGCCATAAATGATCATAAAGTAATTTTTACGATTGTTAAAACAACAGTAGGGTCCACTGTAAAACCGTAACGTAAAGTGCACTTATTTGAAAAATGCTATTTCATATAATTTAGAGACGTTAGAAGCTTCATTAACGAAAAATGTAGCCACAATAAATGACGAGAGCACCGAAGTAGCGTGGAAATATTTTTTAGAAATGCTATGTAAAGCAATCTATGAGCATAGTCCATACAAATTCAAACGGGAGAGTAAAGAACCTCGTTGATATTACCACGAAGTATGGCGGGAGCTTAGGAGATAAAGGCAATTCACGACCTATATAAAAATTATATTGAGTTAGGTAACAAAAAAATCGAACTTGCGGCGGGAGAAATTTACGTTGCTCAGCGCTTAAAAATGAATAAAATAAAGCGCACTACTCTTCGAAACTTCAAGAAAAAACCTAAGTGAATAACTAAATGAAAACCCCAAGTCATTCTGATCATACGCGAGAGAGCTCTGGGGCGAATCTTCCACAGTAGTCTTTATTGGACACAAACGGCGAAGTAGTCACCAACATCATCGACCAATCTACCTTACTAAAACAGCACTTCGAAAGTGTATACACGAAGGATAATACGATACACAATTTAGACATTCCTGACTTTAAAGAGCCGATGGCTGATAGAAAAATTCAACGTGATAGAATAGCTAAAAATCTGCGGTCTATTAAAATCAACAAGTCCCCATGCCTAGAAGGAATATCTGCACGCGTGCTCAATGACTTAGCGCCACAGATTGCACCATTTTAGAAATTATGTATAGCAAATAATTATCCGAAGGCAAGATGCCCCAAGACTGGAAAACAGCCAACATTTCCCCATTATTTTAAAAGGAAATAGAAATGTACCAGGAAATTACTGGCCTATATCGTTAGCATCACTTTTATAAAAGATCCACGAACAAATTGTCACCATCAATATTATGACATTCCTTGATAATAGTAACTTCTTGCATAGCAGTCAGCATGGCTTCCGTGAGGGCAGGTGTTATGAAACACACCTTGTGCTCTTCCTTCATGATATCCCAAAATCAGGTGAATGAAATTAGCAAGTCGACGCGATTACCTTTAACTTCAAGAAGGCATTTGACAAGGCTTATCACAAAAAAATCATATAAATTGTATTTATGCCTTGTTAACAAAAATAGTGAATTTAATAAGGGACTTTCTCCGAGATCGAAAACGAAAGGTCGTTCTTGATGGTTTAAGCTCTGATACGGTTGGAGTTACATCCGGTGTTTCTCAAGGAAGTGTGATCGGCCCTCTAATATTTATAATTTATATGAATGACCTTAGTTCTTGAGTTAGCAGTAAATTAAGATTGTTTACAGACGATAAGGTTACATACCTTGAAATAAGCGATGACGCAGACTTAGAAGTTCTGTCATTGGGCCTTAACAAAGTTCATTCGTGGTGCCAGGAGTGGGGGCTAGAATTAAATCTCAGTAAATGCAACACAGTTCACTTCCTGCGAAAGTCATCAATTTCCATACCTATACTCTGGGTGTAGTAATCATTAATTCAGATACAGTAATATATTTTCGAATTACCTTTACTTCTGAATTATCGTGGGGAACACACATACAAGGAATATGCGGCAGAGCATGAGAGAAACTAAGTTATTTAAGCGTATAGTAGGAAGGTCCTCGGAGTAAAAAGACAAAGAGAGATGCAACTTCTCTCTAGTAAGGCCACACCTCGAATATGCCACGAGCATTTGGTACCCTGGTCATAAATATTTAACCAAAACAAATTAATAAAATACAAAGAAAATCTCCACGCTTCGTGCTAGGATTAGAATTGCTGATAAATTCTATTACGCTACGCTACGATTACGCTAGGATTAGAATTGTTGATGAATTGTTGATGTAATTCAGAGTGGCACAGAGAATATTAACATGATGTCTCACTACAACTCTAGGTCTGACAGAATCGATTAAATAAAAGAGGTACATGGCCGAAAAGATAGGTACAATAGCTCGTTCTTTCCGCGCACAACTAGCGACCACAATAAAGACTGAGCTCCATTAAATGCACTCCCATAATATACGTCACCATTACACATCCCAAAACCTTACATTTTTACACGGCTGGTGTCCTGACACCTCCTACCACACGCTTATGCGGCGGCTCGCAGGGTAGTATGTAGATGTAGAAGTATTTTGCGTAAATTGAATGTGCGGAAAACTGCTCCTACTTCGTTCTTTTTCTTTTAATATGCGACTTCAAATACAGGGTTCACGCAAAATACCCTATATAATTGTAATCTATAACCCATGCGGCCAGTTAACGAAGATTTGTTTTTGAATATCTACTTGAAAGTAGAATCAATACATCTAGAATAATTTATTCAGCCTTGAGGTTTAAATAGCTGAGAAAATCTTCCATATTACCGAAAGGACAACACCTTTTGATAGCGCGTCACTATTGGAATCCCGGAACCTAATGATTTTAGAAAGAGGATGGTGAAGCCGAAGATCTCTTCAAGAACACTCTCAATTAGAGGAATTTTTTATAGGAACTAATACGAAAATCTTTGTTATTACGCTCAACCATCGAGTGATGTTCTTGAATGTCAATAGATTCTTATTAGTACCATTTTTAGAGCAAGTAGAACATATTAGATTTATTACGCATCATGCAGGCCCTCGGTAAATCGCGTGTTCATCTGATATGAAGTAATACTAGTTCTGGTAGTCCTTGCCGTATCGTACAACTTTCCAAAATGAAACATTACTATCTTAATGGTCATTATTATAAACACTATACATCTCGGTAGGATGGTGACTGAGTCAAGTTCAAGTAAAGGTAACATATCCCCTGTTCGGGACGAGATAGCTGCTCAAAGTTCTACATGAGCTAATTCTTCGCGTACCACTGTTTATAAAATCTATGCATTAGTCAATATTTAGAAGTGATAAAAAAAACTTAAAAAACGCCAAACAGCCGTATTTCTTGCTTCTCGGCTTGTAAGAAATTGGTATGCAACTGTTATTTCGACCATGAAAAACAAAATTTGGACAATTCTACTAATTAACATCCTTCTCAACCAATCGTAAATCCGAGTGTATACAATATCCTTGGATTTTAAGTAAATATTCCATGAGCTTCAACGGGGCAAACTATTATTTAAAGAGCAGTCCTATGGAATGAGAGGTCATGATGAATTAGACCTAAGATATTCGGGCTGATTTCGAAAAAAAAGTATCAATAGGTTGAAGTTCCGACATGTTCAGAATGGCTCTTGGTGTGTAACTAGGGTGCATGATCGTCCCCCGTTCATCCCGATTCGCGTCTACGACAAGGATCACGAAGCTACCTGATATAAATATATGAAATTATTATAAAGATATATAATGCTCGACCAATGAACATATGATGCGTTTGGTACCTTCTCTAGCTTTAATGTAGTAACTGTGCGTAGGTTCTCTTCCGTCAAATGAATCACATATACGTCGCATCTGTAAACTCTAGCTTCCGCAGAACGCTGGGTTGAACACCCGATTAGCCATCGTCACGAGTTTTTATATAGCTTAGCCCTTAGAATCCTAATCTATCTCAATCTTACACACCAATTCGTAGTACCGCAAATACCCATTTCCTTAATAGAGAAAAAAAATCACCGTCATGAATTCGAATCCCAGTTAATATGCTTACGGAGTTTGAAATTTTCCAGGACGTTTTCTATGAGATAAGTAATTCCGAAACCATTCGTGTGAATATTATTGTAAAATAAGGAAACGAAATCTTAGCCTATTTTGAGATTTGAATTAGCTATTTCTGCAATATGCTCGCAAATAAATGGCACCGTGCGAGTCACGACCCACGAACGAATTCCGAAACAAAAATATAAAAAACATTTATTATAAAAAGCCTTAACTCGGACAGTTTCTAACCAAAAACTTCTAGTTTCTTATCATGTTCATCATTGAAGAAAGTGATGACTAACGTCAAATGATTTTAATGCTACACTCAAAGCATGAATAAATGCATTTAAAACTGTTATTTAACCCAGTTTTTAAAACAGTGATGTTAAAGAGTCTTACGAAAATAATATGAATGCGTTTCAAAATGCATAAATATTTTACATGAGGCCAAATGCAGTGTTAGACTAAAAATAAGGGAAGACTTTTTCGAACCTTGTCATAAAAATATCACGGCCAGCTCTATTCGTAAACATACTAAATACACCACGTCAGGGAGTTTCAATATGTTATCACTTATTCATGATAATACATGTTTTTACCTGTACCAAGGCAATCGCAATTTTCTGCACAAGACAAGTATTTCCCCTCTCAATGCAGTGTTTTTCATACCAAAGTAGTCGTCATATACTTTACAAAAGACCAAATAATACCGGAGACATACGTTTTAAAAGTACTGATAAATAGAAGATAAATTTATGCTACAGTTCTATCTTGTTTCTCATGTGACCATTCATTCACTTTTTCAGTGACATTATACTGGTATTCCTATTTTAAATATGTTTTATAAATAATCGCTTTATATTTAAGTTGTTCGCGATAAATTGGTTAACTAAACCATTTATTTATATTTATAATATGTTCACGCCTCAACGCATTCTAAGCTTGCACAAGTGAACACCAGCGGCCCTGGAGTCCGGCGCTGCGCGGTCAGTCGTTCGTCGTGGCAGTCGACGAGCTACGGAGTCGAAGGCCACATGTCGAGTAAAACGGTCGATGGAGGCAGCCAAACCAATCTTCGCAGGCCGCAGTTCTGGAGATTCTCACCTTCTGAATCTTCGAGCACTTGTGAACGGTGTCACTTTCAGCAGAGATTAAATTTGTTTCTCCTTCAATCACGTCCTTTTCTTTTAGCATAATAGTCGGTCTAATCCCCTGCATAATACTTAATCCTTATTTTGAAGGGAAATATTGAGAGATGAATTTGGAATTTTAGATGCAGTAAAAAAATTATTAAAAGTCAGTTCTTACAAAAATATAACTGCCATGGAGATGAAATAACAGCTACTGCCCTGATATATGTTGTTTCTAATCTATTTTTGTTCCTCCCTAAGGTAATCGGAATATCTTTTCAACTAATATGAATCTGAATGAATAAATTTTAAATTCAAATAATAATGGGATTCAATAATAAATGGCTTCTGTCGACTATTAGACATGAGCTTATAAGCAAGCACTAGAGCTATATAGTGGAAGGGAGATTGACTCCCTTCCACTGTATTTCATATAAACCTTGAAGAAGATAGAGAAAAGATTGACTTTCAAGGTGAGTAGTCATTGAATGAAAATGTTCCCTTGCTAAAGTACTCGAGGACGATAAAATCTAAAATGTTCTCGGTTACAGAAGAGTATCGAAAAGGAGTTAACGCCGGCCCGAAAAAGTTTTGCGCGCAAGTTGTTTCGACAAGTGAGTCCTAAGAAAACCAAATATGTATGCACATGAAACAAAAAGTTAATCTAGTTCTCAGCTCCCTTGCAAATTTTGAAGGCGAATATGAAAACCAAATCTTAAGCTTTTCTTGAATGAAACATGGTAACCCTAGTCATGATAACTAAAATCATGGCGAATTTCTCTTAGAATAAACATACTAAATAATACAGTCACTGTTTAAAAAAAGCCTCATTTTCTTAAATTTGGACGATTTACAATTGAAAGTTCAAGAAAGTCATCCCACATGATTGCCAAAAATGCGTTTTCTCTTCGTACAATTTAATGGATTGATTCGACAACAATGGCTTCATAGCAATAGGGATATATTTCACTCGTTGTCATGGACACACTCATTTCCTTGCTAGAAACGCCGTTGAACAGACGTGCCGAGGAAAAGGCGAGGAGAAATACATTAAGAAGTGGAGAACTAGTATTCAGAGAGTAAGCTGAAACGTTCAGCAAAAAGTGAAAAACATCCAACGTGCCGAAGAGAAAGCATTTAAAGCGGAGAACTGGTATCCTCTGAGTAAGCTGAAACTACCAGCAAAAAGTAAAAAAACGTCCGGATATGGGGGCAATTTGTGAGTAACATCTCAATTATTTTTATGCACAGAAAATTACCATCACCTAAATAAATATAAGACATGCTAAACTTAGGACTCAACCACCTAGTATGTTAAAGTGTTATGAACTCATTTTGCGCGGAAGAATGACACAAAAATGCTGATCATCATGGTACCGAATAAAGTCAACGAAATGTGTCGAGTCTTTCATGGAAATTTCTTTCGCGAATTAATCGTGGATATTTGGATCGACTCAATAATTCATAGGTTTCATTTTTCACGAGACTATTCCAGAGTCTCTGATCATTGAAGGAGGAATAAAAATCTATGATATGGCGACCTACGTGTCCTTTCAAACCGCGTCTTTTTTTTGTTGGATATGACATCCAATTTCCTAGAAATACCTCACAATACACGGTATAGAATTTAAACATACGCGAGATGTATACGATGCCCAATGCTATACCGGGAGAAAGTGTAAGTTCTTCTTTAGCCTTATCCGTGAAATGATTAGGAAATGGGGCTCCGCTCAGGTGTGAGCAGGTCGCGGTCACTACTTCGGGGAGGGAAGTAAAAAGATTGTTTTAGGAAAATAGCAGGAGGGTAGAATCAAACGATTGTAACCTCACGAATAATGAATGTGTGCAAATTCAAAGTTTTAAACGCATTCGCCACCGACGTAAGGAATATCGGCTGCGGATGCATGGTGCCGGCCACTGCATGGAAACTAAAGTTAGGCACAAACGAAAAGAAAAATGGTGAGATGTGTAAAGGAATATGAACGCAACACTACGAAGGATAGTTTGTGCTTTGATTGTTCAGAGGGCGAGGGGAATAATACAAACATTTATCATGTTGAGACTCAAAAATCCCAAGTCAACTCCGTCTTGTCCGTTGCGTTCGGCTAAATGTTTTAGTGCTTGGATTGTAGGCTAACAAGTTATCTAAGAGCGTTTGCCTTCATCCATTCTTAGAGAATATAATTTCGTACTTTTCCACAGAATTTTATTTTGTGTGGTACAATTACTCATTACAGAGGGGTGTATTGGGGTTTGCTAAGTGCCTTCTTATCTCGATTTGTTCGAGAGCGTCCATATTCAATCCTTTTGGAAGGGTATGTAGGATTTCGGGGAAAAAATCACTGGTGTAGTTGCTCTCTTAAAGGTGATCCTTGTTCCCGCAGTCCACTCCTTTCCTCTCTGAAAAATTAACCCTGGAAAAACTAACCCTTTCATCCAACTGACCACGTCCTCATCTCCTACATCCCTTGTCCCTCCGCCTTAGGCCGGCTTCATAGGTCGGCGGCAGCGGGGATCACGATGGATTTCGCCGAGGACGGTAGCGGTGGACGGTAGCGGTGGACCCTTCATAGGTCGGCGGCGAGAAAACAAATGAAAGGTGATAGGCGTACAATAGCAATGACACTGCAGTATTTAGATGTCATCGGAAAAACCAACATTTTTAGACTCATGAGAGTGATTCGTGTGATTTAACACTAGAACGCCCAGGCGGGTCATTTTGACCCAAACGTGATTTTAAATTAATTTTTTAATTTCATTTTCAATGAAAGCAGGATTTCCTCCCGTGACTTTTATTCATTTTAACATGCCTTTATGTCCAAAAATGTTCACCTTCCTGGAGTAATCCGTACAATAGTTTGTTTAGAATTTACCTAGAACGCCCATACGGGTCATTTTGACCCAGATATGTATTTGCACTTTGTATCATCACCAAACTTCTTTTTTATTAGTGTTTATTAGTTATTCTGCTGCACATGTTGTCCGTCTTACTTTGTCCTATCTTCCTCATTCGGTTACCTTCCATGCCTGGATCACCTTTCAAAAATATTCTCATATTCCTTCCTTCCACTTCGTACCCCCACCCTTCTCGTTTTTCGTCCGGTCGATTCATGGCATATTTAGTAGTTAATTTTTTGGCAGTGTACAGTGTACCCTATCACTATTTTAGAGTTCAGAGAATATAATATTGCTCCTTACTGACGTATGGACTATGCTCACTTTGTTGCCACCAGCTCTACTTTTTCTCTCCGAATGACAAGTGGATAATACAAATTCAGTCTTCCTCTTTATTCCACAGAGTGAAGTTTGTAGCTAAATTTTTGAGTTTTATGGTGATACTGGTTTTGAAGTTCTCCGTATTCAAGCATGTCTCTGAGTCGCTCATTACCATCTGTTGAAATTCGTGCGGTGCTGCAAATGATTCGGGGGATGAGTCGGATGGTGGAGAGTTTTTATTTCACAGCTCCAATGGTGATCAGAAATTTAAAACTTGCAAAGAATCAACCGATTCCTCAGAAAATTACGATAAATGCGGTCAAGAAACAAGAAAGAGTGCATCTAAATATGAGCTAAATATTTGGCAAAAAATGTTATATTATTTTGATTAGTACATTTATATTTTTCACTACTTTGTTGTAATAGAAATGTTTAATTTCGGTAGGACAAAAACTTTGTCATAAAACAGTCCTACATCTTGTATGTGGAGGAGGACGACGACACGGTCAAGGATAACCGTATAAATAGTCAACGAATTTCAGACTGTAGTATGCGTCTCATACTGCCTTTTCTTCGCAAATGCAGAAATATGAACACAGACAACTTCTTAGCATCTCTCAAATTTGGCTCAATTTCTCAAGGAAAAATCCACTATTTTGGTTGGAATCGCTCTAGAGGAGAAGTTCCGATCTCTCAAATAAATGCATGGAAAACTATTCCATGAGAGTACTGAAATCTTACCATGTTACATTATCGATTTAGCAAGGAAATTGTGGGGAACATGTCCTAGTAATGAGTTCTCTTCACTCCAGTGTATATAGGAAATAAAAGGCCAATTCTGCAACACTGAGGCCAGTGCCATAACAAAATTTTATACACATGTGCCAAATGCATTAACAAAAAACAGTAAAATTATTAATATTATTAACAATAAACAATGCAATGCATTTTTATTCCTAATACATCAGATTTATGCATGTGTATCACTGCAATAATAAGAATCCCAAAGCTAGTTACTATTGATTTCGGAAAAATTCCTACTTCGACCGAAAAATAATATTTTGAACTTATTTATTGCAACCAAACTTTGAAAAATAATAGATATGTATTAAATAATGTGAAAAGTCTACGTAGTGTATTGAGCTATGACACAATAAGCATGAAAAATGAAATAAAATTGAAAGAACGATAAATTGACACAAATGTCGTAAGTTTATATATCAATAAATCATCGATATTGTCAAAGTTATGAAAGTTATGAAGTGAAATAATCGATGAATGTGAAGAGAATGAGTGACAGTTTGTAGTCAAAACTGTAAATATGTAAACTTAATAGTGCAAAGTGAGGAATAATTTCATTAATTACAGTGGGTCAAAATGACCCGCTTTGGGCGTTGAATGATGTTGAAAAGTCCGGGCGTCCTAGTGTTAATGAATGAATTTGTTTAAGATAAGTAATTAATTATTTATTAATGCTTATTTGATGACTGTAGTTTCACTATAACCGTATTCGTCAAGCTAACGTGCAACGCCTCAATCTGAAAAGCATGTTTATTGAAATGAGTTGAGAAAAAGCCTTTCCACTCAGTTCAAGAATTATATTGTGCTTTGATCCTTACATTCGAACGAGTGACATATGTAATTTGGTCGTTGTTTTGGTCGTTAGGCAATGCCATATCAGCATTTATGCGTGATAAGCTTCACTGTCCGAACATGCAATAAACAATAGCCACAACCTGAAAATTTTCTCCTTGTGGTTGCAGCATCAAGAATTAATAACTAATATTTTGCCTTAATATTTGCCAATTGACTTGATTTAAGCCACTCTCTGGTTAACGCTAGTAGATTAATGATGCTATATAACCTTAAGTAAGGCTATTTTCGTCGGATACCACACCATATTTTCTAAAGGCATTATAAATTAAAAGTCTAAACATCTTAAATATATCGTAAACATTATGCCTACGGCTTATGGAATCTTTTACTGAAACAGAAGGGCTCGCTAATCATCCAAAGAGGATTCATTTTTGAAAGGCAGTGGGTTTTCCCGCTTCTCGGCCAGCTTCCGCCGCCACAGAATTCAGTCCAGATTTAGCCAGGCTGAATATTTGCCTCCCCCGCTAGCCATCATAGCACAGCTCATCGGTCTGACGTCATGATTTCTAAAAAAGTGTCCTCATTGGCTGAGTACCACCACCCAAACTCCCTCCGCCACGTCTTACTACTGTCGAACTGCTCCGCCCTTACCCCCGTCCACAACGTCCCTTTCCCCTCCCCCTTCCCTCTGCCTTTTTGTATACAATGTGATGCGATAGAGGGAGAATCGACCTAGTGAAATAAAAAGTAACTCGAGTAGTCTTTCCCCATTCCCCGCCCACACCCACCCAATTGCCTCCCCCTTCCTTCTGCCTATTGTGTACATATACCTGTACTGTTTCGACTGAATGATGATGATGCCGCAAGTCGGTGAAACTTGTTGTACCGCAAAAAATAAAATTTGGTGGAAAAGTACGAAATTGCATTCTCTAAGTATGGATACTATTAACTTCCTCGAAGTGAAGACTGAAACTGTAGAGTGTATTAGCCTTTATGTTTGTAACGTCAGATTCCGTGTATAATTTCACCTTTCGTACATAATATTTTCCTGTTTTATAAGCGTTTCAGTTTTACTATGATACCGGACGAATACTTTTCATGGCAAATCTAATGTTCGCTCACAATAGGGTTTGTGGAAAATTTTATCTCTGAATTGCATAAGTTTTCCTCTCCGATGGAAAATTATGGCACTGTTTTTCGCATTAATGCGAAGTTATATATGCTTACTCCTTTTAAGTTGTTACGACAATGAAGTTTGATTTCGAATGAGAAAATTCAACCATTGATAAGCTGACGAATTATTCGATCTCCTCTCGTTGCAGTTTGCTGCCTTAAAAAGAACAAGGAGGACGAAGGTGGTTCAGAGGAATTAGGAAGAGAAGAACTCACCGAAATTCACAGTACAGCGAATCCTAACTCATCCTCAGTATTGACTCCTGTCCCAACCCCTCGTTCTTTACAGTCTACAGTCACCCCTCCCCTTCAATCATCCCCAAAACTTGTAAATTCCGCGTCTGTCCCCACCACTCCCCGCCGCCACTCCCCTTCCCCTCGACGACTCCACGATCTTCCTCGCGCAACCCCTCTCCACCTTGCCATTTCCCTCCCTTCCTTCTTCAGCCAGTCCCCCCCCATGCCCACACAGCATTATATATCCACGCCAAATTTCGTTACAAGCGATAAGAACGACCAAATTCAAGATGTCAAGTCTATACAGAGTATTGAGGAGGAGAGGATTTTACCGTTTTGGCTTTTCGGATAAATTGCCTGGTAAGCATTGAGTTAAAGTTTTTCACTTTTGACTTAAAACGCCGTCAATCATTCTCAAAATACTACTACCTCTATCAAGGGTCTCGCTGCATTTTAATATATATTCCAATCATTATTACCTCTTGATTTTTAAAGAAATCATTTAAATGGTATCTTTGAAGTAGGCTTTTGACACAAAAAATTGAATAATCTCATATAAGCATAGTTCCACATGCTGAGTGATCCGAAATATGAGATGTCTCTTAAAATATTAGATGAGGATCGCAAATAACATAAGGATTTTGAACACAATCTCGCGATTGTTCAAGCAATTATTATCGATGGCATCAATGAACGATTAGAAAAGGAGTTAATGCCAAAAACTTTCAGCGTTGAGGTAACTAAATCAATAATGACCCAACCTGGTCCCTGCCCAGTCCAGATATGTTGTATCATCTCGTTTCGAAAGATAGGAAAAAGTAATCCCTTCAAAAAAGACACAATAAGAGACAACTACCACAAAAAATTACAAGACTGTGTTTCATAATCTCTTGGTTATTGCGAGCAATGATAAATCGGACAATTATAATCGGAGAGAATGCCAGAAAAAAATATTGTCTATTGAGGTAACTACACCAATTATTATGACCTTCTATTGTTTTCCAGTGCCCATAAAATGATAGTGAAAGTGTGTAATGATTCTTAAAAATGGCGAGTTGTTGTTATATTTTGGGTTTTTCATATAAAATATATAGTCTAGCTGTTCGTCCTTGAAAGGTTTGTCAATTAAATTATTTCTTATTTAAAATAACTGTACATCCATCGTAAATAATCCAATATTTCATCGTGAAATGTTAAAAACTTTTTCTGGATATATTTCTTATATTTTTTTTACAATTTTTAATTCTATTCAAATCAAAACATATAGATACAATTCAAAATAATTGTTAGATCATTTAAATTTTATATTTTTTCATGTGAATATATTCACCGTATATCCCTAAAATATCTTTAAATAAAAAGTTATTTAACGATAAGAATTTTACATGCATAGCCTATTCGAAAAAAGATTAAACAGGAATCTCCAATCTCTTTTTTAACTTTTACCTTACGATGGCTGGTATTTTCAATATTTCAACCTCTGAGGATATCCATTCCAAAATTTAAAATATTCTGATAATACAGTCTACCGACTGTATTTAGAAAATGAATGATAATGGTTTCTCTAACACTTCCCTCTTCATTTCAGTGAATGAACAGCTTCAAAATTATCCAGAAGTAAGAATTGCAGCATGAAGAAGTTTAGTCCTTTAATTCCAGAATTCTTGTTATTTCATCTTCGTTTGTATTGATATATAAAAAAATCTTGTTATCCTTCTTCCTAGAAATGTTTGTATCATCAAAATTTTTGTGTTCGTCAAAATTATTGTTATTTTATTAAAAATGTTAAAATTTTCTCTGAGCTGGTGACTAAATTTCCCAGCAATTAATGCAAAACATCTTGAATGGTCTTTTCTTGTAAAAACTGTTGCAATCAATGAAAAATTTAATCTTTGGCACGGCTTCTCGCGATGCAAATTCAGATAAACATGGTTACATAACCTCTATGTCTAAGGCTGTTAACGACCTTTTCTATTCAATTCTTGAATTTTAAAATACTCAAGAAGTGGTAAACAAATGATTTCTGTACAAACTCACAAATAATCAACACTCAGAGGAAGTACCACGCTAATTTTGAAGGCATTACGCTCAAGTAAACTCTGCAAACGCCATTCATTCAAAAAAGGATAGCAATCTTTCCAACCTCACAGGCTTCTCATTACTTCATTAAAAACTGCTTAACACTAGAACGACGGGACTTTGGTGCTGACAAAGAAAGACTTAGCCTATTAGGGCTGTTTTGAGAATTTCGAATCTCGCGAGGCATTCATGGTTACGAAACGAAATCATAAAATAGGATGTGTTTTCCTCGACTATTAAAAATGTTATTTTTTTATTTTAGTAATAATTACGAAAAATACTTGTTTTTTAACTTATTTATGAGTATTATTTTTCAATATTGCCGGAAAAAGCGAACAGTTTTAGTCTCCTTTGCGTGAAATGTCACCTTAAATGAGTCAATATTTTTGATTTCCAACAAGGTAACAGTAGGTGATAATTTTTTAATTATCCTGGCTTATTCTAGTTTTTTTAATTTTTGCTTCCTCTAGTAATCACAAATATATGGATGAAACCCATTGCATCGAAAGTAAATATATGTCAGCCAAAATGGCTATGTTCGTCGGTTTAGGCAAATCTCAAATTATTTCTTAAAATATACGTAAGAAAAATTTGTGACTTCATGAAAGTAAAGATCTCTGAAATGGATGAAAAGTCACGAAAAGACAAAATAAAAAAAAAAATTATGTGCACAGCGGAGGAAATAATATCAAAAATATCCAAAATGGCTAGGTTCGTCGTTCTAGTGTTAAAGCAAATATGTAAAGTTTCACAACTTTAAGAGAGATTAAGTGTGAGCATGTCCAGATTCTGGGGCTAAGTGATAGGCTTAGCTTGCTTGAGAAATTCAGATCTGGTGAGTTTCAGAGCGAAACAGAGAATATAATGTTGGCGCCAATCTAAATCTATAGGTCCGGCAGAAACAAAGTATGAGATATGCATTGCCGAATTGATGCATACAAGAACTTGTTCTTTTTGCACACAGTAAGAAAATTGGCAAATACCTTGCTGGTTCCACATATGGACTATTGTTCCCTTGTTTTTTCCGACCTAACTGGTGAATTATATCAGAAGTTACAAACATTGTTAAATTCTGTGATTAGATATATATATATGATATAAATATCCGGGAGCATGACACTCCTTACTACACAAAGTTGCAGTGGTTGAAACCCCAACAGAAAACTAAATTCCTGCTATCTGTGTTTGTGTATAAAATATTGTCAACCAAAACACCTGATTATCTTTATAAAATGATTATATGTCACCAGAGTGAAACTTGTAGAACAGTAAGAGTTAGAAGACGATTTAATATTCCAAATTGCCGAACTACGGTGTACAAATTGTCAACCTTAAACTCTGCCATAAGAATATGGAATGAAATACCGGACGAAATTGTTAACTGTAACACTGTAAATCAATTCAAAATGAAAATGTTTGCTTATTTACTTGAAAAATATAATTGTAATTAAAATACTGTAATACTATACATCATTAATACTGTAAAATTGTATTTTGACTTTTTCTTTGTTGCTCACTGCTGAGACTTATTTGTAAAATGTGATATGTTCCTTAGGACAAGGTCCTAGAACAATAAATTTATTATTATTATTAAGAGACCATGACACTGAGAGACAAACACTGAGTTCCACTCAGAAAACTTCCATAAGACATTTGAATCCACCTCCCAATATTTTATCCTTTACATGGCTGGCGTCCATTCACTCCCTGCCACACGCTCATGCGGCGGCTTGCAGCGAAGTATATTGATGTAGATGTACAGTCACTAAATTACTGAGACGACTAGATTTTTCAAATATATGATATTTATCTTCATCATTATTTAAACAGCTATTATAAAATTGTACACCGTATTCCGTCTTTACGAAGTCAGCAGGTTTTTTTAAACCTCTTTTTTATCATAAATAACAGCCGGAGACCAGAAAATCAGAGGATAGATAATGTGCGCATTTCATACTGAAGGATATTATTACCTATGGATTCACAAAACGGAAGCTTGTACAAAGTACAAACCATGTTTAAATCGGAGCCAATTTTATCGGCAACGGTAATCACGAAAGTCTTTGAATGTTCATGAACGGAAAGTGATTGGTGTCGAGGGTGTGTGTGAGTGTATAAGAAGTAATGGGTGTAATGAGGAGAAATAATTTTCTTAAAAGCTTTTTTCCCAAAGTAAACAATGACATTTATACGTTTTTAACGTTTCAACTTGCTCTACTTCACTGAAGCGTAGTAGAAAGATATTCTGCCTACGTTACATTGTATACAAACCTTTTTTAAGAATATATAATAATTTTTAGTTGGTTTAAAAAGTTTTCATAATTTTTCTAAGTCTAAGCCTCATCCATCGTTCACTTCGAGACTCATGACTTTCTTTAAGAGTGGTTGTGTTAGAATTGCCTTGAAACAAGGGCCATGAGTGAGACGTCCGAGGTAAAGGGAAGAAAATGTCATGAATGAAATAAGTTAATGGGTAAAAGTTAATTTTGCAGCTGACAGACGTATTTTGCCAGCAAAAGAGAGGTCAATGTTCGATTTTTTACGAACGAAAACGAGTTTTTATATGAATTTTCTCATTTTGGCGATATGAATTGATGTAATATATATTTGCAATGACTGGCTAATGATATGAAATCATAAAAAAAGAGAAAATTTGTCATACAAAAAATTATTTTACTTGACCAGAAATTGAATTAAACACTTAGAAATGTATCGATCAGGGGTGGGATCACGGTTCTTTCCTTTTCGTGGTCATTATCGTCATCCGTAAGAGAAGCCGCATTGGTGGGGCAATGATCAAAGTCCTGAGAGCAAACTCCACTGCTATGAAGCACCAGATCTTTCTTAACGACGGTCATACGTATGTTCGAAATCATGAGCGAAATTGAGAAATAGCATTATTTAGAACCATGATCGCAATTCAGATTTGTTACCCAGATACAATTACCGAGAGGTTTTATTTCAAGGCAAATTTCCGATGGAGTTTCGCATCCGTATTCGTAACTGTGAACTGAGTTAATTTTACAATATGCGGTGATGTTGTTTTCGAACGTTTAACAAAACTATGAGAAAATTAAAAAGAAATCTACTCTCACTATAATAAAAACAGAAAGCACTAGTTCTCGGATTTCACCTCGTAAGCGCACACCAATCCAATCAAACGCTATTAGTTCCCATCTCGCATAGGATTTGAGGCCAGCTGACTTAAGTCTGAGTTAAAGCAACGAGTAATCTAGTGATACTCTTGAGGATCCCAAAAGATTTCCTCGTCTCAAAACAAAGCACCGCCAATACTAATCCATTCAAACTCGGAATGTATGAAGGGCGCATGATATTGATTTAGGACGTAGTGTGTCTTGAGAGCGCATTTTTTCCTTACGTTGCGGACGATGCCTTTTTGACAAAGATCATGTTTTGGACGCCAGTTGTTTAACCCACTGGAAAAAAGTGGCATTTGACTTCTTTCACCTCCTCAGACGTATTCGAAGGGAGCCTCCGAATTTTTCAAAGCGCTACGAGCCTTTCTGTTCAAGCGCAGCAAGTATTTGAGAACTGTGAGTCATTCACAACAACAAACAACCCCGACCACCGCCACCCGGAACTTTGCTTAGGTTTGCTGAAGACTAATTCATCGAGACGAGCGTCGATAGACGGACAAACAGAGCAGACAGCGCAAGCAGAGATATCTATTAAAAGTATAGAGCGGCCTCTTCGGAAATTCTTGGAGGAAAAAAAGATCTTATTAGCCTTTAAGTACGCCTCATCTTTCTCCCAGGAGGTGGAATCGGGTAGTAGGATGGTTAAAGGCAAATATATAGCAAATATATCGCGAAATTACCCGAATAGGTGTTACGCCTTCGACTATCACCCACTGAACTTTTATTTGGTCTTTAAATGTACAAAATCCTATATCTCACCACCATTAAACGAAATTCATCAAATTTTCCGCAAAAATGAGAAATAAGTTTATTCATATGTTTATCAATGTTCATTTTTCGTCAGCAATTAGGAATTATGACGAGTTCACCAATGTCTTAACTTTAGGTGATGCTTCGAAACAGGACATCATGTAACACAAATGGAACGGGCTCCACGGGCCCGACACCTCAAATTCACAGGAATTATTTGGCGTTCATTTCGAGGAAAAAGCGAGAAAAAAACATTTTTCGACCCCCTCAAATAAAAAGACACCAAATTTAGATGCAGTGTTGAAAATGGTAAAGGAAAAATGAGGAAATGAACCGAGTAAGATGATGCCATAATGTGGACAACTCACAGAGAATTGGTCAGGAAATCGAGAATGGAGGGGGATGGATTGATTATTGGGCTAATAAACACACTCATCCTTTATGTAAATGCCAGCGTATTTCTCGAAGATCAATCACTGTGATCATGTGCACACAGAGCTCAGGTTGAGAGAATTACGCATACATTTTAACCTTTTCCACTCGTTCTTAATAAAGCTTTCTAGTGTCCCTTTCCAAAACCCATGAAAATTCATTACCAGTAAGAGATAAAATTGATGACTCTGTAAGACGTCAGTAAATATAATCGTGTAGAGCATACAAAACTTTAACCTCCGAAGAAGCAATGATATAACGACATATTTAAAGAGAAATTGATTCTTTATTCCTTAATTTATGAGAAATTTAAAAAGAATGGCAGAAATTAAAAAAAGTATCAAGGAGTGGTTAATTAATGATATTGTGAATCTGTAATCCCTTAAAACTAAGCACTATATTTATGAATACGTTACATTTCTGTGATCATTTGTGAATTTTTTTTTTACTTATATCATTGCAATATTATTTTATACTATGGCAAATGTATTCATGTTACAGGTTTTTTAAGTTTTTCTTTTTTCTTCTCCAATGAGATGTGTTTTGAGTTCTGTTTTATGGATGTTAATATTATTTTCCACTATGTAACATGCCGCTGGTATGAATACTATGGAACCTTCTGACAAGCCATGTGGCTTAGAAGGTCCTGATTTAAAAAAATGCAATAAAGGCTAATTGAATTGGAAAAAAAATCGTATAATCATTAATAGTGCACATTCCTAATTTATACACCTTTGATTACTCAGCGGATTTATGAGGAGTATACAAAGAGGCATACGGAAGATATCTAATTACTGCTTAGTCGCTACATGGAAAATATGATTTTAAGTATTTTATCACTTTCTAAGGGTAAGATACGAGATGCAATGTTGTCGGAGTATTACTTACGTGTGAGTGTAAGAATGCTCCTCATAAAATTTTACTGCGTAATTTTAGTGAACAATTTTCACTGCGAATATGTCAAAGGCATTTAAATTATTCAATAATTTACCTTATTCTCTATGTATTATCCTCCATCATTTAAGTTGAACTGTTATACAACGGCTAATGTATTGGTCATAGCAAAGTTAGACAATTATGACAGAAAAACTTCAAAACCATTTTCAGGACATTTTCAAGAAAATGCCACATTTATTTGGTCTCTCACTCAGATAAGTAATCCGTATTTACAAATTAGGCAGATGGAACCAAACTCTAATTCCTGCTGAAAATCCTTGTTCTCTTTCCTAACCATTGCAAAGTAACTTTAAAGTGAAAGTAGCTTCAATTTAGTTCACTAAAGCGAGTAATTGACGTAAGCAAAGATTCGGTCCTTTCCCTCGTTCGTGAATAACATATCATCAATTGATAAACAGGTGAGTGAGTAGATATCAAAATCAGACGACAGGCATCATAGGTTATAAAAAACAGGCAGGACGTAGAAATCAAGTGGGGCCGAGTACCCGAGAATGGGAAGTAAACATCTCATTCGACGATCATGGGGACCGCTCTGATTCCTTAAAAAAAGCCCGAATATGTGCAAAATTAACACACTCATGGTTGAGGTCAATATCCATTCACTGGGCCTTCCGCGGATTCACGCGAAGTTTTGGCAACAATAAAATCACATTGTATAGATTTATTCTGTGGGCTTTAGAAGTGGCCTCGCTAAGATTTGAACCCCAGACTTCCTTGGCCGCAGACGAACGCTCTCCCTTCGAGGCTTCTGCATCGATCAAGGTAAGTCCGCGTTCAGTGGTTCTTATTTGGCATCAATAAAAGGGAATTACGTTTCTTTTAAAAACCGAACCAAATAAAATGTCCTGGACTTTTGAAAGTAGTTTTTAGAAAGAAAATAATATTACGATAGGAAGAATTAAGAAATTTTAGTGTTTGAGACGACCTGAATGCATGAGGGCCGAATTTTACGTAGGGTATTGAAGGTATCGGAAATACTCGTAAAGAAAAATTTTCTCATCACGGAAACCATTCTCTTCTACCAGATTTCCCATATGTTAACTTAAAATTCACAGAATAATACGCCAATACGTTAATTGTAATGCATGATACTTCTCGGAAGTATTTTGAGAACTATTTAAACGACGTTCATCCACGGCTATTTCCTACACGCGGAAAAACTTGCTATTGTGAGTGGATTTGATCTGGAGAATAAAAGCATAATTTTAGCAAAAAGCAAAAACTTTACTCAAGCTTTAACCGAGAAAAATGTTTTTAAAGGATCCAAATCTCTAAAAAATTAGTAAGTATTTCTACATAATTGACTGCGACTTTGATACTTCTAGTGGCTGCGGGGCGAAGCAAACTCATCACGTTTATAACTCCAAGACGATCTCGCGAACGTGAACCTTATTTGTATTCCTATTTATGTGACGCATAAAATCGATATCCATTCATAGAGAGTTTAAATATTCCCGTTTTCCATTGGCTGTCTCACTGTTGTCAAGTTGTCGAAGGAAAAACGATTTCAATTAGTTCCCGCGTACTCCGCATTCAGACGCCAATGAGTTTTGCGTTAATTTTTTCCACCACTGTACATTGAAGGATGTCGACGAACCAAGGCCAGGGTACAGCACCATTGACAAGAATGATCCTCAGGTAAGGAATATTGTCTTTCTTCAATATTTATTTCGAATAGCTGAATGAAACGAATCATGATTCATATGTTTACATTTTTTAGTATAAATATTACAAATTCGACAATTTATGCTAACCACAGTACTGATTTTGCCAAGGTACACTTCCATTCTCAGAGAGAAAGTACTCTTTAAATTCATTACTGATTACTTTCGCTTCTTCCGAGGGTCTCCTGGGCACACGATCCAAACTAACCACTTCTGTATCTCTTTTGACGACAGTTCTCCATGACCCGGGAATAAAAGTCCCTTCTGATTTATTATTAAATATTCCCTTCTGTTTAAATATTCCCTTCTGGCGAATCACAGTCTGTTGACCCCGGTGGACGATAAAGTGAACATGAATTTTTAGGAAGTTATGCAAATACAGACAAGCTGTCACCGCCACTGCAGCGTTCTCTAAACACAATAGTAACGGCCTCCTAAAGAGTTGAAATACGGAGCACAACAAACCGAGACTATTTTCCACCACTCTCCTTGCTCGGGAAAGTCTATAGTTAAACACTCTTTCAGGTGATGGTCCAAGTTCTCCAGCATATGGATTCATAATGTTTACTGTGAGCGGAAATGCATCATCTGACAGTAAAACATATGGGCATTCTCTCTCTCTTCCTCATAGCGGTTCAGGAGATGGGATTGAGAGAGTATTTCCTTGTAGTAAGACGCATTTCGGAACACTCCACCATCTGAAATACGGCCTTGGCACCCCACATGAGCACAAGTGAAGCAATAGTTTGAATCAGCCACTGCCATCAGCACTATGCTAAAATTTCCTTTATAGTTAAAAAATTTGTTCCCGCTATTTGCAGGGCATTGCAACAGAACATGCTTCCCGTCTATAGCACCCAAACAGTGCGGAAAATTCCAAGTCACTTCAAAACCTCGAGAAATTTGCTTCCATTCTTGTTCCGTACTCGGAATCTAGAAAAATTAAATGATGAATTCTTTGAAACACTTATGTACTATTTACAGTAAATTTTAAATTAATTTCTAATATCGTATGAATGTATTTTAATAAGCCGAAACGTCTGAGGTGCAAGAGCATTTGGATGGGCAAATTGAGTCCGAGGATGGCTGGGGGAAATATAAGTGCCCAGTGTTATCAACGATAGCTGACATAGGAAGCAAAGGATCACGGAAGCGAGGGAATCGGCTGCGGCAAATTGTGACTCCAGGGCATCTACATCTACATCTACATCTACGTAATACCCTGCGAGCCACCACGAGGGTGTGTGGCAGGGGGTGAAGATCACCAAACATGCACTATTGCCATGTAAGTAGGATATATAAGGTAGACATGCTAGAAAATAGGGTCGCAGTTTATTAAATACTACAGTAGATTATTAGTTATTGCAAGTAATTGCAGTAGTAATTACAATAGAATATTAGTTACTAAAGTATAGTACAGGTTAAAATCTACATAATAAGGAAGGGATTATTGGTAGTTATTACATGCATCATGCACTAATATAGACTATTCTAACTATATTTCACCTACCTATCCCTTTTGCTACGTTGCCTATTGTTCTCTCTTATGGTACGCGGGAAAAATGACATTTTAAATCTATCGGTACGACAATCTATCTCTCTAATCTTGTTAATATGGTCAAACCTAGCATAATACGCAGGGGTTCTTAATATATATCTAACGTCATCAGTGAACAAATCGGTTGCGAATTTACTTAAAAGGTTTAACCTAAATTTTAACCTGCGTTCTGATAGTAATTCCCATCCTAGTTCTTCTATTAAACTCGTAACACTTATACAATTATCATAACGGCATTTAACAAACCTAGCAGATCTCCTTTGCACGCGCTCTAATTCTTTTATCATACCTTCCTCGTACGGATCCCATATACTAGCGGCATAGGAAGCATATAAAATACTCAAAGAGTCGTTAACAAAAGATGAATTCCATACGTATGGAGAATATGTAGGGAATGAAATAAGGAAATTAGGATCGCACGCTCAAACTACGGTGAAACACCTGATTAATAATATTTCATTCGATGCCGCGATGGGAAAGTATGACAACCAGGAGGGAGGTGAAAGCAGTGCAGGAATTATTTCCCTTTCGCAATCCACGGAATCTTTTTCACAAAGCGAATCCGTAGACGTTACCAGAGAGTACTGGAATTTGTAAACTTGTGAACAAATTGAGGCATTTGTAAAACTATGTTTAAATAAATATTAATCAATAAGCTGGTTTACAGTTACATTATTTACCCTTCATGATATTTAATTTTACACTTTTATTTCCAGTCTTTCAAACGGAGATTTTCACTTACCCTTATGGAATCCTTTAGGACGCTGAGTATTGCTCGACTGACTTCTGGGATGATTTTTGAGATGGTTGAATATTGGACCTTGAGAAGGTTCATCAATAATATATACGAATCCCCCGTTGCAAAAAATATAAAGGTAATCATCAATCTCATGTGGGTAGCGATACTGTCTCGTTAGTTAGTGTCACGCTGCAGCAGCAGTGGCAATTGCTGTCAGCGACATTTAATCAAGAGTGAGTGGGACAAATTCGCTGCCTTGGTGTGAAAGGGACGACAGGAGCAACAAACAGCAGCAACCTGCCGCAACCTACAAACGGCAACAGTCGTCGCCTCGCTACTGTTTATTGCCGCATGCTACCCCGTTGCTCTCTGTTGCCTAGGTGTAAAACCGCCTTGAGACAAAGTTTCGCGAATTTTTTTGGTTGTTCAGCACATTGGTTGTTTCTGCTGACAACAGATTCCCTCACGCCACATTACAGATCAATGCGGAGGGCGAAAGTGTTATCAGTGGCAGCAAGCAACATGGTGAACACCAGAATAGTGCAGGAATATTTGTATTTAACTTTTTATCCATCTAGTTCTAGAATGAAATGTTGTAATGTACTGAAGTTTACGACTTATTTCGATTACTAAACACCATCCTGACCACAATAATAGAGCGAGATAAAACGAGATACTCCAAATAGGCATAGCAATCACTGATTAGTATAAATACACACCTGAAATGTATAGGATGTAGATTTATATCCTCTTCAGTGTACACTGTCACACATCCTCGAGGTGGCCAGCAGGAATTCATGCAGCCTGACGTGGTGCACCAAAAGCCCAAGGGCACTGCATGTTGCCGGATCCCTTGGGATATAATTCGTTGCTGTTGGGCGCACTCAGAATATTTCACGAACACACTTCACTAAAAACCCAATTCGTACCGCATACACCATTGCACACACTCAACTCGGCAGTGTAGAGCGCGGGAAACTGCGTAAACCATTTTTGGAACAACAGGACTGCCCCGTATTTTTGTAAGCTGATCGAGGCTGCACACAGATATTTGGTGACATCGACGTTCATAACACAATCCTTTAGCACGCTCAAACTAAATCTGAGCACGTAAAAGCGAAACTTCGGAAACCAGAAGGAAACAAACTCACTACACATCGCAAATACCTCGTCATTGGCACACGTCTAACTTCTCATCACCAACTCATCGCGCGACTGGACTCCCATCGAGCGACGAACTTCGCGCGAATCTAGAATGAACTAATGCCCCTGAATATGCGAAGGTTGCCTTGCGTAATTCTCCTGGGCTGATCGTACGACCGTCTCTTGGCACGCTCGAGTCATATGGCTATGGGCTCGGTTCCATTGTATTTTGGACAGTTTGATGAAGTTCTTACGCATCGAGGGGGCGAGATCTGGTAACGGTCAGGCCGAAATTTGAAAATGAAGAGCGAAAGTTATCCCGTACCCCGAGACCGATGTCGAATTGAAAAATGTGCAGGGTGAAACCAACATGATCGTGAAATTTCTAACAGTCGTCAACTTGACAAATTGCTACCTATGCTCGGGGGAGTGGTGTTGGAACCATAACCGACCATGAAAAGAGATGGGAACAGAACAAGAGAAATGGAAGAGAGAAGGGACGAAAGGGAAATGTATGTTGATTGAGTGACGTGGCGTTCCGCTTTGGTTTATTTTGCTTACTTAAAGAGGTACAATTGATTTAGTATTTGTACACATAACTTCGCCAAATTATTTCGTCTCTGCTCTTAGCTCTTACATTTAGAGATAAAGGGCGGGGTTAACCCTCTACTGCTATCGTCGGGTCTTTTTTGACCCGACGTTATTTATTTTTGCTGTAGTGGTAACACTGCCGCTCGCAGGTATCTTGGCTATAATTTAATCCTAGGGGGGAGGGAGGAGCGAGCCAGTTGAACTTGAGAAAGTGTGGGTGACGGTTACTGTTCATGAGCAATTCGAAAAATCGGGCGGAAATAGACCCGATAATAGTGTGTACGTGGCCAAAAACCACGATAGTAGTTGAGGGCTAAAATACCATCCTCCGCACAGGGGTAGCCTTGAAGCTCTCTCCAGCGGGGAGAATTGAAGCCGAATTTCGCTTAGTTGTGTATGTATCGAGTCCATCGAGGATATTAGAGAATAAAACGTGCCTGTGGCTGCCTCCAAAATTAGCACAAGTGCCGTAGTCTCGCGTTTTCTATCGTAAATTGGGGAAATGAGGCGAGTGCCGCGAGCGGCCATCTGTGCGTGAAAAATGGCATCGTGCTCTGTGTTTGTCTGCCAAAACAGAATAAATAAGACATCTAAACAGCTAATGATATTAATGTCTTTCCCAAAGTTCCTTGGTGTTGAAGGTGTGCTAATAAACAAATGTTGCTCATTTGCCGTAGAGTTCTTTTCGCAGGGAGTACACTACATGAAGTTCTGATGAAGGCTTCCGCGGGGCTTTCATGGAGGTTGATTCCTTCTTTCGGGTTTTCCGCCGCGTTGGTTCATTTTGATGACAATAATTCGCCGGCTGTCCCGCTGGCTTCCTCAGGTCCATGTAACAAATCGGTTCGGGAGGCGCCGTATTATATAGGGTCGTTTTCGCGTCTTTTTTTTGTGGTCCTCTTCTCTGATTGGTCGGAACTGTTTCTTCTTGGAAAAGTGCTTTCCAAGAAGCGGAGAGTGGGTAACCGTCGTCTCTGTTGAAGTTTTCGCGGTTTTTAGCGATTTCCACCGCTTCTCTGATGAGACGGGGGAAATATCTTTTTTCTTTGTGGATGATCGTCGCTTCCGGGAATAATATGTTATGCTGCGGTCCCTCCCAAGCATGTTCCGGCATAATGTCGGCATAATGTCGTATCTAGATTCAAACCTGTGCAGAAGACAGCCAGCATCCTCTGCAAGGCCAAAGACCGCCTTCCCAAAGACGCCAACGAAGGCATCTATTCCGTGCCCTGCAGCTGTGGCTCCAGGTACATTGGACAGACCTGCAGAGCTCTCAAGTGTCGCATGCAGGAACATCTGAGAGCCACCAAACAAGGACAGTTCCACCTTTCTGCCATTGCGGAACATGCTTGGGAGGGACCGCAGCATAACATATTATTCCCGGAAGCGACGATCATCCACAAAGAAAAAAGATATTTCCCCCGTCTCATCAGAGAAGCGGTGGAAATCGCTAAAAACCGCGAAAACTTCAACAGAGACGACGGTTACCCACTCTCCGCTTCTTGGAAAGCACTTTTCCAAGAAGAAACAGTTCCGACCAATCAGAGAAGAGGACCACAAAAAAAAGACGCGAAAACGACCCTATATAATACGGCGCCTCCCGAACCGATTTGTTACATGGACCTGAGGAAGCCAGCGGGACAGCCGGCGAATTATTGTCATCAAAATGAACCAACGCGGCGGAAAACCCGAAAGAAGGAATCAACCTCCGAGTACACTACATATTTTGGGCAGCTTTTTCATTTCATTATTACATTCATTATCTGTAATCCACAGGTACGAACGGTTACTTGTGATAAAATATCAGCCAATGTGATGGCTAGCTAGTTGCCATCCATGTCCTTGGACTCTTTTCGTCAGACCATGGTCACAATTTGTATGGGAGAAGACAAAATTGGATGCATTTGTGCTATCAATTATTACGTACACATCTTATTAATTGAGGACTATTGAAGAAAAAGAAAAAAACATTCGCACCCAGAAAATCTATGACGACGATTGAAACTACTTGAAATGCGAAATGGTCGCGATCAGTGGGTATTCGGTTTTATTCGACATTGTAGCAGAAGATATTTAAGGCATTCCTGACATACGTCATTACGCCAATTTGTAATAAACGGAGACAATATAAACGAAGACAGGGCTTTGGAACTGTCATTTATACACAGGAGTTTCCCCAACGATACTTACACGTAGTATTCATGGGAAATGGGAGGTTTTCTGTAAGTATTAGGTCTCCAATGGCATTGTAGCAGACGATATTGTAGGCATATGTCATTTTCTCTATTGCTACGAACTGTCGCGAATTGAAGAATTAAAGCAAGCATTATTTTAAGGTACAAAGGTTAACATTAATATATAAATACATTTCATGTGTTATATTAGCTCCTGGGACCCGTATTCGGTAATAATTGTACCACTAAAATACAGGGAGTTAAAGGGAAGAAGGCAATTTTGTCATAGTCACAACATGGCCAAAGCGCGAGGCTGGTGGCATAATTTTTCTCGCTTAAGGTTACCCCTGTGATCCTCCAGCCACCCGGAAACTCGCGCGTACTTCAACTGTCTGCAAACATCACAACTCCATGGAGCAATAACTATTTTTCTTCGATCGAGTCGATTCGATTTCAAATCGCTGCCATGACCCAAAGATTCGAAGCAGGTCCCATCGAAAACCACGGCACTGGCCCCCAATCCAATTCGATACATTTTTTTCAAGATTTCTTCCTCTTGTGCGTTAGAGAAAGCTTGTATCTATTCTGTCGGTTCTTCATTCGAGGGAGGCCCCTGACAACTGACGTTCTTTGCTCCATAGGTAAATGGTAGGTAAATAGTTTAGGGTCAGGTTATTGAATGAATTAATGGTTAAGTGACACCTGACGTCAGCATTAGCTTGTTCTTAGAGTGGGTGGAACGTTAATCGTGGGTTCTTGACTGCACATTTTAACAATTTTTCTAGCTTGTTGAAAAAAAATTCTTGAGACACATTTTATTTAAGTATAACTATTTATGGTTTGAACTCACCGCGTATGCAGCAATGGGAATGATACAATATTTACACTTTAAATTTTATTCTTAGTTAAAGTTGAATGATTGAAGTTTTCGACGTGGTTTTCGAAATTTATACGAAATTATATTGAAACGTGTTTATTTCGAAAAATTATCCTCGTCGTGACGTTTGATATTGCTGGGAAAAATTTTAAGGATTATAAAGAATCATTACTTCGCGTTTAGAAGCCAACCTGTCCGCATCTAATCGAATTACCACAAAATATTCATAACATGCTATGAGACTACGTGTAAAACTAGCGAAAAATGTCCAATCATCAAGTCTGTACGATTAAACGTTTGTCTCTTTTATTTATAGATACCACTGATGAGAGCACGCATGCGAAAATTCACGTAAATCTGAGCACGAAACAAAAATTTCTCCCGCCACCTTAACGATATGCGCCATGAGGTCTACCGTTTTTCCCTCTGTAGGGTATACCTACGATGAACCGGAAGAATAGCCGATAGGATATTTCGCGTCTTATCCTTCATTTCCCCAGTTATCGGTGGCGATTTCAGATGTAGCTCAAGGATCTGGTCCGATCTGGTGGTAATTTAATCCTTTTTGAATACGTAACCTTTCGGCACTTCACATTAATTTCTAAATCATACGATAACTAATGAGCACATTTTCTCTTAATCGCGAAAACATAACTTTCTTATAATTTAAATGGTTCCTAATTAATATCAAGTTACAATGCCGAGTGAAAAATGCGTATTTTTGCACCGTTTTACCTTAAATTTCCAATTCGCCTTAAACTCAACTCAATTCTCTAATGGAGAGGAAAATTTTAAAATATTAAGGCCTCACACCTGAGCAGCCGCGGCGGCGGCCGTGCCCGCGCGGGGGCGACGTTCGCCGCACGGCCGCCGCTGTGCACACACCTAAGCGGTCGCGGCCACGGAAATGCTGTATTGTTGGTGTGAGTGACAAACCGACGAACCTTTGACTATTTATGCGGTAGATCTGCATTCATGAGGGCATACGTTCCATGGAAGTTGATAATATTTCTAATAAAAAATCACGATAAAAATATATCGACATTTTCGCATTCGCAATGCCCAGTTTCGTCGGCGCAACCCCTTGAGAAAGTTAAAAATTGCTTGGCAAACTCGACCAGTGGCGTTCGGCCGCCACCGCGGCGGCCTTCGGCCTCTTTCACACTTGGCGAATTTTGGACGCGCGGTTACCGCGCGTCCTAAGTGCGGCGCGGCAACCGCGAACCTACCACGCCCCCTCGAGAGCTCGCGGCGACCGCCTGGAGCCTACAGACATAGAATTGTTTATCGGCCTTGTCCAAAAGAGGCCCGTGCTGTGGGACAAGTCATTAGAAGAGTATAAGCACAGAAATGCGACAAGAGATGCATGGCGGTAGATTTGCGTCATATTGGATGAACATTTTGAACACAAAAGTGACCCTGAAAGAAAACAATTTGGTAAGTGTGACTGCAATTTATTTCAATTTGGAAACCATTTTCAGTATTCATTTAAAAATTAAAATATGAAAATAACAATTCTCTTGCTTATCCAAATCCAACTCCACCCAGTTGCTCGTTCGCGCGTCAAGAGTTCGCCCCGGGTGAAAATCTCCACGCGATTGCGCGGATTCCGCGCGTTAAACGCGCGTCCAAAGTTCGCCTAGTGTGAAAGAGGCCTACCGCTGCACGGGCCGCGGCCGTGGCCGCTCTGATGTGTGTGCACGCACTGAATGCTCCATTGTTGTTTGGCCGCGTATCGCGGCTGCAACCGCGGCCGCTCAGGTGTGTGGAGGCCTTTATGTTTGCGTCATTTATGTCACAACATGTAACACTATTTCCATCGTACGTATTTATAAGTGATGCAGCCTTTGCCACCTCACACTGTCTTGATCTTTTTGACAGACCACTATAAGCCTGACAGTTTCGTTTTTCTTTTCTGCCTGTTTACAATTCGGATTTTGGGATGGCAGATACAAAAAAATCCAAAAGTAAAACCATTCGAACCCTTATTTGAATATAAATTTTAAAAAAATGGAAAAACAATGGAGTTTACTATAAAATATCAAACTATTCAACTTTTTTTATAAGTAATGAGTTTTATGGGACTGAGGCTACAACTTAATACTCATACTACTACTAGCATACGAAAAAATATGTACAACATTGGGTGTTTTCAAAGTAATTAATATTGTACTCAGTAATTATTAATTCTAAGGCTAAACTTCATTCCTCCTCCTCCTTACTGCTGTTACAAGGAAGCCGGCCCTACGTTAGCCACAAGATGGTGAAGCAATGGCTTTCTCGTTATAGCTTTGGTGAAAAAAGTTTGTTGTCCCAACGTAGGGATTACGTTGGCACCCCAACTAACTAGATCCAACATTTACCCAAAGATTCCGACCAAAAAACAATGTTGGGCCAACAGTTTGTGTTACAAGGGGTATGTAATAATGTGCTTAATTAAAGTGTGGTCCAAGAATTTTCTTATTGGCAAACTTGGGACGTTATCTAAATGTGCAATCTAAAACTCATGATTTGCGCTCCAACCACCTTAAATCTTGTGAAAAAGTGCGATTCTATCGTCTCCATCCTGGTGAATTTCCACTACATTACGCCTAGAACTGTAGAAACTGTACGATAAAATTCCCAGCGAAAGAGAAGAACTTGAGAAACGACCCAATTAAAAAAAAAACTTACAATGTGTGGGGCACAGCTTCTACTGGTTGTATTGAGCTGATATTTTGCAAAAATAGTTTTCTAGTCATTTTTCATCGAATTGGGGGGTGCGTGAAAAATTTGAAAACACTGCCTACTGTTGGACCACCCCAATGCACTATCCCTCACTACATTCATACAAATGGCCACCTACACTCCACCAAATATCCACCCTTCCTTAATCCGATGCCTAAACAGGAAGCTTCCCATTTCTAAATGCTCAATAAATGTTCCTCACTTTCCATCCTACTAAAAAGAGGTAGGTACAAAAACTCCTTCTTTCCGCGCACAATAAGCCACGACAGTAAAAAATGAGCTCCACTAAATACACTCCCATATTACACGTCACCATTTAACCTCCCAAGACCTTATCCCTTACATCTTGACATGGCTGGTGTCCTATCACCCCCGCCACACACCCATGTGGTGGCTCACAGGGTCGTATGTAGATGTAAATGTAGAAAGTATACCAGACAGTGTGACGATACAGTGAAAAGACACCATGTGTACTGAGCATACATCATACACACAGCATGAGCTCACAGTGTGACGATGCTGCACATTCAGCATAAGTACACCATGCACACTTTGAGGACACTGTGCACACAGTGTGAATACACTGTGTATAAAGTATGAGCATACTGTGCACACAGTTGAAGGACACCGTACGCACAGCATGAGCACAAAGTTTACAAGTTGAGGACATATATACAGGATATACCATGCACACAGGATGAGGACTCTGGGCACACAATGTGAGGACACTGTCCAGATGGTGTGAGGGCTCCATGCACACAGTGTGAGCACACCCTGTTAAATTCCACTGTCTCAGGCGAGATATTGTAGAACAGCATTTTCAATGATACACAAAAGATATTGTACTGTCTACCTGTGTTACAAATTCGTACTACATGTGTTTGGACTGTCTTGCAGTCATCATCAGGTATCTTACACATAACCAGACATGAGCATATATATTGAGAGATACATTGGTGAAAACACAGTACAGTCAAACCTCCCTTAATGGACACCTCCAAATAGCGGGCACCTCCCATTAATGGAGAGTTTTTAGGTCCCGGCAGCAGAACTTTGAACCTTATGGAACTAACACCTCCAAATAGTGGACACTTAATAATGGACGCAGACAGCAGAAAATGCATATTTTTGTCCCAATTACCTCCAATAACGGACACATCACGTACTATCCTGTGAAAATTTCTCTTCCTCCAAACAAAAAAACACCATTTCTTGAAAGCCTATTGCTTACAAAGAACTTATCCAGGAAAAAAACATTGAAAAATTTTGGAGAAACACCTTGTTGGTCTACTGGTTGGTGCTCCTTCCTTTTTTTATTGCCACGCATTCCTTACCTGGGGGTTGTGGAATTATCAGTATGGGGTTCTGCTGACTACCGAGGGAAGACGGTTGTGTGGGATGAGATAGATTGAAAGGGAAGGAAGATGCTCGGGAACAGCAAAGCAAGATGAAGCCCTTAGGGTGATGTAGATTAGGAAGTTAGAGAAATGGAGGAGGCTAATTGGGGATCTCTCTACTTCTATTCCCAAGCTTTATGTGCCTACCAAGCGAATGCTTCATCTGGCTGGGATACAGAATTTCCGCAGAATTGACTTTGAATCATCTGTTTTGGTGACTGAGGCCCAACCTGGCACCTGGATACAATAGACCTGCAAGCGGGCTCGAAAGACAGCCAGCCCTTGCCTGGGTACGTGAGATAGTAAGGGAGAAAGACAGACCCGAATGCACATAACTGTAGAAGTACGCCGGAAACGGGGGTCAAACGATAGAAAACAATGCAGATACTCTGCGCTATCTGGATATTGAAGGAAGAAAGGAAGAGGGGGATCATGAGCGCTGGCACAGGCACTTACAAAGTAGGTGAACTTTGGTACAAAGTAGCGAGAAAGTCGGAGTGTTAAAGGGAAGAGGATATGTATGACTGTGGCCCGCTAGGTTAGTCAGATTTCCGACACTATAGCCTCAGAATATGAAACTGCTTGGGCATCATCCTTCAAAAAGTATTTGCATTTCATGGCATCGAACAATGGCTGAAAAAAGGAAAAGGCTGTGTTTTCGTGAGAAAGTTGACATTATGCATGCGTCAGACGAAGAGATGTTAAGTGTTTGTCTAATTGCAGAGAAATTTGGCATCGGGAAGATGCAAGTAAGTGACATTCTTAATAGCAAAGGGAGACTGTTGAAAGAATGGGCCGAGAACAAAAGTGAAAACATCAAGAGACAGTTTCCAAAAACAGAACGGGCTGGCAATTGATAGCCTCACTTACGAGTGGTTTTGTAGAGCATGTTCATTTAATATTCCAATATCTGGTCCATTAATCCAAGGGAAGGCAATCGAAATTGTAAAATAAATGGGTTTCTCTGACTTTAAGGGATCGAATGCCTGGCTTGAAAAATTTAGATTACGCCACAATATATCATTCAAAAATGGGTGTGGAGAAGCAGTTTCCGTGAGTGAGAAATCTGTGCAAGAGTGGAGGTCCAAACTAAAGGATATGTGTAAAACTTTCAGTGAAAGAAACATTCAACTGAGATGAGACCAGAGTTTTCTTTCGTGCATTACCGGGGAAAACCATGTGTTTGAAGAATGAAAAGTGTTCAGGTGGAAAAGTTTCCAAAGAAAGAGTCACATTATTAATATGTGCAAATTTGATCAGTGAATTTGAAATGCCGCTCGTGATTGGAAAATCCTTCAGACCACGATGCCTTAAGAACATAAATATAAACAATCTTGGCTTTCACTGGTATGTGAACAAGAAAGCATGGATGACTCGTGACACCATGACTGACTGGATTACAGAGTTCGACCGGAAAATGGGCAGGGAGAAAAGAAACGTTATTTTGTTCCTCAATAATGCTTCATCCCATCCAGACTTAAAGTTAGAAAATGTGAAATTACTTTTTTCCCTCTCAATACGACATCTTTTTGTCAGCCTTTGGATCAAGGGGTGATACAATACTTCAAAATCCAATACAGAAAAAGGGTACTGAGGCATATTTTATCGAAAATTGAAGAAAAAAGTGAAGCAAATGAAATATTAGAAAGTATCAATATTCTCGAAGCCTATGGACTATTTCATCAGTGAATGATGTTCAGGGAGCAACTATCCGTAATTGCTTCATTAAGGCAGGATTCAATTACAATGAGGAGGACAGTAATTCTATGATAGAGAGCGGAAACTCTGACCAAGAAGAACTGGAAATGCTAATGAAAAATTTTGTGGGTGAAGTAGAAGAGGAATATGCTACAATAGATGAGTGCTTATGCACAGAAGACCAATCCCTCAGTACAAACGAACTTATTTCTGAGGCAAAAATGGGTTCTCGCGAATGTTTATGCTAAAAGAGTATTGTTTCAGTATTTAGTTTTGTTTCAATATTTGTTTTAAATTTGCTTATGATAATGAAGATTCCAAAAGTCATTACAAGGACAACAATTAACAATATTTTCATCTTGAATGTTTATGCTAAAAGAGCATTGTTTCAATATATAGACAATAAAAAATTGTTGAAAGGTATCAAAATTCTTACAGTTTTATTAAACGATGCAGTTACAGCACATACAAACTGCGTCGTAATTGTCTGGACAGCAGCCCCCTCTAAATAGCAGACACCTCTGAATAGTGGACAATTTTTCCGGTCCCATACATGTCCGCTATATGGAGGTTTGACTGTAGTGGGGTGTGGGTGGTTGTGGTGGGGGTAAGGAGGAAGGATAAGAGGGGAAGGCTACACATAATTGGGAAATGATCCTTTGTTCGTCCAAAACAAATTACGTCAAAACTCCAGACCTGTGTCACACTGAGGAAGGATAAAGAAAGACAGGTGGGAGGAAATGGAATGGGGGAGAGGAAGGGTGGTTTGTTGGAGGAGGTAAGGTTAAGTTAAAAAGGTGTCAAAAATAGGAGAATGACAAACAAATTCATTCTCATTTAGCAGGTTTATTTTCTTTTATTTTCTTTTAACTATTTCCCACTGCTCCAACACATCTAGACTGTGCCCTCTATCCAGGAAACTGAGGCTTTTCAGATTAAATGTGGAGTGGTGGGATTCTTCCATTAAATGTTTGGTGAAATAAGATTTGGGATTGCTGTTCGCCAAACACCTTTTGTGTTCAGGCACCCTAGTTACAAAATTTCTCCAAGTTTGACCAACATACACACTACTACATGTGTCACACTTAAGTTCATAAACACCAGATTTTAACATGGGGTCAAAAATATCTTTGGCATTATTGATAAATGTTCCCAGAGTTCTTGGTGTGTTAAAGCTCACTCTGTGCTTGTCATTAGGGAATGATTTGACTGTGTCATAAGAAATTTTACCCAAGTAAGGCAGCTTTACCAATTTCAGTTTTTTTTTATCTTTAACTGGTTGCAATTGAGAAATGTCTTTTAATGTCATCTTCTCTAATTTCTTATTTAATATTTTATTGACTAGATTTCCTTCATAACCATTACATTTAGCAATTTGTCTAGTTATGCTTAATTCATTTTTGAAATAATCCATAGAAAGGGGGATATTTGAAGCTTGGTGGATCATATGGTTGAACGCTGCAGTTTTATGAGACCACTGGTGGCACAAATCAGACGGTATAATGTGGTCTGTATAAGTTGGTTTGCTGTATATTGCAAATTGGTGAAGATTATTTGAAGTTGAGATACTTAAGTCAAGAAAGTTCAAAATACCATTTGATTCAGATTCCATGGTAAAATTGATAAATGGGTGTAAGGAATTTAAAACAGTTAAAAATTTGGTAGCTTGCCTATGGCTACCTGTCCAACAACATAAAATATCGTCCATATATCTAAACCAATGAAACACATTAGACAAAAGGTTAAAATTTGAATTGAAAAGCTTTTTCTCTAAGTGATGCATAAAAATATCCACTAGCAGTGGAGACAAAGGTGATCCCGTGACAAGTCCTTCTTCCTGACGATAAAAATTTCCATTAAATAAAAAGTAATTATGATTTGAGCATATTTCCATGAGTCTGAGCAATTCCTTCTCAACCACTGAGTTGATGGTTGAATCCAATAAAATTTCTTCCACTAAATTTCAAGTTTCTCTAACACCCTGTTAAAGTTGAGGGTGCCATGTGCACAGTATGAGAACACCGCGCATGTAGCGTGAGGACACCATGCACACAGCGTGGGCTCACCATACACAGGTTGAGGACATGGTGCACAAAGGGTGAAGATACCGTGAAGACAGGGTGAGGAGACAATGCACACTTGCTGGCTTAACGGAGCTAGAAGAACTTAAAATATCACTATAATCACTTGGTGACGAAGAACAAACGAGAGTTCTAATCGTTATCAGAAAAATACTGCATTCTTTCAAGAAAACTCTGAATCAATTACTTGATGCATACTAAAACCAATGGAGTTCATAGACACTGGTCAAGGAAGGAGAACACCTACAAGTTCAGCTTCAGGGAAGATTATTTCTATCCTCCATATTCCATATTTCACATGATCCCATTGATGATTTCCATGATGTTTATGTAACAAGTACATTTTGAATTAGCATCTCTGTGTGGCTATCAGGGATGGATCTATGTATACAATGCATGTTGATGAAGTCTCTTGGATTATTGTCTGGAGACATACCTGCTCCTTTGCAGCACCTTTCACAATAGAACAGAAAAAGGATTCTGGTATTATTAGGCCAAAGAAAGTCAAATGCCTGTAGCACAGCCTTGGGGGAAGAGAGCAATCAAATTATGTAACAAAAAGTGCTGTAAACTCTGCAGATGTTAAGTGGAGAAATTATTCATGCATAGTTAATTATTTCCAGTACACTGAGTCACATGATGCTCTGAAATCGGACCTTAACAATGTTCATTCATGGTGCCAGGCGTGGGGTTTAGAATTAAATATCAACAAATGCACCACAGTTCACTTCCTGCGAAAGTCATTACAAAAATGCCATACCTATATACTGTGGGTGGAGTAAACATAAAATCTTCAGATACAGTAAAATATCTTAGAATTACCGTAACTTCTGATATATCGTGGGGAAGACACATGTAAAACATATGTGGTGCAGCGTTGAAGAAACAAGGTTTTCTAAAATGTATAATAGGAAGGTCCTCGGATGAAAAGGTCAAAGAGATATACTACTTCACTCTGTTTAGACCACACCTCGAATACACTGTGAGCATTTGGGACCCTGGTCATAAAGATTTAACCAAATAAATTAATAAAATACAAAGGAAAGCAGTACGATTTGTTAAAAACAGCGATGAGCATATAGTGTCTCACAATTTTTAGATGGATTAAGGTGGGAGCCCCTAGAGACTCGGAGGCTAGACTCTAGGTTGCTTGGGTTGCTTGAGAAATTCAGAACTGATATTTTTCAGAGCGACACAGAGAATATTTTCATGACACTTCACTACATTTCTAGGTCTGACAGATACGATAAAATAAGAACTTTGCCGAATAGAAAGGTACAAAAACTCATTCTTTCCGTGAACAATAAGCAACCACAATAAAAACTGAGATCCACTAAATACACTCCTATAATACATGCCACCATTTCATCTCTAAAAACCTACACCTTTACACGGCTGGTGACCTACCACCCCCTGCCACACGCCCATGCAGTGGCTCACAGGGTATTATGTAGATGTAGATGATGTTGTGGGCATTATCAGCTATGCAAGGCTAAACTAAATGTTACCATAAATTTCGTGTTTGGAGTTAATATGGGAGTTCCATTAAGCATTCCACTCCTGGAGAAAATAAATTGTGATGCACAGTGTAGTAAATGCAAGCCAGCACCATGCATGGAGTGTGACGATACCCTGCGGTACAGTGTGCATACACATTGACTTCAGCCAAAAGCGTACAGAAAGCGTTCCAGACAGTGTGACAGTACAGAGTGAGGACTGCACAGAAACTGTGCATACACTGTGAGGACACTGCGCATACAGTGTGAAGATGACGTACTGCGTGATGTGTATAGAGTGAGAACACTGTACTTACAGCATGTGGACACCGTGCACACTTCCTCTAATTTCTTTGCTAATATTCCTCATCTTCGGGGACTCTTCCTTCGGGGACTTTCGGGGACATCTCATGCACTCACATGCTTTAAATAACTTCTTTGACAATATGTGTTTGACTTCAGGAGTCATGCGCCCACTTTCATGATTGAGTTAAACGTGTACCTATGTAAAATGTGAGAAACTTGAAGCAACATGTCTATATTCATTTTTAGAGGTATTACCAGAGAACCCCTACATCCCTGGAAAATCTGTATTAATTACCCACAGAGTTCTTAATAGAACTTGAACGCAAAAGCCATTATAGGAGTAAAAATGGTTGGAGTCAGTTTATTTACCAATCTTTAGTTAGGTGTGCAGAATAATTCCTCTACCTGTATTCCATTTTATGCATGAATAGTATTATTATGCTTCTAGAGCATTTTCGCTAAAAAGCAACTCTAAGAGTTTAATTTTTTATTCATACTATGCTGAGCCCCATTTTCCATAAAGTGATACATATTTTCACTAGATACCATGCTCTCATCTGGCGTTTCGGCTCTCGCCGCAGGATTACAACTTCCGTCCCCGGTTTGCAAGCTCACGCTTATACCCAGGGACTTGGAAGAGGTGGAAGGAAGGGACGGGTAGGGAAGGTTAGCGGAACCGCAGCCCCTTCGAGGCCGACACCAATGAGGCGGATTGAGGTCAAAAGGACCTCAATTGGGCCTCCGCCTCCCCGAAGTGCTCGTGTTAGTTTGGTTACCCCAAACAACAGAGATGAGTTACTGTCGGCTTCGCTTTCGCGAAAAACCTACCACACATGTCTGCGAACCGAGAGAGCCTGTTGCCCAAATATTTGGGATGGGGTGTCTCTCTGACTCACTTTACGGGTTGAAGCCGTGTGGTATGCCGGAGTACGTCCTCAAGGCGGGGATCACCGGACCCATGGAGGGTCAAATCGGACCAATTCAGGTCAAAGTGTGAGTACATCCAACCTCTCAGTAGTCCTCGCCAACCCATGCTCTCATCAGCTTAAATTTGATCAATCTAGGAGGAGGATCTTTATTGTGTATGTTGATGCACAAGAAGTATACATTCATAGATATTGGCCATCCCTGGTGAAAATAAACTGTGACAAATGTTGTGAACACAAGGGGCTCTGCAGTAGGAGAAGGGTTTATTGATTACTGGTAGTCTAGAAACGAGGTTTGTTTTGGATGGAGGGGATTGTTGTGAGAGTCGCCATTACTGAAAGGGGTGAATTGGAGATTGTGAACTTGTGTAAGCGGTGCTCTGAGAAATAAAACCCGTTTAAAGACTTAAGAAGAGTGCTCTTGGTCTCTGGTCAGCTGACAACCTGGCAAGAACCCCAAAATGTGCCGCTTCATGGAGTGACTCGTCAGTCCACGTCGCATGCACACGACACAAACAGTGCGACAAAAGCATACCACCACATAGTGTGAGGACACAGTGCACACAGCATGAGCACACAGTGCATTGATTAAGGACACCATGAGCACAGTGTGAGGACGCCATGCATGCATACATTTTTTAAGAACACAATGAATACAGTATGAGGACAAGGTGTGGACAATGTGTGAACCTTGCACAGGTTGAGGACACTGTGCTAACACTGTTCTCGCACTGTACGATCAAACTTGTCTCTCTCACTAATTACATGCATTTGAGTCCAAATTTACAGTACTGTCATACTGTAGTCACCGTGTTTGCATGGCCTTATCACATTCATAGCATGCTGTCCATTGTAATGTTTTTCACACTTTTTGTGCACCTGTCAGTCCCAGTCACATTTTAGTCAATTACTATGAGCTTATCTGTTCACATTTCTCTCATGCTCTTGGTTGGCTTCTATCCCATTATCTGTCATTTGTCAACAACACAATAAATAAAACTACTGGCAGATGCCCTCTCCAGCAAACAGACAATTAGTAATTATGTAGCACAGGGTACCACAGAACTAAAGAGAATGAAAAAGTCTCGTTCTGAAGAATGAAATTCACATTTCAACTAACAAAACTTATTAAATACATACATACATACATACCATTCACGCCGTTCACTTCCGGAGTAGGCACAGTCTCAATGTTTTACTCATAAATACATATTTGTACACCTAACTCTGCTTCACTAATTTCCTTCATACTGATCTTTCCTTGCAAACCTCTTTTGCCTCATTACCCTCATACACTGCTTCATACATGCCCTCCTGTTTTTAAGACTCCTAATATTCCTCCTCCTAAGAAATTCCTCAACCACTGTCAACCACAACTTTCTCGGCCTACCTCTACCTCTCGCACCAATTCATTTCACCCGTATATATCTGTTTCGTTATTCAATTCTCATCCATTCTCTCAACATGGCCAAACCAACGAAGCACACTCCTTTCATATATGTCTATTACTGGAGCATCTAACCCACATTCACCAATTACCCAGTCATTCCTGACCCTATCCATCCTACTTTATCCACAAACACTCAGATAACACATACCCATGGCGTTTAGTCTACTCTTATGTCTACCATGGCATACCCATGTTTCACTACCATACAGCAAAGTGGAATTTATTAATAGTGAATATCGTGTTCTGACAGATTTTAAGTTCTTTCCAACTCTTCTTTCTTTTCTTATTTGACGTATTGGTCTATTTTTCCCTCTCAAAATCTCATTTTCATTTTGTTTGTTCCTTGAGTTTTGTTTTCATTTGAGTTTGGTTCCTCTCCAAACCAAACCCATTGTTCAGGCTGGCAACGGGTTTGCTCCAAACAGGACCCATTGATGGGTACGGCCAAAGGCTCTATTACAGAACCCAACCTATGCTTTGATTGTTCTATTGTCAAATAAGTGCTTTCACATGTAATTGGGTGAATGATTTGTAAATAGTAATTTTTATTTAATAATATTATCAGTATTGGAATGTATTACCAATGGAAAGTTTGGATTATTTGTGACTGGTTTTTGCATCTATTGCGATGTATTCAAATTGCGTAATTTGTTGAAAACAATTTTTCCCTGCAACTACATAACGTAATTTCATAAATTCCAGTCTACCAGCATAGGAACCTTCTTAGCAAAAGCAATTTTGGAATAATCCTACGTTGAAATCTTTCAGATATCCAAACAATGTGACTTTTTGGAACCCGTATCGAGAGTATGGAAAATTTTGAAGGGCTTAGAGGATTTTATTCATGGTGAAATGTGGTAAAATTATGAATAGTATAATTTAGAATGATAATTAATGCTTAATATATTCCAAATATTATATGTGGTATCATTGACTGTGTAAAACATTTTGTATTGTATTTAGTAATTTTGGAGGTAATGGGTATGAGGGGTTGAAGGGTACAGGGATCAGGATTTCATGTGATGACAACCTCTGGGGCTTAGCCTCCCCTGATGCTAGGCCCGACACATTGGGTGGCATCCCGTAGTTGCCCTACTGGGAGCAATATAATTTGCTCCCGCCAGTCCAGCTCTAGGGGTCATTGGAACATGCAGGCCCTTCCACCAGACAGTGAAATAGAGAAAGCATTGAAAGAGATGAAGGCAAGAAAAGCTGTAGGAGTAGATAACATACCCTCAGAATTGCTAAAGAGTTTAGGAAGTAAAGGTAGTCAAGTTTTTTTTGAACTTATACGTAGGATCTATGAGGAAGGAGTATGGCCAGAGGACTTTGTGAAAACAGTATTCATTCCTATCTCGAAAAAGAAGAATGCATCAGTACACGAGGACTACAGAAAAATTATTTTAATTTCACACGCAGCCAAAGTTTTACTTCGAATAATCAATATAAGGTTGGAGAGTAAGGCCAAAAACTACTTAGGCGATGACCAGTTTGGGTTCCAGAAGGGAAGGTCAACTCGGGATGCATTAGCGATGATGAGAACACTTATAGACAGAAACATAGAGTGTAATCAGGACGTTTTTCACATGCTTTATTGATTTTGAAAAAGCTTGTGACAGAGTAAATTCGAATAAACTAACGGAGACACTAGGGAAAATGGGAATAGATTGGTGACACAGGAGACTAATTCGAAACTTATATATGACACAAAGGGTGCTGGTGAGGGTGGCTGATGGTGAATCACGGTGGGCAACTCTAGGTCGTGGGTTAAGACAAAGATGCCTGTTGTCGGCATTGCTTTTCTACATCTATGCTGAGGAAATGGTAAGACAGGCATGGGAAGAACTTGAGGTTGGAGTCAAAGTGGGAGGGCATCTTATAAAATCGGTTAGATTCGCGGATGATTAGGCCTTGGTAAGTGGATCTTCAAAGAGACTTCAAGCTTTGGTAGATGCTTTAAAAATGCAGTGCAGGATATTCAGAATGAAGATAAATCATAAGAAAACAAAAGTAATGAGATTCTATAGGACAAAGAAAGAGAAGCTTGTGATTAAAGTTGGAGGACACAAGCCATAGCACGTAGAACAGTTTATTCAATTACTTAGGTAGCACTCTAGAGGGAAACGAGTATTGTAGCAAATATGTACAGAAGAGAATAGCACTAACTAAGGAGGCATTTAGTAATAGAGGAGAGTTGATGATGGGGACAATGGGTATGGATGTGAAGAAGAGGCTGGTGAAGAACTTGATATGGAGCGTGGCATTGTATGGGGCAGAAACATGGACCACGAGAAAGGAGGATGAGAATAGACTGCAGGCATTTGAGATGTGGGTGTGGAGAAGGATAGAGAAGGTGAGGTGGACGGAAAGGAAGACAAATGAGGAAGTGCTTGAGATGGTGGGCGAGGAAAGGAAACTTTTGAATTAAATCCAGGTTAGGCAGGGTAAATGGCTGAATGATGTAATAAAGGGTGATGGGTTGCTGAAGAGTGTGATAGAGGGAAGGTTGCTGGGCAGGTGGGGTAGGGGAAGAAAGAGAATAGGTTTCATGGACGGGATGAATAAGGGTAGATCTTATGCTGTGGTGAAAAAGGATATATGTACTCTAGGGAGATAGGCCCCTGAATATGTAAAACACTGGGAGGAGATTCTATGACATTCAACAAAACCTACCTTTACCGGTAGAATATATTATAAAAGAATGTGTGTTGATAAATCCATATTTGAGCTTAACAACATCCCCAAATTGCACCTAAAATTAGAGTGTATTCATACCTGTAGCTAGAATGGTTGCTTTTTTAATGGTTTGCTAATATGTAAATATTTGCTGGGGAATCGAATATTGAAATTTTTTTATGAATTGAAAATTATAATGAAATCTCAGATTATGGACCTCTTAATTATTATAATCAATATATAAGGAATCATTTACTCCATTAATTGTATATAAGTTAAGCATTCTTATAATTATTTCAGCCCATGTGTGGAAGATATTTCCATTCAAAGACTGTGATATGAAAATGAGATTTTGAGTAAGAAAAATAGAACAACATGTCTAATGATGTGAATGGAATGCACTGAAAATCTGTCAGATTTGTGGGTCTAAATATGAATTTTCATTCTTCATATCTAGCCTTTTTCATACTCTTTAGTTCTGCTGTACCCTCTGATACAGTACAGTTATTTGGCTGTTTGTTAGATGAGGACAACCGCCAGTAGTTTTATTTATCGTCTTCTTGACAAACAACAGATAATGTGATAGAAGCATACCAAGAGAAATAGACAACTTTGAAAACATGTGTTCAAAGAAAGTGACTAGAATGTGTCTATATAGTGACAGACGTGTGAACTGGGAGTCTTAAGTGTGCTGAAAGCTTAAAGAATGTAATGGACAGTGTGCTAAGAATGGGATGAATATTTGAGTATACATACAGTGAATACAGTGTGACTAAAGCTTAAATTGGGACTCGAATTCATGCAGAAAATACGAGAGACAAGTTTCATGGTACAGTGCGAGAATGTGCATGGTGTCCTCACCCTGCATGGATGATGTCACATGCTGGATGCGTTTCATCCTTGTGCTGCATGCATTGGGTCTATGTATGAAGGATTAACAGTTTATATGCAGCATAGTAATGGAGTTATGAAAATAAGTGAATGTAAACATACTATCAGGTTCCACTAGCAATCATAAAGTTGTACGTATTTAAAAATGGACATATGAAACTCAGCTTAGAGTCATTTGAAAAAGTGTAGAGTAGGGTAGAATCCTGGTTGCATTGAGAGATTCTTTCCCTCAGGATTAATGATTTCTCTGGAATATTCAAGTATTCCCATAATATTGTTTTCAATTTTGGACAGTGGTGGCTGGGATGGCAATACTGTTGAGGAACTGAATTATTGCCTCCCAAATTCAAATCAATTACTATTGTCATTTTTGTTACCAAAGTTGTTGATGCAGACTGGTTTGAATGATTACTTAACTTCTGAACAGAATATTTCTCAGGAATAAAAAAGTTCTTGGTGAAAATCTTCTTTTTCCTTTTGACACTGAATTTGCAAAAATCTCAAATATTTTTATCATTAATTTCCAGTAAATTCTTCTGTTTTTTGAGCATGAAACCTTTTCTGAACAACAAAACAACATTCAATATGTTACTGTTTAATTTCTTGCTTTGTAACTTATCAACAACATGGTTCTAATGGCTTTACTTCACATGCATGTGCATAGAACAACAGTTTTGAATGCACATCTCATGTTAAGTGTTGAATATCAGTTCAATGCAAACTCAACAAAATGTGACCCAAATGTTTTGGCTGGTCATTTAGATATTCAAAGAATCATTTTGGCAAGTGAGAGATTATCAAAATTATCAATACAAGTTATTTATTGTCTTTGAAAACAAGTTTGCATGTGAGGACGAACACAAATATGATGGGACTTATATCAGATTAGCAATTTTGGATTCCATATGCAGTAACCGTATTTACCTGACTGTAAAGACCCCCCTACGTATAAGACCCCCCCCCACTTTTGAGGCTCAAATTCCAGGAAAAATATAAAATAGGTGGGAGAGCCCTCAGGGAAGTACCTAGCCAGTTTTGAAAGAATGTGTGATGCTTTGTATGTTTTGTAATTGAGTAGTAGGTAAGTGTTTCTAAATGTTGTATGTATACTAAAGGAAATAAATTAGGGATGGTCGGATCGGATCTGCGGATCCAAAGATCTGCAGATCTTTACATGGGATGAGATACTGATATCAGATCCAAATACTACAGTAAATCAGATAGGCATGAGAGAGTTTTAAGCGATTGAAGTGCCAGCTATCATCGGCTATCGGCGGCTTTCTGACGAACAAATAGAATGCTGTTGATGCACTTCACTTGACAACCGGCTTTTGCTGAATGTAAATCAAATTCACCCTTTATTATCTATTTCATTATTCTCAATAATTAAATCTCAAGATGTGGGATAGCAACAGTCATTGCATAAACGTGACAACAATCAAGGATTAGTATTATTGTGGCATCGACATTGTCTTTATTTTAATATTAAAGTTTAACATTTTTAAACTTGATATTGTTTATTTTCAATAAAGTCTCCAAGGCTTAAATTCTATTATCATTTGTGAATTGTACAAACCCTTGAATACATCCTAAGATCCGAAAATAAGAACTGAGATCCGGGATCCGAAATGAAGGATCCGGATCTGGATTTGGATCCGAAAAAAAACCTAGATCTGCCCATCCCTAAAATAAATCATTCAAAGTTTGAATAGAACACTTTAATTAAGGGTACCTTGGTATGAAAGGTACCCCCTCTGGCTTATCCTCCCCGTATAATACCCCCCCCCCCACTTTTGAAACATATTTTTCGGGAAAAGAGGGGGGTCTTATATTCAGGTAAGTACGGTAACCATTATAAATCTGTGACACCCTGCATAGCATTTTTGACATGTATTGGCTTTGTAGCTGAACTGCTCAGTTCTTTTTCCATCAAAATGTGTGAATCCAGTTTTGAAATAGTGGGTCTTATTGAATAGAGGATCAGTGCGAGTGTTTGTCACCAGTTAAAAAAAGCTGCCACAGAAAATGTTGTACGAAATCCTTAAATAGGCATTAAAAGAATGCATTCAAAGAAAAAATGTAAAACTATAAGTGGTTCTAAGGTTTCAAAAGGGGGCCATAAATATCACTCAAGGGGCAACCTCAAACTGAGCAATCTCCCCCAGGTAATGATGAAAACATAGAAAAATAATGTCTATAAAAATCAATGTTCAATACTATAAGTGATTTCTGCATTGATATATGTATTTTGGATTTTATTTCAGCAAACTTGAATGAACTTAGACAGCTGGTAAGCTAATGGCAACTTTTCATTAAGACTGTGGAAATCTCAGCTACATTGTGGATGCATATGTAATGCTGTGGCAGCGTTAAAAAAAACAAGGCTGAATTCACGAGGTCAATTATGCTTTAAACAAGGTTGTTAAGTGTGATGCTGCTTCTATACATTCTTGGGGAGAATTTGTTTTAATTTATGGTGATGTTAATGGGCAAAAAAGTTGCTTTTGTAATGTGAAACAAGATATCAGCACAGTTGATTCTGAAAGGTTTCCCCGGTGCGAGCTTTGGGAGAACTGTTTGACTTTTTGTTGCATTCCATGAAAAATTAAGCCATGTATCGTCAATGCTATGAAAATGCTGGAGAAAAAATATCCAAATGACATTGAATTAGTAAGGTTAATTAAGGTTTCAGAGAGGTTGTTTCTGCAAGATTCATCCATCTTGTGCGTGCATATGATGGATCAATAAAAATAGGTGGTAGAAAATAAGGAAATTTACTGTTGCTTTTGGTGTTTTATGCTTTTCTTCATCAAGCTGAGGGTTTAAGGAAAAAGTTGTATTAATGCAGTCGTAGTAATTTTATTTTATTACCATCACGAAGTAAAGTGCTGACAAAAATAGGGGTTGATTATAGGACAGGCATCTCATCTGAAATCTCTATGTGGACCAGCAGGTACAGTGTCAAGTAGGCAATGGAGAATTGAAATGGGCCATTATAGGATGGGAGTGCAGCAAAGCGGACCAATAACATCATTGATTTTTAACGTTCATTCAGAAGGAATGATGAGGGAGACATGGGGAGAGATGGACATGGAATAAAAATAGGATTTGATAAGGTCAAATAGATTGCAGATGATCGAGCATTCGTTTGTCAGTCAGCTCAGAGGTTACAATCTATGATGAATGAATTTAAGGTGCAGTGTGCGAGGTATGAGATTATGATAAAGCAGAAGATGATGAAAGCGATGAGATTCTCTTGAAGAATGAAGTCGAGTCTGAATATAAGGGTGGAAGGGTACAAAGTAGAGCAAATCAAGCAGTTTACGTATCTTGGTGGTATTTCAGAGGAGAATGGGTTTATTGATAAGGGCATAAGATGTTGACTTGCCATGGCAAAAGAAGTATTTTCACAGAAGAGGGAATTGATGAGGGGAGATCTGAGTGGAAACTTGATGTAGTCCAAGCGAAATAGTTCCCTAGTCATAATAGAGACCATATTCAAATTATATGTTTTAATTTCACCTGCTGTAGAACACATCAATTAAATATTGCATTATTAATGGTGCAATAATATAGTTTTATATGGCAGAAATTGTTAGTAATTAAATGAAAATATCTAAATAAGTCTTTAACTTGACTCATTTGTTTCTAGCAGTGTGTTTCAAACTCCTTCAAAACTGAAGGTTTTTTGTAATACCCAAGAACCTACTGTGGTGACGATATGATTAATTTTAAAAAATAGTTGAGAAAACATACAAACTACACACTGTTAGTTTTTTTTACAACATCTAAGTGTTACGAATACCTCATTTTAATAAGGTAATAATAATGCCTCATTTAATTAAATACATCATTCAGATAATTTCTCTCTGGAGTGCATACACATACCATTTCCCATGTAAAAGGGCTGGTATTATTTGGCAAATATATCGGAAAGTAATGTGGTAAGGGGTACAATTTTTTGTGTCATTGGATAGGTGAGATGTTTTTCTTTAAAATGAGACCAAATTCATTGATTTCTAAGTGAAATGATTTTTCGCTCTAACTACCTTAAAGAAAAGGCTAGTGAAAACCCTAATGTGGAGCATGGTGCTGACGGGTCAGAGACTTGGTTGTGGTGAAGGAAGGATGTGCTTAGATTTGAGGCATTCAAAATACAGGTGTGGAGAAGGATGGAGTGGGTGAGCTGGATGGTGAGAAGGACAAACAAGGAGGTATGGGATATGGTTGAAGAGGAGAGGAAGCTGATGGTGGAGGTTCAGAGAAGGCAGAAGAGATGGATGGTGGGGTAATAGAGGGGAGAACACTGGGGAAGTGCGGAAGAGGAAGGAAGCAGATAGGATTTCTGAAGGAGATAAGAAGAGGGAGACAATATAAGTAATTCTAGAGGGATCTAATCACAGATTACATGTAAGAGGGAAAGCAGAATGATATTCCAGAAATTAGGATGTTAGGAAAAGTACTATAACAAGTCATTGGTAATGAAAGAATAAATTATGAATATTCCCACTGATTGTTGATTTCTTAGAAAACGAGAAAAATAAAGGTTGGAGTGGATTATGTTTGTCGCAGAATTAAGAGACATAATAATTTCTTTTGTGCTACCCAAACCCATAACAATACTGTCCAAAAACCAACCAATTTTTAGTAGAATACTCAGATGAATGAATTACGACATAGTGACAGGTGTTGGTCTCAGACTGTGTACTATGGATATATATAAGTAGTTGCCATTGTGGCCAACTGAGGTGTATAGTCATGAGGGAAGTGCTGTGATGCGAAGTGATCTCTACAATTTATAACATGTCCAGTATGAATCGAAAGATTGAAAATCTGGTAAATAGATGGCACTGACCACCATTGCTGTCACTTATGAAATTTTGAGGCTTAGCATGCCAAATGTGGACACCAGTGAAATTTTTACCTGGCTTGATTCAAAGCATTACATCAACATGATCATGAGGTGTACTTCCTGTTTTCATGATTTTTATTGGCAATTAATGAACATGATTCAATGGATCTGGCTAGAAAGTTGTCATGTAAAGAAAAACAACACTTCCCAAACCACTCTGAAGGGTATGACATTTTCAACCAAGGGGTCGTTTTCATGTTTTTTGATTTCTAAGGCCTCCATAAGGATTCTTGCCTTGAAAGTCAAGAAAGAAATAGGGACAATGGTCAAATGATTAATGAGTTATGGATACCCGTAATTTCCAGGAGAATGAAAAATTTCCAAAAGACTATGCCTACTCATACTCCTACCCCCTTTCACCCCTTGAGAATATATATTTGATGCATTTTAGAGACATAAAGGTCATTCAGCCCTGATGAGGTCCCCGGCAAAGGAGAAGAAACATTGGCTCAGAAAATTCCTGATACAGGTTACTTAAAAAACAACAGTGCTTGACATACATGGACTGCGAAAGTTTTAATAATTTGAGCCCACATCTTGTTGTAAAAGTCATAATTTGCATACCTTAGCTCCGGGGTTAGTTAAAAATAATTGAATACTTTTCCATAGTAACTATACCCAATGAGATCTAGTTGCTGGAACCCATGCGGTGATCACTTGGATATGAAGGTGGAAATTTGGTGGAAATCCTTGGTGGAATTCACATGAATATGTTCACCAGATCCACAAAATTTCCACCAGGATGCCAAATTTCTACGTGGGATCCATATTGGTCATGTGTGGATTCTGCATCACACCCTCGTGGATTCCACCAAAATCCTTTAACCTAATAATTTCCACCAGGGATCCACTTAACCCTTTCGCTGCTGTGAACGTAGCAGCTACGTTCGCCCGGTTGACTGCTGTGAACGTAGCTCCTACGTTCCATTGGCAAGTGGTAGTTCCTACCGTTCCTACCCACACCTCCAAACTTTCCCTTTTTCCGCGAATGCCATTTGTCTAGTTCATTGTTATACATTGTACAAATCCCTTCCCGGGAGCATGAGTGACTGTTGAGTTGCAGGTGCAACGAGAACAATACTTTCTGTGCCGACGTAAATGACCATCCACTTTTTCACCACACAGGGACTGGAGAGTCTCTGCAGTTTGACCACAGCGAAAGGGGTAAACTCCGCATGGATTTCACACCAATCCCATGCGGGCTCCACTTCACACCCAGTAAATATTTATTTTGTGGACTTTATAGTTATCCAGAAGGACACGCCTCACTTACTTAATTGAGTTTTTGCAGTATATTGAAACATGAGAGTCTAGTAAAGTGTGTGTTAGAGGGAATGGTGGAGGGGGTATGATACAGAGGGAAGCCAAGGGAAAAATATCTGGTGCAAGTGAGGAAGGATGCGCCTGGGCAGCATCCTACGAAGAAATGAAAAGGAAAGCTCAGAAAAGATGGGGATGGAGGTCTATATTCAGACCAATCTAAGGATTGATAACTGCAATAAGAAGGGACATTTCCAGGAATTTCTATTTCCACATAAATTCCATGCAATGTCCACAATGGGTAATTGCTGGAAATTAAGAAAATTTCCCCCTCCATCAAATATCCACACATTCAGATGGATTCCACCTGGGACCAATGTGGATCCATGGATCAGGCCTTCCTGGTATATTAAGGTAAGAGACTACCAGAAACTTACAAAATACTCTTAGATAGGCATTAACGTCGATGTTTATTCTGTATGATAGATTGTGTATTAACAAAGGGGTTTCATACTAACCGAGAATTTTTTTTCCCATCAAAAAATGGATATTGAAGAAAGCCGAAGTTCAAAGGATTATTTTGTACATAGGCCACCAATTGTACTGAATGAAGCATATTAGACTTAGGCAGGTGAGCTGAGTTTATTTATTTTTTAAAATTTATTTATTTATCTTCACTACCCCGAATACAGCACAATTGGCCAATTTACGTCGGGTGAATAACAGTAACAACGTATGAGACACAGACACCCATGTCCTGGGCAGAAAATATTTTACCCAGGCGGGACTCGAACCCGCGACCCTAGGGTTGGCAGGCGAGGACTTTACCCCGCCGCCACCGGGGCCGAGTTGTCTCCTAAATCAGTCAATCAGGCAGTAAGTAAGTTGCTTTTAGCACAGCTTGTAGAACAGTAAATTATGAATCTTTCAAAATATTTGCTGATATTAAGTTTAACTGGTAGGAAGCTTTAATTCTTTTCGTGGACAGGCTAGTTATTACAGAATTATCTTCCAGGGAAAATGCAAAAAGTTTCAGGAGAAGGCAAGGAGGTTTTCACATCTTCTCTCTGCAATGGTTTTTATGAATCATTACCCAATTGTCCAGGAGCTAATTTCAAATTGGTGGAAACCATTGAGGAAGATGGATCGTGCCTGGCCTGAAGGGTGCCTGCTATAGTGACCAACGCTAGAGGGTGTATCGTGGGTGTGACGTATGCCACCTTTGTCGACACCGATTTTCATTTAGCGCTTAAGAGTTGACGCTCTAATTTTGCAATTTTACAATGTTTTCCATCAATAACTTACTAGCATCCATCTTGCTTTAACTTCTGTAATGTGCATTCTCTTTAAATATATTTTTTCTACATTTAAATTAGTAATAATCCGCATTCCTGGAGAAAACTATGGTGAGGAATTCATAGCTTTAAGTAGCCAATTTATATTTCAAGAGCTGCTTGCCTTAAATTCCAAAGATGGAGGGATAGATGGTGATATTTAAGTTAATTTAATTTTAATTTATTTTATTAATGGGCAAATAGCCCAGATACATCATTTTCTATATTACAAAACAAAATAAATAAAAATATATGTAATGTTAGAGAAAAGAATATATCAAATAAAATAATATATTCACATTATAATATAAATACAAAATATCACATTGAATGAGAAGCAGTAACTTTGTGATTCCACATTTATTTATTGTAAACGACCCGGGTTTCGAAGTAGCACGTCATCATCAGGTCAGGGTCACCTGATGATGACGTGCTACGTTGAAACCCGGGTCGTTTACAATAAATAAATTGGAATCACAAAGTTACTGCTTCTCATTCAATATGCTAAGCAAATTCCATAAAGTTACGCCTGAGACAACGGGGGACATAATATCACAATGTAAATATACTGTACTCATGCAATAATACTGTACAATGTACTCTTAAAAAACACTACCAATAAAGGATAAAAATATCATAATATAAAAAAATATATCACAATTAAATACCATATCCTCATGAACACAAGTCACATACTTTGTCACAATATATCTGTATATCCCTGATTTGAGCCGTGGAGTTGTTAAAAACATCTATAGTACTTCCAAAAAGGTTAAAATTTTCTAAGATTCTTTCCATAGGGGCACCATGGCCATAACAAGTCCTGTGGTAGTTGTTATCAAACACTAAATTAGTCCTTGTATTGTGTGATGGAACTCTGAGATTAAATATTTTTGCTTTACATCCACCAATTTGTCCATTCCATCGTGCTAAACAAAGGAATAAGTAAGGAATGAGTAGGGGAAAACCAATATGGTTGTTATTTTGGGTGTCAGGCCACAGTTTGATGGTGTCTGATGGCCCTCTCCAGCTACCTCAATGGTTGAAATATTTACTCCACGTAATCCACTTATGACAAAGAAGTTTCGTCGTCAAATCCACTGAAAAATACTTTTACAGATATCTCCAAGTTTCAGAAAGGACACAGACGGGATAGTGCCTAACGCAGACGGAGGTCATTGTTATCTCCCACACAGCATATAATATTCATTCATTCATTGCTTCACAATCGAGCCTATGATTTCAGAAGGGAACTGGAGAGATGAATTGTGGCCTGACCGATGGACAGCAGTGACCGTAGATGGAATGCTCTCTGCACAGTTTGAGCACACATTGCTTGTCACTGATACAGGGGCTGAAATTCTTACTGCTCGACGTTCAAACAATGGCAACCCTTACTTCATGGACAAACTTTGACAGTGAAAAATCAATCTTATTTTTTTCACTTCTAATTTGCTTTGTTCCAAGTATTTCATTTTGAGCCTATGGTTATTTTGCAAAGGAGAGTCTCTTTTTATTTGGCATGTGTTTGGAAAAAAAAAATTTTTTATGCCTAGCATTTGCCTTGTATGATGATTTTTTTTGGAACTCTCTGAAGCTAACCATCATATAAAATTCTGTGAAATGATTGCCAACACTGAGTGAGAACAGATGACTGAAAATATAATCTAGAAAACCGAGTGTATTTGAGCTATGTGATTAATAAAATTTGTTACTTATAGACTCACAGACAAGATTAACAATCTCTTGGCACACCCTTCATGTACAGTGGCGGAAAAAATTAAGGCAAAACTCATTGGCGTCTGAATGCGGCATACACTGGAACTAATTGAAATCGCTTTTCCTTCGACAACTTGACAACATTGAGACAGCATATGGAAACCGGGAATATTCAAACTCTCTATGAATTGATATCGATTTTACTCGTCATGTAAATAGTCATACTAATAAGGTTTACGTTCGCGAGATCGTCTGGGAGTTATAAACGTGATGAGCTTGCTTCGACCCGCACCCAGTCGAGGTTCTGAATTCGTAGTTGATTATATAGAGATGCTTACCATATTTTTTTAGAGCTTTGGACCGTTTAAACAAATTTATTGGTTGAAACTTAAGAAACAATACGACGAAAGCATTATTTGTTGGGACATAAAAATTTTTAATCCTCCAGATCAAATTCTCTAACAATAAAATGTATTTCCGCGTGCAGGGAATAGCTGTGGATGAACATCGTTTTAATAGGCCTCAAACTACTTCCGAGAAATATGATGCATTGCAATTAACATTTTAGCGAAATATCATGTGAATTTCAAGTTAAAGTATGGGAAATCTGGTAGAATAGAATGGTTTCCATGAGGAGAAAATTTTTCTTTACAAGCATTTCCAATACCTTAAAACCCTACGTAAGTTTCCGCCCTTGTGCATTCAGGTCATCCCAAACACTTCAATTTCTTTATTCCTCCGAACGTAATATCATTTACTTTCTGAAAACTACTTTTAAAAAGATAGAGCATTTTATTTGGTCCAGTTTTTAAAGGAAACATTAAAATTCCCATTTTTCGTTGTATAGTAAGAACCACTGGACGCTGCTTTCTCTTGATCGATGAAATAACCTAGAGGGAGAACGTTCGTCTGCGGCCAAGAATGCCTGGGGTTCAAATCCTGGCGTGGCCTCTTTTAGTGCCTTTATCTACGCGAATCTACGCGAAGTGACTTTATTGCAGCCGAAACTTCGCAGGAATCCGCGGAAGGCCCAGGGAATGGATATTGACCTCAACCATGAGTGTGTGATTTTACGCATATTTGGGCTTTGTAAAAGAATCAGAGCGGTCTCCTTGGTCGTCGAATGAGATGTTTACTTCCCATTCTCGGGTACTCGGCCCCATTGGATTTCTACGTCCTGCCTGTTGTATGGTGCTCATATCCACTCATTTGCCAATTTACCACTCAATGAAAAGCTATTCATGAAGGAGGGAACAGACCGGATCTCTGATTGTGTCAGTTACTCGATTTAGTGATCTTACCTGATGCTACATTCGCCTTTAAATTACTTTGAAATGATTTAGTAAAGAGGGAAATTATTTTTATTAGGAATTAGAGTTTGGTTCTATATGCCGAACTTGTAAATACCGATTACTTATCTGAGTGAGAGACCAAAGAAGTGTGGAATTCTCTTCAAAATACCTTTAAAACGGTTTTTGAAGATTTCCCAGCATTGTTTTCTAGGTTTGCTATGAACAATATATTAGCCGTGTAGTTCAACAGTTCAACTTTTCGGATGGAGGATAATACTTAGAGGATAAGTTAAATTAATGAATCACTTAAATACCTTTTGACATATTCGCAGTGAAAAATGTTTGGCTAAACTTATGCAGTTAAATTTTAAGAGGAGCACTTTTATACCCACGCGTAAGTAATACTCCGACAAAAATGCATCGCGTATTTCCCCCTATGAAAGTGATAAAATACTAAAAATAATCTTTTTCCATGTAGCGACTAAGCAGTAATTAGATATTTTCCCTATTGTCATTTGTATACTCCTCATAAATCCGCAGAGTAGTCAATGGAGTACAAATTAGGAATGTGCACCATCAAAGATTATACGATTGCTACGTCCCTAAAGAATCTATTTCTCTTCAAATGTGTCGTAATATTACTGCTTCAATGGAAGTTAAAGTTGTGAGTGCCGCCACATGACGATATCAAAAGACTTTTTACAGGGTCATAAATTTCATCTCTTAGTAGTAATGTATTTTAACGGATGTTGAAAAGGGACACTATAATGCAACGAGTGGAAAAGGGAAAAATATGCGTAATTCTCTAAATTTGAGTTATGTGTGCACATGATCACAGCAATTGATCATCAAGAAATATGCTGGTATTTACATAAAGAGTGTGGATGTTTATTAGCCTTATAATCAATCCATCCCCTCCATTCTCGATTTCCTGACCAAGTCTTTGTGACATGGAGTTGTCCACATTTTGGCCTCCTCTTACTGGCTTCATTTCCCATTCTTCCTCCACGATTTTCCTCATTGCATCTTAATTCTGGGTTGTTTCGTTTGAGGGGGTCGAAAAACGTTTTTTTCTGGCATTGTCCTCATAATGAACGCTGCGCTCCGTGCAGCCCGCTCCATCTATGTTACATGATTTGTTTTGAACCATCTCCTAAAATTTTGACATTTGTGAACTCGCAAGTATTCCTAGTTGCGGACGAAAAATGAATATTGATAAACATTTGAATAAACATAGTTCTTATTATAGTGGACAAAAATTTAATGATTTTGGTTTGATAGTAGTGAGAAATAGGTTTTTTTACTTTTAAACACCAAATAAAAGTTCAGTGGGTGAAAGTCGAAGGCGCAACACCTCTTCGGGTAATTTTTCGACGGATGTTTTTGCCTTTTACAAACCTACTATCCGATTCCTCCACCTGGGAGAAAAATGAGGCATACTTAAGGGCTAATAAGATCTTTTTTCCCCCAAGAATTTAGGGAGAGGCCGCTAAAACTTTGAACAATGTCTCTGCTTGCGCTGTCCGCTCTGCTTGTTCATCTATCGACGCTCGTCTCCATGAAGCAGTCATCAGTAAACCTTAGCCAAGTTCCGGGTGGTGATGGTCGGGGTGGTTTGTTGTTGTGAATAAGGCACAGGTTTCAAATTCTCGCTGCACCAGAAATAAAAGGCTCGTCGCGCTTCGAAAACATCGGAATCACCCGTCAAATATTGTAAAGGGCGTAAGAGAAGTCAAATACCACTTCTTTACTGTGAGTTAAACGACTGGCGTCCGAAACATTATCTATGGCAGAAAAGGTATCGCCCGCAACACAAGGGGAAAGTAAACTCTTATTAAAGGCATACTATTTCCCAAATCAATATAATGCGGCCTTCATACCATCCAATTTTGAATGGATTAGTATTGGTGGAGCTTTGTATCGACACAGGGGAACCTCTAGGGATCCTCAAAAGTCCTCCAAGATTGCTCTTTGCTTTAACTCAGACTTATGGTAGTTGGCCTCCAAACCCATGCATAAGGGGAACTAATGGCGTTTGATTGGAATGGTCTGGGCTGATGAGGGGTAATCCGAGAACTACTTCTTTCTTTTTTTATTCTCAGGAGAGTGGTGTGCTTTTTCCTATCCTTATAGTTATTTTAAACGTTCGTATACAATACCACCACTCATTTCAAAAGTAACTTAGTTCATAGTAACGCATACGGACGCAAATAAATTCACCGCAAGGATACGGAATATCATCTTAAATTCACCTAGACATAAGAAAGTTTAGTAGTTGTTACTGGGTTGCAAACCTGAATCGCAATCATGGTTCTTCATGATAACATTGTTCGAGTACGCTCATGATTTCGGAAACGCGATCGTCATCAAGAAAGACCCAGTGCTACATAGCAGTGGAGTGCGCTCCAAGGACCTTGAGCATTGCCCTACTAACGCGGCTTGCCTTTTGGATGACGATAACGACCATAAAAAGAAAAGAACCGTGACCCCACCCCTGGTCGAGACATTGTTGAGTTTTTCATTCAATTTCTGGTCAAGTAAATTGATTTTTATTAGGCAAATTTTATCTCTTTTTTATTTAAAAAAATTCATATTATCAGCCAGTCATTGCAGCTACACATTACATTCATTCATATCACCAACATGAGAAAACGTATATAAAAACTCATTTGTGTTCATTACAAATCGAACACGGACCACTCTTTAGCTAGCCAAATACATCTGACAGCTACAACATTAACCGTTACCTATTTATTTATTTCATTAATAACATTTTACTCCAAACTGAAGTCTTTTAAAAGGCTTTTCTGTTAATTTTAAATGTGCGGCGAAATTATAGCTAAGCATATAACATATTATGCAGTCAGACGTAATAGAGTTGTTTATCCATAACTGCACCTAATTTTGGTAAACTTTTCGGAATGTTTATTCGTATATCCTGCAGTTACTAGATAAAGCTTAACAGAGGACCGCTCGTCACCAAGCTTCCTGTGATAAAATGAAAGAAATATCGGGAAAAAATGCCTAGATTATTCGATATCGATGCGAGCACATTTGTTTTTATTTCTTGAAATTATATATATTTACGTATGTTTTCATAGTTTAATCCCATTCTGAGAAACTAAAAACGGATTTATATTGGGTCAAGAACGATTCATTAATAAATATCCGTTTTGAATTTAATAAATATCCGTCTAAGGAACTTCGTCAATCTACAAATGGAAAATCGTGAACAATTTCATCACGTAGACTATACTTATTTTAATTAAATCTTTTTTGTATCGACATTTGGTGCGGATAAATTTCGATTTATATCATTTCAGTGAAAAAGACACAGTACACGTCATTCATAAAGATTCTCGGAAAGTCGACCTTGGTGGTAGAAGATGAATATTTCAACATATACACCGAATTGGGTGGGATAGTGAATATTTTTTATGACCAGTCTTTCTGTATAAATGATATCATTCGACGTAAGAACCATGCTGATATAAACACAGCGATACACCGCGACTGAATGTGCGAATAATATGAGAAGAAAGCTCGAAAATGAGGCGATTGATGACTAAGTTTTACGCTCCAGCAAATGTGAGTTCCATTGCGGATTTCAAATATTTGCGGTAGACGATGTTTTCCTCAGTGTTGCCAGTCTTTCGAGTGTGTACTGCTCCTATAAGTTCCCAAAAATGCCGCATTCTGGCGCGCGAAAAATTTTGCGTTAATTTCTTCCGCCACTGTACATATTTAAATTTCTGATAAAATTTTGTCCTTGGGTATATCACCCCATTTAAGGTTAAGAATAAATAGAGTTATATTTGTTCATTGTCATCAAGTCATTGTTCAAGTATATTATTTGAATAAAATATTGTCTAAATATTCAGAAAAGGTTCAGAATGTTCAGATGTGGTTGTGGTTAGTTTTTAAACGTCTGATTAACGTTTAATAGATATTTGTAATGTAACTATTTCTATCTCATGTCTTTTCCTGTCTCTATGGCTTTGTCACTGTGCATTTGCCCATTTTTGATGTTTCTGTTTATATTTTATTCTATCAAAAGATCCATTCCAATGTATTTATTAGAAAATATATATATTAGGGAAAATATGAAGTACTCCTCCTGAAGTACTGAAGTACTACTCCTGAAGATTACTCTTAAAAGTGTACTGTGTCGATGTATTCTCTCACTTGAAATATGGCATAATGTTTTGGGGCATTTCCCTTCATGCTCAAAGAGTTTTTGTACTCCAAAAAAGGGCACTGAGATATATGTTTAAGCTATCTCCTCACATATCATTTAAAAACTACTTTATTATTATCATTATGCATTCTACCGGTAAAGGTAGGTTTTGTTGAATGTCAGAGAATCCGCTCCCGGCCTTTTACACATTCCGGGGCCTACCTCCCTCTAATATATCCTCTTTTGCCTCTGCATAAGATCTACCCTTCTTCATCCCGTCCATGAAACCTATTCTCTTTCTTCAACTTTCCCGCTTGCTCAACATCCTTCCCTCTATCACACTCTTCAGCAACCCCTCACCCTTTATTTCATCCTCCAGCCATCTACCCTGCCTTTCCTGGATTTCATTCCTAAGCTTCCTTTCCTCGCCCACCATATCCAGCACTTCATTGTTAGTCTTCCTTTCCGTCCATCTAACCTTCTCCATTCTTCTCCACATCCACATCTCAAACGCCTGCAGCCTATTCTCGTCCTCCTTTCTCAGGGTTTACGTTTCTGCCCCATACAACGCTACGCTCCATATCAAACTCTTCACCAGCCTCTTCTTCACATCCTTACCCAGTGTCCCCATCATCAGCTCTCTTATATTACTAAACGCCTCCTTAGCTAGCTCTATTCTCTTCTGTATGTCTTTACTACTATGCCCATTTTCCTCTAGTGTGCTACCTAAGTAATTACATAAACTGTTCTACTTGCTCTTGTTTGTGTCCTCCACCTTTAATCATAAGCTTCTCTTTCTTTGTCCTATAGAATCTCATTACTTTGTTTTCTTATGATTTTTCTTCATTCCGAATATCACTATTTTATTAATTACAAAATTTTAACACTCCCTAGTATTTAAATTCATGTGTGTGCGTGTTTTGTTAAAGAAAACCAGAGCAAATTTATAACCACAGCAGAGATTCATAACCATGGAACTAGACATAAAAATAACTTGTTTATAAACAGACATAATCTGAGTCTTTACTGTAAAAGCCCCCAGGATATGTGTGCCACTTTATTCAGTGATCTACCATGGAAAATTAAAACCTGTGACTCGATTGTAAGTTTTAAGTCTTCTCTCAAAGTGTATCTTCTAGCAAATGGTTTCAAAACATCAAAGAATTTTTAAACATGTAACCAAGGAAATTTCTAGTCTTTAGCTTCATGAATTACTGTAATTTTGGTAATAAAGTGACGTCACTTGTCCCATATCCCATATCCCGTCCCATATCATGTAATATGATCGCAGGATAAATAATAAATTTTTATTATTGTTATATTGTTACAGCTTCAAACATGCTGTGGCAGGGATGCCTGTCTCCACTTTCCTGCGGAAAAGCGGTCCAATAGGTCGAGGTGCATGTGGGTGGAGAGGTCCATAGATGGAAAATACCACAGATATATTATATATTGAGTGGGAACTTAGTGCTAAAAACTGGATGTTAATTCTTGAGAGCTTTAGAAAAAACTTCTCAGGTGACACCACCCCTGAGGAGTCAGAACTTTGGCATACGGAGAAGATTCTTGCTGGCGTTTGTGGCACTCCGAGATGTAGCATCCAGAGGAAGAGTTGCATGGACTATGGCTGTTGTGTGTTTTTCTGCTGATATCAAATGTTTTCTCGCTTTAAAGAGTTGAGCCGTGCCTCACTCAGAGGGTGTCGATAGAGCAGCTAGGCGGGTGGTGTAATCTTCCGCCAAAGTACCAGTCAATATACCGGTCAATGGGGGCCTCTGACACCTAGGGGCGAATGAGCCCACGATATATTCAGCGGTGTTCTCCCGCGAGCGACGGGCATTTTTGGTGAGGCTCTCGTCGAGTGTTTGACGCCAACGGAGCTGCTCCCGAGAGACGGACCCACGGCGCGCCGGCGCCTCTTGAATACCACCGCTATCTCCACAGCCAAGGTAGCAACATACCAAACCTCCTATCCTCCCCGTCCTCTTGAGTCTTCTTTGCTTGTTTGCTTTCCTTTGAGCCGGTCACAATTCGGGGGACTATTATTCGGGGGGTACGTTTATTTTCATTGAAGTTAATGAATTAAATTTCTTTGGACCAGTCTTCTTTCTACATTTTACCGCCACCGCACTCCCTGGGACCGTACGTACGATTCAGAGTCTCTCATAAACAGGTGATAATTTCTGGTCATTGTAAGACCAAAGTACTTGCTGGCTTTCGGGGTAGCTTCCGCGTTGTGTCTTCATTGAAGACGACAGTTTGGGCGAGCGTTCCAGATCGCTTCCTGGGAGAAGAAAAAGAACCCTTGCATCCGGCCATTCTAGCTATATACGCAGTAAATCAATTACTTCAAAGAAAATTTCATGACTAACTCAGCCCTGCTATGATCAAGAAATATCTCCATTCGCCATCCTATATATCAAAGCTGTAGCAATACACGACAACGCGCCAAAGCTTTGTTAGATTTGAGGATTCTTTCTTCCAAGGGACTGCAGGCAAAAGAAAACAGCGCGAAAAATACGGAAGGAAAATCATGAGATAACGAAATAAATGAATTTTTTAAAAAGAATTTGAAGGCGAGGGTGGTATTTAAAGGAGGATAGAGAAGTGAATCGGAGAGCATGGGCACAGTGTAAAATAATTCTATTCGGCAGCAATTTACAGTTAAATATTATACTTGCACATATTTTCAGACTTAACAACTATCTAAAAAGAAGAGTAGCCTTCCTATTATGAATTCTTTATATATCACGGATAGGAATCTGAAGGGGACAGTAGTTTTAAGCATTTCCCAAACCGTAGTTTCAAGTGTTAAAGGCACGGATAATAATATTCTCTATAGTCCATGATTGAAGGAATACCAAACTTTCATTATAATGTCTTAACGTTGGAAGGAATCACTTGAGGAATTTTATTATTCATAATGTAGCGGAAATGGGCGTTGAATCATACTAAAGCGGAACCAGACGCCTTTATAACTTACCGTCATACATTTTACAAGAACCCACCGTTAGATGCAATTCAGGTGACATATGCTGATCTTCCGCATATCTTTAATAAAGGCGGAGGACAACCCAGGCGAGAGGAAGGAGGAAGGAAGAGGGGTGAGGCCAAAGAAATTGCGGATGTAATGAAATGTTCAAGGGGGAAAGGAAGGGCTGGATTCATCTTAAAAATTTTCTAGAGAGCCACTAGAAAATACATCCACAGGAAGAAGGAATTCGGAGGAACCAGGAAGTGTGAACTAGAAGAGAGAAAGAAGTTTACGTCTTTCCAGGGTTTGTTCCCCTCAGGGAATCAAAGTGGCGAACGAGATGAGAAAGATGACCCCTATGTGGCTATTCAAGCATGTCGTGAGACGATATTGGCCACGTTTTTTTCTCTCGAGATTAGAAGGAGTTTAGTGACATGAAAGGAGGCGTCGACAATTTGCTGAAAATTAATAACGGGTAATGGTAATGGTAATAAGTAATTGATAACGAGTAACGGGTAATAAACGTGTGTAAGAATTTAAGATCACTGTTTCGCAAAGGCGATCGGTCCCTATGCTTAAGGTAGTTTGAGCGGAATATCATTTTACCTAGAAATCAATGAATTTGGTCTCATTTTAAAGAAAACTATGTCACCCTTCCCTCAACATTTTAAAAAATCAGCCCCATACCACATTCCTTTTCGAGATATTTGCCAACAAATGCCATCTCTTTTACATGGGAAATGGTGCGCGTATGCACTCCAGAGAGACCTTATATTTAAAATGAGGCATTTCCTACACTTAGATCTCGTCAAATAATGAACAGTGTGCAGTTTGTGTGATTTTTCAACTATGTTCGAAAATTGATCAAATTTTCACCGCAGTAAATTCTTCGGGATCATAATGAACCTTCCGTTTTGATGGAGTTTCAAGCGTTCCGCGTGAAAAAAAATGAGTCAAGTTAACGACTTATGTAGATATTTTCATTTGATTACTTACACTTTCTGTCATGCAAAACGATTTTATTGCACCATAAATAATGTAATATTTCATTTGAGTGTGTCACAGTTGGTGGAATTAAAACGTTAATTGCATATGGTCTCTATTGTGATTGGGGAACTATCTCGCTCGTGCTACCTTACGCACTTCATCTCAAAGATGTTCCGTTGTCGAGAGAAGACGTGAGGTGAACAATCGATATCAGACTATGAATCGAGGATGAGATAATAATGGAAGGCGGGTTCACACGCGGAAGCCACTTCCACGACTGTAGCCTTGCAAGTCGATAACAGTCGACACTTCGCAATGTAAGCATTCGATGAGTGAAGCCAAGCTGACCACTTTACCCCGAGATTGGTGCTACTTTCCCCATTTTTGTCCCAGTCCCAAACTGTTACTTCATCTTTCATGTGTGCAGCTGTGAGTCGCCACAATATGAACAAAATATATCCTGTCGTATAAGCGTTTCGCCATAGCAACGATGGTAATGAGATCCGTTAAGACGGGTTAACACAAAGAAGTCACCTACATGACAATAGCCTAACAGGTCGCTAACAAGCGACACTTCGATGTGTAAGCACGGACTTCCATGGAAATAGGGGTCGATAGTGGTGGTAATGGACCGTGGTTCGCACTTGCAGAGAAAAGAGACTGGTTTCAATTTTGCCCGCAAGTAGCATATCGATTCTGCGATAAAATTATATCGCATCCGGCGGAATCTTGGTCACATGACTGCAAACAGAGATTAAATAAATACTTATATAAATTAAATGTGCAAACAACAAATAATTTAGTAGGAAGAGGACTAATTGTTGCTTATGTAAATTTTTATTTGTAACTAGCAAAAGTACCCGTTGAATTCAACGGGGGGTGAAAGAAAGATAGGGCATATAGGTTGTAGGAACGAGTCACTCATGAGGTGTATGTTTTTTCTAGGCAAATCAGCTATAATTTTAGTTTTATTTTTTGATTCAGCAGATGAAAACCGCATTATATTATGCTAACCGAGTTTCGACATTCTTTTGCAGTAACATATAGGAATTAAACTACAGGCCATCTGCATTCGAGAGGCTAGTCGCATTAATATAACATCATGGCATTCTCCTGTTTTATATAATTTTAGTTTTATTTTTTAATTCAGCAGATGAAAACCGCATTACATTATGTTTACCGAGTTTTAACATTCTTTTTCAGTAACATATGGAAACTAAACTTCAGGCCATTTGCATTCCAGAGGCTTTCCACATTAATATAACATCGTGGCATTCGCCGGTTTTACATGGGTCCAACTCAAATTAGTCCACTTGAAATGAATTTTGCCAATTTTAGGCAAAAATATCCCTGAAAATATCGTAATCAGCAACATTTCAGATTTCAGGCGTAGATTTCCACTGTAATACCTGTCTCTAGATATAAAACCCAGCCTCCATTGTAAAGGTCCCATTTCCTGTCTAAAGCTAATGCTAATTTCACGGTTACCAAGGAAATATCCTATTGCTGACAGAAGTAAAATTCATGATTTTGACGTTACAAACGCGATTTATAGGTAAATTTCATTCGTATAAGAAAATTGAATGAAAGAATAAGAAATCGCAATCTTCTGTTCATCTAATGGCGAAAACTATAGCCTTCTATCTTTAGTGGAACTGATTAAAATATGCAAAAAGAGAAACCTCTGCACTTGGACCAAAATATTTAGACTTGAGTTTTTCAGACACATAAGCCACCAGACGGCCCAATACGCTGCCCTTGGGGCCCAGTGGCCTTCCTTATAGTCCCAATTTTCTTAAAAAAGCTTTACTGATCCCACATGTGAAAATTTCACTAAAATCGGTTCACTCGTTCAATATTTATGAGGCTTTTAAGACAGCATTTTTTTGGACCCTTGTGCCCTCTGGGGCCCCAGCATGACTTACGACCCTATGATTGATGTGCATTCAGTATTGGTATATTTTACGTGTTTCTAATACAGGCAAGAATTATCTTCCAGGGCCAAATTTTGGCAATGAAAGGACCCTTTTGAAGGTCTTCTAGGGCCCCAAGACCCTTGTTCTATAGCTTATGCGTGAACCAGATATATTAAGTATCTTTCTGCTAAGTTTTGTTTCAATCGACTCGGTAGTTTATGAGTGATTGAGTAACAGACAGACAGACACCACTAGAATTTTAAATATTAGTAAGATTGAAAATATTTTAAATGCGAAAGAACCCCATAGGTAAGATTTAACACTTATCTCATATTTGATAGTTATTATCATTGTCATAATTCTAATACCTGATACGATGTAATTATGCACAATTAAGGTAATTTAGCGAATCCACGAATGCCTATTGGACTCAAATAGGCTCTAAAAAAGCACCGGTATTGTCAAATTTAAATGATTTTTGTAATTACCGTTCTCATTGTTAACTTCCGTTATCCATTTTTTAGGAAAAAGTCGGAAGTAATGTGCACGCAGAACGATTCCTTGCAAGTGGCGATACGATACGAGATATTGCTACACTCGCTATACTTCTGTATGAGTCAACTTCCATGTGTAAACCCACCTTACTGTGAGTGAGCAGTAAGAAAATGCGACTTAAACCACGTTTCAAATTTCGAGATCAGAAGGATATAAGTGTTATCAAAGGATGCGTTGACTTGTAGCAAAAAATCAATGTCGGGAACCCCGTTTAAGAACGTAGAGAAAAGAAAGAAGGTTGGTAGAAATAGTAATAAATTCAGTACGTCATATAAAAAACGAAGATCAATCAAAGGAAAGCTAAAGAAATGAGTTGAGCGCGGAAAATAATCATCGGACTTTTTGCCAAATTGGGGTCATTGCTGTTTTAAGAGCGAATCTTCTAAATGGTGAAATCTAATAGAACTTTTCAAAAATCTTTTTGCTGGAGAAATTTTTGGACTTCTTAGACGTATCGGGACTTTTCCACGGCTTATAATTTAAATGACATATTTTTAGCATTTACTCTTAATTAGTCCTGATTCTATCTGAATATTAGCAGCAAAGTAAAGATAAATCGACCGTTATGAACTCTTGCTTAAATGATCTACCACATTGTTTCTCAACCGATTCACCAATTATCCCTCGTGATCAACAAATGAGAGTGTAATGTACCTCTAAATTTATTTACATGTATGTGTCCAAAAATTTCGAAAGAAAAAAGTAACTACTGCTCCGGTTAGCATTTTATTTTTTATAGTTTTATTGTCTTCCGTAGAAGTATTATTGACATTTCGGCAGCCGAACGTTAGTAGACTAGTATGAATCGCCACATGAAGGCACGACAGACCCCAACTTCGCATGAGGACTTGGACCCGGGATCTCAAGCGCCGCATCCGATATGTTGAAGTGGCATATAATTATAATTCGTTGATAAAAACTTTTAATATTGCAAAAAAGTCTAAAAATATAAGTCAAAGACATTTTTGAAGTAAGTAGTATATTAATTCAACCAAGAACGTCAGGCTTCCTTCATAAAAAAATATATTTCCCGGAGTCATATTGACCCCTGTTGGTACTTATTGACATGCCGCAAACTCCGGTACTTCTAGTGTCAGTAGATGCGCCCGTGCCCATATCCAATACGTTGACTCCTTATGGAAAAGTCACTGCGTGGACAAATTCGTTCTATGATCTTAAATTTTTTAATTTTCAAAATTTAAAAAAAGTACTCTACCGGTAAAGGTAGGTTTTATTGAATGTCAGAGAATATCCTTCCGGTTTTCTACACTTACAGGAGCCTATCCCTCTCTAGTAGATCTTTTTTCGCCTCAGCATACGATCTACCTATTGGTACTAATTAGCATGCCGATAAGTTCGGTAGTCCTAGTGTTAAAGATGCTCCGGTACACATGTCGAAAATGTTGATTCCTTATGGAAAAGTCACTGCGTGGACAAATTGCAGCCAGTGTCGAAGATTGGATTCGAATTTACGACCATAGGCTCGACTGGTTTGCGCAACAACCATTGTAATAACGCTCGCCCTTGACTGTCGTATTCTAAGACACGAAACAAGCTTGAATTTAATCAAGAATATATATAAATTGCTAATTTTACATACATACGTACCAATCACGCCGTTCCCTTACAGGGTAGGCAGAGACACTTAGTTCCACTCATAAATACATATTTGTACACCTAACTCTGCTTCAATAATTTCCTCCATACTGACCTATCCTTGCAAACCTCTTTTGCCTCATTTACCCCCATACACTGCTTCATGCACGCCTTCCTGTTTTTAAGACTCATAATATTCCTCATCCCAAGAAATTCTTCGACCATATTCAACCACAACTTTCTCGGCCTATCTCTAACCATTCATTTCACTCTAATATATCTGTTTCGTTATTCGACTTTCATTCATTCTCTTAACATGGCCAAACCAACGAAGCACACTCATTTCATATATGTTCATTACAGGAGGATCTAACCCACATTCATTTATTACCCACTCATTCCTGACCCTATCCATCCTAGTTTTGCCGCAAACACTTCTCAGATAACTCATACACTCGTCGTTTAGTCTACTCTTATGTCTATCCTGACCTACCCATGTTTCACTACCATACAACAAAGTGGGGAGAAGTACAATTTTGTACTCGGCAATTTTCGCTTCCTTAGACTGGCATTCCATTTTTTCTCCAGAGAGACATTATTTAAAAAATGAGGAATTTCTAAAACCCATAACCATGTTTCACTACCATACAACAAAGTGGGGAGAAGTACACGGCGATTTTCACTTCCTAAGGAGAGTAAATTATATGTGGAATTTACAAAGTATATTATTTATTTGTGTCGCGGAGGACGACTTGTTGTAAAATATTTTAAATATTTAAATATACGCCGAGCGTTTTTTGTCGAAAGAGAACAATGTATACTCACTCTAATACTGCTTCAATAATTTCCTCCCCACTGATCTATCCTTGCAAACCTCTTTTGCCTCATTTACCCCCATACACTGCTTCATATACGCCCTCCTGTTTTTAAGACTCCTAATATTCCTCCTCCTAAGAATTTCCTCAACCACATTCAACCACAACCTTCTCGGCCTACCTCTACCTCTCACACCATTCATTTCAATCATATGTATCTGTTTTGTTATTCGACTCTCATCCATTCTCTCAACATGACCAAACCAGCGAAGCACACTCCTTTCATATATGTCCATTACTGGAGCGCTACTTTTACAATCAAGAAAAATATTCATGGCTTTCAGACATAAGTTTGGGAGGATCTAGTAAAATTCCAACGCCTATAGACATTTAAAGAGAGAAAATATCTGTAAGCGAAAAGTTATAATGTAATCGCTTTTCGTTCCTGGAAAAAAATACTTATAACGAATATCCAAAAGGCCAATTTGTAGGTTAAAACAAAAAGAAAATTCGTCGTCGAATAAAGAGTTTCGTAAATAACTTTTTTTTCCTTGAGCTACTTGACCAAATACCAAGATATTTCCTTAAATGATGCTATAAAAGCCTTTTTGGAAGCTCGTTAGGTTGAAAATTCTCTCGCAGAGATACATATTTTTTCCTGAAATACGGTTAAAACACTTCCTTCTTTTAGGTAATTATAAGGACTTAATTAATATACATGTCGTGCGGAAGGGTACAAGACTTTCGAATGGAATCTCCCAAAAATGCCTCGGGCAAGTTGAGAGGGGGGGGGGGGGATTTTCCACGGTGAAAATGAAAGAATTAGTATTTCTGAGAAAGTTTGGCGGGTCGGTGGAGAGGGAGGGCATCCAGAAGAGAGGGGAGGGGGAGACTCCATGTCACCAGGGGAGTTCGGAGCGATAATTAGCCCCGATTTATTAATTTATATCCAAAGGTCCATTAACCAGCGGCGTTTAGTCAAGAAATAAAAGCGGAGACTCTTTCTGTGAAGGCGGAAACTCGAGTTGATTTAAATTAACTTTCAGCGTAAACATGAACGTCGAGGGAAAGGCACAAAATGACAAAATTTAGGGTCACAATCGTCCATTTTTTAAAACACTACCAGGATAACCTAACGAACAAAAGTAATTAATAAATAATTCATCTTGACATTATCTAGTTTGAGTCCACCTGGTGTGTTCTTTGAATAAGGTTCGTCGTTCTATGACCTTAAATGTTTTTAATTTTCAAATTTTTAAAAACATTTTACCGGTAAAGGTAGGTTTTATTGAATGTCAGAGAATTTCCTCCCGGTTCTCTACAAATTTCAGGGGCCTATCTCCCTCTAGTACAGTCAAACCTCCCTTAACGGACTCCTCCAAATAGCGGGGACGACCTAAAATCGGACAGTTTTTCAATCCCCGGCAGTAAAACACGGAGACGTATGGAACTAATACCTCCAAATAGCGGACACTCAATAACGGACGCGGACAGCTTGAAAGAAACGTTTTTCCTTCTATCACCTCCATTAACGGACACTCGCGACGAGATATTCTGTAAAATGTCTCCTCTCCGGAACAATAGACCTGATTTCTTGAAGGAACTTGGGAACTTTTCCTGACCAAAGCTTATCTTAGCAATTCGGGTTCAATCTATTGTCCGTCAACGAGTTAGTAATCTTGCCCGTTCCCCTTCCCCTCGTGACAAACCATGATAAACCTTTTTGCTGCAGGATAATTTCTATCACTGTAATTTATCTATTTTTAACTCTAAAAGGCATCTAGTGTCTCTTTCCTAGGTGCCACGTTATCAACTGTTGATTTGTTGGTGATGTGCTACTAGCTTCTCTATGAAACGAACGAATGTATCATGATTTAATTCCATATTTTTTGTTAAAATGTGTAATTTTTCAATATTAAGGCATAAAATATAAACGAATGTATCATGATTTAATTTTATATTTTTTGTTAAAATGTGTAATTTTTCAATATTAAGACATAAAAGATAAACGAATGTATCATGATTTAATTTCATATTTTTTGTTAAAATGTGTAATTTTTCAATATTAAGACATAAAAGATAAACGAATGTATCATGATTTAATTCCATATTTTTTGTTAAAATGTGTAGTTTTTCAATATTAAGACATAAAAGATAAATGAAATATATTAACGCCGTAATACTTTTATGTACCGGCGTAGTTACTGCATAGAGAAACGTGTCGTAATTTCGTTCCCCTCTGAACAGCGGACACCTCTCAATAACTGACGATTTTTCCGGGCCCAAACGCGTACGCTATTGGGAGGGTTTGACTGCATATCCTTTTTCGTCTCAGCTTACGATCTTCTCTTCTTCATCCTGTTCATGAAACCTATTCACCTTCTTCCCCTTCCCAGCTTCCCCAACTTCGTTCCCTCTATCACATTCTTGAGCAACTCCTTATTACATCCTCCAGCCAACTATTCTGCCGACCTTGAGTTGCGTTTTTCAGTCAAACGCAAAACCAACCGAAAATGGTGGAATAAAATGGCGTATCTTATATAAATTATAGTGTCCTACGATTCCTCTCGTATTCGTATTTTTCTTGTATCCATGCTTCGCATTGCCATTTTCTTTTATGATTGTGCTGAAAGCCAAAAATGTGAGGAATCTTCAGGCCGCACTAATATTTTACACAAAACCAAACATGGTTCGGCACTGTGTGCCATTATTTTATAACTTATTTAAGTTTACTAGTGCTTAAGGTAGTCCGAGCGAGATAGTTCCCTAGTCATAATAGAGACCATATTCGAATTATACGTTTTAATTACACCAGCTGTAGGACACATCAGTTAAATATTGCATTATTAATGGTGCAATAATATAGTTTTATATGACAGAAATTGTAAGTTAGTAACTGAAAATATCTAAATAAGTCTTTATCTCGACTCATTTTTTTCGCGTTGTGCGTTTGAAACGCCTTCAAAACGGAAGGTTTCTTGTGATACCTACCCAAGAACATACTGCGGTAAAAATATGATTAATTTTCAAATATAGTTGAGAAAACATACAAACTACACGCTGTTAGTTTTTTTACGAATTCTAAGTGTTACAAACACCTCATTTTGTTCATATTGTCTCTCTGGAGTGCATGCGCGTACCAACCATTTCCCATGTAAAAGGGCTGCTGGTATATTTTGGAAAATATCTCCGAAAGTAATGCGGTAAGGGGTAAAACTTTTGGTGTCATTCGATAGGTGAGATGTTTTTCTTTAAAATGAGACCTAATTCATTGATTTATAAGTAAAATGATTTTTCGCTCAAACTACCTTAAGCCCTGGTCGGCTTTTCGTTTTTCGGTGAAACGCAAAACCAACCGAAAATGGTGGAATGGAAAAACAATAGTGGAATAAAAGACGTGTCTTACATAGATAATAGTGTCCTACGAGTCCTTGTTCTTGCATTTATGTCACGCAGCGCCATTTAATTTAATGATGTTGCTGGAAGCCAAAAATGTGAGGAATTTTAAGGGCTGGTAGACACTTTCTTTGAGGAGAGAGAGCGAATAGGAGTTCTCTAAACCTCAAACCGTTAACGTCGCCTTTATGAGGGAAGATTGTGCGAGATGGAGAAAGGGTTCTTCAAATCCGTTAATTTTATAATTAATATCACGGGGGCGTCGTCTTTTCCTTACGGATCCTTAATCCGCTCTTCTCGTGTTACACGCCTTGGTGCGTTTCCCTTCCGACACTCTGCTTCCTCTATCCCTTTGGCGCCCCGCGCGTTTTTAGGGTGCGAGAGGGGAAGGGAGCAAATCGAAAACCCTGGGAAGGGGTACAAACGTCTCCGCTCTGAGCCGGGATACGCCTTCCCTTTTAAGAGACGAGAAGACGGAGGGAAAAAAATCGGGATTTTTTTTTAGATCGTCGTTTGGGGTTGTAGCGGGGAGTTGACTTTCCACCAAAACAAGGAGCACGCCGGCTTAGCTTCCTTTGTCTTGTGCCTCCGATCATGAAAGGGAGAGGAAGAAAAGGAAGACAAGAGACAAGCGGAGGACGCACGCACTCCCTTACCTTTTACCTTTCTCGTAAATTTTCCTCCTTCCCTCTATCCTCCCGAAAAAGCGTACAGCCCTTCTCCACCTTTTCCTCTAGGGAAGCATCAACGCGAAACGAAACTAACTTTATTTAAATCTTCTCACATTCCGATTGGCGTAAAACTGCGCTACTTTAGCTCCCTTTGGTTAAATATTTAGGTTAATCTATATGAAAGAAATCAATACAGCCGATTAATAAGTACTGGTAACCATTTGTATGCAGGATCTGGTAATCATATTATCGTTCTTGTTGCCAACTTCAAAAATACTCTCTTTTTAATTTTACATGCATACCAAGCACGCCGTTCCCTTCCGGGGTGGACACAGTCACAAAGTTTTACTCATAAATACATATTTGTACATCTAATTCTGCTTCAATAATTTCCTCCATACTGACCTATCCTTGCAATTACCTCTTTTGCCTTATTTACCCCCATACACTGCTTCATGCACGCCTTCCTGTTTTTAAGACTCCTAATATTCCTCCTCCTAAGAATTTCCTCAACCACATTCAACCACAACCTTCTCGGCCTACCTCTACCTCTCGTACCATTCATTTCACTCTGATATATGTTTCGTTATTCGACTCTCTTCCATTCTCTCAATAAGGCCAAACCAACGAAGCACACTTCTTTCATATATGTCCAATTACTGGAGCATCTAACCCACATTCATTTATTATCCACTCATTCCTGACCCTATTCGTCCTACTTTTTCCGCAAACACTCCTCAGATAACTTATACCCACGGCGTTTAGTCTACTCTTATGTCTATCCTGACATACCCATGTTTCACTACCATACAACAAAGTGGGGAGAAGTACACTTTCGTACACGGCAATTTATGCTTCCTTAGACACGCACTCATTCCTTCGAAAGAAGAGGTTCGGTACCTTCAATTTTCATCAACTAAAGTGCTATCTATGGCTATGAATAAGAAATAATGAAGAGTACGGAAGAGTGGAAGAGGAAAAAGCGACTTTAAAGGAAGACGAATAGACGCAACGCCAGCAAAAAGGCTTGACGTTTTGAACAACACCATTAGATTGATACTTAGATTGTCAGTTTGAGAAGATAAATCATAAAGGAACAAAAGTAATGAGATGCTTTTGGGGAAAGATTTGTAGTTATTGTTATCTGGCCCAGCAAAATAACATTGATACTGCAGATACGGTGAAGGAAACCTTCAAAACCTGGTGCTTGAGAGGGACGATGAAGATAAAATGGACGGACAAAATAAGAAATGATGAAGTGTACTGAGGAGTAGAAGAGGGAAGGGTCAAATGGAACACCACTTAGAAAAGAAGAGCCAGAAGAATCAGAGCCAGAAGCCAGCAGATGAGCCAGAAGGGCACACCGACCCTGGACCCTGGACATTGGACCCTGAGACACAATGGTTTTGTGAGGAACATGATTGAAGGTATAATATAGGGAAAAGCCCCCAGAGGAAGACCCAGGAATAAGTCCATGGACCAGATAAGGTGGAAAGTACATAGGAATACCAAGAGGTAAGGGGAAATAACATTAGATTGGGAAGGGTGGAGGGCTGCAGTCAACCAATCTTAGTATTGAACGACCAATGACGGTATTAAAGAAATCATTATAGCCAATGAATAAGTTCTGGCAACCATTTTTATGTAGCTGTTGGTCCATAACCATTGTTCTGGTAATCATATTATCACCTTCGTTGCCAACTTAAAAAATACTCTATCTTAAATCTTCATCAACTATAATGCTCTCTATTACGATGAATCGAGTTCTAAAGATGTCTCTGATCAGTTGAGAACAATATCAGCGCAGTTCCATCCTCTATTCTTCGGTTCGTAGAAATTGCTTTGGGACGTGTTGCTGACATCTTCCTGCCCTCTCACGGTGGAGCGATTTATATTCTACATCTACATACTACCCTGCGAGCCTCCACATGGGCTTGTGGCCGGGGGTGTTAGGACATTAGCTGTGTAAAGATGTATGGGATAAGGTTTTGGGAGGCGAAATGATGACGAGTATTATGGGAGTGTTTTAGTGGAGTTTAGCTCAGTGTCGCTTGTTGTGCGCGGAAAGAACGAGTTTTTGTACCGATCTAATCGGCAATGAATCTCTCTCATATAATCGCTTCTCTCAGACCTAGAGATGTAGTAAGGAGTCATGATAATATTCTCTGTGCTGCTCTGAAACACACCAGTTCTGAATTTTCCAAGTAACCTAAGCATAGTGTGTAGCCTCCGAGTATCTAGGGGCTCCCACCTTAAACCCTGTACAAGTTGTGAAACACTATATGTTCGCTCGTAGCAGTTTTTGACGAAGCGTGCAGCTTTTCTTTGTATTTTATTGATTTTTGTTGTTAAATGTTTGTGACCTGAGTATCAAATGCACGCGGCGTATTCGAGGTGTGTCCTAACCAGAGCAAAGTAGCATCTCTCTTACACATTTTCATCCGAGAACCTTCCTATTATACGCTAAACAAAGCCTAGGCTCTTCAATTATGTACCGCATATGTTTTGTAATTGTATTCCCCACGATAGATACGAATTTAAGGTAATTCGAAGACTTTTAACTGTATCTGAAGAATCGATATCTACTCCACCCACAGTGTTGATATGACATTTGTTTGATAACTTTCGCAGGAAGTGAAGTGTGGTGTATTTACTAAGGTTTAATTCTAACTCCCACTCCTTAAACCACGAAAGAACGTTGTAAAGGTGCGATTGCAGAACTTCTAAGTCCTCGCCCTCGCTTATTTTACGATCGATAACTGTATCGTCTCCAAATAATCTTAATATAATGCTCAAAATTACTGCTGTTTATGTGCTGATCAACGTGAATAGCGGCTTTGAATTCAAACTAACGCAGGAATTGTAAATGAAATAAATTGTACTCATACAATGCCTCGATGTTATCTGTGATGATTATGCATGAAAATAAGCTCATGGGGCTCTTATTGTATCTACCATACCTCAAATACAATTACAGCGCTGTAGTAATGCTGTTCAGAAATACACAATTGATGAGTACGCTTCTATCAATGGTCGTTCAATCCTAAGATTGGTTGACTGCAGCCCTCCACTCTTCCCTAACTAATGCTAGTTCCCTTACCCCCTGGTATATTATGGTATATCCCCGGGCCCCCCTGGTATACCCCCTGGTATCCCCCTGGTATACCCCCGGGCTCTTATTGTATCTACCATACCTCAAATACAATTACAGCGCTGTAGTAATGCTGTTCAGAAATACACAATTGATGAGTACGCTTCTATCAATGGTCGTTCAATCCTAAGATTGGTTGACTGCAGCCCTCCACTCTTCCCTAACTAATGCTAGTTCCCTTACCCCCTGGTATATTTCCCAATGCACTGTCCTCTTTTTTGATCTATGAACTTATTCCTGGGTCTTCCTCTGGGGATTTTTCCCTCTATTTTACCTTCAATTGTGCCCTTAACAATCCCACTGTGTCTCAGGGTGTGTCCAATCCATCTGACGCTTCTATATCCCTTGTATGCTTCTATATCCCACTAATATTGATTCTGTTTATTTATTCATTTATTTATGCCGTATAGATTACTTTCTGGGATCTTTTTTGTTTGGTATGTTTAAAAATAAATCACCAAAGTACCTGTATGATTTGTTCCTCAGTTGTTCCTTATTTTCTACAGTGTCCACTAGGTCTGATCCCAATCTGTTGTATTTCCTAGGTCATCGCACTACTTTTTATAGTAAGTCATTTCTTGTAACAGCTTGCCACGTATGGAACAACATGCCCACTCAAATTAAAAACTGCACATCTGTTAAAACATTTGAAATGAAATACCATGATTACTTACTTTCCCGGGAAAAACTGAATTTACTTTCTTTTTTGTCAAATTTGTTTCCATGTTATTATGGTTTCTTTGTTATTGAATAATTTTGTTATTTGTGAAGTATGGAACACATAAGTTTTTGTGCTGTGATAGATATCATCAATTTTTTTGTAATAATTATTTCGCCTGTAAACTGTATTCACTATAATTTGTTCTTACGGATTTTTTTTTCTGAACAATAATTTTTTTTCTTTCTTTCTCTTTCTTATATTCAAAAGTAAAAACTAAATAACTTCGCCTGCCTGTTAAGCGTTTCACGCGTTGGCGTATAGCTCGCATAGTAAGTTAAACTGATCTTAACTCTGAAGAAGTCAATCTTCGCGGATTCACGCGCAGAATTTCGAGCTTGTGATTGGCTGAATATCTCGCCTTCGCCTCCAAAGCGTTCAAGAAAACATTCCTTTATTCGGGAAAGGCCCAATTTCGTTCATCCCTCCTGTCGAGGCACACTTGTGCCCGACGGGGTCGAAAATGTAATTACTTCCGAAAGTCTGAGAGTCTTCTTGCTATTTCGCACGAGTAGGCGGGCGGAAGAACCTGGATGGGGTGGAGAGTCGAAGAGATTTGAAGCAAAGAAAGGGAAGTAAGAACGCAGAATAGCGACGGTGAGCTGATTTCTAGAGATGAGAGGACGAGAATAGAGGTTACAGAAGGAAAGATAGCTAATTCAAGCGTCTGACGTCGATAATCGACAAATAAATACATTTCAAGGTTTGTTAAGTTCGATTTCTTTTTTTTTCTACTTCTCCCCCCTTTGTTGTATGGTAGTGAAACATGGGTATGTCAGGATGGACATAAGAGTAGACTAAACGCCGTGAGTATGAGTTATCTGAGGAGTGTTTGCGGCAAAAGTAGCCTTGAGAATGGGTAAAGAGTCAGAACCCGAAACGTCGGCTGCCTATGAATTTCTTACCCAGTGGCGAGCCCGAGAAAGTAACACAAATGTTATTCGCCTGGAAAGTGTAAAATCATACATTTGATTTCTTTTGTTTACGGAAACTATTGAAGGAAAATGGACCACTTTAAATGTAAACCAGAAAATATTATGTTATCATAATTATAAAACGTTAATCGTCATAGACCTTTGAAGTTTTTCAGACTTCTTAGCAAATAACATAAAGTTTACATAACATTTAAAATTATATAAAAATAGTAATTATGATACATATTCCTCAATATATACAACTGCTTATTGGATATTCTATTGCTTCGGAGTTTACAAGAACTATTTCTTGGTGATGTATTACGGAGAAAGTTAACAAATGATAACAGAATAATAATATATGATACACAGTAAAATAAATCCAAGAGACATTATGATTGTGTACAATAATTTTTGGTCACACTACTTGCATTGTTCAGTTAACAATTTTTCCACGAATATATAATTAAATAATTTTCTTTTAACACAAGGTTCGGACTGGCATGTTTTTACATCGATAAGGGAGAGAATTCGACAGAGGCTTTATGGTGAATACGTAAAGGTTTTCATAGTATACAAAATGATAAAAATAATAATACGTGTTGCTCAAAATTCACACCAATATATTGGATATTCTATTGATATGAAATTTACAAGAATTCATTTGATGATATATACACGTTTTTTATGTATTTGATTTATGTATATTAATGGTTATTTATGCTGGTTTAAGTTGTGATTTTTAAATTTAAGTTAATTCGGTTTATTTTTGTATTTTTATTTTTCTGTAATTATATTTATATGGCCTTTATTTATTTGTCAAGGAATGAGTGCCTATCTAAGGAAGCGGAAATCGCCGTGTACGAAAGTGTACTTTTCCCCCCTTTGTTGTATGGTAGTGAAACATTGGTATGTCAGGATAGACATAAAGAGTAGACTAAACGCCGTGAGTATGAGCTATCTGAGGAGCGTTTGCGGTAAAAGTAGGATGGATAGAGTCAGGAATGAGTGGGTAATAAATGAACGTGGGTTAGATGCTCCAGTAATTGGACATATATGAAAGAAGTGTGCTTCGTTGGTTAGGCCATATTGAGAGAATGGAAGAGAGTCGAATAACGAAACAGATATATAAGAGTGAAATGAATAGGACGAGAGGTAGAGGTAGGCCGAGAAAGTTGTGGTCGAATGTGGTTGAGGAAATTCTTAGGAGGAGGAATATTAGGAGTCTTAAAAACAGGAGGGCGTGTATGAAGCAGTGTATGGGGTAAATGAGGCAAAAGAGGTTTGCAAGGATAGGTCAGTATGGAGGAAATTATTGACGCAGTGTTAGGTGCACAAATATGTATTTATGAGTGAAACATTTTGACTGTGCCTACCCCGGAAGGGATCGGCGTGCTTGGCATGTATCTATGTATTTATTTGTGTTGAATTTGATTCTATTATTGTTTGTTGTGGAGAGGGAACAAACATTATTAATAAAGTAGTGAACCAAGGGGCAAGTCACTCATGATTTATTATTAAAACAGTAATAAGTATCAGGAATCTTGCGTATCATTTGATTCCTTTCCGGCGTAAAATATTGGTATAATCATTCCTCGGACCTTCCACCAGGAGAGAAAATCGTTGGCCGGCTGAAACATCGCGAAGTTTTGTTAACTACCACCACCATCGTCTTAAGGGAATGCCAGTTGGTAACTTCTGCGTGCTTACATGCACGTGTGGCTCTGTTCAGGTGATCCAGAAGCGATAAAATAAGAGAGATACATTGCCGAACAAATATGTACAAAATCTTGTTCTTTCCGCGCACAATAAGTGATCACAATGAAAACTGAGCTCCATTAAATACACTCCCATAGTACACGTCACCATTTCACCTCCCAAAACCTTATCCCTTACATATTTACACGGCTGGTGTCCTAACACCTTCTGCCACTCGCACATGTGGCGGCTCGCAGGTTGGTATATAGATGCAGATGTACCTTATTGGCGGGCGCCAATTTTTTCCTTACCGTCTTAATTTTGAAGTCTTCTAATACTTCCTATTTAATGCTACGCGCTGAGCGAGGTGTGGGAATCCACGCTCCGCAAAATTCGAAACCCAGTGTTGGGAGTTTATGATGATCAAGTGGACGAATAGAATGAGAAATGGAGGAATAAAACGTGAAATGGAGAGTAAAATTATAATTTGGTCACAATTTCGCCTTATTAGTCACGTACCCCCGTGGAGGACATGTTTACTCTACGGACTCATCCGAAGGACACTACGCGAATGCCGGGACAAGCTAAAGACTCCAGCAATCTCTGCGACTACAAACAATAATAATTACCATCTTCATGCTAGCGACTTCTGCCCACGACTATTGCCAACTGAATTGGCCAGAATTTATGCCGCGATTTTTCCTTCGCCGGGGTGTGCTGCGTTTGAATCCCTCACCGCCGGGTCAATCGTGCTTTAACTGATATATTAGAGTGTTCACTATCAAGATTTTCAGTCCATGTTGACATAACGGGTGATCTAATTCGGTTCGCTTGGAAGTTTCAGATCGGTCCGAGTTCAGACCGATCTGGTAACGTAGTGTGTGTTATATGGTGCTACAATGCACAATTCAGTTTAGAGTATCCGGCGATATTTTGTGGAAATGCGCTACAGATAATATGATCTCAAAAGGAAAAGGTTTTTGTTCTCTTTCCACAGAGATAATTTTATTTTCCGACCTGGCTTCGACGTTAGCTATGTCGACAGCTCCTTGAAAATGTCAGAAAGGCACCTTGAAAATGACGAAATCGCTAATGTCGAAACCAGGCAGGAAAATAAAATTTTTTCTGTGGAAAGTGAACAAAAATCTTTTCATTTTGAGATCATGATATCTACAATACATAGTTTTACATAGTGTTACAATATTTGATAGCATTTGAAGCATTATGGACATCTGAAATGATAACTATTCCAAAATTCCTCTACCTTGCTCACGGAAAATCCAACTAATGATTCCGATCGAACATTATTAATTTTAGGATTTCACCTTTTCAAACCTTCAATGAGTGACACGGGGTGCAAATACGGCAGGTCTGCGATAAATATACAAACTGTTCGGGAAATACCGGCAGTGCACACAAACGGGGCGCAAAATTCCCGGGATTCGACTCCCTCATAACTCGGCAAGCTTCGGGACGACAGTGGGGGAATCGGATAAGGAAGGGGAAGATTGAAAGGGGGGGAATAGGTCGCAGGGGGTGGTTACTGGCGCTTGGGCGAGCGGGGATTGGGGGGGGGGGGAGGTCGACTCCGGGCGAGTAAGCCCTGGCGGCAAGATCAAAAGGGACTCCGCCTTGGGGTCCTGATCGAAAGACTGGGGGAACGAAAGAGAGAGATCGACAGAATGTGCACGGAGCACTTGGACCAGCAGTTGGAAAGAAGAGTATTCCGGTAGGTATCCATGAATACAGGACTAGAAAAAACTAGGATGCAATAAAAAATCGATGGATCTATAGGAGGAAAAAATTACAATTTATACTGGATCGTGTACGTGATTGTAGACGATTGTACTGAGAGGAATTTCGACTATGCAAAAGAAAAATTACTTAGTATTTTCCACACTTTTTATTAAAATACCCAGCCGTTTTCGATGCAAGAACATCATCTTCGGAGGTGGTGTATTAACCCTCCATGGACGGGCAAGTCAAATTTGTTTCGTTTCAAAGTCGTGAACAGTGCTTCCTGAGAGGCCTTTTCCAAATAGTTGCTGCACTAGACAGCATTATAACGCTTCGGACTAAGCGTGTGGAAAGTTTCGTCTCTTTCGGCGGTTTGCCAAACAATTTGAACAGATGAATGTGTGACGCTATTCACTGACAATGGTGTGCCTGGTGGAGCTCTGAAATAAATAGTTTCAGCTGTCACATGAAGAAAAAATTCTGAAAATTTAAAAAAGGTTACGCTATGAAGGTAACTTTGAAGTATACCTTGAATAAATATTATTATGTAAAGTTTTATTTGACATTAAATACATACTATATAAATAATTCACATTTTCAAATAAATTTTATTATCAAATAAATGGCAAATTTGTTCAAATGCTTAAAGAGAAGTTTAAAAAAACTGATAGAGTGACAGTATTTATTCATGCTGATGTTTCACAATGCCGTCCATAGAGGGTTTAGTACAGATGCGACGGCTTCATAAATGTACGGGGAGGACATGGGGGCGGGGTTGGGGAAGGGGAAAAGGATCATTGCTAGGAGGGGAGAGAATTAGATTGGTTAACAAAAAGAGGGCACCACCACACGAAAGCGTAAAAACAACGGCGTAAAATGTTAGGGGGTTAGGCACAGTAAAAGGAGCGACAATTTTTCAGGAATAAAATCGTCAAAACAATATGACAACATGTTTTTAATGCTGAAAGAATTTGAAAATTTTAATTAACTAAATTATTAAAACTACTTGATATAGTGGGCTAATACATTGTTTTCATGTTTGTCATGCATTTTACTTCTATCGGTATAGAACACGGAGCTATACGGAGAGGGCGCTTGCTATTGTGGCCAATGTAAGAAGTTGTAGCGTGGGCGTGGCCTGTCCGCCATCTTTGTTAACCCCGATTTTCCTTCAGCGCCAACGGGTTGACTCACTAATTTCGCGATATTACGATGTTTTTTTTGCCGATAACTTTCTAAAAATCAGGGTGCATTTACTTCTTAATCAAATAGATTCTCCTTGCATATACCCGCTGCGCTATATATAGCTGCAAACTGATTCACTGACTGACACATTGATACAAAATAGTAGCCCAAACTACTGGGAGCACGAGATTCAGATTTGGACATGTTGAAATAAAAAAAATTCATCGGGAGGAAAAATCTTAAATCGTCGAAAAGTTTGATAGTTTTCGAGATATTTCGATCTACTTTAACATTGGCTCTTATGGGGAAACGATTATTGTCCGTTTTTAGTGACTTCTTTACGAAGCAGGACATTGACGATCAGATGCAAGTACTTGGAGTTTTGATCAATTTCTTTGGTATAGGAAAGATATTTGAAAATCTAAAACATTTCGAATAATCGTCGAATTTTGATTTAAAATGTATCCTTTTGGGGTTTCGATTACGGTTTTGAGGATTTGGATTTAGATTTTGGGATTCAGGTTGAAAAAACTTTGTAGGCACATCTTCGATGTCTGATCACATCGCACAGGCTTTGTAGGCACATCGGATCACATGATCTGCCCATCGAATCCAACACTCGTATTGGTTCTTTAAAAAAATTTTGTTCAAAATTATTTTGAAAAAAAAATACGGCCGTCGCCATTTTTCAGCCAATCAGGTGCATTGCTAAATCTCCGTTAATATTTGGCATAGATGAGTGAAAGTTTTAGGGAACATACATACTATAATACGCCAGCAATATATCGAAGCACAATTGGGAGTAGTACATTTGACAAATATACATGACGACGACGACGAGTATACATTGGACAAAGTGGTCGAGCCATCTCAGTAAGGGCTCGAGAACATAGAGCTTGTTGGGTAAAAGGAGATATCTCATCAGCCTTTGCTAAAAATGTAATCGAAGAAGACCATTTAAGTGAATTTTTGCCGGAAGTGCTACATGTTGGGACACAAATTGGACTTCTTATAACATTTCGAAATTTTGAGTGCTACCAAAAACATAAGTGAGAATCTCCTAAATGAATGTGTTTTTCCCTCCCACTCTCCCCTATTACCCATACCTTTCCCCCCACCACCTCCCACTGACCGTGACGCACGTCTCTGACGTCAACCAACCACTTCTTCCCCCTCCCTCCCCAGATCTATATATTAACTCGCATTCCATGTATAATGAACCTTTGAAAATGATTGCAAGGCAGTCGAAACCTGGGTCGGGAATTAAAGTTTTAAGTGTGGAAAATACTAAGAGTTCTCTCTTTTTAGTCATGTCAGTAGTGGCATTCCACAAAGTTACGCCTTCAACCATTAAGTATATGGTGATATATGTTATGGAAGTGTATTTAGTGGAGCTCAGTTTTTATTTTGGTCTCTTATTGTGCGCGGAAAGAACGAGATATTGTACCTATATGCTCGGCAGTGCATCTCTCTTATTTTATCGCATCTGTCAGAGGTAGATATGAAGTGAGGAGTCATGATAATATTCTCTGTGTCGCTCTGAAAAATATCAGTACTGAATTTCTCAAGCAACCTAAGCCTAGCGTGTAGCCTCCGAGTCTGTAGGGGCTCCCACCTTAATCCCTCTAACAGTTGTGAGACACTATATGTACGCTAGTAGCAGTTTTTAATGAAGCGCGCTGCTTTCCTTTGTATTTTATTGATTTATTTGGTTAAATCTTTATGACCAGGGTCCCAAATGCTCGCAGCGTATTCTAGGTGTGGCCTAATCGGAGCGAAGTAGCATCTCTCTTTTACTTTTTCATCCGAGGACCTTCCTATTAATATACGCTCAACAAAACCTAGTTTCTTTAATGCTGTACCGCATTTGTTTTGTATGTGGGTTCCCCACGTTATATTCCACGGTTCCACAAGTACTGTATAGTGTTATTAACAGATTTTTATTTGATGTAATGTGATTTTGTTCTTTGGGGACGAACGGTCCTAGAGCAATAAAATAATTTTCAATTTTCAAGTTCAGTATATAAGAATTTATGGTAATTCGAAGATATATCACGGTATCTGAAGATTTTGTTTACTAAACCCACAGTACTTGTGGAATTTAAAGGAACAGGATGTTCAAGAATGGAACGCTATGCAGAACAGAAAACGCAGGTGTATCGGATAGACCCTGAGGCATAATGGGTTTGTGAAGAACTTAATCTGAGGGAAAAGTCCCCAGAAGAAGACCCAGGAATAAATTCTCGGACTAAATAGAGAGGAAAGTACATAGGAAGAGACATCAGTATCTAAAGGAACTAGTATTAGATAGGAAAGGGTGGAGGGCTGCAGTCAAACAATCTTACGATCGAACGACCAATGATGATGGTGATGATTGGCGCCTAATTTGATATTATGGCTGTGGCTTTCACGTTTTAAAAATTTCAGTTTAAAATCCTAACTGTTAAATATAATGGCGATCGAATTTTTAAGATTAACATTTGCCCCTGTCCTACAAAGGCTACCGGTGTTTCCACAACTTAGCCTGTTTAACATGAAGCGGTAGAGCTAGAATATTCCACATTACGCATGCGTTGAAGACAATAGTTGGGGGAAATTTTTTTTCAAAATTGATAGCTTTATTTGACCCTTTAATTTTGTATACTCTTAATTATCATAAATTATTTGCTTCGGTGTCGACTTTTAAATTAATTTGAGCATTACTATCTCAATGAGAAAATAGTTGTGGGAAAATCTTTTAAAATTGTAAGTACTCTTTGACCCTTAAATTGTGTTTACTCTGAATTATCATATACGTTATTTCTCAAAGGTGTTTTTTTGTCGAAACGCCATAACTCCCATAATTATTCATCAAAATTAATGATTCAAACATCTTTTTAAAGCTTATGTTCCCCGAATTTGACGAAAAGAGACAAATGGTTTAAAATTAAAGATTTTTTAAAAAATTTAAAATTAAAGTTTTTGTTAAAAAAAATGATGCATTGCCTTCTGTTGACAATATAATCAACTAATATGTTGGCTATGGTTACGTACTTAAAAGACTGTTGGAGGAGCCATCTATTAGCACACCGTTTCGTTAATTGTTTACATTCTACATGCAATCAATGTGATTTTTTACCGTTTATGTTTACGTTGTGTATCTTTAACACAAACATAAATAACATATAATTGTCCATGGGAAGAAACAGGAAGAAGATGCATACTGTGCAAAATATTCAACAGGTAGAAGAACAGGAAGAAAGAAGGAAGAAACAGGAAGAAGCTGCATACTGTGCGAAATATTCGCACGGGTCAACTAGTCATAAATAATTTGTTTCGGTGTAGATATTAAAATTAATTTTGAACACAAACTAACTGAATAAGAGCGTATCATTGTGACGCCGGACTACGTTTATAGATCCGAAAGAAGCAATAAAGTAAGAGAGATACAGTGTCAAACGGATAAGTACAAAAATTCGTTCTTTCCACGCATAATAAGTTACCATAATATTTACTGACCTCTACCGAAAACGCTCACATATTACTCTTCACCAAATCACCTCCAAAATCCTTATCCTTTACACGGCTGGTGTTCTTACACCCCCTGCCACTCGCCCCTGCATCGGATCGCAAGGTAGAATGCAGATGTGACTGCTAGTACGTTTAGCTATACTCATTAAAAACTGAAGATTGATAGTTTTTGTGAAGGTTGTTGTTTTACGTATATTGATCTAAGTAATATTTGAAATTTCTAATTATTAATTACGTTAAAATATTATTTATTTATCAACAGTTTGGCGTCGAAGAATTGTGCTAGCTTTTCTTGTATTAAGCTATGGTATATTCTGTTGGGTATGGTATTATTTCTAGTTGTAAGCTATGGTATATTCTGTTGGGGTGGAGCTTACCAAAATTCTATAAGATCCATCGCTTTTCTACAAAAAAGAATAGTCAGAGTGATCTTAAAAAAGACTCGCTTTGACCAATCCTTTCCTCTATTTTGTCGTCTTGGGTTGTTCCCCTTAAGACATGTATTTGTTCATAAAGTTTTACGTCGTTTTTACCTAAGAAGTGGTAATACTGGTTTACTATTGTACAATCCTTCTCCCTACTCACTACGTAGGGCACGTATTTCCTTGCCTAAGCCAAACATGACATTATTCAAACGATGTTTCTTGTATATAGGACCAAAAAGGGTATAATTTATTATCTGTTTATTGTTTTAATTAAAAAAAACTGTAAGCACAACAATGAAGAACGTACGATCTTGGTTATTCACTAAAGAAAGTGTTGAGGATGTTTTCTTGTAACTGCAATATCATCTGTACTGTAATTTCAAAATGATGTTATTCGTTTATTAATATATACATATATGCATAACCTGATTTTTAAACGATGGTAGCCATAATTCAGGTTTACCTTCATGGCTACCTAAAGTTACTCCCCATTTAATTAAATGAATTATGCTGTATGCATTATTTATCGGAGTAATAAACAAACATTTATTATTATTATTCTTAAACACAATAGACTACTTAAATATGTTAGACATATGGTTTTAGCATGATTTTGCGTGTCTCTTTTGTCATTGTTCCGAATATTTCTCGATTTACGTGATCTGCGTAAGGAAACGAAATGAACTCTGGTGCACGCGATGCACAATTTAACCTTTAAGATCAATGAAAATTATGCAAAATGCCAGTCAGACAACTTCCGAGGTGGGAATAGAGGGAACAGTAAAACTCACTCAACTCGTAATAAAATCCGAGATTCATTCCCACTTTGCCAACAAGTTCTTTCTCGATGCACCAATCGTATCACTTTCTATTCCTGTGCACGACTCAGCTCCTCGTCATCGCCGTTATTGCCGAAGCGTAAAGGTCGCTTTGCACGTTAAATTTTATTGAACAAACGAATGTACCACAGAATGCACAAGAAACTGAATGGAATTGCAACATGTTCTATTTCCCCTTAAGTCATTCAGACAATCATACAATTTTCCGCTTTACACGGTACAATTTCCTTCATGAAGGACTTCGTACATTCGTTTGTACGATAAAATGTGCCGTGTAAATCAGCCTTAACGGTAAACGGGAGCAATTTTCTGGCCAAAAGCTCCCGTCTAGAAGCAAAATCTTTCCGAAATCTGATGAGGAAATTGAATAACTTAGCAATGAACAAGTATTTTTGATAAATTCTGAATGGAAACCACTATATTTCACAGAAGCAATCAAATTTAAAACCAGTAATCAAGGGTCAGACTGTTTTACGACCAAAATTCCATATTCGACCACAAATTTGCACAAGAGCGATCTGTAGGTTCCCTCAGTCAATTATATTGATGGAGCGAGGTGTCATCTCGCGGAAGTTCACGATTTTAACCAATTTTAACATAAAGCTTGGTACATTATCAAGGTACTTAGACCTACTGGCCTATCTACGTACACAATGACGCTAAGACGCTGAAATCTACCTGAAAAAAATGGTGAATGTGGAATAGTAATATCAGCTTTCTTAATAATGGTTTTCCTCAGTCAAAATCAACTGAATGCTGAGCGCGAAATGCTCTCCACACAGTCAAGGCCAGTAGAGTGGAGGAGGCTTTTGCGAGTCAGTACGAGGGGGGAAATTTTAGACGAGGTTGACGTGGAATGGGGAAGGTGTGGAATAGAGACAATTCGTAGCCTGCGGCTTGCAAGGATATAGTGGAATGGGTACATAGAATCGGCGGAATTCTTAAATTGGAGCTTCTCTAACAGCTTTGTGTTTCTGTCCGCGAATACAGGATTATGGTCTCCTTGCCGCGGTAAGGTGTCCAGGGATTTTTCAATATTCTTCTATTTTTTATTACTAGCTGACCCGAGCGAATATTTCGCACAGTATGCAGCTTCTTCCTGTTTCTTCCTGTTCTTCTACTTGTCGAATATTTTGCACAGTATGCAGCTTCTTCCTGTTTCTTCCTTCTTTCTTCCTGTTCTTCAACCTGTCGAATATTTTGCACAGTATGCAGCTTCTTCCTCTTTCTTCCTGCTTTCTTCTTGTTCTTCTACCTGTCGAATATTTCACACAGTATGCAGCTTCTTCCTGTTTCTTCCTTCTTTCTTCCTGTTCTTCAACCTGTCGAATATTTCGCACAGTATGCAGCTTCTTCCTGTTTCTTCCTGTTCTTCTACCTGTCGAATATTTCGCACAGTATGCAGCTTCTTCATGTTTCTTCCTTCTTTCTTCCTGTTCTTCTACCTGTCGAATATTTCGCACAGTATGCAGCTTCTTCCTGTTTCTTCCTGTTCTTCTACCTGTCGAATATTTCGCACAGTATGCAGCTTCTTCATGTTTCTTCCTTCTTTCTTCCTGTTCTTCTACCTGTCGAATATTTCGCACAGTATGCAGCTTCTTCCTGTTTCTTCCTTCTTTCTTCCTGTTCTTCTACCTGTCGAATATTTCGCACAGTATGCAGCTTCTTCCCGTTTCTTCCCTCTGTGAATGTAAAGTTGAAGACCTCAGAAAATATGCCTATTTTTTGTTCTTTAGTTATAATAAATAATACTTATAATGTCTCATTAACAGCTGATTAACAACATTTGATCAATATATCATAGTCTAATTCTTATTTTAAATTTGACTGTGTATGTAGTCCACGCGACCACGTAGGTACTATTTTAGAGCGTGGAAACTGCAGAGTTAAACAATTAATAATCATATTATATATTATTTCACGAAGGTTTTTTTCGTCGCAACGCCATAACTCCCATATTTCTTCATCAAAATTAATGAGTCAAGCATCGTTTTAAAGCTTATGTTCCCCGCTATTGACCAAAAATAGACAAATGGTTTAAAATTAAAGTTTTTGTAAAAAATTTAATATTAAAGTTTTTGTTAGAAAATGATACAGTGCCATCTGTTGACAATATAATCAACTAATATGTTGGCTATGGTTACGTACTTAAAAGAGTGTAGGAGGCGCCATCTATTAATATATCGTTTAGTTAGATTGTTTACATTCTACAAGCAATCAGTGTGAAGGTTTACCGTTTACGTTTACGTTATGTATCTTTAACACAAACATAAATAACATATAATTGTCCATGGGAAGAAACAGGTAGAAGAACAAGAAGAAACAGGAAGAAGCTGCCTACTGTGCGAAATATTAACAGGTAGAAGAACAGGAAGAAAGAAGGAAGAATCAGGAAGAAAGAAGGAAGAATCAGGAAGAAAGAAGGAAGAAACAGGAAGAAGCTGCATACTGTGCGAAATATTCGACAGGTAGAAGAACAGGAAGAAAGAAGGAAGAAACAGGAAGAAGCTGCATACTGTGCGAAATACTCGACAGGTAGAAGAACAGGAAGAAGGAAGGAAGAAACAGGAAGAAGCTGCATATTTTGCGAAATATTCGCACCGGTCAGCTAGTATGATTTATTTTCAAAAATAGACGAGGAGATATAATGACTACACACTGTTAGTTTGTTGACGAGATCTAGTTGTTAGAGATTTCTTATTTTTAAAATAATGTCTCCCTATAGTGCATACACCTACCATTTCCAACATAAAATGTCCCGTGTTTTTCGTCAAATAGTTCGGAAAGTTGTTCGATGAGGGATTGATAGTTTGATATCTTCGGAAGGGTGAGGTATTTTTATTTTCAACGAGACTAACTTCATTGATTTATAAGTGAAATGATATTTTGCTCTAACTACCTTAAAGTGAGCGACAGCTTCACCCGATATTTTCCTCGTAAAACCCGTTAATACGCCAGGCAAATGTAACGGGGTTGAGAATTGTGAATGCATTCTAACAGAATACCACGGATAATAGAGTATGCATGGTAAGCAGCAGATAAACTTCAAATATCAATGTTCGTGGACGAAGAAACCGCAGTTAACAAGGGATAACTTTGCCATACTTTTTTGGACTCCCTATCTCGAGGGCTCTCTTAGCCCCCGGGCTCCCTCGCATTCCGCAGTCTGTTAGGCCCCTGGTGTTGACTCACACAGTCGCAGCGAAACATCTTCAATCATTTGATATAAGCCTGGTAATTTATCAACCTCAATAGCAACTCTTAATTCACTTTGGTTGCTTATTTGACGGACAACCACTTGCTCAGATCATTAAAATTGACTAGAGTCGAGAATATGAAGAGGATTCAGTATAAAACCTCGCAAAAACCGATGTTGGTTTCAAAGGAAACGACTGATGTTTTTGACGTGAAACTAAAGTTACAGAATAGCCCCTTGGGGCAAGTGAGAATAAATCTCCCGCACAAATTGCTCAAGTAAGAACCGCTAGGGCAATCTCATACCCTAAAGTCCGCACCGCGTCATTCAGTTTCTTCCGGTACCATGTTTATCAAGGGGGTTGGCTTCATTTAGGTATGTGGAGAGGGCACTACGTCATCATACGTGACATGCCTGACAACCGAACCGTCAACATGCCTGGCAACCGAAATAACAACCATATTGGCAATCCCTGCTCTCTTCTTAAAACCCTATGGATAGTACGACGGAATGGGCGAATTAGGGGATGTAAAGCAAGAATATCAACTGTTTGAAATTTAAGAAACTCATCAAGCATGCATTGGGCAAAAGTGATGGTTTCATTTGTGACTTTGTGAAATAAATGCACTGAAATTCATTCATCCATTTAAGTTATTCTACAAAGTTACACCGGAAACCATCTCTTTCATCAAGTGCGCTGGAATCGACACCAAGGCAAGGACATGTTTACATTTTAAACATATCCTTGCCTTAAAACTTTAAAAGCCCTCGAAAAACTTGCTTAACGTATGAAAGTTTGAAGGCTCCTGAAAGTTCCGATTTGTTCACAGATGACGTTAGATATATATTGAGAACCCCTGCGTATTATGCTAGGTTTGATCATATTAACAATATTAGAGAGGTAGATTGTCGTACCGATAGATTTAAATTGTAATTTTTCCCGCGTACCATAAGAGAGAACAATAGGCAGCGCTGCAAAGCGATAGGTAGGTGAAATATAGTTAGAGTAGTCTGTAGAGCATGATGCATGTAATAACAACAAATAATCCCTTCCTTATTATGTACATACTAACCATCTAGCTGCATGGGACCCTATTATCTAGCATGTCTCCATTAAATATCCTAGTTGCATGTCAATAGTGCATGTTTGGTGATCTTCACCCCCTGCCACACACCCTCGTGGTGGCTTGCAGGGTATTACGTAGACGTAGACGTAGACATTACCGGAAAGTGTCCATCATATATCGATTGGCGAGTTTGAACATCTATTTCACTTTCTCTCTCTTTCGTCTTATCTACTTCTCTTGTCTACCTTCACCCTCCTCGCATTCTTTTCCACCCCCTTGCCTTTGAGAGTATATATTTGAGTGAACAAACTTGTAAATTACCCGATGATGTCGCACAACGACGAAACCTAGGTCGTGAATATAAAAATCTCATGTGGAAATTACAAAGTATTTCATTCTACAGGGTGTCCCATAAATGTCACGCCACAGTGACACTGGAGTTAGGGCAGCCTAAGAGGAACCGAATCAGCCTAATATGACCTTAGTAAAAGTTGCACTGTTTTCGAGATATTGCCAAATTAAAGCTTTTTCAAAAATTTCACTTTTTTTACATTTCTAGTCCCAGAATTCACTTGAATAGCTCTCAAATTAAGTTTTTTTTATTGGACGATATCATCAATTGGTTATTAAGCTGACAAAAGGGTTATTTTATTGATAACTAATGTAAAATGAGGAAAAATACTGCATTAATCTTCACTTAACTTAGCAGCAAAAAAAAACAACTTCGACTTTAACCGCCTGCCGTGAAAAAAAATACTAGAAAGTAAATGAGATAGTAACTTCAAAAACTTGCGTATGTTATGCCAATTTTAAAATGGTATGATACATGTATCTTACTAAATAAAAGCACGCTACTTTTCCTGCTCATACCATTTTAAAATTGGCATAACATACGCAAGTTTTTGAAGTTACTATCTCATTTACTTTCTAGTATTTTTTTTCACGGCAGGCGGTTAAAGTCGAAGTTGTTTTTTTTTGCTGCTAAGTTAAGTGAAGATTAATGCAGTATTTTTCCTCATTTTACATTAGTTATCAATAAAATAACCCTTTTTTCAGCTTAATAACCGATTGATGATATCGTACAATTAAAAAAAACTTAATTTGAGAGCTATTCAAGTGAATTCTGGGACTAGAAATGTAAAAAAAGTGAAGTTTTTGAAAAAGCTTTAATTTGGCAATATCTCGAAAACTGTGCTACTTTTACTGAGGTCATATTAGGCTGATTCGGTTCCTCTTAGGCTGCCCTAGCTCCAGTGTCACTGTGGCGTGACATTTATGGGACACCCTGTATAATCATACACTGGGTACGTTATGCTATGGATTTTATTCGATTTTATCCTAATTTTCGGCAAGAATATGGATTATATTTTATTTAGATTCTTAGTTGGGGGAGCCTTCGACAGGAGCTCGGACACCTAGACCTTGAGTGATTCATTGTGCCAAACCCATTTTTAACTTGCCTGCCACATGTAGACAGGGGACAAGAGCGCCACGGTGAAGGTATGAATGGTCAACCATCCAACCCTCGTCCGGGCCCAACATTGCAACAACTTCAGTGATCTTACGGGAACTGTGGTTTCAATGAGGCAAGGCCCGTGGCTTTATATATTTTATTTAAATAAATAAACAAAATATACAAGGAGAATACATATTAAATAAGTGAGTGCATGCTGATGAACAGTAAGTTATCGATGGAAAACATCGTAAAATTGCAAAATTAGTGCATTAGCCCGCAAGCGCTATAGGAAAATGAGGGTCAACGAAGATGGCGGACTGGCCTCAGCTCCTAGCATTGGTCGGCATAGCAAGTGCCCTCTCCATATACCAAAATGGTTGGCATGTACCGGAAATGCTATTTGGAGATGTTCGGATGGTCGTAAGTCAAAAATCTAGGTTTGGTCTACTTTGGTGATACTGGAGTGAAATACCCCTCTCTAAACATACTTTTAAGCATATAACATAACATAAAATTGTTACCTTATCCCGGAAAATGGTGATGTTGAAGTTTGTCCGGGTTTCTCACCTAGTAAACTCTCCATCTCTGCCGACGTTTCGACGAACGAGTCATCGACGTAGGATGCGTATATACATCGAAACGTCGGCAGAAATGGAGAGTTTGGACCCGGTAGGCTAATCGAGCAACGTTCAATATTTCAATAATTACCACAAAGTAAAATTTATCTTGAACTCTGGAAATAAATACCCTCAATATACTCGTGTCCCTTTTTGAAGTCCAAAATATTGTCAAAACAGGGTGAAAGAATGCTGCTTACTGAAACATTTTGCACTACCGTCGGCGCAGAAATTATGTGCACTCGAGTTCGCGAACAAATGAAAAAAACGAGAAGATCTACTGAAAAACTAATCACATCACAATTTTTCTTAATTAATTCTGCGTATTTTAAGGTGGACTTGAATTTTTTAAATGCATTTTAATATTTTTTACTACGGGTGTAACGTAAAAAGTACCGGCTTTTGACGGTGTTCAAGCAAAGCTCCGAATTTGATAATTCGCAACTCAAACGCAGGTGGTTGTATGACAGCTGCATTTCAGTAAATTGTAGATAAATATATTTTTTATACATAGTCTGAGTTTCGGCGATGTATCTTTAACGGGAAAAAGGCTACTATTAATTTGATAAAATAATTGCACTTCAAAACTTGGGCGTAGTACGATTTCGTATATGGTCGCGTTGCAATCCTCATGCTTTGAACGTTGCCAACATGTCATTGCTCAATATTTTTAAAAGTGTGTGTTAATTTGTTGTTTTTTTGTTTAATGTATTTTTGTTTAGTGAATTTTTGTTTAATGTATTTTTAAATTAATTTGTTTAATGTAATTTTGAGTGGGGTTCATACTGATCGAAGTGAGTGGTTGACTTAAAAATGAAGCATAGTACCCGCGTGAATGCAAGTTGCATCAAACTGTAGCGCATATTAATGTGTTTAACTATATTTCCCGATCATTTTTTCCATGCACTTCCAAATTTTTATCGCGATGAGAACAAAAAGTGCCGTTTTTTGCCATTATCGAATGAAACGCTCTCTTAGACAGGTGAACATGACAACACTTGGTGCTAAATGGTGATGAAATCTTTGATATTTTGTAGGAAAGTTATCTGTTAATATATTTCCACACTTTCAGTTTTTTATTATTCATCATGAAACAGTTTTATTATTCACCATGATCCGACTTTTACTTTGTTATATATAGAATTGGAAGGAGGACCTCGGTCTACTTTTGAGCCCATCCATATCGCAAAAAAAGTCATCAAGCTTCTTGACCCAGCGATGAGTATTTTTTTGTTCTTTGCACTGATGTCGAAAACCCTTTCCTCAAATTTTGTCCTTAGTCCATAGGGATAGGTGATAAAGGGGAAGACCTTATCAGCTTTCTGTTTTGTCAGAGTTAATCGTTGAATTGTAACATTTCTTGTTCCTCACCAGCACTAATAACGCCATAGACTCATATATGAATTAGGCCTTGATGTCCATCTTCTCTAATCGGCTCCTCTGTGATTAAGAATATCAGGGTATATGTTGCCTGAAGTGTGTCAGGTTTCGTTTAGCTAATTTTTTTGCCTCTATATAATATTGAATCCTTTGTATTTCTGGATTTCAATGCACAATTTTGGTTCAGGGAAGCTTGCAATGTAGTTAACAAAACTTAGAATTTATCCTCAAAATAAGAAGTTTATTCACGACTTTTTAAAAATAGGATATCCATTTGTTCATCTGGTTCCTCTTCTAAGAAGCCGAATACCGCGTAAATACACTTGCCAAAAGCATTACAGGGTACATATTGATAGAGAGTAACTTTTTTATTTAGTGGAAAATTTTGCCAAGAAACAATATTAATCAATTCCTAAGCAAATGCGGCATTGAAACTTTATCCTGTTAGTCTTGAATTAAAATAATTTTTACGAAGACGTTGCTCATTAGAAACAAAAAAAAGAATTCAGGCTCTGGACGATATTATTTCAGATGTTTTTCATCCACCTGTACTATCCCCGCTTAACGCGATCACTAGCAAACGCCGAGGATACCAAAGTTCAATGTTAAGGGTAGCGATGATGCCAAAGTGACAAATTCCTCAGTCACAAGCAAAAATAAATGCATTTAATGCAACAAGTAGCGATTTAAATCACTACTTGTTGCATGAAATGCATTTTACAGACTACAGAAAGTACAAATTCAAAAGAGGGATAGCGCTGGAGATATTATTTCATATTCAAAATTTTTGACACATTTTAATGATATTGGCGGTAATATCTTTAGATTTTTACGGCTCGATACATCGCTGTTTTCTAAATTTGCACGGATTGAAGACGACGGTACATAGCATCTTTTGTTTCATTTGCTCGCAATCTCGACGCACACGACGTGCCAGGTTTGAAAGGAGAGCTGCATTCAGAGCTAATCTTAGGGTTGAAGGACTAACGATGAAAATATTTACAAAAAAAATCACGCAAATATTGCAGTGCTGGCGTCTTCCCGTGAGTAACTCCGGGCCAGGGAGGTTGTTCGTTAAGCTCTCGTAATTTCCTCGCTTCGACGGAGACAAAGTTTTGCCGTCTCTGTCTAAAAAATATCAAACAGTGCCATTCAAAAGTTGACACTATTCTTGGTTTGACATTATTCATTATTCGCGGGCCGTGAATGTGATAACAGACCCAATAAGCGTCGGCAGTGTCAAAACCTTACCGAGTTAGGCCTCTGTTCAACTATTTCCTGTAAATACTCGTTAAAAAATTCCAATCATGGTAAATACGTGTCAATCTCAATACTCTATAAACACATAAAAACAGTCCTTTCCTCATTACTTTCAAAGTGAAATATTATAACGTATTACTTTCAGATACTTCATGATGTATTTTAATACGTAATTCACGAATTTTTATTTACGCATCTGCATTTTAATTATCTGCGTGTTACCTCGCGCCATGCCATCCATACTTGCTAATCGTTTTTATTTGCAGTGTATATATTCATGTAAAATTTAATTTCTGAATTACCTAGCACAATCGTTGTTTTTAATAATTTTCCTTTCTGATTAAGCTCGCACAAATATGAATAATATTCGCGTTTTTAAGGAGTATGCCCCCAGGAAAATTGATAAATATCCAGTATTCTGTATTGATCTTAAAAGTTCATGCCAGGAACTCGTGATTTCGCGGTAGTGACACCGAAAGCTCAAACTGTGAGTATCGTGCGGGTAGTATTCAATTTCACTCCTCCTTGACGTCTCGTTGTTTCCCCTATTCCGTGCCTTTGTCGTTTGCTCTGTTTATATTAATATGAAATTTGATATCTGCATTACCTAGTACTATTTTTTCTTTGTTTTAATATTTTTCTTTTCTGATTAAGCTCGCACAAGTATGAATATTGTTCGTGTTCTTAAGGAGTAGTCCCCCAGGAAAATTTATTGATGTTCCATATTCTATGTCGATATTAAAAAGTCATGCCAAGAACTTGCGATTTTGCAGCAGTGAAGCCGAAAGTTCAAGGTGTGAGTATCGTGCGGCAAACAGTCAGTTGTTTTGATAAAATTTCTTTTCTGATTAATCTTGCATAATTATGTGTATTTTTTGTGTTCTTCAGTAGTATGCCCCCAGGATAATTGATAAATAGTCTTTATTCTCTATAAATCTTTAAAGTTCAAGCCAAGAACTTGCAATTTTGCATCAGTGAAACCGAAAGCTCAAACTGTGGGTATCGTGTAACAAACAGTCAAGTTTACTCCTCGCTGGCGTCTCGCTCTTTCCCTTATTCCGCGCCTTTGCCGTTTGTACTGCTTATATTTATATGACATTGGATGTCTGCATTACCTAGCGCTATCGTCTTTGTTTTCATACTTTTCTTTAGACTCTCCTCGGATTAAGCCCGCACAGATATGAATATTGATCCCGTTCTTGAGGAGTATGCCCCTTGGAAAATTGAGAATTATCCTACATTGAATATTGATCTTATAAACTCATGCCAAGAACTCGCAATCTCGCGGCAGAGAAACAGAAAGCTCAAACCATGGGGATCGTGCGGCAAGCAGTGAATTTTACTCCCCTCACTCTTCTCGTTGTTTCCCCATTTCCGCGCCTTTGTCGTTTGCTCTGTTTATATTTATATAAAATTTGACATCTGCATTACCTAGTACTGTCGTCTTTGTTTTAATAGCTTTCCTTTTCTGATTAAGCTCGCGCTACTATGAATATTGATCGCGTTCTTAAGGAGTATGCCCCTATGATAATTTATAATTATCCTTACCAATATTGATCTTCAACATTCATGCCAAGAACTCGCGATATCGCCGCAGTGAAACCGGAAGCTCAAACCGTGGGTATCGTGCGGCAAGCAGTCAATTTTCCTCCTCCCTGACTCCTCGTTGTTTCCCCTATTCCGCGCCTTTGTCGTCCTTCACCCCCTCTCCACCCCCAATAGCCTCCCCTTCTCCAAGCCCACCGTCCGCAACCCCTCGACGTACTCATAGGACCTCGTCCTACAGCAGTCCCTCTTTTCACGACGGCTTGTCCCTTAAGGGGTTGATTAGCGAACCCCTCGGGGAGGGGGTGGAGGAGGGCGAGTAGGGAGCATAGGATGGAGTATCAAGCAAGTGAGGGTGGTGGGGATAAGGGACTATAAATGGGGTTAAGAGCTTGACGAACGCTTTTGATCAGGAAATAGCCCGGAATGGGTTGACTCTTGCCTGCATCCTTGTACGGCCGTGTTTTGTCCAAGAGAAGAGAAGGGAGACGAGGAGTAGAGATGCATGGATGTGAAAGATTCTTTTTTTTTTTTTTTCATTTTTAGCCATCCATGTCCTTTTCAACGACTCATAATCCCATGGGCAATTCTCGGGCGGGGACCGTGAGGAAGATAGGTACGTCGAGTGCTTTCAGTTCCGCCGGCCCGCCAGGAGGGCCTGTGCTCGTGTCCCGAGGGAGTCGGCTGCTACCACCACCACTATCATCCGAGACCCCTCTACGAGATAGACAGAGAGAGCCCAAGGACTCGGCCGGCGTCCGATGCTTTGAAGGGCTAAGATAGGCGGATTTGTCCGAATACCTTGCCGGTTCATTGCAGATGAAAGCATCTTTGACGGAAAATCCTGATAAACGTAAATAAATGGAATGGTTCAAAGATTAACGAGACCGGTAGCGGAATTTAACGAAACCGAAGTGAGGCAAAATCTGAGAAAAATATTATAAATTAATAAGTTTTACCCCAACACAAAATACATTCTCAATAGCAAATTTTGAGTAAATTTAGGTAGCCTTGAAGGAGAACCTGTTTAAGGCTACCATCAAATAATAACATGTTATGCTTACACTTAAATATACATATAGCTCATGTAGTGAGACCAAGACAATTACTTAACAATGTAAGTGCGTACCAGAAGAAGCTACTTACTAACAGTTCATGGAGTTATTTATAAAAAAATTATTTCAACATTTCCTCCACATTTTCTTTGGCTCGAAGCCAAGACTGTACATTTTTCGATAATATTTTTACGCATATTACATTACATTTTCAATTGGAGAACCTGTTTAAGGCTACCATCAAATAATAACATGTTATGTTTTCACTTTAAAATTACATAAAGCTCATGTAGTGAGACTAAGACAATCACTTAAAAATTTAAGTGCGTACCTTAAGAAGCTACTAACTAACACTTTATGGAGTTATTTATGACAAATTGACGACAACATTTCCTCTACACTCTCTGTGGTGAGAAGCCAAGGATGTACATTTTTTGAAAATATTTTCACGGACTTAGTATCAATGCATGAATGGGGTAATAAATTGTACACCTTTGGTCCTACATACAAAAAACATCGTTTAAATATCGTCAAATTTAGTTTGGCTAAGGGTACATTGCCGCATACTCAACTATATCAGGCGTGACTTCATAGAATTTACAATAAATTGTAAGTGAAGTAACTTCCTTATTACGCATGAATTTTATTTAAGACTACCCGGTCTTTGACGTGTCACGTCATCATCAGATACGCATAACATAGAAGACGAAGAACATATAGGCGCAGCATATTGGGGGTGGAAGAGGTGATAGAGAAAGGAAGGAGGGTGGGGAAAGAAGGGAGCAATGCTGTGCCAACATATTCTTCGCCTTCTGTGTTATGTGTACCTGATGATGACGTGCCTCGTCGAAACTCGGGTCGTCTTAAATGTTAATCCCGTATCACCATGGAGAGTACAATTAAGTCGAACAGACCAATCTGACTTACTTAATACCATGGCCACTCAAACCCAAGATGATTTTTGGCCTCGCCAACGATTTGCCTTCACTCTTTTCTATCTTCAGCAGCCTCCATCCCTTCTCCTAGTCTTCTCAGATCCTTTACCACCTGATCTTCCCATCGCAGTCTGTGCCTTCCCAAAGGTCTTCTCCTCATGTATTAAATACCTAGTAATTGGCTTCGGCTGTTAGGTATGAAGAAATTATTATTATTATTATTATTGCCTCTCCTTAGCACATGGCCCACCCATCTTAGACGCTGGATTTTTATAATGGTTATTGCGTCTGGATCAGTATAGCTTTCTCTCAGCTGTCTATTTTCTGTTACCCTCCAACCATCTCCGTCATGGATTGGTCCAAAGATCTTTCTTTGGATTTTATTTTCGAATTTTATTAGTTTCCTATCTGATGACTTTTTAGGGACCACACTTCAGACCCGTAGGTTAATATGGGCTGTAATAGGGCCTTATAGATCCTGTGCCAAATTTTCGGCACAAATTTGGCCGCGGACATTTTCGCTCGCGGACATCGTCGCGAGCCGGACATAACGCGAGATGTTCTAAGTGCGGTAGGGAGATTTCAAAGTGCGCACTGTCGGCGATATTGCGCGACAAGAACAAGGTGCCCTACTTTTATAGTGAATTCGCATCTGGCGGCCTCTTTTCGGAACTTTGTGGCAATAGTGCTCCTCTACGCCGCCGTCTCAACCGATGGCTGGGCGAACAGTTCCCCTACTTTCCCCTTCTCCACTGATCCAGAACTACCTCCCCTCCTTTGACTGCGCCGACCGGACGTTTCATCGCAGCGACTCTCCTCTGCCAGCCACCGAAGTGTGTACCTCGTCTGCAGGCATCGTTCGTCAAGTTTCGGCAGCTAGCCTGCGGGCCACATTGTCGTGTAATCATAATTGTAATTTGTATATTAAATATAGTGTGACTGTTGGAAATCATTCCGTATTGGTCATTTTGGCTCCTTTCCCACTGTGTCAATTCGATTTTCCGCGACGTTCGTCGCAATCCTTATTCTTGTTTGTTTGCTTAGCAATTTGCTCCTCAGTAGTTTGTTCATGCTCCAGAAACATCTATCAGCTGCTTTTATTCTGTGTTAATTAGACCAATCACCTTTTTTGGCCGCCTTTTGGTAAATTGCCTCCTTTGGAGACAGTGGCTTCCTTTCGAAGGCAAAATATGTATGTGAAATAATAAAGTTACTTAATTTACAATAAATTGCTGCAGTTTAAGAAGACCTGAAAGAAGCTTGGTTAACACCACAGGAAGATCAGTATAGAAACATTTTTCACCGAAATAATTAGCGATTGGGTTGGTTGTCGAACTAGAAAAATGGAAAAAGGCCGGAATCGCTTGGTCGACTAAAAGAAGGAAAGCCCATTCAGAAAGAATGACAGATACGGGCGCATAGGAAGGCAAAAGTGACAAAAAGCCTCTTAAGTTTGTATTTCGCGAGGCTGAACAGCGCTTGAACGTGGTTAATAATAAAAATATACTTTAAAATTACAATGGAAGAGTTGGAAGTTACCGAAAAAAGCAATATTTTTTAAAAAATTTGTTAACAGTTGAAGCGAGGGAAGATACAGGAAAAATACCATAACACTGTTCTCCTTTTCGTATTCCCGCGGAAACCTTCGGACGAACAAAATAGTTGGCGTCTAATATGAGTGAAAATAGGTTCTCGCGGAAATGTCTTTATTTTAAGGTTGTTGATTGTCGTTTACATTAAGATTTGCGTCAAACTTTGAATACGCGAACTCGTTAGAACTATATGTTGATAAAAGCGAGAAGAATTGCATGTCGCCGATTTGGTTTCTTGGCAAATAAATCCTATTTTAACACGCTGTCTTAAAGCATCTGACATATATTTCGAAATAATTCGATGACTTTTGCACAAAATTTCTTCTTAACGCAGAAACATGCATTTTATATTATTAAAATGGCTCTTAACCCTCATAGTGCGGCGGGCCGATATATCGGCTCATAGGCAAAATATTGTTTAAATTTTGCACACAAATATAATAACAATTATTTTTTGTACGAAGTATAAGCATTTTTTATTATTACCTAATTCAATGTATATGCAATAAGAAAAACTGTATATGGATATTTTAAACAATAACTTTATAATTTTTTTTTTCCTAGAGTGATACATTTCGTTAAGTTACCCTCCGCATTTCTCACTAGAACCGCTGGCAGGGGTCAGCACTAAGAGAGTTAATAAATATCAAGGTTCATGCCGAATAATAAAAATGCGTTTTCACGCATAATATATGCTTAGATTTCGCATCCGCGCCGTAATCCCAAGCTTTCATTAAGTTGAAAATGCTTTAACTATGATTCTTGCATCATTTATATTACAATATGTTTAGTTATTTCCAACGTGTAAGTAGATGTTCTAACGTGAAATGTGGTTAAAAAAAATTTTCCAACTTATATGAATAGTTATTTAAAATTTGCACTCAGTGACTCAAGAATCGCGCTCCAACCACCTCCACGAAAGATAAATATCTTATGGCCGGTTGCAAAATCATTTAGTTATGGAATCAAAAGTTATGAGATCCATGAAGTTATAGATCTCATAAAAATATTCGGGTTGAAGGGACACATCTACTAGTTACATAACTTATTTACCAATAGTTATTAGCTTAAATATAGGATCCATCCTTTTACGGTGGATAAAATTTATGAAATTTTAGCCTTTGAGTAATAGGTAATGCACGTAATTATTAGTCAGTAAGAGTAAACATACTAGTCATTCGTCTCAAAGCTATTCTCTAATGTAGTAATTAAGTCTCCAAGCGGTTCATTGTGTATCCGCCATCTTGGCTAGTTATGGAACTCGTGACAACATTGCATAAGTTATGAAGCCAATACATTTATCGAATGTTTCTGCAACATTTATCGAATGGTTTCCATGGCTTATTGGTCTCATAAGCTTATAGAATACATATGTGTCGTTCCTGCAACTTAGTTCAATCCAAACTCGATCATATCTTTGTGTCGTGCGGCCCACTTGGTTGGGAGCGTTAAAGTCAATAAGAAGCCGATTGGTGGCACTGATCTTTAATGATATCACCTCAATGGTGGCTCTGGGTCCCTGTCGCTAGATGAGGCCGGGAAGGGACGGGAATTGGTCCGATCCTGTCTCCGGTGCCGGCGTCGAGGTCCGTCGCGGCTGACTGACGGCTTCAGGCTCTTCCCTCGTTGTCGGTCTCTGCTCCGAGAAGATCTTCGCTCGACGCCCAATTATCAACTGCCGCTCTCGCCCAGCGACGCACCCCTACGCGCCTTTTGGACAAGGGGGGGGCGGAGGCAACCTTCGGGCAGGTTTCTGACCCGGGGTCAGCAACCCTGGAGTCCGTACCCTGGAGTCAGGTACCCTGACTCCAGGGTACGGACTTTCTCCCGAAACGCCGGCGAAAGGGTGATGATGAAGGCCGCGAACACAATTGTTCCGACGGTGAGAGAGCGGGCGCGGTCCTTGGGATGGACTCACCCTGCAAGGGGACCGTCCTTCGGCAGGTCACCAACCCAGGGCTCGATCCAAAGATACGGGTATTCTCTCGAAGGGCCGCGGACTTAGCGTCGGTCGTGGGCGGCACTTGTGTCTTCCCAACATTTGCACCAACAGATAGAAGTTGATCAATGTACTTTCTCGACAAAATATTCCGCTAAATGCAAAAGTTACTCTCTATCAATATTTACCTTTTTGAGGCATATATAAGATATAAACGCGGTAATTGACTTCTTAGAAGGAACCTGTTGAATAACATTTATATCCATTTTTTTAAAATCACGAACAAAATTCTTATTTTGAGCATACATTTAAAGCTTAGTTGATTAGATTACAAGTTTCCCTGAACCTAAACTGTGAAGTAGATATTGAACTCATCCAGTTTCAAAGTTCAGGACTATCGAAATCTCACCGGTGAGGCGGAGAAGGAAGGAGGAATTTACTCAATGTTACTGTGCCTAAGAAGGTATTAAGATTATAATTCCGTATTTTATTAAATGATACCGATACTGATCGTGCCATGGGAGCCAAACTCTCGAAACCACCTTTCCCAGAAGTAATTTTCTTCCAATTATTGCTGAGTAGGTTCAGGGACATTCTGTTCTCCCAAAAAAACCTTAAGCAAGGGATTTCTACCCGATAGCGATGATTGAAATACGTTGTACTCGATAAAGTCTCTATAGAGTTGGAGTTAAATCGTAATTATAGGTAATCACTCATTCCGCTGAAGCTGATTGCTGAAATTGATCGATTTCAGACGCTGAAACATTGTGAATACAACCAATCAAATTTTTACGAGACACGCCGGCTATTCTGATTATACGGGGTATTGGGTCATTCACCCATTAGAATTAATGGTCATTAAAATGTCAACTGAGATTTGTTAAAAGAGCACTTGGAAAGTGTGACGATAAAATCAGAGAAATCAGCTACTTTGACCATGTCAGATCCCACTTGAAACACGCTGCCAGTATTTGGGATCCTCATGAGGTGTGCTTAGCAACTGAGTAGAAAGAGTACAGGGGAGAAAAAACCCCTTTCTGGCTGGCAAATAAAAATTAGTCTCAATCTTTTATGTAAATTAAAAACCAATTTATTACTTGACGGAGTAATTAATAGCTAACGAATACCAACTTCGACTATGGTCGAAGTCACATCCGGTGTTCCTCAAGGAAGGGTGATCGGCCCTCTTTTATTCATTATTTATTTTAATGACCTAAGTTCAAGAGTTAACAGTAAATTAAGATTATTTACAGACGATTGAGTTATCTACCGTGAAATGAGCGAAGAAGCGTACTTTGAAGCTCTGTCATTGGACCTTAACAACGTTCATTCATTGAGCCAGGAGCGGTGATTAAAGTTAAATATCAGCAAATGCACAACAGTCCACTTCCTGCAAAAGTCATCACAAAAATACCATACCTATACTGTGGGTGGAATAAACATAAAATCTTCAGAAACAGTAAAATATCATGTAATTGCCTTAACTTCTGATATATCGTGGGGATTACACATACATAACATATATGGCACAGCATTAAAAAAACTAGTTTATGTTAAACGCATAATAGGAAGGCCCTCGGATGAAAAAGTAAAAGAGAGATGCTACTTCTCTCAGGTTAGGCTACACCTCGAATACGTCGCGAGAGTTTGGGACCCTAATGAAATAGATTTAACTAAAAAAATTAATAAAATTCAAAGGGAAGCAGCGCGCTTCGTTAAAAACTGCTACTAGCATACATATAGTGTCTCACAACTTTTAGAGGGATTATGGTGGAAGTCACTAGAGACTCGGAGGCAACATACTAGTCTTAGGTTGATAAATTCTGGACTGATATTTCTCAGAGCGACACAGAGAACATTATTATGACTCCTCACTACATCCCTAGGTCTGACAGATGCAATAAAATAAGAGAGATACACTGCCGAACAGATTGGTACAAAAACTCGTTCTTTCCGCGCACAATAGGCGACCACAATTAAAATTGAGCTCCAATAAATGCACTCCTATAATACATGTCACCTTTTCATCTCCAAAAAACTTACAAATTTACACGGCTGGTGTCCTAACTCCCCCTGCCACGCGCCCATGTGGCGGCTCGCAGGGTATTGTGTAGATGTAGTTCCTGACTTTAACCTACTTTAATTGATCATTTAATTGAGGAGAAGAGCCTTTTATGAGCAAGCGGCCGCTCGAACGACTTCCTCGTGGTTCCCGACGGTAACAGCGTCACTTGCACCTCCTGCGTGTGGTGGGAGTCTCCTTGCTTCAGGGATCCAACCGACTTGTGTGGCTGGGGGTGACTCAAGAAAACGAGCTTCTTTCGCTGTTCTTTTGAGGGAGGTGTGAATGGCTGCTGGCGAATGTATATACGAAGGCACAGGCTACGGCGGATGTGGCTCGGAACTGCTATCACTCATAGAGCGGACTTCGGGCCTCAATTGCCGAAAAGTAAAAACCAGGTTTCATGGTTCATTACTCATTCCAACTAATTGTGAGTGAGTTTTGGACTGTCTCTGCCTAGGCACTTAGTAGTACCCCTTCCTTCCCTTTTCCTAACTGGTTCGGAGCCATTCCCTTACTTTACCAATGGCATATCTCACGGGATTAAACGCTCTGTGTAGGTGCCCGGGGATTCATCTGGTAATTTCCTTTTCCCACCAACGAACTACTACAGTAGATCAGTTCATCAGAATAAAATCAGGAAAATGGACTTCTAAACAGACAGGTTTAAGATATCTTTTTTCCTGCTATCCATATGTGAACATAATGGCCACCATTAAAACTTAAAAGGATGTTAGCCGACGGCTAGTATAGCTGATTAGTTGATTTGCTCCCGAATGTTTGTTTTTAAACCTGTCACGTAATAGTAATAACATTTTATGCATGGTACCTGCATGACTCTTGTGTCCTGTTTACATAGTTTCACTATATATTAATTTAAAAGTGTCTTCAGCATTGGCAGGATACCTACAGTGCAGTGCATGTTAGTGATAGATCATCCCCTGACAAACATTCTTGAGGCGAAAGTGATGGTTTCAGGCGTAACTTTGTGGAATAACTTCATGATCATAGATTGAAATAATTTGTAGTTTCGTGATTGTAAACACCTAATTGTAAACTTCTGATGATGTCGCACAGCGACGAAACCTAGGTCGTGAAAATAAAAATCTCATATGGAAATTACATCTACATCTACTTAACCCTTTGAGTGCGGCATGACGTGATTTCACGTCATGGTTACTTTACGTTGGTGCTGATGACGTGATATCACGTCAAGGGTACCGTGAGTGTTCTAGCTTTCACTAGGGGAATTTCAGTAGGCTCCCTAGTGAAAGCTTGAACACACAAAGTACCCATGACGTGAATTCACGTCATCAGCACCAGCATAAAGAAAACATGACGTGATATCACGTCATGCCGCACTCAAAGGGTTAATACCCAGCAAGCCACCACAAAGGTGTTTGGCAGGGGGTGAATTATCACCAACATGAACTACAGTGAAGAAATTTACTTTCACCAACATGTACCATATAATGGGTATGCTACAGATTACAACTATGTTAACGTGACAGAAGAGTCCTACCGGGAACATTCAAAACATGGTGTTAGCACTACTCGGCAGATTTATGTCACATGTATCAGGGGCCATATGAATAAATTAGCTAAACTGCCTTTCAACTAACCTACTTCAAATTCTCAACGCAGTCATTATGGTCTCTTTTCAATCGCGGGAAAAATGAAATTTTTAATCTTTCTGTTCTACAATCTATTTCCCTTATTTTATTCTCATAATCTGATCTACCGTAGTATATTGAAGTTAGAAAGATTCGTTCGTCGATAAGTTCTTCAGAAAATAAATCGGTGTTGAACTTACTTAAAAGATTGAGTCTTATTTTCAATCGACGGTCTGAAAGCGATTCCCATCCTAGTTTTTGCAAGAGGTCAGTAAGTGATTCAAAAGTGTTTCATTCTATAATCACCCTTGAGATGACTTGCGGAATAATATGTGGATGTAGAGGAACAGCTGCCATATCCATTAAATCCCTTCTGTTTTCGGAGAGTAGCGGAAAACATTTACCGGGATCACCCACCCAACAAACACCTCCCTTATCTCTTTAGCCACTTCAACGAGTCTTCCCCATCATCCCCTTCACTTTCCCTTTCGCCCTCTCGTTTGGATTTTCTCCGCTTAGTAAAGATCATCCCCCCAACCTGCCCGCCCTCTATCGCCCTGGAGAGTACGATTAAGTCGATTAGACCAATCAACGAGGCGTAAATTGGCTCCTTTGGAGACGGTGGCTTCCGTTCGAAGGCAAAACCCCATTCGCAAAAAGGAGTCCGGAAGAGGAAAAGATTTCCCCTTAAAATTCTTACGCCTTTTTAAGGATGTTTCCATTGGGAGGGTGAGGTTTTTTTGGGCCTCTCATCCTCTCTCTCTGGTTTTCATTAAGATTCCAGGATTCCAATAAAGACTTGGGGGGAGCTTTGTGCGCGGGATTAAACGAGGAGGGGCGAAGAGAGGTGGAAAGAAGGAAGATTTTGAAGAGGGGATGAGGCCAGAGACACAGCGGCATCTAAGAAAGGGAAGATTTGAGTGGTCTCGTGGGAGTAGCCAAGGAGAAAATTGGACCGTAATGGCTTGTAATTCCTTTCAATGTGCATCCAATCTTGTTTGACTTTATCAATTTTGAAATAAATTGTTGATTTTGATACCATTCTCGCGGAACAATTAATACTTCAGTAAAACGCTACCATGAAATTTTAATGCAAAGCCTCTATCCACATTTTTCCCGTCAACATCTCCAAAGCAAATAGTGTTTTGCAGAAATAAATTATTTTTTGAGGTGGCTTGTATGTGCAGAAAACTTGAAGACAGTCAAGGTCAAGGAAGTACAAGGTAAAGTCGTGGAGGTGGCTGATTTTAACCTCTTGCCATTGATGTAAGTGCCTCGCGCTTTTCCCACGAAGTAGTAAGATTTCCTAGCCTCAATTCCTCTCTCGTCGCCCCATCCTTTCTCATCATCTTATCCACCTCTATCTACCTCTCCTCCTCTTGCCACGCTGGTCTGCACGACTAAATTTTGTGGGAGCTATATACATCCAAATATTACCCAGCAGTCTTCAAGGCCTGGTGCTGGGAGGAGGATGCTGAAGATGAAATGGACGGAAAAGCATGAAATGATGAATGGATTGGATATTTGGGGAGGTGACCGACAGCTGAGGTCATTTGCACCTTAGGAGATAGGTTAGGTTGGAAGAGGGGATAGAAAACCGGCGTCGGCATTAGCCTGCTCTTAACGAAAGGCGCCAAGGGGACCACGGCTGAACGTCTCATCCGACAGACGGAGTACTGTAATTGAAGTGCCCACCACAAGACACTCAAGTGGGGATCGGGTTTCCTCTGAAAAACATCCTCCTCTGCGGGGATTTGAACCCTGGCCGCCCGTGTGGTAGGCTAGCCACCACACCAACCCGATCCCCATGAAGTGATGAAGCGTTCAGATGAGTAGAAGAGGAAAGAATAATATGGAACTCCATAGAGAAAAGAAGAACCGGATGGAATGGACACACTCTGAGACACAATGTGTTAGTGAAGAACATAATTGAAGGCAAAATAAAGAGGAAAAGTCCCCAGGGAGAGACTCAGGAATAGTTTCATGGATCAAATAATGAGGAAAGTACGTAGGAAGATATACCAGGAGGTAAGTGAATTAGAACTAGATAAAGAAGAGTGGAGAGCTGCAACCGACCAATCTTAGGTTTGAACGATCAATGACGGAATTATCCAGCAATCCGCCTCAAGGGTGTGTGGCAGCAGATGAACTATCACCAACAATACTACAATGAGCTAGTAACCTTCAGTTACAAGCTCTGCACTAGAGGTAAGCTAACAATGCTGCAGAAATGGTTTGTTTATACATGTAGTGTAACTACGTAAAGGAGATACAAGGGTCATGCAGGGATCATGCGAAACGTGATGTAGGTACCACGTGGCAGATTAAAAAACAAGTATAAAGGAGAAAATAAACTAATCATCTACTCCACTTGATGACTCACCTAATTCAAAGTCTCGTTGGCATCCATTATGGACTCTTATCGTAAGCGGGAAAAACGACATTTTAAACCAGTGTTCTATTCTATTGCTTGGCTAATCTTTGCGGAAAGCATTAAAAGTCAAGAGGCGGTTTTATCTTTTAAGATTTTTCAATTTAAGACGATTTCACGCCAGAAATGAGATTGTCTTAGTCCATTCTAATTTCTTTTAAAGCGAATCTGTCAGATTTCTATTCAACTTGTCAGCTGTTCTACCTGTCGACTAATCTCCTATATTATTTCTACTGTATAGATACCTTTTTCTCAACTTATACGCAACCAAACTCTACAAATGAGGTACCAAAATGCACAGAATTTATCAGAGAACATGCGACGGCATATCTTACTTCCTAAATATTGCTATTGTTTCCTAAAATTGGTTTTAAAAAATGGCCCTTGATATTTCTCTTAGGGGATGAGGCGATCCGCCATCTTGACGTCACGCACTTGCTCCATGGTGCAGAGCAAACCTTTATTTCAGGATATTTAATTGATACCAATTTAGTTTCAGATACATATTATTATATTTTTTGCAATATAACGCGCTTTCAACATTATAACGTATCAATTGAAATAGAAGAATCCGTATAAGCAATAAGAAATACATTGTGCGCGATATATATCGATATATTTCGATTGTTATCGATAGTATAAAATAAGTTCAATGTGTTTTGCACCCGTTGAATTTCAACGGGTACGTTCCACTAGTCTACTTCAAATTCTAATTGACAGACATTATGGTCTCTTATGAATCGCGGGAGATGAGGACATTGTAAACCAGTTTCCACCGCAGTCTATCTCATGATCTGAGCGGCACGAGCATACATTAGCGTTATGTATTTGGAAAACCAGAGCATGGCATAAGCTCCATCTGATGAGGACATACTCGTACATTTGCACGAGATCCCGGCACTCGCTCCCCTTACGAGGTAGCCAGAGATGAAAGTGATGTTGGTGAAAGTTAATTGTATGTATGTACATTATTGTACATGATGGTGATAACTCATTCCCTGTCCAACACCTTTGAGGCAAAATGCAGGGTAATATGTAGATGTAATTCGTGGATATAAATTAATTCAATAGTTTCATTGGCATTGGTAGCATACGAACTTGCTAAAAATTAAAACTGCCTCATTTCCTCATTTTATTTAGAAAAGCAAATCATTATCCGAAGTCAAGGTGCCCCGAGACTGGAAAATAGCCAACGTAACTCCGATATTCAAAAAAGGAAATAAAAATGACCCAGGAAATTACCGGCCTATATCGCTAACATCACTTTTATGCAAGATCATCGCACACATTGTCGTTGGTAATATTATGATATTCCTGGACAATCGTAACTTCTTACATAGCACGGCTTCCGCGAGGGCAGGTCCTGCGAAACGCAGCTTGCGCTCTTCCTTCATGATATCAAAAAATGAGGTGAATTGATAAAGCAAGTTGACACGGTATTCCTTGATTTCAAGAAGCCCTTTGACAAGGTTCCTCACAAAAACTCATATATAAATTGCAATGACGCGGATTTAATTGAAACATAGTGAATTGGATAAGGGACTTTCTCAGTGATCGAAAGCAGAAAGTAGTTACTGATGGTTTTAGCTCTAATATGGCCGAAGTCACATCCGGTGTTCCTCAAGGAAGTGGGATCGGCCCTCTTTTATTTATTATTTACACGAATGACATAAGTTCTAGAGTTAGCAGTAAAATAAGATTATTTGCAGACGATACAGAAGTAATTGTCTCCGGCATGTATAATAAACAAATTTGTGTGGATTGAAACAAAGTTGTTTTAATCATGGATAGACGATACAGTTATCTACCGTAAAATGATCGAAGGCGCGGACTTTGAAGTTCTATCATCGGACCTTAACAGCGTTCATTCATGGTACCAGGAGTGGGGGTTAGAATTAAATTTCAGCAAATACACCACAGTTCACTTCCTGCGAAAGTCATCACATAAATGCCATACCTATACTGTGGGTGGAGTAAACATAAAATCTTCAGATTCAGTAAAATATCTTGGAATTGATTTAACTTCTGATATATCGTGGGGATTACACATACAAATCATATGTGGCACAGCATTAAAAAAACTAGGTTTTTCTTACCGTATAATAGGAAGGTCCTCGGATGAAAAAGTCAAAGAAGGATGCTATTTCGCTCTGGTTAGGCCACACCTCGAATACGCCGCGAGCATTTGGGACCCTGGTGAAATAGATTTAACCAAAACAATTAATAAAATACAAAGGAAAGCAGCGCGTTTCGTTAAAAACTTGCTACGAGCGTACATATAGTGTCTCACAACTTTTAGAGGGATTAAGGTGGAAGCCCCTAGAAACTCAGAGGCTACACGCTAGGCTTAGGTTGCTTGAGAAATTCAGAAATGATATTTTTCAGAGAGTCACAGAGAATATAATCATGACTCCACACAACATCTCTAGGTCTGAGAGATGCAACAAAAATAAGAGAGATGCACTGCCGAACATATAGGTTCAAAAAATCGTTCTTTCCGCGTACAATAAGTGACCACAATAAAAATTGAGCTCCACTAAATACACTCCTATACTATATGTCACCATTTCATCTCCAAAAAACTTACATCTTTACACGGCTGATGACCTGATACCCCTTGCCACACGCCCATTCGGCGGCTCGCAGGGTATTATGTAGATGTACATTTCCTCAATCTGGCGCGCACTAAACGATTGACGATAGAGCAGGGGTTGTTTTGTCGTTGCTTCCGTTCATGCGTTCGCGCATGGATTCTTGCAATTTACCGCTTTACATGATGCAATTAAATAATGCTCGTTTCGTTCGTACCTACATCAGCTTTTGCAGTTGCGCGCCCCGTGTAAAACGGGCTTAATACACGACTTTATTACGTGTATAAAAACAATGAGGCCATAAAAATAATTTTGATCATTAATAACCTAAGAGGACCAGAAATTTACTCAGCCATATTTGTGTCTTTGGGAAAAATGGCAACTATCAGTTGAATAGGTATGAACCATCTTATGAAGTTTGTGAGTAGTAAAGCGTAAGCAAGGTTTGCATAACAAATGAAAGACGTTATTATTTATTGCGAGCCTCATTATTTACCATTGGCATTGTAATTTATTTAATGCAGTGAGCGTGGTGTTTACAAACTAGAGTCATTAAAAAATGACATCATAGCTATGAATATTGTCCCTTGATGATATTGAATTGTATCCAAGGAACACATAAATAATTGCGGTAATGAGCAGCATACTAATTTATGCTTGCTGTTTCCTACCGTACGCAAGAATTAGCTTCCAGCAACTCAGTTATTCTTTACCGCTTGACAAATGGAATGAGTACCTTTTGCCGCGCCACATCTCATGAGTTTTAATGATCATGTCACAAGCATTGTGGCTTATATATAAGAAGTCACCATCTATGTAGACAACTTGATACAAAGAATAACCTCCACCAGAGGCCATTCATACTAGTATTTCTTGAAGACACTTTTCAAATGAGGTCAATAATGAAGTGTAACATCATGATCATGTTTTAAATAGTTGATATCTCAATATCTCAGCCAGCTTACAGTTTGATGAAATAGTTTTCATTGTACTCGAGGAAAAAAAATCCGCCATCAATTGCTTTTGAGCCTGATGTTTGAAAAATATGTCAAAATACTTAGCGAATATATGAAGTCGCTCGTTGCGATTACCTCTTTCAACACGTCATGTAAACACGGATGAATAAAATAACCTAGTTGAACCCGGATACTTTCAATTCTAGCCGAGTACTTCAGCCAGTTAAGATGCTTGGAGCGATTTTCATATATTTATAAATTCGCATGACGCTTTTCATCTACATCTACGTGATACCCTGCGAGCCACCACGAGGGTGTGTGGCAGGGGGTGAAGATCACCAAACATGCACTGTTGACATGCAAGTAGGATATTTAAGGGAGACATGCTAGATAATAGGGTCACATGGAGCTAGATGGTTAGTATCTACATAATAAGGAAGGGATTATTGGTTGTTATTACATGCATCGTGCACTAAAGACTACTCTAACTATATTTCACCTACATATCCCTTTGCTACGCTGCCTATTGTTCTCTCTTATAGTACGAGGGAAAAATGACATTTTAAATCTATCGGTACGACAATCTATCTCTCTAATCTTGTTAATATGATCAAGCCTAGCATAATACGCAGGGGTTCTCAATATATATCTAACGTCATCTGTGAACAACTCTGTTTCGAATTTACTTAAAAGGTTTAATCTAAATTTTAACCTGCGTTCTGATAGTAATTCCCATCCTAGTTCTTCTATTAAGCTCGTAACACTTATACAATTATCATAACGGCCTTTAACAAACCTAGCAGATCTCCTTTGCACGAGCTCTAATTCTTTAATCATACCTTCCTCGTACGGATCCCATATGCTAGCGGCATATTCTAAATGAGGCCTGACAAGTGTAAAATAGCTTCTTTCTCGTACTCTCTCATCGCATTTGCCTAGAACCCTTTTTACGAATCCTAATCTACGGTTTGCTACGCTAGTTATTTCCCTGATGTGTTTCCCCCATGTCATGTCTTCAGTGATGGTGACGCCTAAGTATTTAATTGAATCTACGTTACATATTTTGTTTTCTTTGATGCAATAATTATTCCGGGGAAAGCCATTCTTTTTCCAAAAATTCATAATCGCGCACTTCTTCAAATTTAATTCTAGTTGCCATCTATCACACCAATCATCAATCGCATCTAAATCCTTAGCTAAAAACTGTCTGTCCTCTTCATTTCTAATTTCCTTATACACTACTGCATCATCGGCAAAAGACGGAGGTTGCTATTTCTTACTACTGTATTCAAGTCGTTTACGTACAGAAGAAATAAAATTGGGCCTATCCTCTACAGTTTTCATACGCGTACTCATTAGCGATATGTATTGATAACAGCAGGCTCTTCGGGTCAACCCGCGGGTTAGAAACCTACCCCTCGGCCTGAAGCTTTTCACCGTTACGGGTACGTAGTGGGAAAAGGGTGAAGGAATGGGAAAGATTAGCAAAGCACAGCCGACACCATGAGACGGATTGCCGTCAAAAGGACGACAACGGGCCCCCACCTCCCCCTAGTCCTCGTAGCTGTTGGGTTCCCCCAACAACGTTAGAAGAGTCCCCGCCAATCTCGCTTGCGCGGAAACTTACCACATATCTGTTGAGAACCGGCGAAGCCCATTGTCCAAATTCTTGGGATAGGGATCTCCCTTTATTGGTAGACGTCGTGTGGTCTGCCGGAGTACGTCATCGGATCGGGGCCCCGCTGGACCAATGATGGTCAAATCGGACCATATATTGATAGCAGCGATAAAATTTCATGCTACCTACATTGTTTCATAGTAAATTAATGCTAGTTTACAATTGTGTGAAATTCACAGGGGAAAAATCATTCGCCAGGACTGGGAATCGAACCCAGATCCCTCGATTTTGCGCCAAGTACTCTAACAATTAAGCTACCCAGGTGTCACTGTGAATCTCATGGGGGCTTTAAGGCTTACTCGGCGCGAAATCAATGGATCTGGGTTCGATTCCCAGTCCAGGCGAATGATTTCCCCCCCGTGAATTTCACATAATTGTGTGATCACTAGCGGGTGACTTCGTTGAAGTAACTGCCGTAGTTCTGTGGTTCTTTGATCATGTTATTTTTCCCATAGCCTTATGATGTGTTATATACAGTTCCAAATAATTCATTACATGCGTACATGTGCTCTCCTTAATGCAAAATATGCCTTTTATATTATTATAATTATTCTTAATAAATATCAAGGTAGTATACCGAGTAAAAACCACGTCTTTATACACGATTTTCGCTTGAAAATTGAATTCTGCGCCGTAAGTGCAAGTCATAGCAATGCTTTAATTGAGATGAAATTTTTAAAAGATATTTACCGCATCATTATAGTGCAATATGCGTGGTTATTTCCAACATATAAATTTCTGTACTAAGGTAGTCCGAGCGAGATAGTTCCATAGCCATAGTAGAGACCATATCCCAATGATACGTTTTAATTTCACCAGCTGCAGGACACATGAATTAAATATTGCATTATTAATGGTACAGTAATATCGTTTTATACGACAGAAATTGTAAGAAATTAAATGAAAATATCTATATAAGTCTTTGACTTGAAGCCTTTTTTTCGCGCGGTGCGATTGAAACTCCATCAAAAAGGAAGGTTTATTTTGATCCCGAAGAATTTACTGAGGTAACAATGTGATTAATTTTCAAATATAGTTGAGAAAACATACAAACACTGTTACACACTCTTAGTTTTTTTTACGACATATAAAGGTTAGAAATGCCTCATTTTGTAAATAATGTCTCACTGGAGTGTATACACGTACCATTTCCCATGTAAATGGGCTGGTTATTTTTTGGCAAATATCTCTGAAAGTAATTAGGTAAGGGATAGAATTTTTGGTGTCATTGGAAAGGTGAGATGTTTTTCTTTAAAATGAGACCAAATTCATGGATTTCTAAATAAAATTATTTTTCGCTCGGACTCCCTTAAGGGAAGCTCGGTCCAGGAATTTTGTTCGACTTACTCGAAAAGTTATTTATATGGGCACTCAGCGACTCACAATTCGCTCTCCAACCACATTAAGCTACCGCGGTGTTCCCTGTGTATATTTAGGAACAAGGTGATCAAGACCGTTGAAGATACAATGTGACTAACAGTCCGAGGCGATCGCTAAGCACTACAGTCCGCGAGGTGAAAGCCAAGCATTGAACACAAGAGGTGTTCGCTCTTTGGACAAATTTCGACGACACCGGGACTAACCACGGCATTATCTTTACCGAGTCGCCTGCATGTGCAGACAAGGACAAATTACACAGAAGAAAAAATATCATCCGCATTGCCCGAAACTTGAACCCGGATCCCTCGACTTCCGGCGAAGTGCTAAGAAATAATAGAACCTACGGAAAAGAGAATCAAAAGTCTAAATTAAGTGAAATGATGAAACGTATTATATAAATATGGCACGCCTGTAGAAAATATTTCTTTAATTACAACCGTGGTATGAATTGATGAATGAGTATTTGTTTGAATCGATCACTACGTTTACCAATCGCTCTCAGGTCGATCAGAACTCGGGCCGATCTGAATATTCCAAGCGAGCTGACTCAGGACTCAGGAGGTGTAGCATATTCTACATCTACATCTACATTATACCCTGTGAGGCACCGCATGGGCGTGTGGCAGGGGGGTGTTAGGTCACCAGCAGTGTAAAGATTTGTGTTTTTGGGAGATGAAATGGTGACATGTATTATAGGAGTGTATTTCGTGGAGCTCAATTTTTACTGTGGTCACTTATTGTGCGCGGAAAGAACGAGTTTATGTACAGATCTGTTCGGCAGTGTATCTCTCTTATTTTGCCGAATCTGTCAGACCTAGAGATGAAGTGAGGAGTCATGATAATATTCTCTGTCTCTCTCTGAAAAATATCAGTCCTGAATTTCTCAAGCAACCTAAGCCTAGCGTGTAGCCTCCGAGTCTCTAGGGGCTTGAATACTTGAATACATTCATCCAGATTTCGACGATTAACCTTAATCCCTCTAACAGTTGTTAGACACTATATGTACGTTAGTAGCAGTTTTTAACGAAGCGCGCCGCTTTCCTTTGTATTTTATTAATTTTTGTTGTTAAATCGATATGACCAGGGTCCCAAATGCTCGAGGTGCGACCTAACCAGAGCGAAGTAGCATCTCTCTTTGACATTTTCACCCGAGGGCCTTCCTATTACACGTTAAACAAAACTCAGTTTTTTAAAATGCTGTGCCACATATTCGGCCACGTTTATCGAAAAAAATCAACCGGCTAGCTGGTATGGACCGATAGATGTGGGAAGGAAAGCTGCGAGACGCAAGGGATGAGGAATTAAGAGAGGCATAAGAGTAGGCACCGAAGCGCAGGGAAGGGTAGGAGATTTCAGTCGGGTCTTCCATTTGTCATCCAGTAACTGGAGGAAGCGCGAGCGCTTGGCAGTTTAGACTGTCACAGAGTAATGGGATAGAGAAGAGGAGCGACCAGTATGTACCACTTCGCGGGAGTAATGGGAAACGGAGGTGGAAAAGAGATTTTTTTTCATATCCGAATGGGTGAATTCCGCGTTGATAAGGAAGAAAGGCAGAGATACACGGGGACTGAGTAGAGGAAGATGGATGTGTTATGGATGGAAAAACTTACGCGCGTGTAGGTCACCACATCATTCTAGATCCACTTTCTACTTTTCGAAGACTCATATATACTATGCATAAATATTTTAAATAGATTACCGCTGTCACTGCTGGGACGGCAAGTGTTTGCGTGGGGGAGGCGGCGGCTGACAACTGACGTCAATTGCGTCGTTATGATTATAATTATTTTGAAACCCCTATGATGCATTATCCATCCGGAAATGGTTGCTAAATGAGTAAGAAATAAAATAATCATTTACAACTTAGACTTAAGCTCGAGGAGAAGAAATTTATAATATTAATCAGAAAGATACAATGAAAAAGTTTCATCTAAAAAAAATAATATTTACCGAGGGTAGTGCCTTTTCCTGAACAAATATCGTGAACTGTTACCTTTGAAGTCCAAATATAAAATAATAATAATAAACATTTATTGTCGGTGACTCATTGGTCCTTTAGACATTGATAAATAAACAACTACAAAGAATAAAGCTCAAAGATCCTGAATAAATGTATACATAATATTACATAGAGTGAATGAGAATGTGTACATAATATATTATAATCCAAAAAGATACAACAATCAATTTCAGTTTTCATTTCAACATGTTGGACTTTATCAAATCGAAAACTTTTCATTTAAAACTTGCGATGGATTTACATGCTTTAACATCATCAGGCAGTGAAAATTCCATCTGCGGGAAATAGACACTATGAACGATAAATGATATATAAATATACGTAGAGTCAATACTGTTTTTCATGGAATTACATGCAAATTTATTGTTTGATTCGGTCATCTAATTGTACTTTCCCATGTGAGTCATTACTGTTGTGAGTTGTGTTCGTCTTGTCCGCTGTTGCTTCTGTCACCCCATTGCTTGGTAGGTGGTACTATTGGTTACCGCGGGAGATAAATAAATATTGAAGTTATGACTGTGACATATCACTTGCGTAGGTGATGAAGTCATATGGGCTTTCTCAATTTATTTATAAAACTGTACCATATTTGAGCTTCAACACAGAGGCTCCCGTCGGTTTTTCCGGACACAATATGATTGTAACAGTCCTCTGAAGTTATCATTCACGAAAACGAGAATGGTTTGTCAAAAGGAGATTGTAAATAAATGGATCGATATTTTCTTTTAAATCCAAGTCCAAATGGATTGGTAAGGGCCGCAGCAAAAATAAAAATCATATCGGCAACGGCACAAAACGTCCGCACTTTCTAAAGTTGGTGGTTTCCGGTGATAATTTGTGGAGTTTGCTAAACATTTTGAACGAATAGGGTATACTTTGTTTTTCCACAATGAATTTTAATGACTTACGACCATTGTTTCGACGATTAACGTCATCATCAGGTGAAGATACATTTGGTGCCACTCTCTCTAGTATATAAGTTGTTGCACCAAATGTATCTTCACCTGATGATGACGTTAATCGTCGGAACAATGGTCGGTAGTCATTAAAATTCATTGTGGAAAAACAAAGTATACCCTATTCATTTAAAAAAAAAGCACTTTCCTTGAAAATTGAGTAGTAAATAATCAGGTTGGATTTTCCTTCAAGGGATCTAATTGCTTTGGAGAACACAATCATTGGTATCAAATGACAAACCACAATCAATGACCAATTAATTTAAAAAAGCCAATTAAGGGGAGCTGTACGGTTATTTTAGACGGTGACGAGTACATACAGAAAAGTGAAGGCTTCGTAAATACCATCAACCGTTTTACCAAATGACCCTAAATTCAGGTTCCAAAAGGTGCTATGGACGCACTTTATGTAGCCAGAAAAATTTTCTCTTGAGAGGATTTGCTCCATTTAAACTGCAAGAACCCAGTTTCCCAGCATTTGTTTGGACTGGTTAAAATTCACGAATCTAATGCACTCCTTAGATCAGTCGTGTTCAGTATAGGAGCTCCAGCATGTCTAGTCACCCATTTTCTCAATACATAATGTTTTTAGTATACGGTATTCATAACTAGATTTAGCAAATTAAAACTCTGTGAAACTTGTGGAATAAGATTTAAGACCATGATGTTCCTAAGAAGTCAAAACTGGTATAATTAGACATTGAATTTTGTCCTCTCTTATGACTCATCATACGAAGCGACGGATCCCATGGTCAATCAGCTAAACGCAGTGGCAGTCCCAGATGAAATAGTTCACAAAATGTCCATTTCACTAAAAATATTGGTGTTCCTAAATTATCTTTTGTTCAACCAAACATTTTACCAGCAGATAGATGGATGAACCATGGACTCTTAAATTTTAACTTTTCAAGCTGATATCTTCTTCGTCAATATCGAGAGAAAAATATTTAATTCTGACAGTCTCTTGCTAAAATATGACCTCTGTTGACAGAGATAAGTGGATTATATAACTTGTTAGTTGGATATCTCGGACTGCTAATAAGACGTTTGCAAAAACTTCCCTAACAATGTCTTCCCAAAATTGTCTTACTTGTGAGTTGGATTCAGACGGCAGTCTTAATTACTTGGACATGCTAATTTCTTTTTAAAAAATGATAGACTGGCCTTTGGGTTTTACAGAAAACCAACTTATACAGAATATACCTCCTCGGCCGATTCTAGACCCCGCTATGCTCAGAAGTTAATCGAATTCCTCTAGCTGGTCCATCGTTAAGTAAATGTGTCATTATTGTAGGGTGAAAGCATAAAATAAATACATTTTTTTAAGCAAAATGCCGTAAGAAACGGCTTTCCCAGTAGTTTGATTGATGAAGAGCCCAAAAGCAGAGAAGGATGGCAAACAATTTAATATACCCTCCGGAACGAGTTTCCAACATTAACAAACAGTGGGCCCAGTGTGTTACATATATAATGCAGTATTCGTAATAACTTTCATAAAAACTAATGAAAGATTTATTTCCGCGTGACTTTCAAACCGCAAGTGACCCAAAAAAAACCTTTTAGCTAACTGCGAAAATCATTTTAACCTGGCTTCTAAAAGTGGGATATATTCATGTGCGGGGACAGCGAAGGAGTATACGAGGACAGACGGCTAGACATTTTAATGCCAGGATCAAATAATATTTAAATGCCTCAAAATAAAAAACGTGTGATGATGGCCACAATTTTTTGAAATCCGGGTCTAGTTACCATTTATTCTGTGGTACTTGTAGGAGTTGGATAATGATGTTGTTAAAAGATCTTGTATTACAAAATGTTTCTTTATTTGACAGTCATTGTTCAATGACAAGCGAGATTTCACGTTATTTGGTACCCAGACATTCCAACCTAGGTTTTTGTTACGCATATACCTATTTCACCGTTAAAATTTAACTTTGAATTTGGAAGTAAATTAAAATTTTGTGTTTACAAAATATGTTCTAAAACGTCCATTAATGTAACGGGCAGTGGCCATCCATCTACTATTCACCAACCAGAAACCGAATAATTTAAAATTTACGTTTTAAGGTTGTCTGAGCAAAATATCATATTATTTACCAAGAAATAAATTAATTCAGTCTCATTAAAAAGAAATATATCTTTCCCTTCCAAAGATGCCAAAATATTAGCGCCTTACTGCACTATTTTCTGAGATTTTTGCCGAAGCATACCCTCCCTTTTATATGGGACATGCATAAACTCCAGAGAGATCCTTTAAAAAAAATCTGGAAATTCTAACACCTAGATCTCGTCAAAAATTAACAGAGTGTAGTTTGTATGTTCTCTTGGTCATTTTTGAAAATAATTCATATCGTCACTGCAGTAACTTTTTTCAAAATCGCATAAAACCTTCCGTTGTTTAGGAGTTTTAAACGTTCCGCGTGAAAAACATTATTCAAGTGAAAGACTTATGTACATATTTTCATTTAATTATTCAATATAAAAGTATATCATCTAAATTTCATTAAAATGTGATTTCTTGCTGATATACCTGTATCTATTAACATTATATTCTTTTAAATCTGCTTGAATTTTTGTATGAAAACTTGATTGCAAATCCGGTGGACACAATTAGAAAGAGCACCTGCAGACCTGGGACTATATCTGTTACAATATGTAAGTCCCAAGACTTCATCTGTTACATATTGTAGGAAGAACACATTGTATGGAATTAAATTCTGGACAAATATTGTACTGAATTGTAACAAATCGAACACATATTGCATTGTATTGAATACATTTATGACAAAGAACAAAAATTTTGCACCATTAGTAACGAAATATTCCATGCATGCTTCTTGGATTGGATTTTTTGGGCAGGCGACCGACAGCTAAGGTCATTTGCGTCGTAGGGGATGGGTAAGGGAGGGAGGGTGAATAGAAACCCGGCGTCGGCATTAGCTTGCCCTTAAAGATAGGCTACTAGGAGAGCACAGCTTAACGTCTCATCCGACAGACGGAGTACTGTACTTGTAGTGCCCTCCACAAAACACTCAAGTGCGGATCGGGTTTTCTCTGAAAACATCCTCATCCTACAGAGATTTAAACCCTGGCCGCCCGAACGGTTAGCCATTACTAGCCAGCACACCGACACGATCCCCCTGCGTGCTTCTTGCATCTGCTAAAATTAATTAAACGTATGATTCGAATATGGTCTCCATAATGACTAGGGAACTAACGCGCTCAAGCTACCTTTAAAAAAACCTTTGACTTTTTCAAGTCCAGTAAAAGTTTAATCGCCTGTGAATTCTTCTTTAATTCTTGCCCACCCACAGAATATAACTCATAGGTCAAGTGCGAATGGATATCACTTATCCGCGCGTAGTAAAGAGAATCCCGCCAGTCCGCCGGCGTGAGATGGAATGAAGGACGGCTTTCAAAAGCAATGCACTTGGTGCTGCTTGTCCCCTGCAAATGAATTGCTGGTCGCGCGCTTGTATTTATGCGTCAGTGCCCACCGGGGAGTCGACTATAAATAACGAAATTCAGAGATTATATGCATAAATACCATGAGATATACTGCGGCAGCGGGAACGTATTCTCGAATTTAGTTACAAATATGCGCGCGTACGATTCTATCCACTTAATTATTAGCCCGTATGCAATTCATACTGAACCTGGGTTGCAGAAAGGTAATATCTTGTGGTTTTTCCTGTTAGCTGGACCGAGTATTTTGTTACAAACCCTTGGTTCAAGAAAATCTCAGGATTAACTTAGGTTCCAAAAGCGAGGAGAGAATTCCTGGGCTAATGTGCTGAAATAACCTTCAATTGATGAAATTACGAAAAAAAAGTTCCTATCCACTTAATTTGGTCGTTAAAGCTCATGATAATCAGGGAAAACAAAATAAATTAGAAATATCGTAATCCGAACATGAAATTGTTGCAATCAATAAATAAAGTTAATGCCAATTAATGTTTTCAGTTCACAAGTGGAAAATTTAATTGGAAATAACTAACAGAAACACTCGAGAAAAGGGGAATAGACCGCAGAGACAAAACAAAAACCCGTAACTTATATATAACTCAAAGGGCGCCGGAGAGGGTGGCTGATGGTGAATCAGGATGGGCAATTATAGGCCGAGGGGCAAGGCAAGGGTGCCCGTGGTCGCCATTGCTTTTCAACATTTATTCTGAGGAAATTGTAATGCAGGCATGGGAAGACCTTGAGGTTGGAATCAAAGTGGGAGGGAATCTGATGAAATCAGTTAGATTCGCGGAAGATCAGGCGTTGGTTAGTGGATCTTCGAAGGGACTGCAAGTTTTGGTAGATGCTTTAGAAGTGCAGTGCCGAATGTTCGGAATGAAGATGAATCATAAGAAAACAAAAGTAATGAGATTCTCCAGGACAAAGAAAGTGAAGCTTGTGATTAAAGTTGGAGGACACCAACTCGAGCAAGTAGAACAGTTTAATTTCTTAGGTAGAGGTAGAGGAAAACGGGCATAGTAGCAAAGACATACGGGAGAGAATAGCGCTAGATAAGGAGGCGTTTAGTAATAGATGGTAGTTGATGACGGGGAAATTGGATAAGGATGTGAAGAAGGGGCTGGTGAAGAGCTTGATATGGAGCGTGGCGTTTTATGGGGCAAAAACGTGGACCCTGAGAAAGGAGGACGAGAATAGGCTGCAGGCGTTTGAGATGTGGATGTGGAGAAGGATGGAGAAGGTGAGGTGGACGGAAAGGAAGCCTAACGAGGAAGTGCTTGAGATGGTGGGCGAGGAAAGGAAACTTTTGAATGAAATCCGGGTTAGGCAGGGTAGATGGCTGAGGGATGTAATAAAGGGTGATGGGTTGCTGAAGAGTGTGATAAAGGGAAGAATGTTGGGCAGGCGGGGTAGGGGAAGAAAGAGAATAGGTATCATGGGCAGGATGAAGGGTAGATCGAATGCAGAGACGAAAAAGGATATACTAGAGCGATATAGGCCCCTGAAAGTGTAGGAAACCGGGAGGAGATTCTCTGACATTCAACAAAACCTACATTTACCAGTAGAATAAATTTAAAAAATACATGTCACCATTTCATCTCCCACAAGCTTACATTTTTACATGGCTGGTGACCTAACACCCCCTGCCACACGCCCATTCGGTGGCTCGCAGGGAATTATGTTGATGTAATCAGAGTAGAATGTGCACTTTCAAGCACTATTTTCACAAGAATAATTAACCCGGACAAAATATATCTGGAATATATTGCTCATAATGATGACAATTGAAATAAAAATAAAATATAATTATTCTTCATGCATATAATTATATGCAAGCGTTTTCTTCAAAGTTGAATGAGTGTAATACGTGGAGTTTTATATTGTCACCATTCATCTGAGGAGAACCGAAATTTCCTTCGAAATAAAACCACAATTACGCAATGAATAATTAAGTACTACATTCAATTGAAGGAACAAAGTGGCTATCGTTCCTTTTGAAGGAACGTAGTTGATTTATTTTATGCTAGCGATGTTCTTGAAAACACAGTGAACACGACAATTAAAATCTACCCATCACTGGGATATCATGAGGTTTTCCTGAATAAATCACTAATTAATATCCCTGAAATGCCTCTTGTGGCACTCCGCGGACTTTTTTAGCCTAATAAGATTATTTTTTAGAGTTCAAATTAGGGATTTTCGAGAATTTTTTATAATTTTACATTTTGGAGAACGGTATATGTTTATTATTTTTATTCTCCAACTCTTGTCGGGATAATACTCCTCAATTTTCTAATTCAGCCATAATCCTTGCTCTCTCATAGAATTTACGATGCGAGCAGGTCAAACTTATACTGCAAATCTTATATCAGAGCCAGACCCATTTCTTTTAATATTTCTTTCTGAGGCCAACATTGTAGCTAAAACTTGAGCTAATTGAAAAGTCAAAGTACACCCAGTGTTGCTGAAGGCGATAGAACCTTTTTAGATGTGTAAGGATGACGTATGGTTGTTATAAATGCTTTGCCCAAGCAGCTGTGTCCGCATGTAATGCATCATAAATCTTGACGTCCGTAAAAAATGAACAGGTTTCTTATTGCGAAACGATTTTTTCCGTGGAAGAGTACACGAGCAAAAAATCCATCACGCGTTTGCTGATTTGAAATTCAATGAATTATTCATTTTTATTAAAGCAGTCATTGTTTCTGTATGATTTTCAAAGAACCTCGGAAATGACCGCGTAGTTACTTCAACGGAGTCACCCGCTAGTGATCACACAACTGTTGAAATTCACAGCGGAAAAATTATTCGCCTGATCTGGGAATCGAACTCAGCCGATTGCTCTAACCATTAAAGCTCCTCAGGCGTTCTCTTCCAGGCCATTTCCGGTTATTCCCCGATGCACCCACTTGTCCAGGAGATTCATAGTCATCTTTTATCCCTTTCTAAGAAGGGAATCGTTGTCCGTTTTCTGTGGGTACCTGGACACGTAGGAATAGCCGGTAACGAGATGGCCGACTCGGCAGCGAAGGAGGCCCTTCAAGACGAACACATTTCGTCAGTATTGGTACCGTACCAAGACTTAAAGGCTACGCTGAGAAACGTAGCCTTTGGACAGTGGAAGGAAACCTGGCATTCCCTGACAGAGAATAAGTTGCGCACCTTAAAGCCGGTAGTATCAGTGTGGCCCACATCAGTCGGGAGGACTCGCAGGGAAGAGGTCGCAATCACACGGTTGAGGATAGGGCACTGTGCCCTCACTCACTCTTACCTCTTCACCGAAGAGAAGATCCCGCCCTACTGTGAGGATTGCGACTCTCCCATTACTGTGAGACACCTTCTGACGGTGTGTGATAGGTACCGTGCTCTGCGCATCCGGCTGAACATCAGGGGAGACCTAGGACACGTCCTAGGAGACGACCCTGATTGTGTCTGTCGGATAATGTTATTTTTAAGAGAGTCTGGGCTTTTTAACTGTTTGTGACCAACCATTATTTGGTGTTTTATCTCACGCCCATTTTAATGTGAGCTGCGTCGCTCTTATTTATATATTTAACTATTTATTTTTAAATAACTTGACATGGTGATTTTAGGTTGACGAGGTGCGAATGACCTTAGTCACCGAAGCACCCTAATCACCTAAATACTACTACTACGTTCTCTTCCACTGTGAATCTCATGGGGACTTTAAGGAGCAAGTTGTTCTCACAGATACCGTGCATATGATGCCAGAGGTACCCGTATACGAGCGCTAAGCGCCACAGTTCACGGGGTAAAGCCCAACTTTAAACACAAAGGTGATTTACTTCGGACATTTTCAACCACAGAACTAGCCCCGCAGCTACTTCAACGGAGTCACCCGCTATAGATCACACAAATGTTTCTGTGATATATTTTTGCCATAATATCCCTGCAGGCCACAATATTTGCTTGCATTCAAAACGTACGCGACGAATGGGGAAGATCTTGAAATTAGTTATCTTGACGAAAATGGATTTATGCTTAAAACAAAGTGTAACCTGTGGGCTGAAAATATTGAATTAATATTCCAACGCGAACACTATACTTTGTCAAGGCTATTTTTCATTGCATATTATGCCCAAGGTGAAATGGCTGGGCCGAAGGTGCGATGAAGTTACCTAGGTGAGGGGAGATCGCCAAAACAGCTTTGTTTAAAAAAAAATTGTGCATAACGGAGAATTTAGATTAGTGAGTGAACTGTTGTCTTTGTGAAACTTGAAAATAAACAATTAATATCAGATAATATAAAATTCTAAATGAGGGACGCAACAAAAGGGGAGTAGAAAAAAATTAATAACATTAAATATACTCATAATTAAAAAAATAGTTTTCTAAGTTTTGGAGGTTTTTATAATCTTTTTTTGTTTCTGATTTAGCTTCTTTTTCGTCATTTCACATTTTTGGCATTTTATTTGCTGTTTTTTGGTGTTTCTAAAGAGGTATGGGTCGATATTGATAGAAATTAGTTCGCTGTCGACAGCGTTTTGTATATACTTGCACGAAAATAACCTCCTGTATCTCTCGCAAGATTCAATTTAGATTTAGCAAAAATGTCGCACTGGAAAATATTGCTTTGCAAAGATGTCGCGAATTTCTGATTCTGTGACGGCAGTCAAAGATTAATAATCTTAGCAGCAATTCAATTTATGAGAGAAAAACCTCATCTCAGGCTCTACTTTATGGAATTTTTCCATTGTCACTCAAAGAAATAATATACTTGGAAAAATTCAAATAAAATTTATGCCATCTCACGTCTGATATCGTAAAAGAGTTTCATCTTCAGGAAGTTTTCCTGAAGATACAACCCTTTTACGAAACCGGCCGAGTGTGAGAATAAATACATACATACATAAACACCAATCACGCCGTTCCCTTCCGGGGTAGTCATGAAGTTTTACTCATAAATACATATTTGTACACCTAACTCTGCTTCAATAATTTCCTCCATACTGACCTATCCTCGCAAACCTCTTTTGCCTCATTTACCCCCATACACTGCTTCATGCACGCCCTCCTGTTTTTAAGACTCCTAATATTCCTCCTCCCAAGAAATTCTTCGACCATATTTAACCACAACTTTCTCGGCCTACCTCTAACCATTCATTTCACTCTAATATATCTGTTTCGTTATTCGACTCTCATTCATTTTCTTAACATGGCCAAACCAATGAAGCACACTTCTTTCATATATGTCCAATTACTGGAGCATCTAACCCACATTCATTTATTACCCACTCATTCCTGACTCTATCCATCCCACTTTTCCCGCAAACATTCCTCAGATAACTCATACCCTCTTCGTTTAGTCTACTCTTACGTCTATCCTGACATACCCATGTTTCACTACCATACAACAAATTGGGGAGAAGTACAATTTTGTACTCGGCAATTTTCGCTTCCTTAGACAGGCATTTCATTTTTTCTCCAGAGAGACTATTAAAAAAATGAGGAATTTCTAAAACCTATAACCATGTTTCACTACCATACAACAAAGTGGGGAGAAGTACACGGCGATTTTCGCTTCCAAAGGAGAGTAAATTATATGTGGAATTTACAAATTATATTATTTATTTGTGTCGCGGAGGAGGACTTATTGTAAAATATTTTAAATATTTAAATATACGCCGAGCGTTTTTTGTCGAAAAAGAACTATTAATACAATGACTTATAATTTATATCGTCTATAAGAATAAGGAATAAAATAATTTTCAAACTGTAAACGCTTTAAATATGCATCTTTGATACATACAATTTAAAACATTCCGCAAATACCTTTGGAAATGGTGGTAAACTAAATAATTTGGAACTTATGCGTTTGGAGCTAACAAACTTTTTTCTTTGAAGGCTTCCACGACTCTTATAATTGTTAATATTGCTCTTTTCAGGTATTTCCGTCGCGTATTTGGTTTTTATGACAACAGTTTCTCCCCTCTTCCTGGGGGCGTCTTCAGGTCCGTTGGACATTTTGTAAACCGTGTTTTCCTAGTCATGAAATTGCCAGAACTTGTTTAAAAATGATTATATTTCGGCGACTCTGGGTCCAATTTACTTAAGCAGCAAGAAAACACGGTTTTGGAAAACACGGTTTTGGAAAACACGGTTTTGGAAAACACGGTTTTGGAAAACACGGTTTACAAAATGTCCAACGGACCTGAAGACTCCCCCAGGAAGAGGGGAGAAACTGTAGTCAGAAAAACCAAACACGCGACGGGAATACCTGAAAAGAGGAATATTAACTAACAAACTTTTGTTGTAAAAACGCCGTGATTTTCTGGAATTGGCCAATTTTTGAAACTTTTACGTCCATTGTTTAAATTTGTAATTCCTTGCTTACGGAAAATAGTGAAGTGGGTGTGAAAGGAGAAGGATTTCCAGCAAGAGGTGATTCATGTTGAGGCATCGCTATACCCTTAAACTTCAAGAAAAATCAACATCCATGGGTAGGGACGCCTAAGGAGTTCAACGCTGCTCTCCCATGAGGACGATAATTAACCGGCAATGGGATATGAGGGACGGTAGATAGAAAACACTCCGCGTATCGTTGTACATTGGTGGACACCCCTTCCTAGTGAAGGAATAATTTTACATTCCGGCCTCAGAAAGACCTCTTTGGTGGGCATTTCACCATTAGATGAAGCCTGTTCGCTCGACTCCTCAGATTTCAATGGTATTTATTTTTTTAGCGCAAAATTCTTGCTGCTTAAGTAAATTGGACCTAGAGTTGCCGAAATATAATCATTTTTAAACAAGTTCTGGCCATTTCATGACTAGGAAAACACGGTTTCTACTCACGTGAGCTGTTTTTTCAAATAACTACGATTTTTCGATTATTTTACGACTGCATTATTATGGAATATGTTGTGTATTTTTTATTACCCCTCCACACACAATTCGGCTCAGTTTTTGGGTGGTTTCGATTTTTGTGGATGGCCGGCGGTATACAGCTCTGATTGCTGATCTCTTAGAAGCGACCGCAGCTCATTAAACAGAAGGTAAGTTTTAATTTTTTAGCTCCCTGTTTATTTCTTGCAATGTGCGGCAACGTTTATAAATTTTCGTCGGAGAATGTTCCACTGTGGATCATTGACGCTACGCTTTTCCTTTTCTTCTCTAAGGTGATACCAGCGAATACATTTTCTTTTTTTTGGTGCCTACTTTTATCTTTTAAATATTGGACCACTGCAATCCAGATGCAGTTAGCAAGAGGTTATATCTTTCGAAAAATATTTCTGCTAAAAATCCTGAAAAAAAAACCTGGTCGTCATAATTCATACTGACGATAAATAACTATGCCTATGAATACTTTGAACCTTTTGAATTATTTGTATTTGTTTGGAAAATAATTAGCCAAGTTTTTTCAGAAAAACAAAGAACGCAGGGCAGAAGATCAATCTCGGTGACGACTCCTTTAGACTCTCGCCAGCTTATCTTGGCTCTTTACGGCTCCAATCCGGCCTAAATGGATTTTTAATGTTGTGAGTAATACTCAATTTGGGTCTTCCTCCCTGTTAGTAAGGCAATTTCCTAATAAATGGCGTGTTTGTCTGCTTTTACAGTGATTAGGTTGGGAGGAGGCTACACGCTAGGCTTAGTTTGCTTGAGATATTCCGGACTGGTGTATTTCTGAGCGACACAGTATATTTTGATGACGCCTCACTACATCTCTAGGTCTGACAGAAGCGATAAAATAAGAGAGATGCATTGCCGTACAGATGGGTACAAAGCTCTTTCTTTCTACACACAATATGCGACCACAGTAAAAACTGAGCTCCAATAAATACAATCCCAGAGTAAACGCCACCATTTCACCGCCCAAAACCTTATCACTTCTACCTTTACACGAATAGCCACATGACCATAAGAAATATTTGTGGCAGAGCCCTGAAGAAGCTAGGATTTGTCAAGCGTGTTGTGGGAAGATTTTCGGATGAGAAAGTGAAAGAAAGGTGCTATTTCGCACACGTCCGGCCAAACCTTGAATATGCAGCGAGCATATGGGATCCGGCGGAGAAAGACCTAGTCCATGAACTTAATAAAATACAAAGGAAAGCTGCGCGATTCGTCAAAAACTGCTACGGCCGAACAGAAAGCCATACACGGCTTTTGAACGATTTAGGGTGGGAGCCGCTAGAGACTCGGAGGCTACGCGCTAGGCTAAGATTGCTTGAGCAATTGAGAATGGATATCTTTCAGAGTGACACGGAGAACATCATATTAGAACCACATTATATTTCCAGGTCCGACAGAATCGATAAATTAAGAGGAATATTTTGTCGAACGGATAGGTATGGGAATTCGTTTTTCCCCCGAACAATTAAGGACTTTAATAAATGCTAGGCGGAAAATTTTTTTTTTATTTTAATTTTTTATTTTTTTTTAACGGCTGGTGTCCTAACACCTCCCGCCACACGCCTTTTGAGGTGGCTTGCGGGGTAGTATGTAGATGTAGATGTAGATGCGGCGGCTCGCAGGGTAGTATGTGGTTGTAAATGTCGACTTTTATTTACGGTTCAAAAATTCGTAAAACTACAAGTATCTTGGCACTTATATAAACTTTTCATCTGCCATCAGTCAAACAATACAACCAGTAGTTGCCATAATGCATATTTTCGCAAATAATTAAGGTATTTGTGTCATATATTTGTGTGGGCTTGTAGTGATGTAAAGATGACTAAACAAATTTCCAAAAGCAGGTATTGCATCCATTCGGTTGCACAAAAAGTATTTTGGTTATTTTCATACCCTTATCAGAATTAATGTGAATACCTTGCTCTCTCCGTACAACTACTCTCGATACGGACAATGAATCGAAAATCAAACTAATTCTTTTAAAGAGAGAAAACATTCCATAAATAAGGTTTTCCTGTTGTTTGTAATACCTGAGACTTAGAAAATGAAAAATTCAATAAACTAAGCGAGTTGCATATATAATTGCCTTATAGAATTTTCTTTAGTAGATACATATCCTTCGCACCTAAATTCAATGCTGATTTATGAAGCGATAGAAATTTTCCAACGGAATATCGAGTGTGCAAATTAGCTCGTCAATGGTCTCCGGAAAGGAATGGATAAATTTCATATTTTATCTTGTGACCCAATCCCTAAGGGCATTGCGATTTCCTCTGCACCCTTACATACTTTCAATTTGCGCACTTGGACGGAACTCGAATCCAAAGCCGCGCCCTCTTCAGCGAGCGAAGACATCGATGGCTGATGCTCCCGTGAACACCGCCGCGGGGCACCCTAGTCAAAAGAGCTGCTGAGGGACAGAGGGCAAACATTAATAAAAAAAATTACTGCCGATCGAAGAGGAACAAATAGTTCTAAACGTCTCATGGACAGGCTTCATTTTTTTTCACCGGGGCTCTGAAGGAGGGTAATATCACTCGTAACACGCCCAGAGGATAGACGAGAGAGGACTAGCAAGCCGGGAGATGGGTGAAGTATAGTGAAAAAATGCGAAAAAAACACAAGTCCTTTGGAAAGCTTAAAAAAAAGAAGCATCGCTTCTCTCCCATTCCCTTGCCAGCTAGCATCGCGCTGCACACGTGGAGGAGTTGGACTCCCACGGTTCGAGAGTACGATGATCAAATAGGGAAGCGTGTCTATTGAGAGGGACGAAGAGAAAAGTGCACAGGTTCCGCAGCATCCAACTCCACCACCACCACCGCGCGGTAGGCAGGCTGCGCGCAGGAGAGTATAAAAGAGCCCGCGCGTTGTCATGCGGCCACGTTGAAAGGGGCCCGGTCAAATGGGGGGCGCAGTCAAATGGGGGCGCAGTCGAATGGGGCCCTCGTAGAGTCGTCCGCACGCTCACAGACATAAACGCTACGCGCCTATTTTTTTTCTCTCTCACTATCTCTTTCTCTCCTCGTTGCCGCTCTCATCTACGCACGGCGTGCAATGTGCAAATGCGCACGCACGTGGTATCTCTCTTTGTAGATCTGCAGGAAAAGATATAAGCAGGAGGCAGGAGCAGTCGGGATAAGTCGAGTGGCTCTTTTTTATTTTTTTTTGCTTTTGCAAGTCCCTAACAGAGTTGGACAACCCTTTTTCATGCTCTCTCTGCTCCTCTCTCTCTTGCCAGGGATGGACCCTTATAATGGGACTCGAGGGGTAAGAGAAATGGTCGAAAAAAGAACGAGGAATAAACGAAATTATTTAACTCCGCCGACTCTGGAAGCTGGCTTGCGCGCATTCCTTTCCTCCCATCGGCGGAAGAATGAAATCAGCGGGGTGTGCAAAAGCACTATTGTGATCGAGAGCCGACGGAGGTTACCTGCGCCGGATGACCGGGGCCCGTTAAGGAGTGACTCGTATGTCCATGCAGAGTGCGTCATGGAGAGCCGTAATAACGCTTCAGGGGATATCGGAAGGATTTCATTCTTCATTTTATTATCTCGGAGGAAAAAAAGGCTGAGGGTAAGCACACGAAAAAAAAAAAAAGAATCACAGCCCCTTGGTCTCACGAGTGGCGGTGGCCAGGTAATTTTTTCCCAATCACGTTTTTAGGGGCAGTATTTTTTTTTAACGGATACCAAGTGAGCTCACGTTAAGGGCTTGCCCTTCGACCCGTATAAAATTGAAGGCATTTCCACAGCCCTTGCTTGGCTCCCTTGATTGATTACCTTATGCTTTCAACGTACAGGTAGGTACCTTTTCAACAGAACCAATGAGGAAGAAAGCCCCGGCATCAACCAGTTTTCTAAAGATTGTTTATTTTTTATCAGCGTAGGAACTCGGTATTTTATTATTTTGTTTCAAACCTATTCGGCCATTTGGGATCTTAATTTTAAATCCTTTCAAATTCCGATGCTCACGTGCCTTTTCTACGTATTCACTCGTGATTGCACTGTTGCGCGGAAGGGAGAGCAGAAATGCATTCCTGATGAATGATATCAGAAGCTGAGATGAGAAATAAAAATCCTGGATAAGTGATCTGAGGGCCTCTCCAAAAAATGATATTTTTAGTCCAATCCACTGATGAAAAGAAGAAAGCAAACGGTAATACTATCCTTATTCGTCGAATACTTCTATTCATTATTTATATTAATATAAATGACAATAAAATATCTTGGAATTACCTTAACTTCTGATATATCGTGGGGATTACACATACAGAACATATGTAGCGCAGAAGTGAAGAGGCTGGGTTTTGTTAAACGTATAATAAGAAGGTCCTCGAACGAAAAAGTCACAGAGAGATGCTACTTCGCTCTGGTTAGGCCACACCTCGAAAACGCCACGAGCACTTGGGACCCTGGTCAAATAAATTTAACCAAAAAAATTAACAAAATACAAAGGAAAGCAGCGAGATTCGTTAACAACTGCTATGAGCGTATATATAGTGTCTCACAAATTTTAGAGGGATTAAGGTGGGAGCTCCTAGAGACTCGGAGGCTACACGCTAGGCTTAGGTTGCTTGGTAAATTCCTAACTGATAGTTCTCAGAGCGACGTAGAGAATATTATCATGACTCCTCACTACATTTCTAGGTCTGACAGATGCGATAAAATAAGAGAGATACACTGCCGAACAGATATGTCCAAAACTCGTTCTTTCCGCGAACAATAAGCGACCACTATAAAAATTTAGCTCCAATAAATACACTCCGATAATACATGTCACCATTTCATCTCCAAAATACTTTCTCCTTTACGCGGCTGGTGACTTAACACCGCCTGCCAGACGCCCATGCGACAGCTCGCGGGGCATTATGTAGAAGTAGATGAATATTAGCTACTACAGCAAGCTTGAGTTTGTGCGGACTCGTTCTGCGAAATTGTCCCTCGCGGAATTGTATATCTGCCCACACAATTGACGGATTTTAACAATCAGCAATGTTCACGCATGCGAAACCTTCCATACACGGATATATGAGAAAAGTCGTCGTTATAGTTTAAGAGTGGAGGAGAATTAACCAGTTTTGAACGAGCAGTTTGGTAAATGCTTGTTGTACGAATACAATCAGCAAAATATCTTAAGGATTCGAAGGAAGAAAACAAATTTTGGAGGCTCATATCAGAACGCAAATATTATTTGGAGGTATTGAGCACTGTTAATCAGAATTAATGAAGTCCCTTAATGACCTTCTCTCTCTTTCGGAAAAATTTCATTTTTCCAGTATGACCACGCAATAGGTGAAATGATAGAATTTGCGAACCCGTGATGTAATACAGGGGAGTAAAAAGCAATCTAAGCGCACATTCGACTATGTTGAATGGATCATTTATGCTTGGTGTATACAGAAAATGTAGGTATTACTAGCCGCATGGTCACGGTACTGAAATTAGTTCTTGATAAAATGCGTAACGTAAAGAATTGTAGAAAAAATACGGCATTTTCCGTATAAGTTATTCAAATTTGCGCGCGATGGTCGTGTTAGTTTAATTTTTTCCTCAAAATAAAAGAAGCTTCATTTTCGAATCCAGCATCAGTTTCATTCAAAATCCAGGACCGTCTGCCGATTTTCTAAAATCAAGCGAGAACCCTCTTTTATAGGTATGCCTATATTCAAGATAATGTCGCCTTTTTACGTATGGCAACCATACTTGTGGATGATGATCAAGTCTCCTTGCCAAAACGTTGAAGCGAATAATCTGTCTCACCCGAAAGAAAAACCCGAGAGTTTTTCAAGCCAGACGATTCTCTATAATTTTATGGTGGATGGAGTGAATAATGCCTCTTTGCAGATATGCCCGAAACTCTCATTGGTCGTTTTAATAGCTGAAACTGAAAAAATGAATAATACTGATTTGGCTTTCTGGCAATTTAATATTGATTTAACTCATACCGCTTAACCTACATTTCGCAGAAATTTGATTATATATGTACAGATTTCCTTCTAAACGCTAAACGATAGACTTAATGATATTATAACTGTTGCTAACTACTTTTAAACTGTCACTCTAGAATTCATTAATGGAGAACAACAGATAATTTCGTCTAAAATTTGGATACCGCTCCGAAAACTATAGTCAGCAGCTACTTAAATAGTATCAAAATGTTAAAATATAATTCTTTTGCAATTCCCATTGCTGCCTCTATAATGAGATCCAACGCATAATCACATTCGGTTGGAAGAAATGAGAACCATACTTCTTAATTTTGAATAAGTTTATTTCGACTTACTAGGAAAAAAAATAATTGTAATGTGCAAAGATCTTTGCAGCCACCAAATACTTACTTTTATCTCTCTATATACGAGTATGGATACATTCACAGTATTGTTAATATGAATTTTCCGGGTAAAGGCATAAATAATAAAAATCCGTTGGAAAGCTCGTTCACACTATTTTTGGCCGTGCAGTGAAGTGATAAATTATTTTTGTACGAATTAAATAACTGTTGCAGAGAGACGGGGTTTGTGATGAATTAGGAAACCATTACAGCAAGGAGAGAAATGAGACTGCGTCTGAATTGCCATGGTTGAATGTAGGACCCTTCTCGCCCTAGTTGATGGGTTTACTACAATTACTCAAGGACGGGAATGCTTTCGTCGCTTACTCTACCTATGCTCTCTGTTCTTTCAAAAGATGCGAGCATGCTATGCTTAAGGTAGTTTGAGCGAAACATAATTTTTTCCTAGAAATCAATGAATTTGGTCTCATTTTAAAGAAAAATATATCAACCTCCCATTGACACCAAAAGTTCAAACCCTCACCATCCTACTTTCCGAGATATTTTCCAGAAAATACCCGCCCTTTTACAAGGGAAATGGTACATGTGTGCACTCCAGAGAGACCTTATTTAACGAATGAGGAATTTCTAACACTTAGATATTGTCAAAAAATCAACAGTGTGTAGATTGTGCGTTTTCTCAACTATTTTTGAAAGTTAATCATATTGTTACCGCAGTAAACTCTTCGGGATCACAATAAACCTTCCATTTTGATGGAGTTTCAAACGTACTGCGTGAAAAAAATGAGTCGAGTCAACGACAAATTTAGATATTTTCATTTGATTACTTACAATTTCTGTCATGTAAAACTACAATATTTCAAGATTAATAATGCAATATTTAACTCATCAGTCTCTTATCTGGTGAAATTAAAACTTATAATTCGAATATGGTCTTTATTATGATTAGGAAACTATCTCGCTCGCAATACCTTCAATGATCCGAGCGAAGTATATGTAACTGTAAAACTCCATCATGAATGAAGGCGTGGAAACCACGACCGCCAAGTGTTTAGAGGCTCATGCCTAGTAGAATAGAAGTAATAATTGACAGCCATGGCTAATATATCATGGATATTTAAATTGTAATATAATCGTAATTATGAATTAAGCATGCAATCGAAACGAACGTTGAAAAAAGGAGATATATCAACGCCTACTTTGATAACTATATTACTAAATTAAAATTAAAATCCATTGTATTATTAAACCCATATAATAGGCCCCTATGTCGACCTCTACTCTTTAATGGTGAGTCGCCAGAACTATTGTATAGTCTTATAATGGCATTGACAAAATAGGGTGAGAATATTTCTCCAATGGCCGTAACTATTGGCACCACTCGTCAAAAGATAGAACGGAAAATATTTCATGTGTTGGTTTGACGGTAGCGTCAGCGACCAACCACAGCCTCTCAACCAGAATACCCTGGTGAAGGTTTACGGAAACATTAATTCCTCGCCAATGACCATTCACAGACACACACACTCAACCCAATTTGGATCCTTCACAGGGCTTTAGAGGTTAAGGATGCATGAGTTATGATCACAAACACACAGAGCAATAGAGACGTAAGATAAGATTATTTGCAGACGATACAGTTATCCACCGTGAAATAAGCGAAGACGTGGACTTTGAAGTACTGTCATCCGATCTTAACAACGTTCATTCATGGTGGCAGGGGATAGAATTTAATATTAGTAAATGCACCACTGTTCACTTCCTGCGAAAGTCATCACACAAATGCCATACCTGCACTGTGGGTGGAGTAAACATAAATTCTTCAGATACAGCAAAATATCTTGGAATTACCTAAACTTCTGATATATCGTGGGGAACATACATAAAAAACATGTGGAACAGCATTGAAGAAACTAGGTTTTGTGAAGCTTATAATAGGAAGGTCCTCGGATGAAAAAGTAAAAGAGAGATGCTACTTCGTTCTGGTTAGGTCACACCTCGAATACTCTGTGAGCATTTGGGAACATGGTCATGGGCTTTAGAGGTTAAGGATGCATGAGTTATGATCACAAACACACAGAGCAATCACTCTGACAAGCACTCACAAAATCACTCACTCACACATTCAACAGGGCCCAACTTCTGGGAGAATCAGGCTCGAGATGAGCTTGGTCAAAGGAATGAAACAGGAAAAGACGAGGGTGTCCGTCGCATAGGCGTATTTCGGCCACAAGGTGGCCCTCTTCAGCGAACTGAAGGGAAAAGACACTAACAACACAAGGTTGATAGGTGCCAATCGTCACGGCCATTGGAGAAATATTCTCACCCTATATTTTCAATTCTACGTTTTTGGAGAAATTGGAGAAATATTCTCAAGTTTCCTTGATTTTAACTAACTCTTATAATGGGTCTTAGGGTTGGTTATGCAAATAAAAATTAAAAAATCTAAGCTTTATATCGGGGTATTTATCGTTGCTCTACGACTGGTGGAAGCAGAGATTTGAGTGAAAACATAATTTAGGGCAAAAATATTTTGCAAAAAACTAGTAAAGGAATTATCTTCGGCCTTGCCGAAGCTTAAATACCCTACACCACTTTCAATTTTGTAATACAAAAAACGTGGTTTTGATCCAATCCAGCCCATTTTATAACTGTACCGTCTGTGGACTACTAGAGGCCTATGACCCAAATTGCAACTCGATATCTCAATTTTTACGGGAGATATCGTGCGAAGAGACAGATAGACGGACAGACAGACGGATACAGCTACTGTCTGTAAAAATAGCAAGGTACCTGAGTTTGAGATGCTCCATCGTCCAAACGAGGAAACCGATTTCAATGCAGTAAAATTCTTAAAAGAGCTTGTTTTTTTTACGTCGGATGATGTACTTTGAAAAATCCTCCGTCCGTTAGTATTTCATGTACTTAATTTTTTCTCAAAAAAGTACCGTAAACGCGGGCTACTTGAGCCCTAAAGGCTTACTTGAGCCCAAAACAGAAAAAAGGGTGTTTGGTTCTCTGCGTACTCTCAACATCGATATAACAACGTAGTTCACTGCCACCTACCAGTGAAGCACTGAACTACGTCGTTATACCGATGTTGAGAGTACGCAGAGAACCAAACACCATTTTTCTGTTTTGGGCTCAAGTTGCCCGCATTTACGTTGCCCGTTTTTTGCGCGTAAAATCCAGTTGTCCAACTTTGAGCGCTTGGGATACCCGTAATTTTCGTTTCAATAACTTGCAAATGTGATACAAGAAAGCCATATCTATTCATAACTGTGTGCAGAAAACAATTTGTTTATATCTCAAAAATTGAACATGTTATTGTAGACAACGCAAACCTCTGATAACTTCGAAACTAATAGCTCAAGTAGTAGATGGACTCGCAAGGTGATGCAGATCATTTCTATGCATACTTTTCCATACCTGCCACGCTTCCCTTAATGCGTTACATTTCTGCTGTGACAAAATCAATATACCCGACCCACGTAGTGGTTTAGGGTACAATGAGAAAGAGTTTAAATACGCCCAGTTCACACAGTTTTATTTCCCTAAACGGTTTCAGATTACTTTATTCGAGGTCACATGCTACCAATACATCTAGTTTTAAGATAATCTGAGAATCCGTTGAAAAATCGTTTGTTGAAATGAGATAGAATGACCCACATACATTTTTTCAGTTGCATTTCATCGCAAAGCCTTGGAGCAAAGGAAGTCGCCGGCTTGAAACCGGATCGTATCATTGAGGAAGAAACCGGCTCAATTAGATACACTTGGCTCGGAAACACACCTTGAAACATATTCGAGAAAACCAGAAGAGCAAAAAACACTCACTTTTCAGGAAATTAGCTGAGCGTAGTACGTCCCGATAATGGAAAATCAGTGTACCCTGATACCCATCATTAACCGCAATGAAAATCAGCGCACTTCACACTTTTTTATGCATATTAGTGCCGTTTTCACTTAGAACCGGTGGTGGGAAAAGCACAGGGCGTTAAATGTAATTGAAAAAGTTTTGAAAGTACGTTCGTTTTCAAATACTAAAAATTTAAATTTTCCCAATGAGGTCACACGAGAAACTAATTTGCTCATTAGATACATTACCAAGGTAGAGAATGTCCTGGATGAAGGTGGAAAAAGATATTACTTAGAGAAAAAAATGTATGAGGACCCCAGAAGTCAAGGGGTCTAAGTAACAAAATCATCGTTTTGAGAAAACTTAAGTCAAAGTTGAAAATGCATGGTACAACCCACTAAGAAGTTAGGAGGCATTACCCTAGATAGCATCATCTGTCAAGAAAATCACTTGGATCCCTTTACCACCTAAAAGTTTTATATTTTCACATCCCATTCCTGTACCTAACTTATTTTTTTTTTCAAAAATGTCACTTAGACCCCTTGACTTCTGGGGTCCACATATTATTTCTCAACAAATAGAGAGCGTGTGTGAAGCAATGCAGTGATCACAATCGCACAGAAAAATGAATGAAAAGTTAAGAGTAGGGTGGAAGAAATCATTGAAACAAAACTAGTTTTCTAAATTCACCGACTTCAAAGTCTTATCGTGAGCACCATCAACTCTTAATCACTTAACCACTCAACGCAAAAGCTAGGCACCCTCCAACTACAAATTTTTACCAAAATCCACCAATGGGAAGTCAGAATCATTTGTGAATAATATCTTTCCATGCACTCAAATTATTAAAACCAGCCAACATCACCAACCAGCCAGCGAGTTGATGGCAAGCTTAGATATGGTTATCTTATTTCTGCCGCTTCCTTGATTTCTTATTAGCCATAGTCCATCTTCGTGTGCCCTCACGTGTGCACATGGCTCTCATACTTTCATCTCTTGGCCTCTCATGCCTCCCCCATCGCCGGATGAATTCTGACCTTAATGAAGGCTGTATACCTTGGGAAAAAACGCCCTTTCAGCTCTGGCTTATCCCGCAGCCTAGGAGAGATCTTCACTAATCCCCTACATTATCCAACAGTGCCACTGATGTCACATTGGTAAATGCGTTGCAAGGATTCCGAAGAATGTTCACAGTGACGTTAAAATACACAGTGTACAACTTTTTGATAGTCCTTCTTAGAGATCAAGGATTCCCATTTACAATAAGCGCAAAGATTTTAAGAAAACATATTTATTTAAGATTAAAGATAGATTCAGGAGTATACGTCGTGTGCGTCATGGCGACAACCTGATTTTGAAAGAAATCCACGTTTCTTCTGCGGTCGAAAGAGTCATATTGTAAGCAAAAAGCAAAACATAACGACACTCATTGTAAATAATAAATCTTTCTTTGGAGGCTTCCGCAAACAGATTTACTATAAATAGCAAAGTAGAGTCGTAAATTAAAAGCACGTAGACGCCTGCGGAAGCGCTTTCGGCCGCGACAAACAGCCCCCTAATTCCTATAATCTATCATGGATGGGTCCTTTCACTATGATCATTTCCTCTCCTGCTTTCCATTCCACATCCCGGACCACACCATCCGCTAAACGAGTCTTCTACAAATACCCGAATTCCGTCCCGTCTCTCCACTTCACAACTATCCCTTTTCTACCACCTACCTTCATTTTTCAGTACTCTTGCTGACAGTTACTGTACCCTTGACCTTTTCGCACATCTTTCCCTCCCTATTGTAAGCACTGGGCAATCAGAAAACAGAAGAATCCCAGAAGATGACTGAAGTGGTCCAATAAAGGCAATAAAATAATAATAATAAACGTAGGTAAATATAACTTGGCTATGTCCAAATAAAAAGTTAAAATTTAACACGTGTTCACGCCAGTCTCATTTTCAGGCAACTCCTCCCATAGAGCCGGGCAACTGCCCCGGGCCCCACGCCTCTAAGGGGCGCCGATCTTAGGAGGAACTAGGTAATCACAGGACGGAAATATACAACGCTGAACATCTGGTGTGACTGCCAAATTAACCTCTCTGATATCAATCACTGTGTTCCTTAATTGCTGTTCTTTGCATCTAGATCCGGTATTCACATCCGGTGTTCCTCAGGGAAGCGTGATCGGCCCTCTCTTATTCATTATTTATATTAATGACCTAAGTTCTCGAGTTAGCAGTAAATTAAGATTATTTACAGACGATGGAGTTATATACCGTGAAATGAGCGAAGAAGCGGTCTTTGAAGCTCTGTCATCATACCTTAACAACGTTCATTCGTGGTGCCAGGAGCGGTGATTAAAGTTAAATATCAGCAAATGCACAACAGTCCACTTCCTGCAAAAGTCATCACAAAAATGCCATACCTATACTGTGGGTGGAATAAACGTAAAATCTTCAGATTCAGTAAAATATCATGCAATCGCCTTAACTTCTGATATATCGTGGGGAACGTACATGCAAAACGTGGCACAGCATTGAAGAAACTAGGTTTTGTAAAGCGTATAATAGGAAGGTCCTCGGATGAAAAAGTAAAAGAGAGATGCTACTTCGTTCTGGTTAGGCCACACCTCGAATGCTCTGTGAGCATTTGGGACCATGGTCATAAAGATTTTACCAAAATAAATAATAAAATACAAAGTAAAGCAGCGCCTTTCGTTAAAAACTAATGCAAGCGTGCATATAGTGTGTCTCAAAACTTTTAGAGGGATTAAGGTGGGAGCCTCTAGAGACTCGGAGGCTACACGCTAGTGCAAGGTTGCCTGAGAAATTCAAAACTGATGTGTTTCAGAGCGACACTGAGAATATTATCATGACTCCTCACTACATCTCTAGGTCTGACAGATGCGATAAAATAAGAGAGATGCGTTGCCGAACAGATAATTACAAAAACTCGTTCATTCCGTGCACAATAAGCGACCACAATAAAAATTGAGCTCCAATAAATATATTCCAATAATATATGTCACCATTTCAGCTCCCAAAATCATTCAACCTTACACGACTGGTGACCTAACACCCCAATGCCTCACGCCCATGCGGCGGATCTTAGGGTATTTTGTTGATGTAGATACGGGATGTTGAATGCTATTCTGGCCTCACACTTAATTTTTAGAATTTCGAGCTTTAAGTTTTTTATGAATAAGTAAGGTAAATATAAAATTAATGGATAAGTTGAAATTGAGAATAAATCATGTCAGGAAGTGGTTGTATAGTATTGAAATCGAATAACTACACTGTTTGGGGCCGTAAACAACTGCTGCCCAGGGCCGCACAAATCATAGTTGCTTCGGGCCGCACAAGGCTTATTTCCCGAGGGCCCCGCAAGCCCTAGGGGTGGCCATACCTCCAGGTACATTGTCCTGAAAAGGTTGAGTGATTTATTGATTAAGATAACAAACTTAAGTAAGGAAGGCCTAGTTCTGTTCACTGAATTATTTATTTCATAACCAGTTTCAATATCGTATCACCATCGCCAGGGACGTTTGACGAAAAATAACGCTTGTATTGGCGTTGAAATGCGTTGCACAATAAATTATTCAGTGAAAAGAACGAAGTTATACTTAAGTTCTACAAGGAAGATAACAAAATAAGAGTCATTGGCCTCTACGGAAAGAAACCTCGAATCTGGCTAGGATAATTTCGTTATCTGGCAGTGTTGTAGAGAATTTATGGAAGACGTCGTCCCGCTAATCAACTCCCAAACACCAATCAATAAAATTAATGATGAATATCATGAAAGACAGACATTTACCCTTCCTGGACATATCTAAGTAGCGAGGAACGCAAATGGATACCCCTAGGGAACCGTGTCTACAGAAAGCAGACGTACCCTGAAAGATATCTGCTCGCTTCATCCAGCATTTCTGCGGAGAAATATAATATTATTGGTGAAGAGTGCTACGTGTACTGAAGTGACATCAGATGAAAAATCACGGCAAACGGAGGTAAAACACGTAAACACTACACTCATGAAGAATGGTCCCCATATGATCTTATCAGATCCATCAGAAGGAAGCTTTGCGCAACACCCATATCCTTCGCTAGGCTATCCTTCATTTCAGGAAAGATGGCGATCAAATTTAGTCCACGTCCTAAAAAACATAGCATTCTATAAATCCGATGCTACATAAAATTTTTAAAAAATTATATAAGAGCGCAAAAGAGCGTTAACGGAAAAGTCTGACCCTGCGGCTGCCTCATATATATATATATATATATATATATATATATATATATATATATATATATATATATATATATATATATATATATATATATATATATATATATATATATATATATATATACACGATGTGGATAGGATGGAGGAGATAGACACACAAAAAAAGAGACGATCACACTTACATAGCTAGCTTTCGGAACTAGTCCGTCTTCAAGGCACGCCTTGAAGACGGACTAGTTCCGAAAGCTAGCTATGTAAGTGTGATCGTCTCTTTTTTTGTGTGTCTATCTCCTCCATCCTATCCACATCGTGTGTTCATCGCCGCATGGCTGACTCCAATCCACCAACGTATTTATATATATATATATATATATATATATATATATATATATATATATATATATATATATAATATATAAATGCACTTAGGATCACTTAGGTGAGGAATATATAAAAGTTTGCCAGAGGAAGGCAGACGACAAACACAGAAAACAAAAAAATGATGAACACACAAAGTTTCTTGATATTTCGGTGCCACTAGCACCTTGGTCGCAAGAGCGAAGAGTCTTCGCTCTTGCGACCAAGGTGCTAGTGGCACCGAAATATCAAGAAACTTTGTGTGTTCATCATTTTTTTGTTTTCTGTGTTTGTCGTCTTCCTTCCTCTGGCAAACTTTTATATATATATATATATATATATATATATATATATATATATATATATATATATATATATATATATATATATATATATATATATATATATATATATATATATATATATATATATATGTGGACCCCAGAAGTCAAGGGGTCTTAGTGACATTTTTGAAAAAAATAAGTTAGGTACAGGAATGGGTTGTGAAAATATTAATCTTTTAGGTGGTTATGGGATCCAAGTGATTTTCTTGATAGGTGCTGCTTTCTAGGGCAATGCCTCTTTAACTACTTAGTGGGTTGTACCAAACATTTTCAACTTTGACTTAAATTTTCTCTAAACAATGGTATTGTTACTTAGACCCCTTGACTACTGGGGTCCTCATATGACATTAACAATGCTTATAGAAAAATTAAAAAAATTACTTTCGTTTTCTCATTGTAAAATGCCATTTCTGAAGCAAACTGGTTGAAAAAAGTAACACTACGAGGGAAAAAGTGGGTTGCGTCGCGACTTTGAGTGGTTGCGAATACTGAATTCCAACTTTCTGCCTGTTCTGTATGAAAAATATTGTTTATACTGTTGAGTATCGTCCAAAAATCACACAATCTGTGAATGTTTACGGGAATTAAATTTCACGCCAGGGACAAACAAAGAGCAATAAAATATCGCAAGCACTCAGAAAATCCATGGTTACGTAAGACAATATAAATATTTCGAAAGCAGGTTTGTAAGACGAAGTTTATCGGGTCATTACAATTTTCGTGCAGTAAATCCTGCAACTTCTGATTGAAGTCCCTGTCGTTATGGGAGAATAACTCGAAGCCAAATATAAAGTATTACCGACATTTATTTACAGTTCAACTATTCTCTGTATGCTTCTAATTTTAGAGTGTTTCAAGAAAATATCTGTTGGAGAAGCATAATGGTTTTTTTATGTTTTCCTAATTTTATTCTTATGTTTTGTGGTTAAACCACCTAAATTGGTATTTGGATTCTTCGTTTTGGTGCGGTAAACAGTTTGACAGGAATGAATTTCTGACCAGTAAAGTGCTAAAGTCATGATCAAATCACCCTAATAACAAATCATCGAAAGGTGATGAAGAAAGGGGGCTTGGCGATAAGTACGAAATCGAAAAAAATCGGAAATATCCGCGCCGGATACCGAAAGAGTTCGAAATTCCAAAGGACCTTTTTTTTTACACCAACCACCTTGCGCCATAATCCCTTTTCGCTTCTCAGATCATCTTTCGTCTCTCGATTCCCCGAAAATGGAGCGCTGATGGCCTTAAGTCCTCCTCAACGCCTCCGCGCGAGAAATCACCCCCCACCCCCCTTTCACGCGGTCATTTTTTTCATCTCACCCCACTCAAACTCTCAGGAAAAGTCTCTGGATAAACACTCTCCGTCGTTTTTTTTTTTCGACCATTTCAAAAGCCCACCCTTTCGACCCCGAATTCCCAAAATATAAAAAGAAATAAAATAAAATAATTCGCTATAAACGTTCTGAACGGGCAAAAAATAAACAAAAAAAAACCTCTTTGAAGGCGGTGAATTTATTTTTTAACTGTTATTTTTTTTCGGGGGTTAACCCCCAAAAATGAAAAAAAAACTCGGACACGTGATGGTATTTTTTTCGGGGACTTGAAATCAAGGGTGTGGTTTCGGCGGTGGAATAGAGGGGTTAGAGGGAGGTTGGTTGAAAGGGAAAAATCTCTTGAACCCTTGAAAATAAAGAAAGGGTAATAAAAATGAAAATATCGACCTTTTTCTTCATTTTTTCATATGCTCTTGGTCCCGCAGTGAGCGTGATCGCTTGGAGCTACCCTTATCATCCAATCCTCAAACCCTTATTTACACGCACACAAACGCATCCCTCCCCTGACGTCCGAAAGGGTTTTTTCCGATAGCGCAGGGGAATTACGGTGGATACGGAGCAAGGGGTGGCGCAATCCGGAATCCATTCCCCTCCCCCCTTTAGACGAGGGTCTTCCGCCTCTGTCAGCCACCCCATGCCTGCGGATCAACCCCCCGAAAACACTTCAGTGGCCCTCAAAATAACACTCTGCCTCGCTCGAACCGTCCGACTCCTGTCATACACCCATCCCCTAACCCTCGCTTCCGTAAGGGTATCAACCTCTCCGCCGAGCGACCTACCCCATTTCCGTTTAAAAAAAATACCCTCTCTGCCGACAGAATGCCGTTTCTGTGGTCCGGGGTTGGAATGAGAGTTTTTCTCGTGTCCATTGCCCAGTGATGCAGTTGACTCCGAAATATCGGTGGGTTTTCTCTTTAGAAATACGAAGCTACCATGTCCAATCTTAGCGAAAGGAGTGTGAAAGATAATATTTCTTCTTGAAAACTTTTTGCTGTTCTTAATTAGCTGTAAATCTGTTTCGACGTCTGCCGCGTGTTGTTCAATGTATCTTATAATAACTATATTAATTATAACTTATGTTATTTATTTATTATTGGCATATTGTGGAAAGTAAAAAACATGAATATACATAATGGATTCAAATGTTAGTTCGCAGGTTTCCGCGGCGTAGATCAAATGTTTTCAACATTTCTCGGGTTGCATCCGCGTCAGTTGTCATTCAGCACAACAGTTTCGCCAGCTATCCTGCTGGCGTCCTCAGGTGAAGGATCGCGAGAAGTAAAGTCAAAATATGTTTATTTACACACTAAACAATACAGAATAACAAATAACAAAAACAACGGTGTGAACCCCGCTTTAGGCTGTCGCCTCTTCAGGGATATCACTCGAAATTTACACTGGTGCGGGAAGGTATTGGCCCGGCATTCACCCTAGGGCGGTGGAAAACCCGCTAAAACCACCGCCAGGCCACAAACTTAACAAAACAAAACAAAGCAAAACATACACAAAGGAAACAACAAACCGTAAATATTTATAAAAGTTAACGCCGAGAAGGTTTTGGTCCGTCCTTATGTAGGCCAAGTTAGGCGCCAAAAAGCGATCAAAAAAAGCGTTCCCGCGCAAACGCGACGCTGCTCCATGATTGGCCGGGTTATTTGTTATTTGATCGCTTTTTGGCGCCTAACTTGGCCTATATAAGGACGGACCAAAACCTTCTCGCCATCCTTCACCTGAGGACGCCAGCAGGATAGCTGGCGAAACTGTTGTGCTGAATGACAACTGACGCGGATGCAACCCGAGAAATGTTGAAATCATGGATTCAAATGTTTGTAATAGTTGCCTAGGCAATGTGTTGCCTAAATTTCCACATTTAGTTCACCCAGTCCTTGGCGCTACTTAGAAAAAAGTCTTCTCAGTCGACTCGTAAATGGTCGTTGTTAATTGTTGTTCGCTTGAGACTGGTAGATATTCAATAGCGATCGAGGGGATATGAACTTTAAAGTTACTTGGTAAATAATAGAGACGAAATATCTACTACTGGATGTGTGTAAGAGGCATCTGAAACTTCCATCGCGAGCAGACGCCGACGGTTGCCAGACCCTGATTCTAATTTGAATGCATTAGGCCCGTTCGGCTTAATTAAAGAATTGAGAATGCCTTATTTAAACAGAACTTGCTTCGTACCAGGCTGCAAAACAGGGTATGCGTCTACGAGGACCCAAAACACGAGACCGGACGATATTCAAAAAGTGTGTAATAACATCCCGCGTATGGCACTGCATTTTTATCCACTGCATTATGATTACTGCAAAGTAAAACCGGTGAGACGCGTTTATTCACGATCTGTCGACTGTATTTATATTTGAACTGCCGTCTTCCATCACTGGGCGGCGCCACAATCCACAAATTTGTCTGTTTACGGAATTCTAGGCAACAGTTTTTGGCAACGAGTCAACAGTCCATATGTATATTCATGGTAAAAAGATAGATTTAGCAAAATTTTCCCCTAGTCATAATAGAGGCCACATCTGGATTCTATGGTTTTTATTTCACCAACTGTCAGCAGCATGAAATAAATATTTCATTATAAATGGTGCATTATATGCATATGTGACTGGATTTTTTTAGAAACTAAACAAATGATTTGTTCATAAGATATTTGGGAATGAGGGTCCCTCACATCCGAAGGGAGATACCCGGATGCCTGGATTCTCCATCTCGACAATGGGCCCAGACAAACGTAACTCATTTGTTTTCACGTGGTAAGTCCACAACTCCTTCAAATCAGACCGATAATTTGCGACTCTGAAGCGAAACGAGAAACGTAGCTAATTTCGAGGAAGGCACTGGGCAAACACAACGCGGCAACGCTACCCTATCCACCCTAGAGTCCATATACAGGGTGTCCCATAAATGTCACGCCACAGTGACACTGGAGCTTGGGCAGCCTAAGAGGAACCGAACCAGCCTAATATGACCTCAGTGAAAGTTGCACGGTTTTCGAGATATTGCCAAATTAAAGCTTTTTCAAAAATTTCACTTTTTTGACATTTCTAGTCCCATAATTCACTTTAATAGCTCTCAATTTGTCTCTCTGATACTGCCACAAATTAACAAACAAAGTACTCTATCCATCCCATTTTTTGAAAGCCGATAAAGTTAGACAGGTATAGCGGCTTTCGCGTTTCTTTTGTTTGTTCGGACCCCATGACCCCCCCCCCCCTCCCTCTCGGGCCTCTGTTCCAGGTAGAAGTCGGCACATGAGTCACAGTTGGAAGATTAAAAGAGCGGCCCTAATGAGAACGTTAAATTATCCGATTGAATTCTGGGACTAGAAATGTAAAAAAAGTGAAATTTTTGAAAAAGCTTTAATTTGGAAATATTTCGAAAACCGTGCAACTTTTACTGAGGTCATATTAGGCTGGTTCGGTTCCTCTTAGGCTGCCCTAGCTCCAGTGTCACTGTGGCGTGACATTTATGGGACATCCTGTATGGCTTTTTCAGACTTCTTTTTGTTTCATCGGACAAAAAGGAGATTGAAGTGGCATAGTTTCGGGGGATTAAGGTAATTAGAGTGAAATATCATTTTACCTAGAAATCAATGAATTTGATCTGATTTAAAAAAAAAATATCTCACCCTTTTAATAACACCACAAATTGAACCCCTTACCTCATTACTTTTGGATATATTTTCCAAAAAATTCCAGCCATTTAACATGGAAAATGGTACGTATGCACTCCAGAGAGACATTATTTACAAAATGAGGAATTTATAACTCTTAGATGTCATAAAAAAACTATCAGCGTGTAGTTTGTATGATATCTCAACTATTTTTGAAAATTAATCATATTGTCACCGCAATAGGTTCTTGGGTATCACAAAAAAAAACTTTCGTTTTGAAGGAGTTTCAAATGCACTGCGCGAAAAAAATGAGTGAAGTAAAGACTTATTCAGGTATTTTATTTAATTACTTACCATATCTGTCATATAAAACAATATTATTTCACCATTAATAATGCAATATTCGGAGGCTACGCGCTAGGCTTAGATTGCTTGAGCAATTGAGAATGAATATCTTTCAGAGCGACACGGAGAACATCATATTAGAACCACATTATATTTCCAGGTCCGACAGAATCGATAAATTAAGAGAGATATTTTGCCGAAAGGATAGGTATGGGAATTCGTTTTTCCCCCGAACAATTAAGGACATTAAGAACAATTAAATGCTAGGCGGAAAATTTTTTATTTATTTTAATTTTAATTTTTCATTTTTTTTTTAACGGCTGGTGTCATAATACCCCCCGCCACACGCCTTTTGAGGTGGCTTGCGGGGTAGTATGTAGATGTAGATGTATATTTAATTCATGTGTCCTACATCTGGTGAAATAAAAGCGTATAATTCGGATATGGTCTCTGTTATGACTAGGGAACTATCTCGCTTGGACTATCTTAAGGAGATCCAAACGGCTTGGACGTGGCGTCTACGAAGCCTTACGGCTGCCGACTTTCGTGGGGCGTGTGAAAACTAGAATAAGCGCCATACAGTGGTATATTGATGCAGAAGGGTCATATTTTGAAGACTATTATGTCAATGTGTAAAAGTCTTTAATAAACTTCTTTTATGGCGTAGGGATAGATTGCTCTCTAATGGATGAATTAGAAGATTAGAACTAGAAAGAATACCGGATCAAATGGAATAGACACACCTAAAATGGAATGTAAATCCTGCACAGAAGTTTTTTTCGAAAAATTTCCCCCGTTGAAGTGCTTACTTTCGCCGGGAAAAAAATGAAAGTATCGAAATATATATATATAATGACGAGTCGCCCTTTCCCTTTCACAATGTGAATCTCCCACATAATTCCGACGGGGGAGAGACTTTGTTCCATTAAAACGAGTTGCCCTCCCAATGCGATCTCATTTTGTGTTTGTCGTTCGCTTTTATTCTACCTTATACCTCCTCGCTCCCCGCCCGCCCCCCCCCACCGCTATCCCCCCGCGACCCCCTGAATACGTACCCCAGTCTCCCCAACGTTGAACACATCGAATCGTGTTAACTGTTCCGGTGACCCGCGGCCAATGCCGTCCAACCCTTTGAGTTGTAAGCCGAGAGCATAAACGCAGTGTCACGAAATAAAAACAGGACCGCGGAAAAAGTTTTGCGACTACAAGGGTGAGCAAATAACCTATGGGGGACGGGATGTTCCGCATCTTGGCTAATTTTCGACCGCTTTCCCAAGGGGTGGGTGTTCAGCCCGAAAATAACAACGCACGTTCATGTCATCTTGTCCAGTTGTCCGCTTTTATTCATTGTACATTAATTTTTGAGTTCTCATTACCGTTAGTCTAAAGATCGAAGGGATGAAACTCTGCGTGGGGCGTTGGCTCTTGTGGCTTAAAAACTAGATCGCACTTGAAAAACGCTGTAGATTATGAATTTTTGCTATTTTCGACTAACTATCCGTTAAAATATTTAATAGCTTCCTCCATAATTCTCTATTCTTGAATACAATGAGCAATTCATGAATGTAATAGAAACGTAAATAGGAATAGGAATGTAATAAGAAATGTAAAAGGAATGTAAAAAAATAGTTGTCGGCCCCGGTGGCGGCGGGGTAAAGTCCTCGCCTGCTAACCCGAGGGTCGCGGGTTCGAGTCCCGCCTGGGTAGAATATTATCTGCCCAGGACATGGGTGTCTGTCTCTCGTCCGTTGTTACTGTTGTTCACCCGACGTAAAATGGCCTAATGTGCTGTATTCCGGGCAGTGAAAATAAATAAATAAATAAACAGAAAATGTAATTATTAATATTAAAGATCATATTCCTAGGTATGACAAAAGTAGCTATGTTCTTTGACAAGCCTAACCCGAAAGAAAATAGTCAGCTGGGATAATATGCATGCATGTCATTTTCAGCATCACCGCTAGTCGTCAATTCTGCCATCGTTCTAACGAGTGCACAGCATTATCACTGCATGCGTGAGTCGGTAAGTGCATCGGTTAGGAAAATACCCTCGCGATGAAAAGGATCTATCAAATATCAAAATTAATCATGCACTTCCTCATAATGGGAATCGCTTTCAGACAATGTATTGAAAATTAAACTCAAAAGTTTCCCTAAAATAAGAACCGATTAATTTTCCGACGAAGTTATCAATATCTTACGAATTCCAACAGACTACGGTATATCAGATCATGAGATTAAAACAAGTGTGGTAGATTGCAGATCAGAAAAGTGTAAAATCTCGTTTTTTACGCGATCAACAAAAGACCATAATACCTGCGTTGAGACTTTGAAGCAGGTTAGTTGACAGGTAGCGAAGCTGATTTACTCATTATGTCTCCTAATGCATGTGTGTAATTCTGCCGGGTAGTGCTAACACCATGTTTTGCATATTCCCTGCATGACTCTTGTGCCACGTTTACATAGTTACATTATAAATTATTGTAGTAATTTATGTAGCATTTGTATCATACCCATAGTGTGTTGCATGTTGGTGCATGTAGGGGAAAGTTAATTTATTCACTCTACTTCATGTTGGTGATAATTCACCCCATGCCAAATACCCTTGTGAAAGTAAAATATAGTGATTTAATGTAGGAGAAGCTCATATTACAATATAATGATAACACTTAACTTTGTTATTCCACATATCTTTATTTTCTAAGACCCGGGTTTCGACGTTCGACGTCATCTTCAAGTTACGCCTGTATTACTAATTACCTCTTATAACAAGCCTGCGGCTGATAGGGATAGTAGGAGTATAGGAAAGCCACAAGACCAAATAATAAAAAGATAGGAAAAACATCCTATTGTCTTAAAACCTTTGCTATATGATTGTTTTTCTTTTCGTACAAGTTTCAAAGTGAACGCATGCTGTTTATCTTTTGCCTGCGTCAGCCAATTCCAGCAGCTAAACATGTGTGGATCGCAGCTTTGAGCCGTTACATTTATTTTTATCACATTCCAATTACCAACTGCTGCCGCCATCATATGGCTCACGTCGAAAAACAGTAAACACCCATCGTCATCATTGGTTGTTCAATCCTAAGATTCATTCACTGCCCTCCAACCCTTCCCTATCAAATGCTAGTTCCATGACATCCTGGTATATCTTCCTACGTACTTCTCTCTTATTAGGTCCATTAACTTATTCCTGGGTCTTCCTCTCGGGACTTGTCCCTCTATTTTGGCTTCAATTATGCTCTTCAAACACACATAGTTGACGGACAATGAATTATTTTAAACTCATTTTTGTTATTTAAAAACTTAGGGTTATCATTAAGTTAAGAAGTATTACTTAAACAAAAATCTGTAAAAATGAAACAAAAATTTATTGCGATTGAAACAGTCGCGGTGGTGACTCCGAAGCAAAGTTTTACTTTCTGATTTCCGAATGATTAGTGAATAGCCTCACCGAGCCCTGCTGCGAAGAAGAAGCGTAGGCAATGAGCATCGATGCAAAAAGTGGTGAGGTTCGGAAAATAAAACGGAGGAGGAGGGCGGGAAAATGGAATTGTACCTCGGGCAGGGCTTCGGATGGAGGGGCGATATACATTGGGGGTGGTTCCGGGTGGAGTCGGCGGCGAGGCCATGAGGAGTAGGGGACAACGAAAAAGGGTTAGCTGGGAAGGGAGCGAGGGTGAAGCTGGAAATGGGATGGAAAAAAATGAACACTCCGCGGAGAATTTGAAAAGGGGTTTTGAGTCCCTATTAGCAGCATCGCATTTCCTGTAACCCTAGGGAGAGTGGATATTGGTGTGAGGGAATTTGGCGGGGGACAGTTGTGCAAGGGTCGGATCTGGGGATAATCGATATTCGACTTTCATTATCCCGCGGAGATATTCGTTTTTTCGCACGAAAGAGGAGAGGATAGTAACAGGAGAGTGCTTATGACGGGGACTATGAGTATGAGCGTAAAGAAAAGTCTGGTCTAGAGGGAAAGAGGTAATTATACTGTTGAGCGTCGCAGAAACGTGGAATGAAGAGGAGAGAGGATGTGAACAGTCAGCAATTTTAATTGATATGAATGTGGAGGAGAATGGAGACAGTACATCTACATCTACTAAATACCGCGCAAGTCCCTACTTGGGCTCGTGCCTCGGGGAGATTCCAAACACCGAGCTTGAAGCACTCACTCCAGCTGAAATCCGAACCACACACATTTTCCGGCCGCTAGACGAAGGCCAATATCATGCAGTATGCTATTTAAGATAACTCTATACTTACACACCTACATACCAATCACGCCATTCCCTTCCGAGGTGGGCACGGTCACAAAGTTTCACTCATAAATACATATTTGTACACCTAACTCTGCTTCAATAATTTCCTCCATACTGACCTATCATTAAAAACCTCTTTTGTCTCATTTACCCCCATACACCGCTTCATACACGCCCTCCTGTTATTAAGACTCCTAATATTCCACCTCCTAAGAATTTCCTCAACCACAACTTTCTCGGCCTACCTCTACCTCTCGCACCATTCATTTCATTCTTATATATCTGTTTCGTTATTCGACTCTCATCCATTCTCTCAACATGGCCAAACCAACGAAAATACTCCAATATTAATAACCTATAAGTACTATTTAAATTTAAATTGCAGATAATGATATCTTAAAATTCAATGGACGCGAATGCAGGACGATCTAGGAAGTGCTTGGCATGGTGGGTTCGTTCATACGAGTATTCTACCGGCTGATATGTTGGTTTATGGACAGTTTTTAACCCACTGGCACATCGTTTCATTTCAGCTCCTATGTATAGTCCGCTACTAGATCCCTCTCGAGTTCTTCATATCGCCTCCCTCTTCATATTTTGTCCAGAATTCCTATCTTACTTATTGTTCTTCCCTCTATTTTTTTCTTCAACCTTCCCTCTGTTTTCAAGACCACCTCAATCCATCTCTTCTGCCTCCTCCAATCCTCTGCCACTAGTTTACTCTCCTCTTCCGCCATATCCAAAACCTCGTTCACCTTTCTCGCTACCCAGCTCACTTTTTACATCATTCTCCAAACCCACTTCTCATACGCTTCGAGTACATCTTCCCTTCATAATTATCAGGTCTGCGCCCCATACAGCGCTACGCTCTTAACCTGAGTTTTCACCATCCTTTTCTTAACGTCTCTACTCAGACCCCCCTCACCAATTTCCTCCCTTTTGAAGATGCTTCTTTAGCCATTGAAGTTCTACATCTAACGTCCCTCCCACTAAACCATTCAGTACCATTCTCATTCAAAAACTACCCAGGTACGTAAACTGCTCGGATTGCGTGAAGAAACGCTTCACGGGGTCCCATCCGGGTTGGAAGGTCCATGACTAACGTTTCGCCCGCTTACACTGCAGCCATCCTCACGGTGATGAGATGCCGTTGAGCGGAGTTGTCCCTAATATACAGTAGTCCTGTAACTACTAGATATTTGGGATATTTCAGAATTTCGTCCTTCTTACTTCAGTTTGAGTATGATTTTAATGATGAATTCACGTCAAAACAAATATATTCTAGTGAGAGATGAACTCCAGGGAGGGAAAAAGTGTTAGAATAGGATGGTAAAGAATTGAGAGTAGTAGAAACGAATATTAAGGTGGTAAGGCGTCGCCAATTTTTTCACATAGAGGGTTTCTCTATGAAGAGTTGAATATTGTCGGTAACGGGAAAACAAAATGAGATAAGACACGACAGTTGCTGGAAATATAAGATTGTTTTTACGGCTGAGAATGTCGAAAGAACATACAAGTTAGTCGAAGAATTGACTTTGTGGAACTTAAGCATATTATAATAATTAAAACTAATTTTCCACAGGATCCTGACCGGTTTCAATGGCAAAAACATTATCTTCAGAGGCAGAGTGCCAAGTACAGAGATGGTGGCTTTATGTATAAACAGGGTACCATGCGGGGAAGGAAATAAGGAGCGGGTTAAGGGAAGGGGGAAGTTTATGGGGGGAAGGATCCTTGTAGAGGGGGGAGGAGGGGATTAGCAAAGCGAGGACACGGGAAACACAAAAATCAACCGCGTCAAAAGTTAAAAAGAGGAGAGGAGAGGCACAGTAAAAAGGGGCGACAATTTATCCGGGATAAAATAATTTAAAACCCTATGACTAGATTTTTTAAAAGCTATAACAATTTCAAAGTTTTCAAAAAAAAATCCAATTTAGCACCTTTGTTACAAAAATATAAAATTTTGGAATTAAAATTAGATCCCAAAATTTTATACTTTTGTAACAAAGGTGCTAAATTGGATTTTCGATTACATTATAACAGAGGTCCATGATTAAAAACAACTTTGTTTCCATCCGCACAATTTATTAAAAATACGACCCGGGTTTCAGCAACTTCGTGCCATCATCAGGTCTGATCACCTGATCAGCAAACACTGGGTTGTTGTCATGGTTTATAAAGCTTTTAAAAAGTTCAGACTTTCTTGTTTCACATTTTAAGGCCAGTCTGACCTGCGAAAAAACAATTGCATCCGGGAGAATCACAACTAAGGGAGTACATGTCGCTTATCTCCAGGTTGTCATGCGGACCCTTAGAATCAAAGAGAATTTTACCAATAGTCACAGGGTTGTAAAAACACAATTTAAAATCATCTTTAGGCAGTACACGCATAAGTAAGTACGGCTAAGTCGAATGAACTTCCAGCAATAAGTGAAACTAGCCGACCGGAGCGAATATTTCGCACAATATACAGCTTCTTCCTGTTTCTGCCTTCTTTCTTCCTGTTCTTCTACCTGTTCATTCGCATGGATAATTATATGTTATTTATGTTTGTGTTAAAGTTACATAACGTAAACGGTAAACGGTCACACTGATTGCACGTAGAATGTTGACAATCTAACTAAACGATGTGTCAATAGATGTCGCCTCCTACAGTCTTATAAGCACGTAACCATAGCCAACATATTAGTTGATTATATTGTCAACAGATGGCACTGTTAATTTTTGATCATTTTTATATTTTATTGAAAAAACTTTAATTCTAAACTATTTGTCTATTTTTCGTCAATAGCGGTGAACATAAGCTTTAAAACGATGTTTTAATCATTAATTTTGATGAAGATTTATGGGAGTTGTGGCATTGCGACAAAAAACACCTCTGAAAAATAATATCATGTGCAATCACTTTGTGCATTTCGTACTATTTTCATTTTTAACCTTTTTTTGAAGTTTAGAATAAAAAAATGTGTGGAGTCGATATACCTCGAGCGAGTAATTGACATTGAAAAATCGAAACTTTTAAGTCAAATTAATAGGTAAATAGTGAAATTTGAGATTGAGGTTGTATTTTTCGTCAGAAGCCGGTGATTCAACGTTTAAAATGATACCTCATTTATCACTGTAGGTGCAGTATTAACGGAGCATATACGGAATGACAGAAAAAGACCTGTCTGTAATAATATATATGATGATAAGTCTAATGATTGAAAGAATGATTTGGTCACTAAATACTGGAGTTCGTCGATATCAAGCTTAATCTTTGTGAGCATTTTCGAGTAAAGTCCTGGCCAAGGGATATGGTCTCCAATCTATCAGAAACAACCATCAATGTAGATAGAGAGGGTATTATGTCATCGAACAGTTGTTAGAGTCATAATGCGTTCATTCACTTATGTTTGTATTAAGTGTTGATATCCATTGTTGTCCATGGTGATAAGTTGGAAAATAAATAAGTCTTGTACCGCACGTAATGGAGTGAGTTTATACTTCACATCCCTGCCCACAATAAGTTTTAGGAGCGAATTGGCGAGAATAAGTCCTTAACTTGCATCTCTGCTGACAGGTTATCAGCCCAGGCCCAAGGAAGTCGTGAAATATAATAATTATAAGTGTTGAAACGTGCATTATTACGTACGTATTAGTTGGCGAGAAACGTACACTAGCGAAATACTGCGAATACGAAAACCAAAGATGGAAAACGAAGTATCGTCCCTAATTACCATCCCGCGGTTATATTGAAGAAACTGGAATGCATGGAAGGCAAGGGTGAAGGAGGAACTTTTGGCGAAGGAGGCATGGGAGGCGATTACTGGATATGGAGATGAAGACAGCTATGAGACTTCACAGCTTACGGCAAGCGAGACGCGGAAAAGAACCAAGGCAAATCTTACCGCATTAGCCATTTTAATGCGAACTGTCGGAGACGAACTAATAAACGACATCGCCGATTATGAATTAGCGAGGGAGGCCTGGCACCATCTTGAAAGAGTTTGTTGCCAAAACACCGAATACGGAGCCGCGGTGAAATTTAGAGAGCTCGCAAGCTTCAGGAAAATACCAGGAATGTCCATTCAAGATTATTGTAACGCTATGATGGACATGAACCGATGTTTATTACGAAATGAATTGGGCCTCACGGAAAGACAATTGGCCGCAGTTTGTATTACAGGATTGCCGAAAGAGTACGAAATAACGGTGAAAACATTAATTGCCCAGAAAGAAAACCTAACTATGTCCATAGCTAAGCAAGTGCTAATAGAAGAGGAGGAGCAAATGAAACTGGAAGGTTCACACGAAGCTTTGAAGGTGCAGAAGAAAAAGTTCTACAAGCCTTGGAACAGCGGTAGCTTTGAAAGTGGGAGTAAAAGCGAACATCAGGGGATAAGAAAACAGGAAATGAGTAAAGAGGGTGAAGCTAGAGTTTACTGGTGTTATGCTTGTGGTCAAAAGAATGACCATATTGCTATGTACTATCCGAAGAAGAAGGAGAACGAGAGGGAGGAGAAAAGGAGTGGGGCGTTTGTTTTAATGTTTGTATTAAGTGTTGATATCCATTGTTGTCCATGGTGATAAGTTGGAAAATAAAGAAGTCTTCTACAGCACGTAATAGAGTGAGTTTATATTTCACATCCCTGCCCACAATAAGTTTTAGGAGCGAATTGGCGAGAAGAACTCCTTTAATTTGCATCTCTGCTGACAACAGTAGCCTGAAAACTGTAATAACAACCATCACTACGTTTACCAATCAAACTCAGATCGATATGATCTCGGATCGATCTGAACATTCTAAGCCAACCGACTCGGATCTACTAGTTTACCAATGCGAAATTAATTGAAATATCGATTTGAATCGGTTCATAGCGATTTGAAATCTCAGACTGGCAGAGAAAGCGGGCCGAGTTATCCCGCTTCTCATATCGATCTCGCTAGCCCGTTGCGTTTACCATACTGAGCTAAACCGGCCAAATCGATCTGAGTTCGATAGGTAAACGTAGTGTATATTGGGTATCCCAGCTCTTTCATCACTTACCTTTGGATAGCACGATGGGATGGATGAATTAGCCGATGTAAAGCAGGAATGAAGTAAGATCTGATGCTCTCCCGGCGTACGAGTTTCTCCAAGTTTTCTCGGGCTTCCGTCCGGGTGAGTGGATCTATGTTGGCCGACGTTTCGATGCCCGACTCGAGCATCGTCCTCAGGGCAGAAGCGAATGATAAGTAGTAAGTTGAGGATTATATAAGTAACGCTATTAGATATTTGTTCAATAAAAGTGTTTTTTTTCAATCTCAAGTTTCCTCTTTCATACCATCTTTGCCTCTGTCCTGAGGAAGAAGTCGAGCATCGAAACGTCGGCCAACATGGACCCGCTCACCCGGACGGAAGCCCGAAAAAACTTCGGTAAAGCAGGAATAACCACCAATTTAGCTACTTATTCCTAACGATTTTTTTTCGATTTTACCATAGTTTTCTTAACACGAATGCGTGTTATTATTAATTTAAATAAATAAACAATACTTCTCATCCATTATCTCTGGCCATGTTGAGAGAATAACAAAATAGATAACAAAAGTTTAAATTCATAGTGTAACTCCTAATAAATTCTGAATGTTGTTATTTCATCATAAAGACCTATTTCTATTGCTTTCTCGCCAAAATATAGCCCTGCCTCTGTTGATTTTATTGCCTCTACAGAGAGGTTTCTATTGCGTGATATTAGCTCAACCAGCATTCCATATAAATGATTCACTTCGCTTTTTAGGTTTTCTAAACTCTCCGAAGGATAGGTCAGTATGGAGGAATTTATTGAAGCAGAGTTATACATATGTACAAATATGTACATTTATACGTGAAACTTTGTGACTGTGCCTACCCCGGAAGGAAACGGCGTGATTGGTATGTATGTATGTTAGGAGAATGCATTTTTAAGAAGTAAGCACATGCTGTTTCCCAGTAAGCTATCAATGGAAAAACACCGTAAAAATGCAAAAGTAGAGCGTCATCCCGTAATCGATAAAGAAGAATCGGGGTTAACAAAGATAGCGGACAGGCAAGCACCCTCTCCATTTATCTCAATGGAAACCACGCAGATGAGTTGAATAGATGTATTTGAAACCCATTCAATGCAACTTGCGATCCGTTAGTGATCAAGAGAGAGGTTTTATAATTGCTGGCTGCGGACAGAGCTTGCCTTAATCGAAAACAAAAGAAGTTAAATTTTAACATTCTGGGTAGAGAGTTGTTCAGTTTTCGCTCCGAGCGGCAGCCCTATACTTCATCATATGTTGTAGTCATAAGTATGCTTTGCCTACCAATTGGCGGGTAAGGAGTTAGTTGAGCATTATATAAGTAATGCCAGTAGATATTTGTTCAATAAAAGTGGATTTTTTCAATTTTTACTTTCCAATTTCATGCTAACTTCAGCAGTGTAAACTTCATAAACAATAGAATGTTCAGCATTTTATAAAAATTACCTCTAAAACAACTTGAAAATTATTTATAGAGCCTGTATATCTTATAAACCACGTTAAATTCATAACCAAGTGATAAATATTGCATTTAACAGAGTTATAATACTTAAAAGATTGGTTACACATTTTTTAAATCACTGAAGTACTTAGCGTAGAGTGGCCTATGCCATAAAAAAACAATTCGCATACATAACATCACGTTATTCTCCTGAGAGATTTGAGGCGTAGAAAGAGCTCACTGTTTGTAGTTCTAGTAAACTGGCTTTATTGAACTATAAAAAGTTATGACCCATAAAACATCGATATTTCACAGTATGAAACGATCCAGGCAGTTATATAATCACAGTGGTGAGGCCTGTTCGCCTCACGAGACCGCTTAAACCGCTCTACAGAGCATTGATGATAAACACTCATGTTCTTTACATGGCAGGAGTGAAGAAATTTTCCAGAAGAAATGGCGTTCATTTTGAAATTGAATTTGACACGAACTCTGTCCACAGGTATGTTATCAAGAGTACTTATCTAAGAGCAGACCCTATTCTATTACATTTTTAGTGGTCAAATCTAGAAGTATTCAGATCATTTTTAGGATTCCTGAGCATTCCATCATTAAGTTTCAGATCGATTTTTTATACTCCCAAAGTCAAATTTTAAGCTATCCGGGAGTAGCCACGGAGTTCCACTATTACGGAGTCACCCGCAATGCAAAAATGTGTGATATTCCACAGAGAAAAAAATCATCCGCCTTGACCGGGATTCGAACCCGGATCCCTCGATTTCCGGCCGATTGCTTTAGCCAGTTAAGGCGACGCATCACACCCGCTCGATCGGTCGAATTTGTGATGATTTCCGACCCCAGATTTTTTGTTCAAGTCTTACGTCATCAACTTGAAATTTTTATAGTAAAAAGAATAGACCTTTGCCAAGGGAGGCTTGTATCTGAAATATAATAGTTTAATCCCGGAGCATAAGTAAATCATCGGGAAAACGGCAAGATGTAGGGTATATTTTTATAAAAACTATTATTATTATTGACACATCTAAAACTAATAGAGATGTATAAATCCCTCTTCTATCGGAATGCAAAGTAACAGTCGTCACAGTTGTAAGATAGAATCTGTAATTGGTATATTTCGACAAGATACCTGAATGGTTTTCGGCCATGATGTGCTCGGACGGTGACGCAATTAGTTCAGTCTTCTTTCACTGATCTCATATCAGCGCTTTCTGTACTTACGCGCCGGAGACTTGGCTAAAACTTACCGACGACTGTTGCCTTGTGCGAGAGTTATCCTGGAGTAGAAGACTCCTGACCCCAAAACCCCTCGATCGGGTTCGAGTGACGCCATCTTTTGGATTTTCGACGGAACTTTTCCTTACCGAAGGGTATGATGCGTCCTCTTAAGCCACCGAGGCGTCCTCCTTCTCGATGGATTTTTACATTGTATGTCTACAGTCGAGAACATCTAGTCTCCTAAAGGTCATAAAAATCCACAGGGGAAGAGAACGCCTCGGTAGCTTAACTGGCTAAAGCACTCGGCAGAAAATCGAGGGATCCGGGTTCGAATCCCGGTCAAGGCGGATGATTTATTCTCTGTGGTAATTCGCACTCCCAAACTCAGTCGGAGCCAATGTTTAGTCTTCCGACCGTGTACTGAATGCTGCTTTTTGGTAACCCTTGGTGTCTCATCTGGATCCATTGCCCATATATACACCGTGAGTTTTTAGTAAGGGGGTCTTCAAAGAAAAATGTTTTACTTGCACTCGTACAAATGCTCAATATGCGGTGCAAAACTACCGATGCATTGAATCTGCTTTGGGGATATGCATAAATTTCCTTGGATTGCGACCAGGCTTTATGAAGCTCAACAAACCAACTTAACTGTTAAGCAATACCTGAGGCTAGGCTTGAATCCGGGACCGTTATTTAGGGACCAGAAGTATCAAGCCAGCATACCAACCCTACAAAGGTACAGTGAAACCTATATTAAGAGACCACCGACGCAACAGCTCCACTGAAAAATGATCGTTTTCAGAGGGGTGGTCGTTTGATAGGGGTTCAGATTCTGGGAATATTATGTCAATGAACGGGCGGCTGATTTAAAAAAAATGGAAAAAACTCTTAGAGCGACTGTTTTGTTAAAAACTTACATAGACGGCGTAAAATTTTTCATGATTTAGTTGCTCCGAAAAAATTTCAGTGCTTATTACTTTGATATGCATTGAAGTTTTTACATTTAGTCAGAATTAACTGACCACCGACGGTTCCGCTATAACACATTCTTTGAGAGGGTTGTCACTTGATAGGAGTGGTCGTTAAGAGAGGTTTCGCTGCACAAATTTTGCCTCCAATGTTTGATGGGATACTTAATTTATAGTCCACAAATCAGAGTGAAAGTCTTGAACACCCACAAGTTTTCTGCATCCAAACCTTCAATCGAAAAAGATGGGATATTAGTGCATATAGATTTTTTATTCCACTTAAAACATTGGTGCCTGGTCTATATTTGCAGTTTTTAATCTAATTTAAACATTTTATGAGGCTATAGTGTTGATGTAATATAGATTATTTAATCTCATATTTCGAAATTTCCTCTCAGGAAATATCGGCTAACTCTTATGTACAGGATTAGCTATAATTAAGACATTGCTTATTCTTCATCTACATCTAATCATTACCCTGCAAGCCACCACGAGGGTGTTCGGCAGGGGGTGACTTAACACCAACATGAATTACAGTGAAGACATTTACTTTCACCAACAACAACCACACTATCGGTATGCTAAAAATACTACATAAATTACTAAAATAATGTATAATGTAACTATGTAAACGTGGACTCAAGAGTCATGCAGGGAGTATGCAAAACATGCTGTTAGCACTTCTCGGCAGATTTAGAAACATGCATTACGGTGCATATGAATAAAATAGCTGAACTACCTGACAACTAACCTGCTTCAAATTCTTAACGCAGGTATTATGGTCTCCCATCGATCGCAGGAAAAGCGAAATTTTAAACCTTTCTGTTCTTCAATCTATGTCCCTTATTTCATTCTCATGCTCTGATCCACCGCAATTATGTTGGAGTTCGTAAGTTATTGATATCTTTGAAAATAGATCAGTTTTGAATTGACATAAAAGATTGACTCTGATTTTCACTCGACGATCAGATAGCTTCTTCGATTAAGCTAAGCCTCTACTCATTTCCTATTTATGCAGTTTGAGTGCGACATATTTATATAAGTCGTAAGAGTAAATGCCATTCATGTTTGCTGCACCGGAAAATAAAAAGAACTTACTAATCTGGACCTAAGGTTAATGTTCTCGGCTTCCCGAAATACGACAGCCCGTCCAAAAAGTGGATGTGTACAGGCAGAAGAGATAACTTATCGCCAACAGTAATATGGAGCTTCGCGTTGCATGGGGCAGAAACGTGATCCCTCAGAAAGGAGGACGAGAATAGGTTGCAGGCGCTTGAGATGTTATTGTGGAGAAGGATGGAGAAGGAGAGGTGAACGGAGGAGAAGACTAACGAGGAAGTGCTTGAGATGGTGGGAGAGGAAAGGAAACTTCTTAATGAAATTCGAGATCGGCAGGGTAGGTGGCTGGAGGATGTAATAAGGTTCTCCAGGATAAAGAAAGCGAGGCTGGTGATTTAAGTCAGAGGACACAAACTAGAGAAAACAGAATATTTTATTTACTTTGGCAGCACGCTTGAAGAAAATGGGCATAGTAGCAAAGGCACAAGGAGGAGAATAGCGATAGCTAAGGAGGCCTTTAGAAATAGTAATAGAAGAGAGATGATGCCGGGGACCTTAAGTAAGGATGTGAAGAATAGGCTGGTGAAGAGAATGATATGGAGCGTTGCATGGTGTGGAGCAGATATATGAAATCTCAGACAGGAGGACGAGTATAGGCTGCAGGCATTTGAGATGTGGGTGTGGAGAAGGATGGAGACGGTGAGATGGACGGAGAGGAAGACTAACGAGGAAGTGCTTGAGATGGTGGGCGAGGAATGGAAACTCCTTAATCAAAGTCGAGATCGGCAGGGTAGGTGGATGTAATAAGGGGCGAGGATTGCACAAGAAAGTGGTAGAAGGAAGGATGTTGGGCAAGTGGGAAAGGGGAAGGAGGGGACTAGGTTTCATGGACAGGATGAAGAAGAGCATATCGTATGCTGAGACGGAAAAGGATATACAAGAGCGAGATAGGCCCCTGAAAGTGTAGAAAACCGGGAGGAGATTCTCTGACATTCAGCAAAACCTACCTTTACCGGTAGAATACTTAAATAAATAAATAATAATATAAACCATATATGCCCAACCGTATGAGCCAACTACAGCGCCATTTGCATGGAACTACCGCGTTTCGACTTCCGTTACCGCAGCGTTAATTCGCTAATACCTTTGAGAAATTGGTGGTAAGATGCCTTAAGATATTTAATTTTTGGATTAGAGTTGAGAGGAGGTGCTCTGACATTCAGCAAAACCTACCTTAATCGGTTCAATACTTCAAAAAGCAAAGAATAACAAAGTATGCAATGCTTTGAGGTGGATGGAGAGAGGGCTTACAAATGTGGCCAACGCTAGGAAATAAAACGTGGGTGTGACTCGTCCACCATCTTGTTTGACCCCGATTTTCCGCCAGCGCTCACGGGCAGATGCACTAATTTTTCATTTCTATGATGTTAACTATAGCTAACGTAATAGTAATCAGCGTGAATATACTTCTCTAATAAGCATTCTCCTCGGATCTTTTTATTGATTTATTCAAATTAATAATAATCCTCATTCCCAGGGAAAACTATGGTAAAATCGAGTAGAATTCATAGCACTACATCTACATCATACCGTGCAAGCCATCACTAGGGTGTGTGGTACGGGGTGATTCCACACCAGGCATGAAGCCCTCATCCCAGCTGAAATCCGAATCTCGCCCATTCCCCCGAAATGCCTGGCGCTGGCCACAAACAATCAGGATGACAATCCGCTCTCAGACCAGAATATAGGGGAGTGTTACGTGCAAGAACATGCTACCATGCAGTATAGTACTTAAGATACGACTTCTGGTTATAATTACTGCGACAGATAAGTATTTAAACAAGGTACTCAATCATGAAAGAGCTATATCATGCCTGAAATTGCATGCGAAATTACTAAAAATGATGTTAGGATATTTAGCACAAATGAAAAACGTATTCTACCTATTCAGGGTCAAAGAATCCTAGAACTGATTTATTGCAACTATTATGGTCCTTTATTGTACGCGAAAAATGACTTTTTATATCTATCGGTTCTGCAGTCTATTTCTTTAACCTTATGCCTGTGAACCACTAAGCAGCCTGTATATGTTTCAAGTGTTATTTTCCTTGAATTACAAACGGATGCTATAAATCCGCTAATTCCGTTTTGCTATCCCACTTAACGTATGGAAGCAGCAGATATAACCAATATGGTTGTTATTTCGGTTACCAGGCTACAGCCGGATGACGTAATTCCCTCTCTATCCACCTCAATGGTGCATTGCTGTTGTAGGCGGCTCTTGCTGATTTCGCCGCTCCCATAGAAATCAACTGTCATGTGTATCAATATGGCCGCCTTTTATTCCCCGCTTATCGCTACTTTCCCTCCTCGTCACGGCAATCGCAGCGACCATTCGAAGGGACTTCGCGCGGGCCGGCGCTGTCGGACGCACCGCGGGTCATTCCCGCCGGTTCGACCCCTTCTGGGGTGCGCGTGGTGAACGCATGGCCGACGGAATCGAGTTACGCGGAGGAGATAGGAAGCAATTTAGCATCCGGTGCGTACCCTAAGCCTCAAGGGTGCACTCACGCAAGAACCGAGGGCAGTGTTTCGATTTCTGCCGTAATCCGTATCCCGCACGAATTCCGACGAGGAAGGGAAAAAAAACATTGTTTTCGAATCGTGCTCCGGTGATCACATGCGCCCCTTCCACTGTCCATCACGCGAAAGTAATGAATCCAGGGAGAGGGGAATATGGGTAACTTTTTTCGATTTCAACTCTCGCCAGTCATGATATTTTTTTTAGACCTGCCAGAGACATAATCGTATTTTTAACATAGAATTTATATTTTTTATTAATATAAAGTTATTTTCCTGGAATAAATGATTTAAGATTTTCCCGGTGTATTATATTTAAATATCTTTCGCGGGCTTCGCACCGGGTAATGTTTTCATAATCCGTCGACGTTTCGAAAAACGACTTGTTTTCCATTTTCAAGGCACGTGTTATTTCCGCCGTGACCACTGTAACACTAAAATTAAACAAGATATTGATGCCCCAACAATGAAGGTTGCGATCCCTATGATTGGCTGACGTGTTCCGCTGGCCGTTGAATCATTTTCTCGTCTTTTTAATACATTTGATCACTGGCCACCGGGTATTACTTAGTCTTTGAAACCAGGCTTAAAGAGCGTGTGAAATCGTTTCAGGCTTAACTTGGTGGAAATGCGATATATCCATGATAAAATATAACAACAATAGTAATATCCACACTTTAATGTACTACTTCCACACCGACCATGGTTTCGACATACTATGTCATTATCAAGGTCAACGACATAGTATGTCGAAACCATGGTCGGTGTTGAAGTAGTACATTAAAGTGTGGATATTACTATTGTTGTTATATTTCATATATTTTATCATGGACAGGCTTAAAGAACATCGTAGGCCCTTGAGATTGGCGCAACCAGAGAAGTCGGCAGTGGCGGAACACAGCATCAACGAAGACCATGCCATTAAATGGACCGATGCAAAAATCCTTTGCCGCACACACCGTTACTGGGACCGCATTATCAAAGAGGCCATCGAGATACGATTGCACCCGCATAATTTTAATAGAGACACCGGATTCCAACTGAGTAATACCTGGTGGCCAGTGATCAAATGTATTAAAAAGACGAGAAAATGATTCAACGGCCAGCGGAACACGTCAGCCAATCATAGGGATCGCAACCTTCATTGTTGGGGCATCAACAGCTTGTTTAATTTTAGTGTTATAGTGGTCACGGCGGAAATAACACGTGCCTTGAAAATGGAAAACAAGTCGTTTTCCGAAACGTCGGCGGATTATGAAAACATTACCCGGTGCGAAGCCCGAGAAAGATATTTAAATTTATTTTCCTGGAGATTGTAGGTCATTAATTCATGTGTAAACTGTTACCCTTTCGCCAAAGTTTCGCATATTTATTCATGCTTCATCAGGGCTGCAATGAAAATTAATATTTGTATTGTACATCAAATGAATACAGTTTACAATTTAGGTATTTAGATTTTAAAAAAAATATGTATGCATTTGATTTTTGTTATTACCTCAGAGAGAGTTCCTTTTGAATTACTTAATTGTTGATACCTTCGTTGCTATTTATTATTTAGATTTTATATTGTTTACCAGGAAATTACCAATACGATTGATATTTTTGATGTGCCCCAAGTACTGGATTTCCAGGGCGAGGACTTGGGTGCAAACTATCGCACTCTCCCTGACTAAATCCTAGGAAAGAAGCAAGGACTCACCATCTAGATAAAGTACTTCTGATGCACTGAAGATGGAAGCGTTTAAGGTAATTTGAACGAGATATTATTTCACCAAGAAATCAATGAATTTGATCTCGTTTTAAAGAAAAACGTTTCGCCCTTCCAAAAATATCAAATATTAGCCACTTATTGAACCACTTTCCGATATTTTGACAAAAAATACCAGCCCTTTTACATGGGAAAAGGTACGTTTGTGCACTCCAGAGAGAGCTCATTTAAAAACTCCGAAATTTATAACGCCAAGTTCTCGTCAAAAATTAAAAGAATGTGTAGTTCGTATGCTTTCTCAACCATGTTAGAAAATAAATCATATTATCACCGCAGTAATTCTTTCAGGATCGCAAAAAAACATCCGTTGTGCATAATTTTGAAACGTACTCCGCAAACAAATTAATCAAATTAAGGACTTAATTAAACATTTTTATTTAATAATATAGATTTTACGTCATGTAACAGTATATGTATGCACCATTAAAAATGAAATGTTCAGTTTATACTTCCATCAGGAATTCATCTTCGACAACGTCGCGTAAAAAGTTCTACATTTCTTCTCCTAGCGTCCTATTTTGATTTACTAAAATACTGATTAAGATATTTAAGATAAACACAACGACACTCATTTTTCGATTTAATAAGTTTTGAGAAACATTTGATCGCGGGTGTGGCAATCATTATCTTACGAAGTTAGCCCAGGCCCCCAACAGTTCTCATAATCAGCTAGAATTAAATTTGAAGAAATTCGCGATAATGAACTTTTGGAAAAAGAATGGCTTTCCCCGGAATAATTATTGCATCAAAGAAAAGAAAATATCTAACGTAGAATCTATTAAATACTTAGGCGTCACCATCACTGAAGACATTATCATGGGGTAAACACATCCGGGAAATAACTAGTGTAGCAAACCGTAGATTAGGATTCGTAAAAAGGGTTCTAGGCAAATGCGATGAGAGAATACGAGAAAGAAGCTATTTTACACTTGTCAGCCCTCATTTAGCATATGCCCCTAGTATATGGTATCCGTACGAGGAAGGTATGATAAAAGAATTAGAGCGCGTGCAAAGGAGATCCGCTAGGTTTTTTGTTAAAGGCCGTTATGATAAATTTATAAGTGTTACAAGTTTAATAGAAGAACTAGGATGGGAATTACTATCAGAACGCAGGTTAAAATTTAGGTTAAACCTTGTAAGTAAATTCGAAACAGAGTTGTTCACAGACGACGTTAGATATATATTGAGAACCCCTGCGTATTATGCTAGGTTTGATCATATTAACAAGATTAGAGAGATAGATTGTCGTACCAATAGATTTCAAATGTCATTTTTCCCGCGTACTATAAGAGAGAACAATAGGCAGCGTAGCAAAGGTGAAATATAGTTAGTGTAGTCTGTAGTGCATGATGCATGTAACAACCAATAATCCCTTTCTTATTATGTAGATACTAACCATCTAGCTCTATGTGACCCTATTATCTAGCATGTCTCCCTTGTCTCCCTTAAATATCCTACTTGCATGGCAATAGTGCATGTTTGGTGATCTTCACCCCCTGCCACACACCCTCGTGGTGGCTCGCAGGGTATTACGTAGATGTAGATAATAATTTCCCAAGCATTAATTTGATCTCTCAAATTCTCAGTAATTAGGCCTATATTCCAGCTTTTTCTTGAATTATTATTAGGTTCCATGTTATTCGCTGAGAATGCTTAAATGATTATTCATATGATTTTTATTGGTAAAAATGACAAAAGAAACGCCTTTGTGAATGATATTCCTATAACTTTCCACTTAGAAATGTTAGCGCCTGGTAGAGATGTTTTCCATCATTATTGAGATGCCATTCCGAAGCGTACACATGTAAAAGGACTTAGACTTTTAGAGGAAATTTACAAATAATTGCTTCGTTATATATGTACTACATCACGATATGTGTGACGATATGACATGCATCTTTACATTCCTCCTTCGATATTTGCGTCATAAATTCCTAATTGCTTAAATAATGCCACTGTGCAGCGCACAGCTTCGCTAAGTCCGATATAAAACGTCTTATATTTATAAAGAAGTATCTCAACAAGTATACTGACTGATAGGTGGCTGCCATGGGAGCTATGGAATCCTTTTACTTATATATAGGATAATATCATAGAATTATATTTTCTTACATCTCGAACAAAACCTACCTCAAGTTATTCATTTGTATTGCCAGACAATTACTAATTATTGGGGATAGAAAGATCTCCCGAAGGTCTGTATAGACGATTTTTTCTGCATTTGGAATTTTATAGAAGGATCATGGTTTGGCAGGCACCTTACGGCAGAACGGAATTCAAGGACAAAACGAAAGTAGCGAATTCCGATTATCACTTAGTCATGCGTTAGAACGTGCGCTGGACTAACTCCCTCCAAGGCGTTTGTTTTCAAGTTAATGGTCGCTCCGCATGAATTTGACCGGCAAACCGTCAGTGAAACTATGAAAACGATTGAAACTCTGACTCCCGAGTATATATATTTTTCAGCCAGCCTCTTTCATGTTTGGAAACGTCAGCGCATTGTTTTGACCTCGCCATACACTCTGAAGGTCGGTTTTGTCACTGAGTAAGGACCTATCCTCATATGCAGCTTATTGACGAGCCATGTTTGCATAATTTTGGGAACGATAGAAGTGATTCCTAGTTTTCCCAATCTAAAAAAATTCGCTCATCTAGGGTTGACTCGGGATTTACATGATGAAGACCACTTTTGAATATACTCAATAATTGGTGGGTGACCAACGCTGAATCCAGAGGCTGTTGTGTTTTAACTAAAATAAACTCCTGTATTGAAGTCAACATAGTGTCATTCAAGTCACTGTCATAGTTAGTTAGAAAGTTCGAACAATGCTACTGACTTGAGCTTGTGTATAATCTTAACTCCCTCTTATATAGGCACTTGCCAATTAATTACATTAATTGACAGACTAAACAAAATCATACATTCAAGGTTTTTGAGTCGTAATTCGATTCTACAATGCAGAATTATGTGTTAATTGTTGTTGTACTCTGCACAACAAATAGTTTTAAGTTTTGCAGTGAATGTCTGAATCAATATTTTCTCGGACTTTTCGCGGACAATGGGGAGAATATATTTTCCGGTAAAGTGAACGGTCTTGGTTATTTTAAGAAGCGGGCGAAAAATAAGGCTACTTTTGCCTTCGAATGGGTGATTAGGTGAGTAAATAAAGAACCATCTGGGAAAGAAGCGAGGGTAGTAGTAGTAGTAGTAGTAGAGGGAGGGAAACTCGGCGTCGGGATTAGCCCGCACTTGGGTACTCAGCCCCTACTTCCGACGGTGTTCGGTAATTGAAATGGTCTCCCCATGGTGCGCAAGTAGGGACTGAGTTTCCACTTCAAAATCTCCGCCACAGCTAAGTTTGGAACCCGGGGCCTCGGGATGGGAAGTCAGTATTCTAACTAATAGACCAACCTAGGTCAACATTATGTCTTCAAAATCAATCTTTCACCTGTTATGTCAGATTTTGACACCGATAGACTTTAGACTACATGACGCTGGTGGGACGTTTTCTAAAACCAATACCGTTTGCTAAGGAAACTTGAGAAATACACAGTCTCGCTAATGGCTGAACATCTGAAATTGAAGCAATGAATAAGTACTCACAGAAATTGATGGCCCTCGATAATGCTCGCAATATAGGCAGCAAATTCCGTCTAGCACTTTATCCGGGGGTGTCACAGTATAGCGGTTCCATTGGGTTACTTCTTCCTCGGGCAGGGATATCCATGTTGAAAGCACACAAGAACTACGCGCTACGCGGCGAGGGAAAAACGCAAACAACCGCTTCCGAGCACAGTACGGGAGACAACTCAACTGGTAAACGACTGAGAATTTCGTGAAGCGTCAGCTACCGACACGAAGGGAAACGTAACCGCCCCTAGTCTCTGCGTTCGAGTGGTGCCGTGAATCATAAGTTCCTACAGCTCTGTCTCTTTCTCCTGGTTTTACGCGTCGCGAGTCTAATGGTAGCGTTGTTTGGCGAGGAAATCTTGGCCATTTGGAGTGAGGGGCACGAGAGTGAATCGTAAGCGATTCAAATGTAGGGGTGGAGGAGAATCTGTGAGGCACAATGGAAAAAAAGGAGGACAAACAAAGTGGTGCCTAGATTGGAGGGCGAGGAAAAGTAACCACCGGAGGAAGTCATGAAAAGACGTAACAGGATTACTTCTTTATCAAATTTTTATAATCAATCATAAGTTTCTCAACCATTTAAAATATGTATAATAAGAATTCTCAAGAATCGTGGAAGACATTTCTAATGGCCAACATTTCACAAAATTCTCTGGAATCATCAGAGATTCTTCTGGGAGAAGAAAACGTTCATGGACACAAAACATCAAAGAGTGGACAGCGATTGGAGATACTGGGGACCTGTTTCAACAGGCAAGAGAGCGATGCTTGAGCAGCCAACGCACTGAATAGTGTACGGCATCAAGAAGAAGAATCAGAGATTTGACAGAAATAAAAACGAAATTTACGACCAGGTATTAGCAGAGATGTCAAACAAAAGTTAATGGCACCATCCCAATTGATTGTTACATTTTATTTTCCATAGCTTTAACGTCTCTACAGTTTGGAGCGGCTCAAATTTCAACACTTCCCTCATAAAACGCCCATTTCGACTTTTTCTTCAAAAAACCGAATTCAACCTGTTGCAGGACACATTGGAATTAAGATACGAATTCAAACAGTTTCATTCTATTTGAAAATTTATTCTTTTAATATAAAAATCTCTTGTCAGACAATTGCGTCACATTTAAATTTTCTAAAAAACATTATGTCGAAAACAGTTTTTAATCCATTTTTATGAAAAAAGTGAAATAGTTTAGATAAACAAAGTTTAGTTACACTGATGCGTCCCTTAACATTTGGACTTAATCTTATAATTAGGTTCAAATACCATCTAATTCCTGGGAACGTGAAAGATGGCTTGAATTTGATGCATATTGCTAGGCAAAACATAAATAGTTCTCATGCTTGAGAAAATTCACCCAGTGCCACACACCAAAGAGATGGCATGCAAGACACTACGCCGAAATAAATGAACAAGATATTCACTGAAACACTTTGAGGGGGAATTTTTTATTTTTATAACACAATTTGGAATGTCCCAACACGCAGCGGATTGATAAAGTCGCTAATGAGATCACCAAATGAGCCATTAACCAAGGCAAGAATTTTTACCTGCTCCAACACGGAAAGCGGGGACGCAGAGTTCATTAGATGTCACCGGAAGGGTTATGTCAGTGACGGAGTTTCATCCCAGCCATCGAAGACCAGCCGTTGTGTCCCGGAGTAAGCAGGGACGCATAACGAGACATGCAAGAGGGACCACGTTGAAAAAAATCGGTAACAAAAGGGTTGAGCCAAAGGCTGGAGAGAGTGTAGGTTGGGATTAGTAGGGGTGAAACACCACACGGATGTGGTTTCTAAGGGTTTTATTTAGAGAGGGCGCGGTTTGGAGCGGCTGAGTGACTTACTTTTTCACCCCAATGTCCCGAGGCGATGTACTCCCGCGTACCCCTTCCTCTCCCAATCATTTCGATGAACAGAGAGGGGCCCCTGCAGGGTCCGCCCGCAATCCTTTTGATGTTCACCGTACCCCTTCTGTTTAACCCTTTCCCCATGGTGCGTGGGGTATAGGGACAGACCTTTGGGAAAAGACCCGGCCGCGCTAATGGGCGTCCGGAATGGGGAGGTACATGCAGAAAAGGATTCGATTCGGTAGATTGGTAGGACGGTCATGTGTTTTATTCGCTGGTAGGAGCATGTGCCTTGCGTATTGGCTTGGGGCCGTTCAAGTACCACGTAAGACGACTTCGTATACCCTTTGATTCCTCCCCTTACCATCGTAAGAAAAATTAAATTTCTCATCAGTGCACAATAGCCTTGATTTGTCACCCATATTTGGTGAGAGTCAACTTTTTAAAAATGAAGACGTCACTCGTTCCAAAATGTCATTTATTTTAATTTTCTCTGCCTTCCTATTTCGTATGGCCTTCCATTGGTAACGAAGATATGTTTGGTCAATGAAATAATGCCGTTTCATGGCTACCAGCCGTATTTTTTTTCAGTCTCCCCAATTCGCATGCTTTACAATTGTACGAAGATATGTTTGGCAAATGACGTATTGTCGTTGCATCGCAGTTATTCATACCAATTTATAAGACGTTGAACGTGGGAAAACTAGTCATTAGCTTCCATCATACGCATCATTGAATTTTTGTAGTCGGAGGACAAATTATTTTCATGCTATTTCACCCCTGCAGACACGATAAGCGAACAACATTGAAAATTTTACCTTATTGGCCAGAGAAAACGTTACCTTGCCAAACCAATATGACTATATTATTACTTTATTTTGACTACCACAGATTCGGGCATTCAAATCTATTTTATAACTGCATTCGTTGCTGTTTGACAAACTTAGTGGATTCTTGTATGAAGTTTTGAAATAATGAGGGCTTTTTAATAGAGCAAGAACATTATTTAATTTACTGGTTAGTCTCAAGACGACAGATGCGGTAATGGAACGAAAGGACGAATTGTTCGGTGAAATCTCAGACTTCATAACTTACTCAGTCAATATTCCGGACATTTAAGGATAGAAAGAAAAACTTTCCTAGTTCCTGCAAGCTGCTCCATCATGAGCTTTTAACTCATTCTCATTGGTACATACCTTCGATGATGCCCGCAAAACTGGCACCTTTCCAACTCAGATCTTCATGTTTTCTTGATGGATTCTTCACTGCATCAAGACTTCCTCCTGCAATTGAATCCCGCAAGTCTTGAGGATTCCTTCAGAGTATATAGGGCGGACATGAAAAGATACGAGTCGTGGTAAGGGGGATGGGTTTTGAGAACGTATCGAAGGAAATGTATGGAGAGAAAAATCAAAGGGGACATAAATGAGTCCAGTAAGCTTGCTAAGGGGGAAAAACACGATGAAGTTGGCCCCAGTTGCTAGGAGAGATCCCCTTAGGCTCTTCAGTCATTTCCTCCCCGGACGTTTATAAACTTAGAAAACTGGTTATTCATCAACGCTGAATGATGACTAAGAATTTGGGTCGGGTTGTGACCATTGGATTAATCCAGGGAGGAGAGACGAAAAATTAGGAATAGATAATGTCGAGAATTCTTGTCCGATAAGGGAGCCTATTGAGACGCATGCGCGTCAAAGAATTTAGCAACTATTTAATGGCCTACTTTGATGGAATTGGAATTGTAAACCATGAAATATAATTGAAATACGTGGTAGTCTTTCAAGGGGGTAATGGTTTGACATGTTAAATATTCACCGTTAGACCATTTAGGATATAATCATACGGAAAAATGGCAGAGACTCCTCCAAATTCCAAGCTACAAGAATTTCTCCGCAACAAGCTACAATAATTTCTCCCCAGCAAGCTACAAGAATATCCAGAAGTCCGATAAGGTGTCACGAGAACGGATAAATTTCTAGACTTAAAAATAGTTAAAGTATCATTGATTTAATGAACATTAAGCTCAATAAATAAAGCCATAGTTTTCACTTTGAGTTTACAATATGTCATTCAGCCGTATCGATATTGGTTCCTCCAAATAATCCATGTTGACCTGGCCGCCATGAAATGAACGAAGACTATGTATGTCGACGAATCGATCGGTGAAGCATAGCCGAGTTCTGTTTTATACGATCTATCATCATTTTTTTATCATAGGACAGACATTAAACTGCTGAAATTCCCATAATACGAATGAAAGGGTGCCATAGGAGAAATTATCATAGCGTAACGCCAGATTTCATTTAGCATGATGAGCAATTACATCAATCATTGAAGACAACTGTCCAGCGTGATTAAAGGGTAAAGCAGATGCTTCTATGGAATCATTTCTTGAATTTGAATAGCGTTTTTACAGCAATAAGGAAACGCTTTGCAGTTTGTTTCATCCATTGAGGTAGATGGATATGGCGCTTGCTACGGTGGTCAACGCTAGAAGCTGCAGGGTGGGCGTAGCCTGTCCGTCATCTTTGTTAACCCCAATATTCCTTTAGCGGTTACAGGCTGGCGCAGTAATCTCGCAATTTAACGTTATTTTTCATCGACAACTTACTAATAATCAGCATGCATTTACTCCTTCTATAGGGATTATCCTCGCATTTATTTAGATTAATAGCAGTCCGCATTCCCTGTAAAAATTACGGTCAAACCAAGTATTATCCATAGCACTAAGTTGTCATCATATATTTCAAGAGTTAATTGCCATGAATTTCGCATAGAAGGGTTAAAATTCTTGCTTTACATTCGCTAATTCGTCCATTACGTCGTGCTATCCCAAGGAAAGTTAGGAAACATCAGAGATTGCCAACATGAATGTTATTTCGGTTGTCAGGCTACAGTTTTATTACGTAATCCCCTCTCCAACTGCCTCAACGGTTTCATCTCTATCATTATGCTGGGGAAACTTGTCCATAAACTCGGTGATTTCAGACCCGACTTCGTGGAAATTCATGGTTAATAATGAAAAGAGCCCTTGGTAATTTCCACAGGTTTATTTCATAAAGATACAACTAGTTTCAACTCTAAGGCAACATCTTCCCGTACCTGATGATGACCTCTTAGCTTCGAAACTAGTCGTAACTTATTATATAAACCTGTGGAAATACCGTGGGTTCTTTTCACGATTAAACTTGTCATTGCCAAAAATCAACTGCGTGTTTTCTTGAGCAAAATGGACGGATTTTTTTCAGGGCTATCATCGTTTTCGCCGCAGCATTTAAAAAGGATAAACAATTGAATCTTGTCTATAAATTATTATCCGGTTTCCGTCCATGTAAGGATTTCGGCTGCTACCAACGTTTCGATGGAATACACCCCCATCATCTTCAGAGCAATGATTCCCAGGACATGTCTACCTACACATGAATACCTATCTAATTGGGGTGGGGCATTGTTGTCTTAATTTTTTCCGTTATTTTTTGAATTAACGGTTTCCATTCCATGCTTTGGATGTACCCAGAGTCCCAATTTAAGGTGCTATTTCCCTGCTTGATTTCAATGGCTTCTTTGAGTAGACGATTCCAATAACCTTTAGCTTTGGAGACCAGTTGAGCATCATCTAATGAGATGATATGGTCTTCTGAATTTACGTATTCATCGTCGTTAGGCCTAATCTGGAATATGCTGACAGTGCATGGGATCCATGTGAAGTGGGGATCATATCGGAATTATCGGTTTGTAAAACGATGCTACGATAAGTTTAGTGGTGCGTTTGGATTGCTTGAAGAATTGAATGGGAACCGTTATCACAGCTTAGATTAACTTATAGGCTTCACCTCTGAACTAAATTTCAGGAAAAACATTTTTCTGGCGACGTAATAAACTTATTATTAACCCCCTCGTACTACGGCAGATTAGATCGCGCCAATAAAATTAGAGAGATAGATTGTAGAACCGATAGGTATAAAATGTCATTTTTTCGCGTACCATTCGGGACCATAACAGCTGCGATCGTCGTCATGAATAGCGAGATTAGCTAGACTGTGGATCTTTTTCTTCATATTCCCTACGTTCTTATTTTTGCATAGTTTAAATATGAATGCTCTCATTTATGCATGATATTTTGATTCTGTAGCAGTAGTCATTGTATCCCTTGCATGTTGGAACGATTGACGATGGAATGTTTCTTGGTTAGTAGATTTTTAATGGGCGCGTTGCTGTGTGGTACGCTGGTTTCAATGTTCTGCCGTACAATTATGCATGCCTGGTGTGGAAGCATCCCCTGCCACACACCATTTGGGTGGCTTTCGGGTTATGACGTAGATGTGGATGCAATTCGCCGGGAAAGAACAAAATCTTATATTAAATCTTGGTTCATGCAATGCTGATGGGTGAAAGGTGGGATTTTTTTGCTGTAATATAACACATAACAACGAGAAAAAGTATTTTTAATGTTTACGTCTCTACAGCAAGTTTTATAAACCACAATATGTAGTAAAATACTCCTAAGACGCTTTCATAAGCGCCCAAAAACGTTTGGTTTTTTGCTTGAATATCATGCAGAAAGCAATGATACGAGTTTCAGTTAAAAAAAAAGGCACTTCAAATCAAGCCGTGAGAAAAACCAATGGAATTGCTTTGAGGCTATCATTGCATTACGGCGAAATAAATCATTCTTTGACTGATATTTGTACACAGTTGCCAACTTCACCAAATGTACTCAAGTCACTTCAACACACAGCACTTGCTTTTCACTGGAACAAACTAGAAATTTCGCGAGGTGAAAAAAATTACGTCGTCATGAATTCGACTGAAATGCTTTGAATCCACGGCGGATTGCTTCTGTAACTACAGTTTGCGAAACAAATACAGTTTTCTTACATATATATTTAATTATTGTTATCATTTTTGACGGAGCGAAGCATGAAAAAAGCGTTTAAATAGCGTAATAATACTCCCAAAGCTCTCTCCAATGACCTCATGATGCAGAGAGGCTGTGGCTTGAGTTCACATCAAATAAGTGTGCGATAAATTTTAAGAAGATATCGATCACATATCCATTGGTTCACCAAGAAACCACTCGCATAAAAAAACGGAGACTTCTGGTGCACATAACACGTTTCAAACTTTGGACATGTTCAAAATGACATCACTAGTAAGTGAACGACATTCAGGAACTGTTATTTTACTTAAACTTAGTTATCCTGCACTCCAACGAGAGTTTTTTTCCGCTACTTTCCGTTTCATTCTGAGAAACGGGCAGCATACAAAGTCCAATTCTGACCAAAGGCAGAAGTAGCACCTTGGACACTCTTTCAAGGAAAATAACACCGCCTCCGCGGCCCTCTGTCCAGCACCAAGTTCCTTCGAAGATTTTAGCGTCATAAGCAGGTACACTGATAGGTAATAGAGCAAGGAAGCCCTTAAATTTTCTTCTAATACACGTTTCTATAATTATAGGTGGTCACCAAGCCTTGAATTGACAATGTTATATCCTGCGATGTGTACATTAGGCGGAGCCAAGCATTTTTTAAGTACCAAGACTTAAATCACCACTTTCTAGTTAAGGTGAAATCGTTTACAGGGGGTAACACTTGGTAGATCATCACTCACGCACCCCTGTCGTTGAAAGACCTTGAGATAGAGCGACTGCTGGAGCGACACACAACACAAAAATAATCCTGGAACTAGCTTCTTATCTTGTCCGTAGTCGATCATGCAGTTTTATTTTAATTAAGTAACATCCACTGTGCGTTATCATGATGAAATATTCACATTTATTAGAAATGCAGTCTTTAATTTACGAGTGAAAGCATTTTGTAGCATTATTGGAGAATGCATGAATGAAGTCCAAGTTATTACACCTCGTGCTCAATTTCATGAGCGTTCGACGTTTTCCCCATAGGATTGGATGGAGTGAATCAAGAACTCGAAACGGAAATTACTTTATGATAGCACTAATGTATCAAAAGCCACTGTAAGTACACGAGACAGTAAGTTGAGCAATCGCCGCATAAATCTGTGAATTAAATATTACCGGTAATTGAATTAATAAAACTTTCAATTTCTCAAAATGATAAACGTTTTATGGTCAGGTTCATCAAAAAACGATTTTTTTAAAATCATGTCAATTACTTGACTTATATTTTTTATTAGAACTAAACACAAAAAAAATACAGCTCAACTTTTGGACAAAAATCAAAATTCGGCTCATCAGCTCAAATACATGGTTGAGCCGCGTCATCAAAATTTAAACAACTATTCTAGCCAAAGAAGTCCGCCGCAAATGACTCTTGGAGCATTGTTGGGCTTTGAAAGCTATCCAAGGGGGAGGTTTGGTATCCCGAACACGGTTTCAAACAGATAAGATATAAAGTTAAGTATCGTGAATTGAATTTTCTATGAAATGCAATATGGCTCCGTAACATTATTGTACTGAAATGCTATTTGAAGGCGGTTTCCACACTTTGAGTGCTTCGAACCGCCAAGCGACGATGTCAGAAGAGGAAGCGGGTTGAACTCTCGCAACTTCTGCATTCGCATCTCCTCCCGCTCGACGCAAGCACTGCAAAAGAAAGTGAGAAATATAAATTAGAAACCACATCATGGATGCATACAGTGAAACTAATATTAATCGCTTCCACCCTGGTAAAAAATTCTGTACAGTTTCCTTATAAATACTTATAAAGAATTTCTTAATAAGTTCTGTAGATATTCCTTAAAAGTATTGAAACGCCATTTTACGGAATTCTCTACGGAATACCGGAATACGGAATACCGGAATACGGAATACCTTAGGAAGTTCTGCAGAATACCTTAGGACGTTCTGCGGAATTCCTTAAAATGTTCCACAGAATTCCCTACGACGTTCTACAGAAGTCCTTTGACTCTCTGTAGAACTCCTTACAAGCTCAAGGAAGCCTCACATAATTACGTAGAGTTGCTGAATTTCTACAGAACAGTTTGTAAGGAGTTATTTTTCTCTGCAGAACATAAGTTCTGTAGAGTAAGATTCTCATGTTTCGCATAGATACTTAGAAAAGGGACTAGTTCTGAAGAAAAACAGTCAATTTCTGTAAATTCCTTACGTTCTACAGAACAGCTCTTAAAGAATTTTTTAGCAGGGCAGTCCGTCGATCAAAATATAGACGACAACTTTGATTTAAATTCCAAAACCGATTCCGAAACCGATCTGACGACGTTAATCAACATTTTACGAAAACCGATACAACGATATAGAACAGATCATGGAAATAAATCTGGGAAACAGATTGCAGAAAGGACAGGTTTGAAATGTCATATTTCTCGCGAACGACAAGAGACTATAACAGCTGCCAATAAGACTTTAAGGTGGTTGTATTGTGAATCGCGAGTCATTGGGTTCCATAGAGTTTCATTGAGAACCATGAATGCTGTAAAATAAATAATGCAAGAATTATTTCAATATTTTTTGTCTCGACGAAAGGATTGCTACGACTTGGGTTAACGGCATGATGATCGAAATTTAAGAGAAACTCGCATGTGCTCGCACAACACGGAACATAACCGAAAAGGGGGGAGGGAGTTAAGAGAGGTGAAGGGAGAGGGGGTGGGTTTCTTCTAACAATGGGAGTGTCAGATAGCCGGGTCTCAGATTTTATTCAAACTAAGTAGTTGTACAGACCGCTGTATGTGGTTTATGAATCACCCCACATATAGGGTTATATAACCAACAGTTTAAACGAAAATGGCCTTTAAAAATTTCAAAATTCCCTTTTATACGGGCCATCCACATAACTGAAAAGCTGTGAAAAATTTGAATATTATTAAGAATTATGCCTGAATTGTAAAAATATAAAGACAATATTACAAAATAATTAAAGAAAATGGAAATCATGTGCATGAAGGAATCATGGAAATACGTCGTGAGAAGATAAGGAAGTGACATAATTAGAAGGCTGCCTTCGACCGAAAAAATGAGACTAAGCCTGACGTCGTGTATGCAAATGAAAAATTTGCCTCGCGCAAAAATAATATTTCGAGTAAAAATAAAAAAATCTTGAGCGCATGCCGTAAAAGAAAAAAAAAAAAAAAACAGCGGAAGAAACATACCCCGTATTGGAATCGAACCCGTGTCTCTAGACCGGAGACGAGCACGTCAGCCACCCGTCCAGCTTGTCAGTTATGTGGGTGGTCCGTATGAAGGGAATTTTGAAATTTTTAAAGGCCTTTTTTGTTTAAACTATTGGTTATATAACCATATATGTGGGGTGATTCATGAACCACATACAGCGATCTGTGCAATTACTAAGTTTGAATAAAATCTGAGACCCGGCTATCTGACACTCCCCTCGTAAGAAGAAAACGGAGCGTTAAACTGAAGAATGACATAGAATTCGTGAGCCATTCCCCCATTCTCTCCCTACCGACGTAAAACCTTGATCACAACCGCCCTCACAGCAAAACCTCCCTTCCTCTCCCCCCTCTCTCTGAAGTTCATTTAAATAACGCCCTGAGCTGGGGGGAGCACGCTAAATCTATATCTAACAATGTGTATAAGACTATGTAACTAGAATTAAATTTGAAGAAATGCGCGATTATGAATTTTTGGAAAAAGAATGGCTTTCCCCGGAATAATTATTGCATCAAAGAAAAGAAAATATCTAACGTAGAATCAATTAAATACTTAGGCGTCACCATCACTGAAGACATGTCATGGGGGAAACACATCAGGGAAATAACTAGTGTAGCAAACCGTAGATTAGGATTCGTTAAAAGTGTTCTAGGCAAATGCGATGAGAAAGTACGAGAAATAAGCTATTTTACACTTGTCAGACCTCATTTAGAATATGCAGCTAGTATATGGGATCCGTGCGAGGAAGGTGTGATAAAAGAATTAGAGCGCGTGCGAAGGAGATCTGCTAGGTTTGTTAAAGGCCGTTATGATAATTGTATAAGTCTTACGAGCTTAATAGAAGAACTAGAATGGGAATTACTATCAGAACGCAGGTTAAAATTTAGGTTAAACCTTTTAAGTAAATTCGAAACCGATTTGTTCACAGATGACGTTAGATATATATTGAGAACCCCTGCGTATTATGCTAGGTTTGATCATATTAACAAGATTAGAGAGATAGATTGTCGTACCGATAGATTTCAAATATCATTTCCCGCGTACTATAAGAGAGAACAATAGGCAGCGTAGCAAAGGTGAAATATAGTTAGTGTAGTCTGTAGTGCATGATGCATGTAACAACAACCAATAATACCTTTCTTATTATGTAGATACTAACCATCTAGCTCTATGTGACCCTATTATCTAGCTTGTCTCCCTTAAATATCCTAGTTGCCTGTCAATAGTGCATGTTTAGTGATCTTCACCCCCTGCTACACACCCTCGTGGTGGCTCGCAGGGTATCACGTAGATGTAGATGTAGATGTACCAATTGAAGCACTTCAGGCATCTGCTCCCAATTTCACTTCGCCAGAAGCTGGTTCAAACTCTGGTATTCCCATATTTTGACTATTGTTCAATCATTTTCTCAGATGTTAACTCAGAACTGTGCATTAAGCTGCAGCGTCTTCAAAACTCCTGTCTGCGTTTTGTTTTCAACATCCGCTATGATGAACACGTCACGCCTTATTACGAAAAAATTGAATGGCTGAAATTGGATAAACGCCGAAAACTGCAAAAGGCTTTATACGTGTTCAAGGTCCTGAAACCTATTTGTATGAAAATTTTACATGTAATGTAGATACAGGAAAAAGATTAACTCGTGTCACTGAGTTATTTTTAGTCCCTAAATTCCATACCTTATTATTTGAGCACTCATTCCTAATTTCCTCCTGCAAGTTATGGAATTGTTTACCTGTAAATGTTAGAACCTCTATCACAATTTCTATATTCAAGAGAAACATGACTGATTACCTATGTAAAATTGCTTAGTTTTTTGTAATCTTTTATGTTATGGCATGTATTTATTTCTTTTCTATGTTCCAGGGGACTTAAAGTCCCAGAACAATAAATACTATTTTCTATTCTATTCTATTCTCCCTTCACCCCCTTTATCTCCCCCCTCCTTTTCCCGAACATATATAAGACAGAAATTCTTCCCAACAAGATTTGTACCTGATGATGGCGCATTAGCGTCGAAACGCGTTTTACCAATAAAAATCCACTGGATATTGCTAACTTTTATTCTGAAGATGAAGAAAGAGAATAGATTCCATGGACAGGATGAAGAAGGGTAGATCATATACTGAGGCGAAAAAGGATATACAAGAGATAGATCGGCCCCGGAAAGTGTAGAAAACCGGAAGGAGATTCTCTGACATTCAGCAAAACCTCCCTTTACCGGTAGAATTACATGAAGAGGAGCTGGATATGATTGCTTTACATCCGCTAATTCGTCCATCTCGTTGTGCTATCCAAAGGAAAGTTAGGAAACATCAGGGATAGCCAATATGAATGTTATTTCGGTTTTCGGGCAACAGTTTGATGACGTAATGCCCTCTCCATCAACCTCAACATCATAACATCATCTCCAAAATACTTTTTGGCCCATCTCCCCATCTCACAGTTACAAGGTTTTGGCACAAAAATGATCCTAACACCACAGTATGTGGCCCGGAAAGGATACCGTTGGCCAATGCAGTGGAAATTATGAAAAGAACTCGAGTAAAAAATGGGAATTCTCAGGAGTTCTCACTCTCCGTATTAATGACGGGTAGTGACCCTTCTATTTTCATCCTAGACCAACGTGGAGTTCAACGGAGCACCAATCCCGCCGTGCTCATCCCCTCACTGAGCGAACCTGCAGTCTAGGGATCTGGGAAAGGGAAGCATGAACTAGGGGCGGCTGGATAGGGGCAGAGAAGCAGGGGGAGGATAATGGATCAGGGGTGGAGTTGGATACACGCATGCACGACTCGCCTTGCAGCGATATGGACTTCATCCTCACAGCGGGGATATCCCGGCCCTGGGAGTGTGGGGTACGCGGAGACAGCCTAGGATATGAGGTGTGAGGATCTATGCGAAGGAATGAAAGTTTGGGTGGGGTGGGTGGAGGACTGTGGGCGGCTCCTTCTCGCCGTGAGCCACCTCTTCTACTCTGTGCATTGAGGCCCCGCCCACCTCGGGACGTCCTCTCCCGACCCTCCCACTTGACTCAACGGACACGGAGACCGAGTAGGAATTCGCCCCTTGCGCATTCTCAGTGACTCCTTGCGTTTGTAGGGGGGGGCGTGGGGGGTGAACACCCAGGACGTTCTCCCTCCTTCACTTCCCCTCCCTTCGTCCCTTTCCTTCTCCGTTCCTACCCCTCCTCCGTCTCCCTGCACTCTTCCCAACACTCCCACCCGTGTTCCTTGCCTCCCGTCCAGATCGACCCTCACCGCCGCAACTGGCTCGGTCAGATCGCCACCGCGGGTCTATAACGGTAGACAGGTAGCCAGCCAGTCAGTCACCCGAGCGAGGGCCCCGGCATTCAAGGTTTTAAACTGCGGTTGCCCCCAGGGCTGCGTAACATTTAACTGGCAAATGTAAAGCCTTAAGTTGGTGTTGTCGGACGTTACTTGGTGGAAACGATTCATTGTGAAATCAATGAATACACTTGATTTTTGCACAATTTTTATTTTTCCATCACTACCTAGATTTTGACACTCAGGTCACTATCAGGTGACTACCAAGAAATAATGAGGGCTATAACTACAATAAATAATAAATTATTGTGGAAAAATCAAGTGTATTCAATGATATTATAGTAAAGCCAATATCGCGGACATTTCTCGCGGACGAGTCTGGTGATAATTAAGCTACAGTTTTTCATTGCTGGGGTAGAAGAGACTAGATTAGTTTCAACAGATTCAGGCGAGATATCGTGGAAGTTCGTCATGTTGTAACAGAGACAACAACTGCACTTATCAACAAGATATTTTAATGCGTACGACGCGTTTCAGCTCACAGAGCCATCATCAGGTGCCAGGCGCCCGCGAAGGTTCCTGAATTATTAAATTCATTGCACAATAGGTTTTGTGCGAGTCGTTTCAACAAATGAGAGTTGGCACGCGAGCTTCTCAAACAAGCGGGGAACGACAAGCAAGCAAACGAAGCAGATCGTTGACGAGTTGCTCAATCACGTGCATCAGAATCGTATCAGTGAGACATAATGTCACGTGCATCGGCATCTTATCAGTGAGGCGTAATTTGTGTAAATAGCTACGTAATTTATTTGTACGTAGAATAAGATTTGGCGCAGTGGTCCCTTTCTTTGCTTTTTCCTAAAAATGGATTTTTAAGCTCGAAAATCTTAAATTTTGGCACTACTTCAACAATACACTATTTTGTTTACTTGGAAAGCGCAGAATATGCATGGAATGGAAACTCGTGCCACCATTTGCGCGTTCTGAATTCCTGTGTGGGTGCGACGAATTCATTGGATTATGTCTCAAATTCGTTTAGGGACCAGTTTTGAAACCAGAAAAGATTTGTGGGCCAAATTATGAAAAGTATGGAAATGAATGGGGACTTCGAGATAAGAGTATTTTATTTTGCGAATTTAGTATATGATAAAATGCACTGAAAAAAATGAGGCTTGGACAAAAATGTATTTGTTTTTGCAGAGGGCGGTAAGACCAAAAATATTGTACATCCCAAAGCACATGAATATATTTTTTTATATTTAATACACAAAAAATAATTCTTTTTCATAAAAATCATTTTGTACATGTAAATGTGCCTGTTTTGTATATGGCTACCTACTTAGAAAGAAAAAGAGACATTGAAACGCATGCCGGGCACAGCTAGTAAAATAATAAATGACACCAAATACCTTTCTACATTACTACTATGGACGACAAAGTTGTGATTAGCACAATGAAAACCTGGCTCCTTAACCAACGCGAGGAATGGTTATTCCTGCTCTTGTGAATCGTTGGAGAAAGGTAATAGAACTTGAAGGAGATTATGTGATACACGATGGAATATCTCATTTGCCAACATTATGGGAATTACTTCTCTCGTGGATTAATTAAGTACCTATGTATCATGACAAAGTTTCAGGCACTGAATGAGGAAAAACACAAATTTGTTGTATAATTGAAGAAAAACAGTCACCAGTCGACCTACTCCATTGTCTGTCTGTAAAAGAGATAAAATATTTTTCAATACATTAAGCAAGCGACCACTAATATCGCTTACCTTCCGTTAAAACGTGAGAAGAAAGCAGTTACGTAACGTGTTGTCAAAGTTCTTAATGGAAAACATCTGTCGCAATTTCTCCATAAACTCCGTAGTAGATAATTGATCAGTCATTCAATCAAGCGTGCCCTTTTCCATCTAAGCTTCCAGAAATATTGTTTACGTTTTAAATTGAATTAAATCAATACATCAGATTGAATTGAAGTTACTGTAATCGTTAGTGAATTTTCATGACTTGATGCATGGAATTATAAGGTAAAATAATTTTTATTTCATGCCTTTGCGAAGTATAAGATAACTAAAAATCCCTTCAAATTATTTAATCGCCTTGCGCAGCACATAACATAGCATAAGCGCATAACATCGCCATGGAGTCAAATGCATCATGACGTTGAACGTCGAAACCTGGGTCGTTTCAAATAAAACTATGTGGGATAGTGAAGATATAAGTTATCATCATTACGTTAACCAATTCCATATAGTTACGTTTGACCCCACCAATTATAATCACCACATTTTGGCATCATATGAAAGTCATAAGATGGTTGAAGGTAGTATTTTAAGGATTTCAGAATAATTTCGAGAGACGTTGAATTTAGTTGGATTACGTGTCCTCCAGGTATCGGCAGGGTGGAAGGTTCTTCTTCGGACATTCTATGTAAACTGTCTTCTTTTAGTCCAATAAAAAGCTGATAAATCTTTGAATCACACTAATTCCACTACTTCGACCTTTTTCTCAGAGGCTCTTCCAGAGAGAAACGGCAACAAAGATCATGCATGTCGAATTCATTCTAGATGTGATCTTTGGTGATAAATATAGAGAGGGGATAATTGGCGTTAGGATCATTAAGGACTTGAGCTGAAGTGTGAAAAGCCAAGATTTTGAGCAAGTTGGGAGTGTTAAGACCGCTTTACACGGATGGATGGATGGATATTTGGGGGGGCGACCGACGGCTAAGGTCATTTGCGCCATAGGGGATAGGTAAGGGAGGAAGGGTGGATAGAAACCCGGCGTCGGCATTAGCCTGCTCTTAAAGAAAGGCACCAAGGGGACCACGGCTTAACGTCTCATCCGACAGACGGAGTACTCTACTTGAAGTGCCCTCCACAAGACCCTCAAGTAGGGATCGGGTTACTCTGAAAAACATCCGCCTCTGCAGGGATTTGAACCCTGGCCGCTCGTGTGGTAGGCGAGTACTCTAGCTAACCCGATCCCCCTTTACACGGTACATTTTAGTATACTAACGTATGCACAAACCCTTAAAGGAAGAAAATTGTACCGTGTAAAGCGATAAATTGTATGATTATCTGTGTGACTGAACGGGAAACAGAACCTACTCTTATTCCTCTCATTTTCTCGCACATTCTATCAAACTTTCATTAAAATGAACTGCGTAAAGCGGCCTAAAAGCATTTAGAATCACATTTAGAACCCTACCAGTCATCCAAGGGGCCTGTGACGAGCTGTTAGATTACCAGACTTGGAGGGAGCAGGAAAAAAAATTGGCATAGGCATCGGACGAAAGTGAACTGAACGGTAAGGTATTTTCTCTCTTACTGTTATTATTAAGCCACTGATGATGTGCTGAAAGAAGGAATCGTGATGTCTATCAGTCCGATTGAGTGTGTGTGTATATATATATATATATATATATATATATATATATATATATATATATATATATATATATATATATATATATATATATATATATATATATATATATATATATATATATATATAAGTTTGCCAGAGGAAGGCAGACGACAAACACAGAAAACAAAAAAATGAAGAACACACTTACAAAGTTTCTTGATATTTCGGTGCCACTAGCACCTTGGTCGCAAGAGCGAAGACTCCTTCTTCCTGTGTCTTCGCTCTTGCGACCAAGGTGCTAGTGGCACCGAAATATCAAGAAACTTTGTCTGTTCTTCAGTTTTTTGTTTTCTGTGTTTGTCGTCTGCCTTCCTCTGGCAAACTTTTATACATTCGTCACTTAAGTGATCCTAAGTGCAGTTATATATATATATATATATATATATATCTTATTTTGCCGCTTCTATCAACCCTAGTGATATAGTGCGGGGTTGAAATAATAGGCTGAGTTACTCAGACACGCGTGGTTAGAATTTCTGATTTTATCTTGGCCTAACGTATAGTCTCAGAGGCTCCCGGAACAATCGACCTAGTTCTTCCATCGGCTGTGCTATACTCACTATTAGCTCCAAGTTATTGCTGAACATGGCACATTCCTTTGCATTTTGCTTCTCTTTCGTAGTAAGTTTATTTATACTTGGAGTATTGTTTGTCATGTAAGAACTCGAATTTCTCTAATTCAAAAACATATTTATTATCGTGATGGCTTACTTTATTTATTTCATTGAAAATGTCACAGTAATTCATTGCTAAGCTATAATGCAGGAATTATGAGTTGAAAAATGTTTACCAGAATATGCCACCAAGAAAGCCTCTAGTTAATCTTACCAGGTTTTACAGTTTTCAAACCATCGAGGGCAAAAAGTTTACAGAGAAAAACCCACGCAAATGATGAATTTGCAATTCTCCAAAATAACCATAGAAATGCAGGTGATGTTAATATTATCAATGAAGAGATATTTTATTATTTTACCGAAGACGCACTTTATAAAATCGTACCCACGTTAGGTAGCACAACAAAACACTAGCGTTTGCTTGCAGCTAAAAAGTGTAAACTTAAAAGTAACAGTGTAAGAGCCATTTTTCCAGGATGGTTCGTCTTTTTACGATCTTTTGACAACTAGGATAATATTCTGTGCATAGCAAAGAAGATAATTTCAAAGTAGTGCTAGCATATAAAGTAACGTAAGGTTACCAGTCAATGAGGTGCTTTGTTGAGGAATGTTAGAGAAACCTCAAGACTTAAGCATTAGAATTGAAAGCTTGCCGAGAATGTGAATTGGTATCATACACTTTATCAGCTTGGAAGATTTCCAAAATGTTTCTTTCCTTGTTAGGATCACTAACAATAAGTGAAGCAATTTTTCAAACCTTAGATCCATAAATTGGTTAAATAATGTGTATCCATTTTCCCTTATTCCTCTACAACAGAGATCTTTTGAGACAAGCGCTCTTTTGCTTGGCACTTGGCCTAAATTCACACTTCTAATTGATACCATTTGTAAGAATTGCCGCGATAGCACAGGTGATTACTCCCTCTAAAAGGAAGTATTTTCAGCGACGTAGATAAAGAACTAAAAATACTAGCTGAAATATTAATAAAATCTATAGTGTCCGAGACCTTTACTCCAATCAAGACGTAAGCGAAGCATTGAATGTGCCCGTTTCATATGACCTGCCCCAAGATGGGCGGAAAACGCACCTCAATGCATTGAAGTAGTTCCTGCAGCCGGGTATTTCAAATTTTTCTTCTCCCTTCATTGTTTAATAAAGGAATTTTGTCCTCGAAGAAAGATCTGAGGCTTACCCGAGTTATATTTGAACTATTGTTGAGTTATATTCAGGATCCCTCTATACCAGTGGTTCCCAAAGTGGGCGCTACCGCCCCCTGGAGGGCGGTGATTTCATCTTAGGGGACTGCAAGGGTGCGCTGGACGCTGGGCCATTACCGAATATACATATCGAGGGATGAGATGAATCTCTCTATTGATTTTGAAATAAATAATTGGTTAATCTTAATTGTTTTAGCTTTATTTTGATAAACATCTTACTGTGGCGCTGGGTAAATATTTATTGAAAAAAAGGGGGTGGTGGCTCGAAAAATTTTGGAAAACACTGATTTATACGAAGGGAGGATGTGCATAGACTTGAGGTGTTTGAGATGTGGGTGTGGAGAAGGATAGAGAAGGTGAGCTGGGTGGCGAGAAGGACAAAAGAGGAGGTATTGGATTTGATTGGAGAGAAGAGGAAGCTAGTAGCGGAGGTTCGGAGGAGGCAGAAGAGATGGATGGTGGGTCTTTTGAAAAGAGAGGGAATGTTTAAGGCGTTAATAGATGGGAGAACACTGGGGAAGAAGGGGAAGAGGAAAGAAGAAGATAGGAATTATGGACGAAATAAGAAGAGGGATACGATATTGGCACAAAAACTGTTTTTTTCCGCGCACAGTAAGCGACCACAATAAAAACTGAGCTCCAATAAATACACTCCCATTATAAATGTTGCCATTTCACCTCCCAAAACCTTGCGTCTTTACACGGCTGGTGACCTAACACCCCCGGGCACACGCCCATGCGGCGGATTACAGGGTGTTTTGTCGATGTAGATGTAGATTCTCCAAATAAAAGAGATGATATTTTCCGTTTGAATCTCGGAAAGCAGTTTGGTATGGGGCTGATAATTTGGTATCTTTGGAAGAGTGACTTTTTTCTTTGAAGTAATTTCAAGTTTATTGATATCTGGATGAAACGATATTTCGCTCCAACTACCTGAAGCTCAAGTTCTTTTGAGAGACAACTGCAATGAAGGTAATTTTAGCGACATATCATTTTACCTAAAACCCAATGAATTTGGTCTCATTTAAAAGAAACATATATAAACCTTCTATTGACACCAATATTTAACCTCTTACCTCATTACTTTCGGAGATATTTGCCAAAAACTACCAGCCCTTTTATATGCAAAATGGTACGTGTATGCACTCCAGAGAGACCTTATATAAAAAATGAGGCATTCCCTACACTTAGATCTCGTCAAAAATTTAACAGTGTACAGTTTGTGTGATGTCTCAACTATTTTTGAGAATTAACCCTATTGTCACCGCAGTAAATTCATCGGGATCACAATAAATCTTCCGCTTTCGTGGAGTTTCAAACGTACCGCGTGAGAAAAATGAGTCAAGTTGAAGGCTTATGTAGATATTTTCATTTGATTACTTACAATTTCTGTCATGTAAAACTATATTATTGCACCATTAATAATGCAATATTCAATCCGTGAGTCTCACAGCTGGTGAAATTAAAACGTATATATCGAATATGGTCTCTATTTTGATTATCTCGCTCGCACTACCTGAAGGTATTCCGAGCGTGATAGCTCCCTAGTCATTATGGAGACCATATTCGAATTATACGTTTTAATTTCACCAGCTGTGGGACACATGAATTAAACATTTCATTATTAATGGTGCAGTAATATAGTTTTATATGTAAGTAATTAAATGAAAATATCTAAACAAGTCTTTAGCTTGACTCATTTTTTTCGCTCGGCGCGTTTGAAACTCCTTCAAAACGGAAGGATTTATGTGATACCCAAGAACCTGCTGTGGTTACAATATGATTAATTTTCAAAAATAGTTAAGTAAACATAAAAACTACACACTGTTAGTTTTTTTACGGGATCTAAGAGTTTTTGCTACCTTTTTTTACTTACTTTTTACTTTAAAAATACCTCATTTTGTAAACAATGTCTCTCTGGAGTGCATACACGTACCATTTTCCATGTAAAAGGGCTAGTATTTTTTGACAAATAACTCCGAAAGTAATTAGGTAAGGGGTAGAGTTTTGGTTTCATTGGATGGGTGAGATTTTTTTCTTTAAAATAAGACCAAATTCATCGATTTCTAAGTAAAATTATTTTTCGCTCGGACTACCTTAAATTCGATCTAAACCAGCGGAGAATGGATTTCCCTACCTCATCCATTTCCTCTCTCCTTAAGAGCGACGAGTCTGGAAGGCGCCGGGCTGCACGCGTGGACACGCCTTTCAAAATAGCGCCACGCACGCGGGCGAGGGAGCAGAGGTGCGGCGGGGAGGGGAACCGCGCCACACGTGCGCGTACTTGAAGGCTCGGATCGCACTCAAGGGCAAGGAGGAGAGGCCGGGTGGAAAGGGGGAAGAAAGGGGTTGCGAATTCGGGAAGGAGGTACGTCCGTGTGCACAGGTAGGGGGATGGGTAGAGTGTGTGCGTGAGTACGGAGAGCTGGGAGTAGCCTAGCGCCGTTGGGGATTTGCACGCAGCATCGAGCTATCCTTGAGGTCACGGGATGTCGAGTCACCGGAGCTATGCGGCGCGTGACGAGTAACGCCGATAAAATCGATTCATGAGGAATACGAAAAACGATGCGCGTTGGATACGCGCGCGCGGATTTTCTTTGTTTTGCCTTGCAGATTTTTCTTATGTCCGATGCCATCGCGTGGTTTCTGATTTCCTCTTGGCTTTGCCGTCACATGTTGCTTTGACAGCATCGCAACATTCAAGATTCCCAGTAGAATGAGGTGGGCGGCGATTTACAGGGCGGCTAATGATATTCAATTTTCAAATTCCCTGATTTTTCCCTGACGTGTTCCCTAATGGATTTACAAATTTTCCTGACCAATCGCCAAAAGGTCATATCTTTTTAGCCTAATTTTTTCTGCTGAATTAATTCTTCTACAGCTGCTATAAATTTTCTAATCATCTTCTCGTATTTTTAGAATTGCGAGCATGTATTTACTATAAGCTAGTGTGCTCCAGCTACCTCTCGACCTGAGTTTCGGAAGTTAAAATAAAACGCGAGGTCAAATCTTCCGAACAACATATTTTTATTTTTAGAGCCTCAGTGTCAAGACTGAAGTATATTTTGACCACTACCTTTTTGACTGACATTTTTCTTGACATGCCAATACGTTCGTGGCAGGCGTTTTTCCTGGAAAAACTCTCCAACAATTCAAAATAAAAGAAGACACACAAACCAATACATGTGTCACAGGGTGGCTACTGATATCCAATTTTTAATTCCCCTGACTTTTCCAATGATGGATTTACCGATTTCCCTGACCGATCGCCAAAAGGTCACCAATTAATGGAATTTTTTTTTTATGAATTATATTTTCTACAGCAGCTTTAATTTTTCCAAATTTTCCATTCATCGTCTCGTATTTTTAGAACTGCCAGTATGTATTTACTATAACCTAGTGTGCTCCAGCTACCTCTCGACCTGAGTTTCGGAAGTTAAAATAAAACGCGAGGTCAAATCTTCCGAATAACGTAGCCTCGGATTCCTTGTCTTGAGCGTAATACATTGTGATCACGAATTTGAACACTACTAGATTAATATCGCAATCAGAATTTACATTGCACGTCTGATTCACAAGTAAATAACTAAGATTCACTACTGAATATTTTACGAATTGATGGGGCTTATTCCATGCACATTAGCGACGGACTTAAGTTTTAGTTGGTGAAATAAAATACGGGAAAGGGACTGGCCGATAAACGTAATGGTAGAAAAAAAATGAGGATTCATGTCCCAGTTTCTCCCAGACAGTTATGAAAATTCCCTGACTTTTCCAGAAATCCAAAATTCCCTGACAATTCCAGGTTTTCCCTGACGATCGCCACCCTGATTTAGAGTCCCTCTAAGATAGTAGTGCCATTGAACTATACCTATTTGACTTGGAAAGAAATTGAAAGAGAACACTTTCCTCGAGATTTTATGATATTATGCCACCATCGTTGATTCTTCAGTCAAGTGGACCCTTTCTTCAAACGTCATTTGATGTGTTTACAAATGATCTGTATCACCGTAAATTTCATAGTGAAACCCCTCTTAACGACCACTCCTATAAAGCCACCACCCCACTCAAAGGTCATTCCTTAGCGGAACCGTCGGAGGTCGCTTCCTTCAGGATTCACTGAATGCGTACATCAAATTAATATACATTGGAATTTCCCAGGAGCAACTCAATCGTGAGAAAATAAACGCTATCTGCATAGGTTTTAACAAAATCGTCGTTTAAAGAGTTCTATTTTTTCTATATTATATTTCTTATTATATTTTCTATTTTTTTCAAATCAGCCGCCCGTTGATTGGCATAGTACTCCTAGAAACTGAACTGAACTGAATCCCTGACAAACGACCACCCCTCTTAACGACCGTTTTTCAGTGGATCCCTTGGTGGGCACTCTGGATTCAAGACTGCATTTTTGCGCCCTTTTTCTTCGTGGTGAATGTAATGTAAATGAGGTGGTGGAATCCATTTGTAAAATGCGAAAATTTCATGAGAAACATCGAGCGTGAGCTATTTTCCTCCTCGTTTAACACTGAAAACAGAGCATCCTTTGGCGTTTATCGAGCTGCTATGCAATGCCGAAATAAACATTTCTCACCAGTGAACCACAAGCATAATTTCTGGCATATTATTCACGCGGTGTTTAGTAGCCCCTGCTCTGTATCTTTGACTTTGTTGCGGTTTCAATGCATTGATTGAAGTTGGAATTGCCTTCATGTGCCCCATGCACCCCATTCCTGCCAACGGTGTTGATCCTTGAATGAGACCAGCTGCTCTTTCTTCTGAGTCTTTCAACCTCCTTGTTCTCGAAACCATACCCAAAAGAAGATCTATGCGTCTTTTTTATTCCTCCACAACCATTGAATATCTCTTAGAGTCTTCCATCTCTCCACCACATTTATCCGAAACCAGGGTCGTATAATTAACTTTCTCCATCTCAGGAATATTTCTCTAAATTCAATTTATTCCATTTGAGAAAATTTCTCGTAGTCTCACCCGAATTTACGAATTATAGCCACTTCCACTCTTCACCCAACCTCTCATTTCACCTCCCGCCTTTATCCTCCCGTTGCGTTCTTCCGTCTCCATTTGCTATTTGTCATTCAATTAATTGAATGCCAATATTCTGACACCACATAATTAATGACTGCGCCACTACTTTGTTTGTACTACAAGTAACAGTCCAGCCGCAGCGTTCATATATCATCGCACTGTCTGATCGTAGGCAGACGCCCAGGAGAGGGGATGGGGAAAATGTGTTGAGCAACACTCTCATCATTAGCTGCAGTCCCTTTGGAGTAGAAAAGCAAATGCAAAATCATATCATAGTGATTCAAAGAAGTTGCAGTGATTGGGGTGATATAAATTACGAAAAATGTAACGAAGAGATGGCGGACTACAAGAGAGATTCAAGGGTAGTGGAGGAGTTAAAAAGACGCATAGATATTGTTTTTTTAGGCATTGTTTCGAGCATAAGGAGATTGAAATAAGGATGCCACATCGACTGCAAAACGTGGAGTATTCGAATTTTCGATGTTTATAAAAGTAATCACCTCCCACTCAATTTCCATCGGATTACTTTACTGCTCGATGTTTTCAATGTCTCGGCCACAAAACATCGAGTAGTCCAATACATCGACGTCGATGTGTCATCAGTGATCGAACAATTTTTGGTTTAGGGATGCCTCGTCGGCTAAAAATGTCGAGTATTCGATTTTTCGATGTTTATAAAAGTACTCACCACTCACTCAATTTTCATCGGATAGTTTTACTACTGAATGTTTTCGACGTCTCGGCCACAAAACATCGAGTAGTCCGATACATCGACGTCGATGTGTCATCAGTGACCGAACAATTTTTGGTATAGGGATGCCTCATCGGCTAAAAATATCGAGTATTCGATTTTTCGATGTTTATAAAAGTACTCATCACTCACTCAATTTTCACCGGATTATTTTACTTCTCGAAGTTTTCGATGTCTCGGGAAAAAGCATCGCGTAGTCCGATACATCGATATCGACGTTGCATCCCTACTCAGGAAAGAGCAGCTGGTTTTATACAAGGATCGAAAACGTTGGCAGGAATCGGGTGCACAGGATACAAGAAGGCAATGCCAGCTTCAATCAAAACATTGAAATCACAATGCAGTTAAAGGTAACAGGGGCCACTCAATTCCACATGAATAACTTTCCAGAAGTAATGCTTGCCTTGCATTTCAATATTGATAAATGTTTATTTCGGCATGGCATAGTTGCTCGAGAAACGCCACTGGGCGCTGTGTAAAGATGTAAAACGAAGAGATAAATTGGTGCCGTTTGATATTTCTCATGAAATTGTTGCATTTTACAAATTATTACCATCATCTCATTTACATCACATTCATTACGAAGAATAAAAGGCACAATACTGAAGTCTTGAAACCAAAGTACCGGTATTAAATAATAATAAAAATAATACTAACTGATGCTTACTTAATGCAAGTCAAGGCCTAGGAATTGATTATAATTTTCTCAAGTTAAAGACATTGAGAAGAAAAATTAATCAGATAGTACTGATGGGATTGAACACTGAAAATGCCAGGCAATTAATTATGGCTTGGGTTATTAAATTAGAGTAAATTAATGGCTCGGGTGCTTAAATTATAGCAAATAAACGGCTTGGGTTATAAAAAATTAAATTAAGGCAATGGATTGTTGAATAAATTATGGAAAATGTGACCTAGAATGGGAAAAAAAGAAGACAAATATTTTAACATCGACACAGGCTGGTTGATAGTAGGTTGGGCAAAGCAGGTCTTCGAATATCTTCGAAAAAATTTCCACAACAACCAAGATTCCAATGGTTAAGAGTATGTAGGGTGAAAAAACATGAAAAAAGAAGGTGTAATGGAGCGTGAGATTTTAAGAGTGAAGGTGTAAAAGATGGAAGGGTTGCAAAATAGAAGAGAGTAAACTTCCAAAAACCATTTGTGAGAGAGAGAGAGAGAAAAAAGACTCAAAGACTTAAAAAAAACTTTTGAGGAAACAAAACAATGGATGATAACGAATTGAAAGTGGTACGCGGTATGAAACGATAGAATGACATTTTCGTATGAAAATCTGTATCGAAATAAATTATCGACGCCGCCGAAAATTTGAATCGCTCGATATTTAAGATGTAACATGAACTTTGAATGAGAAACATCAATAGAAATTCATATCGGATACCCATTGCTAAATCAACTTCATTTGTAGTCTGAAACTGTTCATTGAAAAACCAGTAGGAGTGGAATATATTATCGTATATGTGCTTACGGTACATTGCTCCTCATCTCACAAGACATCTTTTGAGATTTACCAATAATGTTTTTAATAGCCTAAAGCCTATTTATCTGGACACAATCCACCGATATTATCACGCCTTATTTATTATGATTAGGGAACTATCTCGCTCCTTACTACCGGTAAATGGAAACTATTACGCATTTTATAAAAATTTTCAAATCTTATGTAACACAGTTTCACATTCATTTCACAATTATAATAGCAATACCTGCTCTTTCTCTGTGTTTTTTTGCTTCCAACAGTAATGGCGTGAAACTATCGCCTTCTCTTGACGCCACGGCGGAGGGGTTAGCAACAGATTGCGTATTTCCGCCGGAGAGTGTCCAGCCTTTATTCTCCTCTCCAAGAAAGTAGCTAACCGCTTCTCAGCAGCATCGATTATGGCGGACGCGTCTTCTCACAGTGCGGTGACTTACGTAACTCAAGCTTCACGTGGAGCTGAAATGCAAACGTGTGACAGTGACGGGGATCTTCTTTGTATCTCAATGTTATTCGCTCGTTCTCGCAAGTGAGCGAAAATCATTTAGGACTAATGTGTTAACCCGATTTCATTCGCCCTTTTGCATTCGCTGCCGGTTAATGGCTACTTGCGCAATATAAGTCGAAAACACTTTGAGAATATCTATCTCAAACTAGACTGCTCAGGAAGGTGGATTTCATCGAATAAAATTAATTGAGAATCGATTAAAATTGGAGTCGATTGCGGAGACAAAGTTCACTTCAGCAAATATCCCGAGGTCGAAATTTTTCACGAAAAATTTAACCGAGCAGAATTTGTTGTCAACGTAATTTATGTTGAGTCCATGAAAAGTTTTTATTAAAAAATTAAACTGGATGGCGGAAGTTCTTATATTTTCAACTAAACTCTAAATCAGTGAGAAGATAGCTTTAACTTTTTACTGTAACCAGCCGTAGTTTTGAATCACAATATAGCTTTAAATAATAACTTCCGTTGTAACCTCGTTTTCAGAGTAGGACATAAAACAAACATAACCATTTAAAAGCCTCAAATATGTTAAGTAAATTAATTACTCAGAAGTACAGGTGTACCAACAACTTTACTCAAATAAGTTATAATATTTACTTACAGCATCTAAATATTAATTTCACGTAAAATATAAGTTCGAATATGATTGCTATACAGTATGAGAATAATCTAGATCACGAAAAAAACGCTGATGATGTAAATAGCTGGAGTTGTCAACTTTTCCAACAAAAAACTGGTTAATTGCAGCCCTGTGCTATATCAAAATATTAATTCAATATTAAAATGAAGTTCGAATATGATTGCTTTATATAATGAAAACAATCTAGGTCAAGAAAAATACGCTGATGGGGTTAATAGCTGGAGTTATCAACTTTTCAAACCAAAGACTAGTTTATTACAGCCTTTTATAATTTCTTATTCTCTGCTGATTTTTCTCAATGCCCATATTGTTTGATCTTTTGAACCTTAAATGGAGTACCCATTTTCCACCCCTTTCTAAAACTGTAGGTAAACAAAAATCTGCCCAACCACATTAAAGATGGAAAACGTTTCACTTACGGACTTGAAGATGAACCCCCTTACATCTCTGCGCCGTTGACAACTTTCAAAAACCCTGCAAGCGCCAACTTAACCAAGGGTAGACCGGAATATTAACCAGTCGATAGTGGAGGTTAACTTGTTTCACCTGGGTAAGATTGGGAAAGGCGAACTACGCCAGCAGTAAAATAGATAAAGCTGTCTAAATATATAGTGGCACTCTTCAGTGGTACATTGCGGGGATAGGAAATAAACCTGTAATTTACAACTTCCACGGCAAGGGCACACTTTCCATTAAAGTGGGATTGCATTTATTTTTATTTTGAGAATGATACGAAAGGGATAAGCTGTAGTAATCTCCCGTGCCCTCGCCCTTCTTCAGCCTTTTCAAAGCTCACAGATCTTTGAATTCAATTCTCCGTACAATACCACCTAAACAATCTGACTATACGAATCGACTATTTGAGCATACTAAAGTTGGCATTTAACCCACCTGTTTCCTTAAAAACGACTACACGTTGGTGTTTCTTCCGGTCATAGGGACCCAACATGATGAGTTGTTGAAAACTGAGACAATGAAGTTCGAAATGTTTTTGCTACAAGTTTATTTCGTATTATATAGTTAGTAAGCACAATAAAATCATTAAACAAATAGTTTTTGCTAACACATATATACATACTTGTCAATATAGAGGTAAGCTATTCACCAATTGATAGATCTGGCTAAAATTATTAATAATTAACACGCTGGACAATAATATGTTGACAATAGGCGACTGGTATAAAACGCATTTCCCCAAAAGGAATTTCCCAAAAAATGAGAAATTGGTTGTGCGAAATTCCACAGAAAAAATCATCCGCCTTGACCGAGGTCCCGGTCAAGGCGGACGATTTTTTCCCTGTGGAATTTCACCCAATTGTGCATTGCGGGTGACTCCGTTGTCAAGTGGAACTCCTTGGCTAGTCCCGGATAGCTTAAAATCTGAGAAATTGGTTACCAAAATCGTCCGGTCATATTGACCTGAGGAACACGAGTGTAACTTTTTTTCATGATGCCAAATGAATCAATTTAAGTGAAGTGGCTGCAGAAATAGTAGAGGCAGCAACTCTTAACCACTCAAATTGATTGGCATACGTGCTTCGATTACTTCGAGATATATATATATATATAGTATATATTTATGATCGCATTGCCCTGTTTGATCATTCAGGTTGCCTGAGGCAAGAATACGTATTAAAAAACACCTTTCACCAAAGGGACTTGTTTCCACTTTTAAGTGGTTAATATTTTTTTCTTACCACGGAAATAAATTTCAGCTGGTCTCATGGCCAATTGTCAACTACCAAATTGACTACTTATCATCCCATATATCTGATGCGATACAAATCAGTATTCCAAACGATTTTAATCCTGCAATATACTGACAGCTGTTGGATTTAACTAAAAATTTCGCATAAAATGCAGAGCCTGACAGACATTTTTGAAAGCTTTTTTTTATTCCTTAAGAGCTTTCTAAGTGCGTAGTAAATATTATTTTTAAAATCTTGACGATGCAAGTGTGTTTCATATCCAAGCACTTCCCCTCACGCATGTTAAGGTAGTTTGAGCGAAGTATCATTTTACCAATAAATCAATGAATTTGGTCTCATTTCAAAGAAAAGTATCTCACCCTTCTAATGACACCAAAAGTTCAGCCCCTTACCACATTACCTTCGGAGATATTTGCCAAAAATAGCAGCCCTTTTACATGGGAAATGGTACGCATATGCACTCCAGAGAGACAATATTTAAAAAATGAGGAATTTTCAACACTTAGATGTCGTAAAAAAACTAACAGCGTGTAGTTTGTATGTTTTATCTACTATTTTTGAAAATTAATCATATTATCACCGCAATAGGTTCTTGGGTATCAAAAAAAAACCTTCCAAACGCACCGCGCGAAAAAAATGAGTCAAGTTAAAGACTTATTTATATATTTTCATTTAATTACTTACCATTTCTGTCATATATAACTATGTTACTGCACCATTAATGCAATGTTTAAATCATGTGTCTAAAAGCTGGTGAAATCAAAACGTATAATTCGAATATGGTCTCTATTATGACTACGGAACTATCTCGCTCGGACTACCTCAATAAAACAACAGACAAACTTAGGCATACTTGAGCGCATTTTTGATCAAAAGACTCAGATTTGGAGCAGAAGTTCGTAGCATGATAAAAGATCTTTGTACTCCCCAAAATGTTACGTTCAACCAAAAGGCTTGAAGGTGGACGCTTTGGGACAGATGGAAATCATCAGACAGTCAAGCAACCTTTGAATCGAGCTATGTTTTCCGCACCTCTACTCAATCCTTTCCGAAAAAGATTTCCCTTCTCATAAGCCCCTAAATCAATGTTACTCTGCCTTTCTTCCCAAAAGTTAGTTTTATCTCCAAACCATCCCTCTTACCATGAAGTTACCCTCGAAAAAAATCAATAAATAAATTTGACGTAAACAATTGTACCTGAAGATACAGTACGTCCTGCATAAACTACGTTACCCGATTAGGGGGGAAGGAAGTCGTCTAAAAATCTACGGCGGGTAATGAGGGGGTGGGTTCACTCTAAGTAACATAGCTATTACAATGCAGCTCTCTCAAAAGTCTTCCAATAATATAACTATAATCCACGATATTGGCTCATGGAGGGATAAGGGAACATTAATTATTGAGGGCCGTTAGATATTATAGTTTTTTTAACCTCATGTGATTCATAGTTGATTTTTAGAATTTAAGAATGAATATTACTTGTCCCAATCGAGATTATATAATTCTATCGTATCTAGTTCGGCTACTTCATTTGTCTTTTATCAACCTATTCCAAAAAATAAACTCACTCAAAAATTGAGAAAATATTTTTGAATAAAAAGTTTCCTCTGTAGAGACAACGTTACATGTTGGGGGAGGGGGATGGTTGGGAAGAATTCTACTGTTGTCAACAAAGGGATAAGAGGGTAAAAAATTCACCGAAAACGATAACGTAGTTTATGCTCGACCCCTAAGCTGCGAAACGAGTTGAACGATTACAATAAATAACAGTGAATAAGTACAATACTTGGTGGTTTCCGGCGATACTTTATGGAGTTCGCAAAACATTTTGAATTAATAGGGTAAACTTTGTTTTTCCACAGTGAATTTAATGACTTACGACCATAGTTTCGACGATTAACGTCATCATCAGGTGAAGATGCATTTGGTGCAACAACTTAAATACGTTGTTGCATCAAGTTGCTTATATACGTTGTTGCACCAGTATATAAGTTGTTGCACCGAATATATCTTCACCTGATGATGACGTTAATCGTCGAAACCATGGTCGTAAGTCATTAAATTCATTGTGGAAAAACAAAGTTTACCCTGTTCATTCAAAATGTACAATACTTATTTTCAGTACGTATTCTGGTGTTTCAAGGTGCACCTAAAGGTGAAGGGATTACATGGGGATCGGACATCCAATCAAATGAATGACAACTAAATTTTGTTACTGCACCGACATCATGGTAATATCGTATGCATATTTATATTTTCACTGACCCTTCAGCTGCGGCACCTAGATCGCAAGTCTTCCACTGTGTGCGGGAAATTTTCGAAGGAGGCCAGACCCTCTTTTCCGCCGCGAGGGGCAGAGCAGGTAGAAGACCCTTTCAATCCCCTCCCGACCCTTTTCCCCAAGGTTCCGTGGAAAGGGCCCCACCCAATAAGGGACGGACTGGTGGAACATCAGTTAATTTGGCCAAATTTTTTAAACGGCGAAAATCTACAAAATAAATGTCATATGAAGTTTGTTCATAATTTACTGTTTAATTTGATACCAAACACCAAGGAAATCCGTTGATTTTTACCCGCATTGCGCTCTGGTAAGACTACCAGAGCGCCTTTAGAGGATAGTAGGAAGAAAAGTTAGTAGCTGATGGCAATGGAATGCGACCGCTAACGAGCGAGGGAAATGAGGATTGCCAATTGTCCCCCTCAGGGAAGAAAGATTTTGGGCCATAAAGATTAGAAGGGGCTCAGGGAGCACGTAAGAAGAAAGGGTCGAACGTACAAGTACGTTTTTCCCGCAGTTGGCCGTACACACGTATAAGTACGTTCCCCGCAGCTGAAGGGTTAATACGTTTGAAAGAGATGGCTCATTCGGGTAATGAAACGAGCATTAGGTAAGCAAGGATGAAGGTCTGCTGTCGACCAACTATAGGATTGAACAACCACTAAAAGATTATTTTATCTATACGTTCGAGAAAATATCAGTGATAAAAGTAATTTAAAACTATGGGTAAAGGCTACAAGCACATTAATTAGCGATTACCAAATAAGCGATTGAAATTGGATAGGAGAAGTAGGTTTGGAGTAATTCACCTTGGGCTGCAGCACAGTCATAATAATGCTGACCTATTTTGATAAAATGAAGGAGACGTACGCCCAATACCATATTACGGCTGAGACCTAATGACTTTATCACGAAAAGTGGACCATTTAGTTTGATTGAGGACACAAAACGCATTCTCTATGGAAAACCGTGAAATACAGAGCTTCTGTAACATGACTGACGCGTTAATGTGTACGAGCTCTCATAACCTGAAAGAATACACATCGGTGTTTTTTAATAAAGGTAGTCAGTGGAAAAGAGTCTATAATCGCTAAACAAGTCAGTTAAAAAAAGCAGAAATATGCTGTGTAAACGTGTTATATAATGATTGACGCGTAAATAAGATAGATGGACATAGAAATTGCTTCTTTTCTCGGAATTAACGCAAATTAAGTCCATTTTGTAGGGTAGAAAGTGTCCTTATGCAAATTATCCGTCCTCAATAGACGGGGATTACTAAGCAATAAACTGACGCGGGCGATCGTGGAGAAACTAGACCGACCCGGATTTGTTCAAATCAAGACAGTTTAAGATCAAAAGAATGAAATTGCTGCAATTTTCTGAGTGAAAGTATAACCCTGGGGTGATATTCAATGACTTTTAGGCCCGCTTATATAATGCCTGGTCATGCAAGGCTTATGTTGATGTAGCCTTTACATTTACTTCATTCTAACAGAACGTTTAGCTTTTGTATTTTTTTTAACAGACTTCGGTTAGTTTACGAAAGAGCCCAATGTGGGAGAACGTACCAGAACCGGTTTTCGTACCAAGAATAGAACACCAAAGTACTGGACCAGGGGTTTTAAAACTGTGCCTTATTAGCATTATTGATATTGCGCATATTGATAGCGTTTACTAATTATTAACTAAAAAAAATATTGATTAAGGTAGCTGCCTCGGAGCGACCGACAGAATGGCAAACGGAAGCCAACAAACTAGCGGTCGCCATGAAACGGATGCTTGAAAATGAGGAGCCACGCCATTAAAAAGAAAGAAAAGGCGTTTTCTACGAGGGCAACACTCTCAAAAATGTTAAAAACCTCAGGAAACCCACCGAAAATAAAGGCGAAAAGTTCCCCAAGAGTACAATACTTGTGATTGGTAGCGAACCTTTATGGGAACAAGTTCTGTGAGTAGAATAATTTACCACATTGAGTGTAACATTTTAAACTGGTTACATAAAATATTTAGTAACTATTGATGGTAAACAATCGCGCAATATTGCAAATAAAGTAATTAAGTTAGTTATATCTATAGACGAGCGTAAATGTATTTTGACTAGGAGATGATGCCCGACGAAATTCAACGGGAAGAAAAAATAAAACATTTCTTAGGATTTAAAGAACTCCATACATTGACTGCAATTAGCCGTGTCTAGTAGTGGTATTTACCTATAAGATTAACGTTAAATTAAAAGATTAAAACATTTTGGTAATCCTCCCTAAGCCATTTAGTTTCACTTAAAGTCCATGCTGAATCTGACTAAGAAATTAAAATTTATACTTTCGTAATCAGGAAACCTCCATTTGTCTTTTGTTCCACTAGCCATATTTTAGGAAAAAACTTGGCGCATAAGATGCACTTTATCAATAATGGTTTCATCCCATTACATTATCAATCCCCTTTTTTGCTAGCCTGCAAGAAATAAAAAAAAGAGGATTTTCACGCAATCAGAGGTGAAAAGTTCAGTCCTATACTTTCGGTGCCATTAATTTTATAAAGTCAAAAGAAAAAAACTCTAAGATAATTCAATATATTTTCATGGGAGTGAAACTAATCAAGTGCGGGGAAAATAACCCCACATAAATAACTGTGTATGGTTTTACCAATTTTTCCTGCTAGCTCTGTGACACGACCTGCATTCGAGCAAAATTTTAACTCCCTAGTTGTACGAAGGTCCCTTAAAACAAGCATAACTGGCATGTGGACGGATTAAGTACTTATTTGACTGTGCTCTTGTAATCACATGCACTCATCGCTGAAAGAGCAACAAAGGTAGACGACAAGGCCGAATGTGTGGCCTCAAATGGCTCTATCTAGGGATTAAAGTTCAAAATTTACGAGCCAGTCTCTCGAAAGAAATGAAAAAGTCTCGAGAAACGGGTCAGTGAGCACAATTCAAGCCGCAGCAAGAAAACAAAGTGTGCAAAGCCCCACTCAGCGACGTGCGATTCTAAAACTCTATTCTTAGTTGAAGACAAGAACAAGCAATGCACCCCATTTCCAGGTTATTTCGGGGTCAGGATACGCCATGTCGATCAACAGACTGGCGAAGCGGTTTGCGATACGCGAAAACAAATGACGCCCATAGAGGCACGACGCCCACTCTTTCGAGCGCCACCGGATGCCATGGATACCGGAGACAAACAACAGCAAAGTTGGCGGGCGGGAAAGCTTTGCGTATAGTGGTACAATGGGTCGATTAGTGTCTCTCACGTTGGCCGCGGTCTTCAAGTAGCTAGTTGTCCAATACATCGTCCCAAGATTGGATAGAATGCCAAGCGTCAGGAGTGTAAGACGAAGAGCAGTAACAGTAATGCATCGTCAAATACCTCCCATTAAGTTTCATCTTCGTAAATGCTGCTTTGAGGTACCGTCTACCAAACTTGGCAGTTAATTAGCAATGCAAATGATTGCTTGAGCACGAAGTGGTCAAACTGCATTCCTCATATTCAATTTTCTCGTTATGACTTTGCAAGAATTGATGTTAGCGTCTAGTTCTTTTTGCAGTTCATATATTAGACTCGAATAAAAGATATTTAACGAGTTTTTGGACGCGTTTTATATAAATATGCTCCGAATGTTTGACATATTTTTAAAAAATTCGTTGCTTCATTACCAGTAGGAGTCCATTCTCGAATGTGTTGATACATTTTGCACGTGAAATAGCAGATTTAAGGCATGGTTTTGTTGATTCAGAGTTGTTGTGTAATAAAAATCAGGCCACTCATATTAATTAATTGATGAAAAACAAATTAATGAAGTAGCATGCCACAATCTTTTATTTTTGCTATCGATAGTTATCACGGCGTTCCTAAAAATAGAATCCCAGTCGGCAGTTGTGTTTCTATGGACACCCTAGCCTTAATGCACAAAATTTGACATGACATTAATTGTACCAATATTCAATGAAGTATTGTTATTGAGAAGCAGTTGGTGAGAGGTGTGGCCATTGGCTTTCGCAAACACATGTGATGTGCTCTGAAAGTTTGGTTAACGCGCTAGGTTTCGGCAGAATAAAATCCCGGAACAATAAAATGCTTTGTTGCATACTTCATAGAAACCGCCATTGATGTGTGTGGAGAGGGCACTTGCTATGCTCGCCATACCATACATGTTACCATGAGCGGTCACCCATAAAAATGGTTAAACGCGGGGAGAACCAGAAATATACGAATAAACTAGAACCGCGGAAGCCTTCGTAGCAAGGTGGCGGGTATTCTCACATTATATCCACTAGGTCGTCCTAAACAAAGGGAAGTAAGAAAGAGCAGGAATAATTAATGTGGTTGTTATTCCATTATTAGAATACAGTCTGATGACGCGATAACCTCTACATCTACCCCTAAGAGTTCCTATTTAGTTCCTTTTTTTCTTCTCATTTGTTAAGCTAAATTTCCTCTTTAAAAGTTGTGTTATTTGTTTATTGATATGGTTAATGTTCGTTTTTCTGTTAGAAGAAGAAATTCAGTTCTTTTTCTACACTGCTAAATGATAATGTTGTATATGTCTATTGTTAGCAATTCATATGACAACTTCCCTTTTTTGTTTCCTGATTGGCTTATTCCCACGTTAATTGTCTTGCACACCACTGTATATCATTTCTATGTTCCAAAGGAGTTCACTCTTAGAACAATAAACGAGTTTATTATTATTATTAAGAGAGAAACAAAAATTAATATGATCGACCCTGCCTTTATAGATTGACATTTGCGAAGAAATTCAACGACATCAAACGTCTGCAGGGAGACTGGGAGATAGTGATCGAGAATTTGATTGAGAAAATAGATTGAGTCATGCTTGTTTAGATAGAAAATCTCCTTATACATACATACATACCAATCACGCCGTTCCTTTCCGGGATAGGCACAGCTATAAAGATTCACTCATAAATACATATTTGTACACCTAACTCTGCTTTAATAATTTCCTTCATACTGGCCTATCCCTGCAAATCTCTTTTGCCTCATTTACCCCCATACACTGCTTCATGCACGCTTTCCTGTTTTTAAGACTCCTAATATTCCTCCTCCTAAGAATTTCCTCCACCACATTCAACCACAACTTTCTCGGCCTACCTCTACCGCTCGCACCATTCAATTCACTCTTATATATCTGTTTCCTTATTCGACTCTCATCCATTCTCTCAACATGGCCAAACCAACGAAGCACACTTCTTTCATATATGTTCATTACTGGAGCAAGTGGGGAGAAGTACACCTTTGTACACGGCGATTTTCGCTTCCTTAGACAGGCACTCATTCCTTGATATGCTCCACGTGCTACCTACCACTTTCCTTCCAGCATTCGCACGTAAATTCATATCCTCATCTATCCGTCCATCTTTCGCAAACATCTTACCTAGGTTCACAAAATCATCCACTAGTTCAAATACTTCACCATTCGCCCTCATCATATAGTTATTCTCCCCTTTCTCCTACTCAAAAACTACTTCTTTAGTCTTGCACGCATTTACCCTCAATTACATTCTCTCTGTCGATTCACAAAACTTATCCAGGAGCTCCTGCAATCTCTGATGGCTCTCTTAGATCATAACAACATCATCCGTAGTATAGCTCGTAGAGCATAGTAGAGCTCGCTCGTTTACATTTCCAATCAAAACACCGTCGTTTTCACTACATGCATCTCTAAGACATTTATCCATAAATGTATTAAACTGCCATGATGGCATTACGCATCCTTGCTTTACGCCCTGTTTTATTGCAAGCCAATCACTTAGAACCCCGTTAACTCTCACACTTGCCTTACTACTATCATACACCGTCATCATAAGATTTAATAACTGCCCATTCACTCCATAGTCCTTCAAAACCTTCCACAACATTAAAAGATATTGAGGTAAAGAACTCGCTCTGTTAGAAAGTATGCGAAGCGTAGTTGCCAAATGTGATTTTTTTTAAGTAGAGGAAAATCATTCTTCACTTACATTAACGTGTATGGATAATACAGCTAATCATACTTGGCAGATAAATGGAGGAGGTTAAGGAACAAATTTAGAAAAATTTTCGAGCCATTTTTGCTGGATAAGCAACTCGGCTTTAGAAGCTATTTCTCGTAAACAACCACGGGGATGACCATTTCAATCGATTCCTTTCAAAAATGGTGGATATTTTATTCCTTTTTGAAATAGCGCCACAAAAAACAAACTACACTAATTACAATTGTGTCGCTTACATTTGTGGAAAGTGTTATCCTTCTTCTTTTCTATGATTTAATTAGAGTAATTTTTTATTTAAGATTTTATAAAAATAGTTGTTTTTGAAAGAATAAAAAAAGTTGACCGTAGCTAAATCAGTAGCTACTTACAATGAAATATTTCTTTACCGATTGCATTCTCTTGAATTTGCTTTGAAGTGATCAGTTTAGTAATAACAAGTTTTGAAATGGAGAATAGATTTTAGGGCAAGGAAAAAACGATTGACTACAACGAATCGGTGTATTGCTTTTCTTGACCAATATGATTACCGACAAGATTTGGTTCGGTAATAGCTTTATAAAAAATGGAAAAAGGTCAGTATCCATAGTTGATCTATCATATACTGATTAAAGTACGAGGTTGGCACGTCACATCATGATAATATTCCGAAGGCCGACGGGATACAGCTGTTATAAAAAAAGTGATGTTACTACTCATCAAGGGACGGGATCCGCATTCTTGGAGAGATTCGCAGACCCGTCAGATGACGGTATTAGCGTCAAGAATGCTTGAGTAAGCATTTATTTATACTGAGATAAAACCATGCTATTATTTTGTATAAATGTACTTGTTTTAAATACTCATTGTTACAAATAAAAAGTATGCATTCATCAAAAATACCATCCTTCGTCCGTCAAATTATGAAACAATCTGTAGGCGAAATGGAACACGAATATGTTAGGTTATAATTGACTGTAATTCTTTGGGCTCAAACCCCTAAAAACAACATATTGGCACAGCAAGACTTACATGCAAGTCCTGAAATAACGTGAAAAATAACATTGGTTACAGCTTATTTACACTATTAGTACAAATACAAGAAGCTATTTAGAAAATCACTCGTGGGTCAGAAGACCGTAGCATTTATTCCTAAAATGTCGTAAGTTATTATAAGTTCTCATTTCAATGTGTAATTTGCTCCAAATAGCGGTGGAATTGAAGACGAAGGATTTATTTATGGTTCTGTGTGGGAAGGGTAAATACAGGTCGGATGAATTAGTTCTAGTTTAAATGGTTCTACTTTTATGTGGATCACAGAACAGGTCTGAGATAAAAATTTGACTTTACTATCACTGGAGGAAGACTGGAATATATAATTGAAGCCAATATAAAGAATTCCGATGGAATGAAGAAGTTATGTTCTGCAGCGGGCAACTGGAGAACAGTTTACCACCTGATTAATTACCGTTAATGATCAATGTAAATGTCAAGAAAAATATGCTCCGGTTAACGAAAATCACGCGCTTTTAAACGCCAAGCCTTTTCGATCACTGCTAATTGTACGACGAAAATACTCTAAATATAAGTATCGCACTTCTCTGATCACCAGACCTACAGTTTTTTTCTTTTCTCAAAATAAATGCCCTCTACAGTTCAAAAATTTATCATGCTAAAGTGCAATCATGTGAAGTTTAGATTTAATCTACTGGGGAGTTGCATATTAAATTCATGCAAATAAATGTTATTCCCCACAGAGGTACAGTGAGATCGACTGCCAAAAATGTTATTACCTTGAACCGTCCTTCCCATAATTTGTTGATTTGCAGCTGTTCCCATTATGTAACCTCTACCCACATATTAACGGCATTGCAGGGTTTTTTTTCCTCAGAAGTGGCAATAAATCTAGCAACAAAAAGTAGAAAACAGCAGAAAAGTGGAAAGAAGCTAATATGTACAAACTAAGACTCGCGATAAATATAATTTGCTCCAGCTCAACTGAACTCTTAAAGCGCTCATTTTTCTAGTAGGGCTAAAATTATTTCAAGGCCTGTCTGGCGATATAAGCGGCATACAATGTGTAATTACACTCAATATGGATATTTTCTTTTGAAAAGCCAGATGTTTTTGATTATTTAAAATGTTAACTTTCACTATTGGCTATATACGCGATATGACGAGTTGGAATTATAAAGCATTCTTTGTCAAGTATAAATTATTTAGGCTACGTGATCGGTCTCAGTCCATTTAACTATTTAATGTAAAATGTGAGTGCGTTTTTGAGATATCCCATGTAAAAACAATGCCTAAAGTGGATACTTAAAATATCTATATTCTTATATAATTTGACGTTGTAATTTTCGTTGTTTCAATGGATAAATAAACATTATTATTATTATTAGTACCAGGGGATTGATTGAGCCTCTCTCCATAACAAAATGAGGGTTTAAGAAACGAAAAACATTACGCATTCTGTATTACAAACAAACAAATTCAATTACTGATATAAATTATGATCGAATTCAATATTGATACCTTCGGAGTTAATGGATTTCTTTCGATCGTCGTTCGCTGGTGTAACATTATTACTTGGATTGTAATCATTTAATACATCTTTGCATGCTTAGTTGATTGTGTGGCTAGGATTTTATAGTGGTAAAAGAAGCCAAACTTTTGCGCCACTTCGCCGTTTGATTCAGTGGAATGCTGCGCATAACATTCCGTGCATAAACACTACTGTTAGGAAGTATATGCCAACTGATTCAAGTGTTTGTCCTTGAGCCTTATGGAATTTTCATTGAAAAAGCTGCTCTAAACCACGTGCAGTCAATATAAGCTCTCTTCATAAGTTCAACATGGTAAAATTAAAGGGATGTACTTCCTAAACCTTCTGACTCTTAGGTAGTTTTTATATCAATCGCAATCTCTCAGTAAACTTGATCAGCTTTTAAATGTATCCAACATCGCTGCTTCAGCCATTTATGAGGAGTTTGATCACCAAAATCACATTTGATTTGATGCCATAATTCTTTTTCAAACGCTCAAATCGTTAATACCATTTCGAGGCCTATAATGCTTATGAAATACGTGATCTTTATGTGATAAGTACATTGCATTCACAACAAAGCTGTACTCACACCAAAAAAAGTATCAGGTGCTGCTTCTAATAATATAAAAACAGATTTTTCCTTATGACTGAGCCTTAGGTTGCCTGAAAAGGCCGAAACTTTTTTTTTTCGGAGGACGCTCAGGAAAAGTTTTAAACGGCTGCATGACAACTTTCAATTAATACATTACTCATTGTCAGTGCAACTTTCCAATCTGTAACTTAAAACCTATTTAGCTCTATGTAAGCTGTTAAACATGCTTATTTGTTAACTTTTGTTGTTGACACCTTGGTTACCCATAAGATCCATGTTAGAAGTTCTTGTGGAGTAGAGGTTAGAAGTTGCTGTTACAAGACTTCTTAAGTAATTTCTTACATAAAATATAAATTTACACATCCATGTTTCGAAATACGTGCTGTATACTTAAATTCGTATGTATATGTCTTTGTTATTTTTGAATATTAATGTGAGATTAAATTCTCTGCATTTGGTGTTTGATATGAAACAAGCGCACAAAATTATTAAGCAATTTAATTACTATATCACTTAATTATACTGTAACTGATTATCAAGAATTTTAACGTGGTCTGGCTTTGTAGAGTTATTCATTATAGCAACCCCGAAAGAGATTTTCCTCTGAGGTACCTACTTCTATTACATCGTATTCGTAAAAATGTCCGTGCTAATGTTGTAAATGAATTTTGTATGGAATAAAAAGATATAAGATTTACCCACACGTGAGCACTTCCTCTATCTTACAAATCATATTTTCGCGTCCAAATCGATAATATCCGTAGATTTCATCAAAATCATTAGAGACGTTTGCGAGAAAAAAACCCATGCATTCGCACAGAAATAGTTCGTTAATTAGTATAAGATGAGACAGGTAGATACTCAGCTGCCACATTACTCATCGATTGAGCGCGCGAATCCGTCTTCGAGCTGCCAAATCTGGCAACCCTGGGCATCGCGGGAAGTTTCCGACCCGCGGATGCGTGGAGGGAGGGCTCTTGGGTTGGTTGACATTGAGAGGCGAAGACTTATCTCTCGGCCCGAGCTCCGCACAAGAGTGTTTGAGGACTTTGTGTCACTTTGTTGCGCCGGTCGACCTTCCCCGGGAAAGAAAACCGCGACCAAGGGCAAATGCATTCGCGTGGGGATGGGAGGGGCGGGAGAGATCTATGGAGAGCACGGGATGGTGGGGCGGGGGGAGGGAATGGATCTAGGAGGGGAATGGGCCGATAATAGAACGGCAATGGAACGGTGAGTAGGGGGAACGGGTGAGGGGGAGGTTCGGAGGGGAATGTTATGACGTCCTGCGCTCTCCTCTATCTAGAAACCCGTGCGAGGGAAGAGGAAAGAAGGGTGGGATGAGGACGGACGCCTTTTGGTCTCCACGTGTAGCGGCAACATCATTACGTCACCTGGATATCGCGGAGGGAGGGTTAAGGGGGAGGAAAATACTGGAACAGTTGCGTAGCGGATGAAGCAGTGATCCCGAAGCGTAAAAGTAGATGATGTATTTCGGTTCTCTACTCATAATGGTAATCACAAACTCAGGGGAAGACTTGGAAAACATTGTAAATGAAACGGACCGATTTCTCCGGGAGAAATACAACATACATACCAACCAGTAAAGCCGTTCCCTTCCGGGATAGGCACAGTCACTAAGTTTCACTCATAAATACATATCTGTACACCTAACTCTGCTTCAATAATTTCCTCCATACTGATCTATCGTCAGTATGGAGGAAATTGGAATTGGAAATCATTGGAATCAAATGATACTCAAGATTTCGGATGCTTACAATTGTTGAGTTTTAATGATAAGTCATACGTGACTTGCCCCTTGGTTAATTGGTTTATTGATAATGTCCAGTCGCTCTCCACAACAAACAATAACAGAGCCGAATTCAACACAAATAAATACATACATACGGTATCAATCACGACGTTCCCTTCCGAGGTAGGCACAGTCACAAAGTTTCACTCATAAATGCATATTTGTACGCCTAACTGTGCTTCAATAATTTCCTCCATACTGACCTATCCTTGCAAACCTCTTTTGCCTCATTTACCCCCAGACACTTCTTCATACACGCCCTCTTGCAATAATTTTATTAGCGAATTGCTGCCGTAATTCAAGTCAATACGTGGTAGTTCCATGCAAATGGCGCTGCAGTCCGCTCCTAAGGCTGGACAAATGTGGTAATTAAAAATATCCTTGAGGAATAATCTGCATATTTTGTATCGAAATGTCGGTTTTAATAGGTCACCCATATGGTCATTGAAAGCATGATTCTGTAAACTGAATGAATAAAATAATTGACTCGATATTTGTCTTGACTCACATAGTCGAGCCGGAGCCTCGTTCAGGTGGTTTGCGCCCATGCACAGATGTGAAACTTTGCGCGCGTGTACTTATTAGTAATGAGTATTGCTAAAAGTGAAATAATTGCATGCCACCGATTTGAACTGGCAATTTGATGCCAACATAACACGTGGCCTTTTGGCACTTGGCATACATTCCAAAGTTATTCTATTACTTATGCACGGAATTTCTTCATAACGCAAAATAATACGTACTATATCATTAAAACGGTGGGCAACAAATATCTAAGGTATCGTGCCAAGTTGAAAACATGCAAACATATACGCAACAACGCATAGAGGTATATGGAGAGGGCATTTGTATGCTGGCCAATGCTAGAAGCTGAAGCTAGTCTGCCGTCTTCGTTGATCCTCATTTGCGTTTGCGGGCTAGCGCACTAATTTTGCAACTTGACTATGTTTTCCACCAAAAACTTGCCATTAATTAGCATGCTTTCACATCTAACGCGTGCATTATTATTAGGAGGATATTTACAATGATTGGTAACGTTAAATACACCTGTTCCCATTGAAAAGTTTGTCACCACAACAGAAATACGGAAAGGTAGCAATAAATTGAAATACAGCTTGGTACAGGAGCACGTTACACTAAAACAGTATTTAATTGGTACAGTTAAAATAGGGCTGATGTACTTACACCCCATGCCATGCACTGTTGGGTGAATTTTGGGGTAAAATGTTGATGACGACACTCAAAACTGGTAAGAGTGTACCCTCACCGTGAGAACTCAATCATAGAAAGATGATTTATCATATTTTTTGACTTGCAGCGTTTAATATAGTGGTCGTTCCATATTAAATATGTGGCAGAGTAAATTGTTAAGATCTACTGACAGATTAAATTTAATGTAGTTAAAAACAGCGGTGGTTATTTCTCATGATGCAAAGAATGGGTTGCCATAAAAAGTGTTAAGTGAGACTGGCTTCAACAGATAAATTTGAAGCGATCCTTTGGAGTGACACAAGGACGCGCCATGTCACCACAGCCGTTATACGTTTTTTTATAGGTATATGTGTGAAAGATTGATGCGTGGATAACACCCTTAGGGCCTGGAAATATAATGTATGACTTTTTCAATAGATATGGTGGTCACGTAGTATTGCTGGCTGGGGGCCCACAAGATTTGTACGACCACCTGGGTGATACTATCAACGTGACGAAGAATTTACAGTGGGCGAGAACACCCTGAGCCAATCCCTTTACGAAAATCGAATGATGACTTCATGATCGAATGCGAACAAACTATCACATAATTGTCAAGCAAATGAATGCGTGCACCTATTTTGTCGAAGTATGATGGGGTAGACAAATGCGCAATAAAATGCGAGAGAGTGCTGGAAGAATGGTCTCTGAAATCAACTGAAGAGTCGGGGTAAAAACTAAACATATATTTTAGTGATGCAACAATCGTGGAGAACAGAATACATACCTAGTATATTTTGTCCATCATGTTGTTTCTTAAGGATGCCTTACATGGTACATTTTATTGAACAAATAAAAGCATGAACTATTTCATAAGGAAACTTTTACCGTGTAAAGTGTGTTATTGTCTGAATTTCCTGGGATAAAGAACTTGCACCAATTTCATTCATTTTCTTGTACAGTTTATGACACATTTGTCTGTACAATAAAATGTACCGTATATAGTGGCCTTAAGTGGAAGTTAAATAAACCCGAAATGTCTTAGTTCGAGAAAACACATGAGGCTTTAATATGACAGAATGACAGGAGTGGGCGTTGTTGGCTTGGTCTTGTTGGCAGTGAGGTACGATGCAGACTTAAGGAGAAGAAAAAATATCTTATTACGAAGATAAGTAGGTGGCAGTCCGGTATGAGAAAGGAAACAAGAGCTATATTTGTAGTCTTATTTCTTTAAAAGGGTGTACGTAGAGCAACATGAATCCGAGAAATTTTAAGAATAAATGCTATTACAAAACCTGATGGTACAGTGAAAAGAGAGATTCAATAAATATGGTGCCATTTAATGTTTGGACTATGATTGAGGTAGTTTAAGCGACATATCATTTTACCTAGAAATCAATGAATTTTGTCTCATTTTAAAGGAAAATATATTAATCTTCCATTGACACAAAAAATTCAACCCCTTACCACACTATTCTACGAGATATTTTCCAGAAAATACCAGCCCTTTTACATGGGAAATGGTACGTGTATGCACTCCAGACAGACATAATTTACAAAATGAGGAATTTTTAACTCTTAGATGTCGTAAAAAAACTAACAGCGTGTAGTTTGTGCGTTTTCTCAACTATTTTTGAAAATTAATCATATTGTCACCGCAGTAAATTCTTCGAGATCACAATAAACCTTCCGTTTTGATGGAGTTTCAAACGTAACGCGTTAAAGAAATAAGTCAAGTTAAAGACTTATTTAGATATTTTCATTTGATTACTTAAAACTTCTGTCATGTAAAACTATGGTATTGCCCTATTGATAATGCAATATTTAATTCGTGTGTCTCACAACTGGCGAAATTAAAACGCATAATTCGAAGATGGTCTCTATTATGATTAGGGAACAATCTCGCTCGCACTACCTTAAACCAAAAACTTAAGACACAAACCTTACTAAAAATGTCCTAATCGGTGACGAAAAGAATGATTTTGAATAGACTTCGGGTGCGCTTAGCGGGCGAAGTAAATCACTTATAGTAGTAAATGAGAAAATAAAATTTTTTCAGGAAAAACTTAATGCTAACTGTCCCTATAGTGAATATAATTCCACCAAGAGGCCTTAGGTGATGATATTCAAATGTTTTTCACCATATGTAACGGTAAGTGGGAAACTCTCTAGGCGCGAGATTTTTGTCCATCTTTCTTGAGTATGTTAACACGCATTTGGTGGAATTCTAGGAGAGAGCTCAGTCGATAAATTGTTTCCTTAATGAAGACACAACTTACCTTGAAAGCTACGTTTAACTCTTTAATACAATTTCTGTAAACAATTTCTCCCTTGGATTCCTCTCTTTTCATAAATTATGCATCAATAAGGAAATTAAATGCGCACCCACGTCGTGTTTTTCCTGGGAAACCGATGTTTGATCGGTAGATATCGCTACCTGGCTCGACTCCATGAATTTTACAAGTTTGCCTCGCATTCTTCCTTCTAAAATCTCCGGTATTTTTCTTCCTTCTAACTTTTTATATTTTAATGTTTTAAAAGCACTATTGATCAGATATTTTAGTATCTACCGGCGCAATTTTATTTTTCTTCTTTTGTTTTCACTCTCAGCATTTCCCCGTGGATTTGAGGGAACAGTTGACTTGAGAAGGGCAGCAGAACACCGAAAATACCTTGCTGAGAAGCTTACTCCTGTCGTTTCTATGTTTAGAAACCTCTTAAGCCCTAATTTCCATTGGTAGATGCGTTAATATTCCAAATAGTCAATATACGATATTTATTATTCCGTTCCATTCCTTATTTTACGTTTTTGAGTAAAAATGACTTGCTCTTCGTTTAAAATAGTCCATTCTGGGTGTATAACATTCCATTACCTCTAATGCCAGTTCCAAGCATAGGTCCCTGTGATACGCAAGTTAGTATGAGCTGGGGAACAACATTTCATTCATGCTAAGAGAGTGTAAATGAGTGATCATAGTGCGTTTGCTCAGCTTCGTTGTGGGAAAACAATATTCTGCGGTTGGAGTGAAGGATATACAATATTGTTGAAAGAATAACGCTTTTAAAATGGAGAAATCATCATTAATGGCATTTGAGGGCATAGAATATTAAATAATGCACAACTTTTGTTGGAGATTTGGTAATAAATTAAAATTTTTAAGTTTTAGAGTCAAAATGACTTGCTCTTCGTTTAAAATAGTCCATTCTGGGTGTATAACATTCCAATACCTCTAATGCCAGTTCCAAGCATAGGTACCATCTTCCAATCTCCCATGAGAGGTTTCGTATCTCTGTACAAGATCGTTATCAGTTAGGTACAGTAATATTTTCTTTATCATGTGGTAAAATAATTTTTCATGTCACAGAAAAGAGATCTGGAGCCTTAAAAGAGGCCATATTATGTAGGGGTGCCACTTAAGCAATTTTGTCTGATCACTGCACGAAAATACCGGACCTGGGTACTCCTGAATCGCATACACATTAGTTTGACTTCCACTGTATGTTTGGCAATTTCGGTGTTCAATTTTCCCATCACTAAGAAAACTTCCTTTATCGATAGGAATCGGAAACAATTTGTTCGCCCTCTTATTTGAAGGAACTCTTTTAATTGCTAGCTCATAATGCTACAGTAAGAATTTAAAATAGATTAACAACTCAGCACTGATGTATATAAATAATACATAAGAGCTGTGAACATAAATTAATGATGCGAGAGAAATCAGTGAGTTTTGAATAGCGTTACTCCATATCCGTCAATGAATTTATCGAATTAAATTGTCACCGTTCACTTGCATTAAATGATTGATTCCTTCTGAAGTTCCTGTAATGAGTTAGAGCTTTCTTTGCCCTAACAAGGTAACTATACATTGGAAATATAAAGAATAATGATCACAGCATGTTAGCTTTAAATGTATGCTTCACAGGTGTGATGGTAACTGTAGAAGTTACGAAGTGACTAGTCAAGAAAACATAAACAACAAATGATAGTAACGTTCTCATATTTCAAAATCCAGTTTAATTGGATAAAAAACATTTCTCGTGGCTTCATATCTTGCTTAATATATATGAATCAGCTCTGGCTTAGTACTCCTTATTTACATAAATTGGTTAAGTTATTCATTCATTAGTATGGCTTATCGAGTCCATGAAAGCTGTCCAAGTCAAGAGGGATATCAATTACACCTATCTGTCACACCCTAGCATATCAACCGATAGGCACTTGGCAAACAGAATTCGTTGGCGTGGGCATTGCATATTTTTACATTTTCCAAGTTTATAAAAAGGAATACCTAATTATGATTTGACACAGCATTTTTACTAAGCAATAGGTGTGAAGAAGAATTAACGACTCATGTTATGATTCAGTACCAGGTAGCTCGATTCAGAACGTTTCCCATCATATATATTATTACAGAAAGGTCTTTTTCTGTCATTCCGCATATGCTCCGTTAATACTGCACCCACAGTGATAAATGAGGTATCATTTTAAACGTTGAATCACCGGCTTCTGACGAAAAATACAATCTCAATCTCAAATTTCACTGTTTACCCATTAATTTGACTTAAAAGTTTCGATTTTTCCAGGTCGATTACTCGCTCGAGGTATATCGACTCCACACATCCATATACATTATTTCTCAAAGGTGTTTTTCTTGTCGCAACGCCATAGCTGCCATAATTATTCATCAAAATTAATGATTCAAACATCGTTTTAAAGCTTATGTTACCCAATGTTGATGAAAAATAGACAAATTGTTTAAAATTAAAGTTTTTGTTAAAAAAATGATACAACGCCATCTGCTGACAATATAATCAACTAATATGTCGGCAATGGTTACGTGCTTAAAAGACTGTAGGAGGCGCCATCTATTAACACATCGTTTAGTTAGATTGATTACATTCTACATGCAATCAGTGTGACCATTTACTGTTTACGTTATGTATCTCTAACACAAACATAATTAACATATAATTGTCCATGGGAAGAAACAGGTAAAAGAACAGGAAGAAACAGGAAGAAGCTGCACAGTGTGCGAAATATTCGACAGGTAGAAGAACAGGAAGAAAGAAGGAAAAAACAGGAAGAAGCTGCACACTGTGCGAAATATTCGACAGGTAGAAGAACAGGAAGAAAGAAGGAAGTAACAGGAAGAAGCTGCATACTGTGCGAAATATTCGCTCGGGTCATCTAGTTATTATGAATTTCTCTTAATTTTTTAATGATGCGATTCAATTTCAATCGATACTCTGCTATCATTTTCTATGCATTTAATGCCAGTCATTTCCAATCAAATCAATATTACTTTAATCCAAAATGACAATCGATCAATCACGATCACACCAGCTTCACTTCAGTGTGAGAAAATGCCAGAGGGCATCGGAAAATAAGGCACCGGCGAATCTCTTTGACGCATAGAAGCTTCTTTGAAGTCAGTCGAATTTTAAATGCACGAGAAAATGAACCACGAACAAAATTAATTTCGTCTAAGCACTTGGCAGTCTTAATTGAACGTAGCACGAAAGTAATTCCATATCGGGAAAATACAGTTTCCTTCGATCAGTGTGTTCTTGAAGTTCGTTCGTTTCACCATGTGTAGTGAAAAGCACTTCTTATAATCCTTCGTGTATCGGGACGGGGATTTGTCAATGCAATTTAAACTCATATTAAATGACTCCATCACGTCACTACCGAGGGTCGGTCGGAAATGTGACGAGTTGACCGCGTTTGCCCCGGAGGCTACACGCTAGGCTCAATTTGCTTGAGATATTCCGAACGTGTTTCAGAGCGACACAGACAAATTCATTTTGACGCCATGCTACATTTCTAGGTACGACAGAGAGAAAAATAGAACAAACAAGTACATGCTGATGATGAACCATTCTTGAATAGCTCAAAATAAAGAGGGCCGTCAATGCAATCGAGTGACAGAGGGACAATATATCCGGGCGAGTCGTTCTAGGTTCTACCGATCACCGTTCGTGGTGTCTTCAATTGCGGGAGACAATTACCTTTAGAAACACCGTTGATGCGAAGAAAGACTATTAATTATATCACATGGCCTGAAATACAAAATAACCAATTTGATAGCTAAGACAACCTCCCACTTAGGCATTTGTACGTGTATAATGTACTTAAACTTTTTTCTGAGGAGTGGTGCTAAAATTCCGGTCTCAAATAGGCCAGGGGCTTAATTCTTGAAATCGTGCGATCATTTCCGCGCGCGAAAATTTTCACGAGGTGTATGTCGCATGCGACACAACTTTTGTATTCTCGAACGCTATGCGACATGACACCCTCGATACTTAGAGTATACGACTTAGTTCCGATGTTGACATATCTATCCTCGCTCCTATTGGCTGACAAAAGTATATCGGTCCAATAACTCTAGACCGTATTGATCACTTCTGTTTACTGCAGAGCGTTGTGCTCATTTGTAGAGGGATTGAGGAAATCAAAACCTGTGATTCAAGCAGATATCTGTGAACACAAGTTTAAGGTATTTTCTCCACTTTAATTTTCATTTTTAATAACTTTTTTGTAACTCGACTTCATTTACCCACCATTTATTATATGCTATCTGTGCTGAAGCATGCTGTCAGTATTGGTGTACTCAGGAGTGTTTACTTTGCCCACTTTTACTCCCGAATCTCTTATGGCATTGTTCTATGGGGTGCAACTTCCCAGCTACTTGAAATCTTTCAGATTCAGAAAAAAATTGTACGCACTATGTGTAATGCCCCCTTCAGGGCACACTGTCGGCCATTGTTTAAAAAACTGGGTCTGCTAACTGTGCCGTTCATTTATGTTTATTATGTTGTGCTATATGTTAGATCTAACATGCCTCTATTCGCTAAAAATAATAACTTTCATAACCACTACACCAGAAGATCTGAGGATTTGCATATAATGCTACAGAATTTTAAATTGTGCTCCCGGGGTCCCAAAGTCATGGGGATAAAATTATATAATGCAATCCCATGCCATATTAAAAAAGTGACAACTTTGAATGCCATCAAAAGACTCCTACATAACTTTCTCCTCGAGAAATGTCTGTACAAAGTGGAGGATTTATTTATATGAGTCTTTCTGTGTAAATATGTTTTTTTTATATACCTACTTGTTGAATTATGACGTGTTCTATACATTCCATGTAATGTCTCTGGAACAAATAAAATCTAATCAAATCTAATTTAATTCGCTTCTACTTTAATTTATCTGCAAAGATGGAGACTACACAAAAAATGACAATGCATATTACGGAGGAGCAGAAGAGAATTTTGGTAGATTATATAAGTGTACACAAAGAATTGCAGCAGTGCAAGTTTTCCAACATCCAACGCAGAGGCTCGATATGGTTCTCTTCCGTAGAGCTCAATCATGTCAATAATATTTCTAGTTACATTTTTATTTAATCTAAATAATAATAATAATTTATTAAACACATACAGGTAACCCCAATTACATGTGTTATAATAAAAATACAATAAAATAAATAAATGCGTACATGAATCAATCAGGAAAAAGAAAAACAACTGTTTAGGTTCTATTAAAAAATACGAACATTTTCTTTTTTAGGGACACTAAAGGGTCAGAAATAAAATCAGCATCTTTATAATTATTCAAAAATTCATTAGCCGTGCGCATCATCCTAGTTAGCGGTTCATATTTACAGACATCCACCCGACTAAAGTGGCATCTGAAGAGTGGAGTGTGCATAGTTCTCCGTGGAGGCGCATTTAGGTTGATTAAGCCAAGTAGATGGCTCGAATCCACATCACCCATCATAATTTTACGCAGGAAGATTGCATCTGAAACCCTCCTTCTGACTCCAAATAGGAGTGAGCGTAAAAAATTTACACAAGTTGGGGTATTCGGATGCAAATACAAAATAGTTTAACAAACTGGTTTTCCGGCAAAGAAACCGGGTCATCTCTTTCTCGAAAAGCGCGTCCTCTTACAACTGCGTGAATTTCAGCTTCTTCAAGGGCTTGTTCCCCAAATAACTGAACCAAGCCGTGCAAAGACATTTTCCCAAAAATAAACAAGTTTGTCGCATGCGTTCGGAGGTGTCGCATGCGACGTACCCACTATGTAAGCGATAATTGTTGCTTGCGAACGATGTTTGACCACTCGAGAATACCGATGCACCGTTGCCATGCGGTAATCTGTTATTTTCGCATACGACAATCATCACAGCGTTTCGAGAATTGAGCCCCAGGTTTATGGAATTTTCGCAGCATATTGACACCTTTGCCGAGGCCCAAATTGTCTGTACAGGCGAAGTTTTTTACACATTGGGCCAAAAATGTATAACATATTACCTTCTGAGTTCAAATGTGCACCTAATCTTGCTTCTTTTTTTTTAAAAAAGTTAAAAACCGGCTATTTACATATGAAAAAATCAAATATATATTTTGCTAAATAAAGTTATTTATTTTTGTAAACATCCTTGTTAGAAGGAATTATTTTGAAATGTTGGTATATATATATTTTTTCTTGTTCTATATGTAAAAATGTATGGTCGTGTTTCAAATTGATAGTAACCTAAACACAGGTTCGCCTTATATGTTACCTAAAGCTCCACAAAATATCTTAATATTGCATTCTTTGTATTTTTTCTGTATTTATTCTTTTGGAGCAGTAGAAAATAAATTATCTATTGAAATTTCAACGCTTAAATAAGCACGCTCTTCGTTAATTTGGGTTAATCAGATTGCTGTAGGTTGATTTTTCCCATAATTAATGTCGTCACGTCAAATGGGGCGTTGTCGTACATCTTTTCATTGTGAAAAATCCCAAACCGACACTCCATTAGGGCTACATGCGCTATTCTGATTCTTATACAATAATGCCAAAACGGTAAGCAGTAACGAATTGAACAGGAATCAGGATTGATCGGGAAGATAAATCATTGAAGTGAGGAAATTGCTGTTATTAACCTACACGGGTAACCGCTCGATTTCTTCTGTAAGGCTTGAATGAGTGAATAGTAATGAAAGAGGCTGGTGAAAATGATACCCGTCTCATAAATGCGGTTATAGATGAAGACATTTATGCTGCTGTTATAATGCCCGGTTGGGGTTGAACGATTAGATGACGCAATCTTTCTATTTTTAAGCTTTCACTCGGCTAGTTCCGGTTTTATGATCCACATTAAACAGCTGGTTAATTGATACGGACTTGATCGATGAGTGTTCGTTAACTTAAAAGACATAAAACCGAGAAAATTCTTACTACAGAATAATAAAACTGGGCCCTAATTCATAAAAATTAAGACCTCAAGATTTCCACGTGTTACCCAAGCTCAGCAAGGTAGTCTTAAGTTTTTACCAATACCTGTTAGATAATCTATCAATAGCTACTCATATTCTGGGCAGCCTTGAATCCATGGTTACCAGCATCCTACTTGCATCAGCAGCAAAACACTATTTGGAACGAATCATTGCATCACAGTTAGGTCAGGCATTCTGAAAGTTTGCGAAGGGAGGTAGAAATAGCTGGTTTGGTGGATTTTTATTAAGGTTTACGTAATCCATTCGCGCGTACTTTAGTACAATTAATGTTGCTATGTACAATGTATGAGGCAGTATTATTAAATTATAACAATTTAATTACAGTACAATTTTTAAAAAGTACTAAAAAAGTACAGTAGGCGAGGTACCGAGGTTAAAAAAGCGGCAAAAGCAGACACAGATGGCACTTTTATCTTTATCAAAAAAAAAAATAGATGGCACTTATATCTTTATCCATCTGTTTTTGGTTTCCACTTATATATCTACATCTACGTAATACCCTGCGAGCCACCACGAGGGTGTGTGGCAGGGGGTGAAGATCACCAAACATGCACTATTGCCATGTAAGTAGGATATATAAGGTAGACATGATAGAAAATAGGGTCACAGTTTATTAAATACTACAGTAGATTATTAGTTATCGCAAGTAATTGCAGTAGTAATTACAATAGAATATTAGTTACTACAGTATAGTACAGGTTAAAATCTACATAATAAGGAAGGGATTATTGGTTCTTATTACATGCATCATGCACTATAGACTATTCTAACTAGATTTCACCTACCTATCCCTTTTGCTACGTTGCCTATTGTTCTCTCTTATGGCACGCGGGAAAAATGACATTTTAAATCTATCGGTACGACAATCTATCTCTCTAATCTTGTTAATATGGTCAAACTATATTTAAATACTATATATACTATGGTCAAAATATATTTAAAAAGAAATTGTACTATATGTTATTCCTATTGCTTTTCTATTTTTATAAATATATAACAAATTTTTTAAGTAAATATTCACCGTTTTAGACTTATTCTATTGAATACTGAAAATTTTAGTTTCTGGCACTTACAAACCTTTTCCATTTTTACTACACAATTACACCCCGCGCGCCCTCTCCCGGGTTAAGTGATCCCCACCTTTCTTAGTTGTGGGGAGTGTACACGTGGTGTGTAGTGGGCGAGTACGTCCCACGACCCCCAGCCTAAATAGAACGAGACAAAGTTGCACGGGTCGGGGGAGAGTTTGCTAGCGTCGCCAGGGTTAAAATTTCCCCGCGTGATTTTGGCACGGTTCCAAGTCTCGGTGGCAACTTTGTCGCACATCCTGTCTGCGAGCGAATGTGGATCTTTCTATCTGGGCAGTCACCGAGGGGTGCCGAATTTTCCCGAATCGATTTGTCCTATAATCTAATTTGTAACCTAATTTAATAAGAAAAGCAGCTTTGCACATGGGAGTCGCATATATGGCAGCGGTCTCAAGGTTGTTTTTACACGAGGAACTTTTTTGCACTCACAGATGCGCATTGATGGGCAGGGTTATTTGCTGACGACAACATTTTAGTGGAGGAAAGTTAAGGTACGTTTACACTGTGTAACATGTTATATAAGCATGTTATATGTAACAGGTTACTTGTAACATTTGTTTTATATAAGATTTGTTTTATAACAAGAGTCCAGCGGAGCCAAAAATGCACAAATAACATGTTACAGATTCAGTCGCAATGGCAACTTCGGACGATGACATAGTGCTTGCTGCTGCTGCGTTTATTGTTCTGTGCTCGGGGAAAAAGCGCTCTAAAAGGCGGTATTGGGTGCGGCCAAGTTTAGCATCCCGGAAAAAATACTGCGCCAGTGATGTAGGCAGAAGTGTTTCGGCTCTATGATCCTAAACACTTCTGCCTGCCGCCACTCGGCCATTGTAGACTTTATTTCAAAGCGATATAGCACTCACTAAACAGCTCAACACCACACGGCAACTAGCCCACCCGCGTCAACTGGCTATCCCCACCATGCGCCTCACCTCTTTTCTGTAACATGTTGCACATTTTTCCCACTTCGTGCGGGATACCAAAAACTTGTTGTACAACACGAATTTTTGTTTTGTAACACAATGTTACATGTAACATATTACACGGATTTGTAACTTTTTCGTAAAACATGTTATACGTAACTTGTTTATATAACATGTTACACAATGTAAACGCACCTTTAGGAGGAGGCGGAAGAACTACAGCAAAGTTGGAGGCAAGCAATCGAGGAAGGCGGTCTTAAAATAATAGGAAGAAGACTGAGTACCTGTGGTTTGGTGGAGAAGGAAAAGTAGGATAGGTGAGATTTCAGGGAGTAAGCTTGACGAGGACATAGGGCATTAAAGTATCCATGGGTGGTACAGCACAGAAAGCGGAGATCTCGATAGGTAGATGAATCACAGGGCTCAATCAGGATGGGTGAACTGGAGAAAGGCAACTGGGGTGTTATGATAAGCGGATCGAAAGGAGTACAGAGGGAAGGGTTTTTTAATTAGTAGTGAAACCAGCCCAGATCTACGGTTGCGAGACATGACCCATGAAAAAGAGGCAAGAAAAGAAACAGGACGTTATGGAAATGAGGATGTTGTTATGGACTATGGGAAAGACAAGGCGAGACAAGGTAAGGAATGAGTGATTCAGAGAGCAGGGAGGGTTGGTTGACACTTCGACTCTACCCTGCCCTGTCTGGATGTAGCATTTCAATTCCGAGATCATATCGCTATAAATCTGGAGAAATGATGAAAAACAAAGGCTTCCGCGGTGCTATTCGTTGAGCTCCGTCATTTTGCGGGATCTACCGCGTCGGTTGCTGTGGCGATGACAACAGAGACGAAGGATATAACCTGGTGTAGACATGGAGGAGTATCCTGTAACGGACCAATGGGGGAGCAGCACCAAGAATTGGCGGTAAAGAGGTCCCATAACTATTGTGAACCGGCATCTTCGACCTGAACAACTTCAACCTGACCTTCGACAACAACTTAATTCGCCAAAGAAGGACTTATATAGTCATAACTAATTGTAAGTCTTCACAAATTTGCTCATTTTTGCAAATTTGCAAATAACCTTTGCTCAGGGATCTTTATTCTACATTGCAAAAGAGAGACAAATCAGGCGATTCTACAACCTAATGCGAGTAAAATAAGAAGAGTTATATTTTTTTTATGAATGGCCTAAGTGATTTTTCAGTTACATTGGCCGTATACACCTCTTCCGATTAAAACCAACTGGTGGTGACACAGTTGCCGCACGCTGCAGGCCATTTCATGTATACGCTTTCAGGGACGGAGGACGGAGAACGGTCAAAAATGATGGAAAAGATGATAGTTAACTCAATCATTGCCTCTATCCTCGAAAATGATAAAGTCAGAGAGGCATCACTTGAGCTATCATTACTGCCATCTCTGTCCTTGTGGGTGGAAAATGATCGTGTGAAAGAGGCTATACCGTTTGTTTCCATAGGATCTCTTCTTCTACCTTATGGGATAAATCACGATACGTGTGGATGGCCTTCTGAGGTGGATCGCTTTGCTTAGGATAGTTTCACTAACAGTGAAGGCCATGCCGATATGATTGGCCTCAAAAAGGTCAACCTACCCACACCTACATTGATCATATCTCTTTTCCATGGGTATGCCCTAAAATGAACGTCAGTGTGAATTTTATCGTCATTATTATTCATTAATTTGTGGATTAATTTTCTGCAGCTCTCCACATAACTCAACTATCAGCTAACCACTTATTACCCATACAGGTTTTCAAGTAACGTCCCAAATGATTTGCGTGGTGAACGCCACCACTGGTTTACCTCGGCAATTTTATTTTCTGCTCCAATTTTTCGTTCCATAACTGCTTTATAGGGGCTGCCGTGTCGAGAAAAATATGTTCAATAAGCTTATCTCTTCTACTTCTCCGATTTTTCATTATTAGTCCAAATATCCTCACCTTCGTAAGATTTTTTAACTCGTAACTCTCACTCCTGTCATTTGATCTTCATCGTTATTCGATGAAACTTTATTTCCAATGCTTTAAGCTATCTTAGATACCTCGGAAATGTTATAACATGGAAAAGAAGCTGTAAGGAGGAAATAAGAAGTAGAACATCACAGGGAAAGGTAGTTTCCAGTTTCCAGTAGTCAATCAACTATTTTCAGCCAAAGCTGAAAGCATAGGCCTAAGGAACAGATTTGCTAAATGTTTTATTTGGAGTGTCGTGCTTTATAGAGCTGAGACATGGAAAGTACGGAGGAAATAGGAGAAATATCTCGAGAATTTTGAAATGAGGCTATAGAGAAAAATGGAAAGGTTAAAATGGAGTGAAAAAGTGAGAAACGAGGGATTGCTAGCAAGGATGAATGACAATAGGAATATTTTAAGATCAATAAGAAAGAGGAAGGCAAGCTGCATGGGACACGTCCTGAGGAAAGATTTCCTGCTGAAAAGAATATTAGAAGGACAGATCGAGGGAAAGAGATGGAGAGGAAGACGAAGAAATAATCTGTCGACTGCTATTATGAATGGAAAGAGTTACGAAGAGCTGAGGGAGGCAGTACAGGATAGACGAGCATGGAGGGAGTTGTCCAACTGAAACCTGAGGACAGATTCAACTAAAGCCTCTTGTCGCCGACAAAATAGTATTGATCTGAACTTTGACGTGTTGCAAATGAACACTGAGCATAGTTGGTGAGAAATATTATACATCATTGTAATAAAAATTTATTTACCTTTAAAATGAAATATTTTTTGATCTATGGCATGCACCTTCTTGATGAACATCTTAAGAAAACGAATAAAAACATGGAAAAATTGTCCTACTTCACGACCTGGTCATGTTTACAAAATTACGGAACGCCCATGATGTCATCACCATTGATTCACCAATGAACGCCTATGATGGACGCATGTTGAAAAGATGTTTACGGCTTTATGATTATATCATTTTTGATGAAAGTTTGGCTTTTCTTTGATCAACCATTGGTGTTCTATTTTTGTAAACATAAGAAAGTCGGACGATTTTACCGTGTTTTAATCATTTTCTTATGACACACATGAAGCAGGCGAATTCGAATGGCATTAATTCAAAACATATTTTATTCTAAAGTTAATAACAAGTATTTCCAATTATGCATAATATATCCCACTAATTATGCTCATTGTTAATATGAAAAACGTCAAATTCCAGGTCTACATCATTTTGACGGCGAAAATGGTAGCTTAAAAAAATTACATTGGTAATACATCGGATGAACCGTCCATCGAAACGTCGGCAGAAATGGAGAACCTGGCCCGGTGGAACTCCCGAATAATCTTCAACGACATAGTTCGCCGGGAAAACCTTCGATCACTCCTAATACATTAGTAACTTTACGTAAGGGATTCCAATCGATTTTACTAAGTTTTTGCTGGAAATACGAATAACTATTGATTTGAATAAAAATGATGCACATTAAGAATTCACTTTACACCCTCAGGCGTCAGTTCGTGGAAGTATTTTATACTTGAGTCCAGATGAAAACAATCCTTGTACTTTTCCACTATTATTGCTATTATTACTAATATTTATTTATGTACTACGCGTTTTTCAGCTTGCTGCATCCTCAGGTACAATTGTTTACATGTTATTTATTGATAGTTGCGATAGTAACTAATGCCAATAAGCCTGGGGGTCCAACCGTCCAACTCACAATTTGCTAAGCATCTGCTGGATAATAATCACCTAAGTGATTTTATCCCAGAAATTGTACATGTCCTACCAAAAGGTTTAAAGATGGATGTATTGGAGCAAATGAAAATTATCAGAGAGTCAAGCAACCTTTGCAACGAGTTTCTTTTTCCGCACACCTCCCCACTCCTTTCCGAAAAAATATCCCTTTTTACAAGCCCCTAACCTATGTTCCCTTGCCTTTCCACCCAAAAATTAGTTTGTTCTCCAAATCCCCCCAGACTATTGACGTCGGTTACAATCGTAACCATCAATAAATTACATGTAATCAATTGCACCTGAGGATGTAGCAAGCTGCGAAACGCGTGGTACATCAATAAATATTAGTGGAAAAATACAAGGATTGTTTTAATATGAGTTCAAGCATTAAGAAATCAAATAAATGCATGCTGATAGCAAGTGTGTTCTCGGTGGAAAATTACAAATTTTAATAAGATAACACAAAATTAGATCATCAGCATGAAAGCGCCAAGATAAATTGGGGGGACAAATGCCGGTCAAGTGCATGCTACAGCTTCAAGAATTGGTCGGCTAGAGCCCTTTCCATCTGCCTCAACGGTAGCTAAAGACTGTTACGGTCAACTCTTCATACGGAACTCACACGGCACTCATTTCATAGAGCAAGAAATCTCAAAGGGATAAACTCGTTTCGTTCACCGGATTTAAGTCAACCTGTGTCGGGCATGTCACCTCATACTCACCCGACATAATTGCAAGGATTAACTTACACGCTGGACTCTATTCAACTGGTTCGAGGGACAAGAATTGATTCTCCACTGCCGGATCAAATAATCTTATCTGCTGCCAACCTACTCCGTTCTTACTTTGAAATTAATCCCGTCGGAGTGGTGCACCAATGTAGTTGTTAATGCTCAACGCATAATCAATCTTGGAAAGTGACTCGATCGGAACAGCATAAAACTCATGACTTAAGTGGACAAAATTTTCATTAGCAAGAGAAAATTATACTAATTGGTCAAAACAGTTTTAGCGAGGCCAAAAGAAATAAATTGATATTTACACTCTTCAATAAAAGTATTCCACATCTTTTAGAATATACTGAACTGCGAATTACAGCTATATGTGTGTATGCTCTATCAACAAACCCTATTCACAGCAAATTGAGATATTTTTCAAGCATCTACAACTGCATAATACCATGCGAGTCGACACATGGGCGCGTGGCAAAGGGTATCAGGTCAGTCAAGGTGTAAGTTTTTGTGAGGTGAAATAATGACATGTATTATTAAGGTGTATTTAGTGGAGCTCAGTTTTTATTGTGGTCACTTATTGTGCGCAGAAGGAAGAGTTTTTGTACCTATCTGTTCGGCAGTGTATCTTTCTTATTTTATTGAATCTGTCAGACCTCGACATGTAGTGAGGCGTCATGATATTATTCTGTGTTGCTCTGAAAAACAACAAATCTGAATTTCTCAAGCAACCTAAGCCTAGCGTGTAGCCTAAGAGTCGATGTAGGCTCCCACCTAAGCCTCTCTAAAAGTTGTGAGACACTATATGTACGCTCAGTTTTTAACGAAGCGCGCTGCTTTTCTTGGTATTTTTTTGTTAAATCTTTAAGACCGGGGTCCCAAATGCTCGCAGCGTATTCGAGGTGTGGCCTAACCAGAACGAAGTAGCATCTATATTTGACTTTTTATCAGAGGACCTTCCTCTTTTACTCTTAACATAACCTAGTTTCTTTAATGCTGTGCCGCATTTATTTTGTATGTGTAATCACTACGATATATCAGAAGTTATAATAATTCCAAGATATTTTACTGTATCAGAAGATTTTATGTTTACTCCACCCACAGCATTAAGTATGGCATTTGTGTGATGATTTTTGCATAAAGTGAACTGTAGTGCATTTGCTGATATTTAATTTTAATCCGCACTCTTGGCACCAAGAATTAACGTTGTTAAGGTCAGGTGACAGAACTTCAAAATCCGCGTCTTCGCTTAGTTCACGGTAGATAGCTGTATCGTCTGCAGATAATCTTAATTTACTTCTAACTCTAGAACTTAGGTCATTAATATAAATAATGAATGGAAGAGGGCCGATCACACTTCCTTGAGGAATACCGAATGTGACTTCGACCATATCAGAGCTATTGCATCAATGAAGTTTATGTGCGTGTACTTCAAAAAGCAATCAAGGCATTCTACTCCTTAATCATATGGATAATTTTATTGCATTAAAACATATTTATTTCGAAAACTGAATGATATACACGGTTGGAATTGATACATATGATACATCCAGCTTGGCTTATGTAATGTTGAATTCATTTCCTCAAATTGGAAAAATCCCGGATAATTAGTTTAGCCTAAGCAGCCCTAAAAATTCTGTGGATTACAAATAAAAGACTCTACTTTTTATCAGAAAAACTATCAGGAAATCATAATATCTTGCTTTACTTCTCTTGAAAGGTGCGGTTTGAAAAGAATTATATCCAAATATTTTTTATTTTTTGTCCCTTCTTTTTATTCCAATCGTAACATTTTAGAGTTGAGATGGTTTATTTTGATTAAAAACATATTTGCGTGGGATCCGCACTTTTCCCTTAACCCTCAATACACCGATTCTTTTCGTCCACCATGTGCAGTCATTTCATGTGTTACCCGTGGGTGAATCGGGAACTAAAATTTACGAATTAGAGATATATTCATTGCCAAACTGTACGGTTGATGCCATGAAGACATATAGAGGAAAGGAAACCTAATCAGAGACAAAAATTAAACTTCTATATCTTACCTCTAGGTTATACAGCATGATAGAGGGTTAATGAGCTGCGCTTTATTAGACAAATTCATTAGCAAGGTTACCGCAATTAGATCGTTATACTGCTTTGTCTAATGGCGAATGCAGTGTTACAAATGAGAGCGATAGCAAAATGGAAGAGGAATTCGGTTTCGTGAGTATTTTTATCTAGCCCTAATCTTGCCACCTTCCTTTTGTCGTTCTCGTAAGAGGAACCGCTAATTCTAATCCACTGCAGTCCCTCCACGTGCTCTAAAAATATTTTTCGGCTGCAAGGGAAGAAATCCGCTGGCATGGGACCAGCTCTGGGCGGCCGGCAACCGCGATCTGTTTATAAAGGCAAAGTGTGTTAAAACCAGGAGGCAAAGAGTTAACGGGAGCACCCTTGGAATTCCTTGAAGTGCCGTAGTGCATCTCCTTCAAGTGTGCACATGGATTATTACTCAGCCCCCAAGAAAGCGATAAAAAGTTGGCGCGATAATAAAGAATAAGACTGAGGGACACTTAATGACGGAGTGCGGTGCATTTCTAATGCTCTAGTGGATTTCTAGTCCTCTACACTATTTGCCGTTGCCAAAATGGCACTGAAAAAGTTCCAAAATTAAAACATAAGATGCAGTAATGGGTCTTTCGAGCATTAGTAATCTGGGAACAACTCAGTAAGTTACAGAAGAGTATGTGTAAATCTTAGGGTGGAGTACATGCAGCTGCTGAAACTTTTCCAGGAGAAAATATGAAGAGCTGAATCCAAAAGCCTGGACTTAGCGAGTAGTAGGTGGAAATAGGTTGGACTATTTTTTGCTTTGGATTCAATTCGGTTTGTGGCAACGACGCAGGATGGGAGAAAAGGCTAAAGAATTATTTTTGAAGAATGAAACGAAGCAACTAGAAAAATTTTGAAGGTGGATGAATTAATTGATGAAGAATTGCATGATTAGATTGATTCTACTGAATTTTGAACGCTGAGATAGAGGGGAGAATTTTAGAAATCTTTGAAAGGAGAGAAAAAATATAATTTGAGTCCTGTAAAGCCAGAGGGTATACCGGTCCCAGGGACAATATTTTGCCAAACAATACATGAAATTGGCAGTCCATTAAAACGTATTTCACATTCGTATTAAATTAAATAACTTCTTTTTGGATTCCTCCAAAGAAAACTCTGCATAGGTTCACAAGAATACTCCTGGCAGTATTCGCATTTCATTCCTAAACAGCCACAATTGTAGACATGTGGTGAAAATACTTTTAATCCTACCCTGAATCTAATCGAATTTCCTTCGATTCTTCCAGTTTTATCCGAATAGGTTTATTATATTCACAAGTATACCAATAATTTATTTCACAAACTTATAAGTGTCAATTTTCTGTGGCTTGTCTACCTCAAGATCATTTGCTTGGCTATTGTTCAGGAATAAAATGCCCAGAAATATAAGCTTCCTACAAAAATTACCCTTCCTCTTAGTACGATTCTAAATATTTACATGTATGTGAATAAATCTGGATGAGACGTTTAATATTTCTCATTTGAAGATACTCATTCAGGAGATTTCATTGTCACATATCTCGTTATCGTCCAGCCCTTCTCTGGCTATTAAATAGCGTGTCTGTTTAGTTACACCCCATTATTTAATCATTATCTAATCATGAAAAAGTCAATGAATCGCCCAGATTTCACGATTGGCTCTAATCTACCGCAGCAGCCGATAGATATGAGGACCCCAGAAGTCAAGGGGTCTAAGTAACAAAACCATTGTTTAGAGAAAACTTAAGTCAAAGTTGAAAATGTTTGGTACAACCCACTAAGTAGTTAAGAGGCATTACCTTAGATAGCAGCACCTGTCAAGAAAATCACTTGGATCCCTTTACCACCTGAAAGATTAATATTTTCACATTCCATTCCTGTACCTAACTTTTTTTTTCAAAAATGTCACTTAGACCCCTTGACTTCTGGGGTCCACATATATACTTTTATAAAACCCTGATTCCTCACCATATATTTCCTAAGATTCATACTACAGCCACTTTTCTGACATTATATATCCACAGAACTTAATCTAATTTGACGCAAACACGGCTGCAAGCTAGTCCTGGTCAGTGTGATAGGTACAGTGAGGTAGGGAGGAACACATTCTTACTAATACTGTACCTTAAAGTCAGTGTTGAGTGATTCGGAAGGTTTTGAGGAAGTATGTCAAGTTTACCTGAATGTTCGAGCCAAATTTACGGCGCCGACTTACTTTCAGAAGTTATTTTGGCTAAAATATACCTGGCCTCGGCCACACACTACCTGGCTCCATCACCGTTAAACGGGATAGAACCTAGGAAGAGGAATAACATCGTGAAAATATGCTCACTGGCGTGAGGATGGAGAAGGGGATCCTCCGTGTTATTCTAGGGCGCATGACGAGGCCAGCAAGCCGACTAATGTAGCGAAGGTAGTGGTTAGGAAAATTTAGGGTCCCAGGGGACGTCTCTCTCTCGTTCTTTGGCCAGGCTGCAAGAGAGAAATTAATACTAAGTGCCACCAGCTGGACCAGATTTTAAACTACTGAGAGTAAATCTAAATATCCTCACACTTGCTAACTATTAAGCTAAAAATTAACTTTTAAAAATTTTACTCCATTTCCCTGGAACTAAAAGTTTAATAAGTTTTGGTCATCAAAGTATCAAATCAACGTCATAATATTGAGATTTCATGAATATCACCTCTACGATTCCTCACGATCTTTCACATTATTTTTCTGTGATACACAAATCCAATAATATTTCTAGCTCTATATTCGAAATGAAACGCTGCATCATTTTTAATTCACCCAGTCTTCAGGTGGACCATAATTGTATCGTAATTTTAGAAAGGAATACAGGCGTAGCATTATCATTACTTCTAGCTGCATTAGTGGAAGCACTGAGGTACATATATGGAAAGGGCACGTGCTATGCTAGTCAAAGCTAGAGCCTGAAACCCGTTCGCCATCTTCGTTGACCCTCATTTTCCGATAGCACTTAAGGGCCAACGCCCTAATTTTGCAATTTTACTGTTTTCCATCAATAACTTACCAGAAATAAACATGTACCTACTTCTTGAAAGTTTACTACCCTACATAATTTGTTGATTTATTCAAATAAAAAATAATCCGCATTCCCGCTAAAAACTAGGGCGAAAACAATTAGCATTTATATAACTAATGGCCGGTTGCAAGAAAATTTAGTTATGGAATCAATAGTTATGAGATCCATAAAGTTATCGAACTCATAAATATATTCGGGTTGCATGAACACATCTATTAGTTACTTAACTTATTTACCAATAGTTACTAGCTTCGAATATTTGATCTAATCTTCCACCGCCGGATAAAAGTTACGAAAGTTTAGCCTATGAATAATTGATAATGCACATTATAATTTGTCAGTAAGAGTAAACAAACTAGTCGCTTGTCTCAAAACAATTCTTTTATCAAGTAACTAAGTCTCCAAGTGGTACATTGCGCATCCGCCATCTTGCCTACTTATGAAACTCACAACTCCATGCCATAAGTTATGAGACCAATGAAGTCGTTAAATGTTTGTGCAACACTTATTGAATGGTTGTCATGACTTATGGGTCCCATAACTTTATGGAATTTCCTGTTTCTGCAACTGGCCATAAGTAACAAATGTACGTTTGATGAGTTACTTGCCTAAAATAACATACCTACATACATACCAATCACGCCATTCCCTACCAGGTTAGGCACAGTCACAATGCTTAACTAATAAATACATATTTGTACACTTAACTCTGCATCAAGAAGTTACTCCATTATGACTTATCCTTGGAAACCTCTTTTGCCCGGTGTGTCAGTACACCGCATACACCTCCTAGTGGTGGGTCGCGGGCAACAATATGCTGGTTCTCAAGGTAGTCCTTTCAGAAGGGATCCTAGCTAGAGTTGAATAGTGAAAGCGGGCCTAGGGTATTGCTATGCTTTGGTTTCTCTTGTGGCGCACTGGCGAAAATGTGCCAAAACTGACCGGTAGAGCGCCGTAACCGTTAGCAGGGAAAGCTGCACGTGGTGCGGGTACTGCTAAGACTGTTAACCTTGCATACTCTATTACAACTTACTCATAACAGTCACAGAGTTGCCTCGGACGGCCGAAGCCATGATGGGCGGCGGAAGATGAATAAGGTTGGCCTAAAGTAACAGATGGTTGATATTCTTGCTTTACATCCGCTAATCCGTCCATTCCATCATGGTATCCATAGAAGGAGGGTTAAACAATATGGTTGTTATTTCGGTTGTCAGGCTTCAGTTTAATGACGTAGTAGTGTCAATATGTGAAAGCAATTTTTCGTAATGCAAGTCAGTCGCCTAATTCTTTAAAATGATGCGTCTCTTATTTCGTACCTCTATTCACAGTGCCACTGTCCATTAAAAAAGTCGAGTGCCTTGAGTTGAGTTCAGAGAGAGAGAGAGATGTCTTAAACATGGGTCGACCGACTTAAACAAAGCGAAAACCATGCGGTAGAATAATCATTTATACGTTTAATTATGCGTGTAGAATTTTTTATTAACCTTATCTTCACCTATACGATATTTTATTTGAAAAAAGTCCCTGGTTTCGGCGCTCAAAATCCGATGGCCAGAATTTGAGATGTCGCAATTCTCTTGATATTAAGCTTAGAAATTGGAAATTCTAATATGAGTTACTAAAACATGTCGCTAACATAGTAAAGGAAAAAAGTATTTAATGTTGCGTTTTACACCAGTAGGTATACAATGGAGGACACAAAGGTAAGCGGACGGAATTCGCTGCACGCTTCGGTTTTGTTTTTCGGGCTTCTCCCACTAGGTGGGTATTAAATAACCCCTCCTGAGTCAGTACCCAAACCATCGTTGCTTGAGTGTTCCGCAAAAAGCCCCTGATACCGTTTTTGTGCGACTAATATCCTTATCAAATATCTTTGCGACTGGCCTTTCGTGCGTGCTCGGAGCGGTTCGGGAGGCGTCGGGGCAGGAGGTGAGGCCTTCGACATTTGGGAGGTGAGGTGGGGAGAGAGGAAGATAGACGTTGCCATGTTTTCTCTCAGGAAGATCACCACAGCACATAAAACGAACGAATGCAATGCAGGTTTGACAACACAGTTAACCGACTCGCGAAGCGTATGTTACGGAGGTCTGAGAACGACTGAATTTCCGAGAAGGTAGGCTCCACCTACTGCATTCTGGTTGGTTTACGCTAAGTCACGTGCCCTCTTCCCTCACCTCCAAAAAAACTTAGGTTTGTCTCTAAGTAACAAAGATATTTCAAAAGGATTCTAATTTTTCGATTTCTTTGATTTTTTTAAAAGGTTGATTTTTGAAAAGAGCGTGCGGCGTTGAAATTTTGTGTTCTACTCGGTAGAAGTGCATCAGATGCGGCTGATATGTCGTCATAGGCTTATAAAGCAAACGCCTTGAAAATAACTAAAGTTCATGGGTAGTATTCGTTATTCGTGGCGATATGTCGATCGAAGATACTCCAAGCCCTTCCACGTCCAGAACTAATGAAGACGCTCATTGCATTGCTCATCGCTTGGTATTTTTCACTCAAAATACGTCCCGCAGCATCAAACGCAGAACCAAGTCCTCCACCTGAGTGTTTTAAGGCGGTTGCGCGAGATTATTTGGGTGAAACGGCCCAATTTGTGGTGGAGTTCGTATTGGCTCTTCCACCATGAGAATGCTCCAGCTCACACAGCCATTTATGTGCGTGATTTTTTGTCGAAAGCCGCATGACACCGCATTTTCACCCAATCTACTCACCGGAATTCACACCTTTTGATTTATTTTTTTTCTCCCGGATGAAAAAGGAGATGAAAGGGAAACGTTTTGCAGACATTCCAGAGGTGAAGATTAAACCGAAAGCGGCGCTACAAGGCATCGAAAAGGACGAGTACATAAGGTATTTTGCACAGTGGAAAAAACGTTTGAACCAGTGTATTAGTGTTAATGTAATGTACCTCGAAGGTGAATAAAGTTTGTTACTCGAACAAATAAATTCTGTGTTTTTTTAAATGGCGTCCGGTTATCTTTGGGTCGCCCCTCGTATTGTTTTTTGAGGAAATATTTTAACATTGACAAACTATTTCGAATGCGTACTTGGTTAAATTGTACACGCTGGGCAGCTAATGAGCCTGTCAAGCGACGACTTGATGAGGCGGTACAATTTTTCTGAAGTTGATGACGGTTGTTGTTTCAGAGCAAGTTTAAATCTGTACATTCAAAATAAAATACTTTACCATGCTCAAACAGACCAGTATCTAGGTAGCCTATAACTGCATCGTAATTTATGAAAGAAATGAAGCAGTAGCATTTTCATAACTTCTAGCTATATAAGTTTTATGAGCGTTTCTAAATATCTGCATTCAGTTGAGTTGATTTTTGAAAAAACCATAATACCCATGTGTAGTGCATAAAAATCGTCTGTAACGTTGTAAAAACCAAATTTGATTTTTTCTTTAGTATTATGCTGAATTAGGCAATTGAGTAATTAAAGAAAAATTATTCTAGCTCTCATAAAAAAGCATATTTACATTATTCTTGCAGAAGGTTCTCTTACATCACCGTTAAACACCGTCTGGGACGACAACAGCAATTGCTATATAAAATCTCGTGGAAAAGCAAGATATATTGATAAATATCATTGACGATAACAGACGCACAGATAAGCTGGTTGATACATATCAGAGGATTTGATGAACTTAAGATTGAGGAAGTATATTATGACAAAAGAGAATCAATTCAAGATATGAAACACCAAAGGCACTAGAGTAAGAGTTGAAAAGAAGAGATTAGTATCAATGACGTTAGAAAATGGATCGCGGTTGTTACGCAGTAATATGTAAATCGTTTAGAAACCAAGAAACGATCGTGCACTTTTTTATACCTTGCCTAATTTGGCTTAGGAAAGGAGTAGTTATTATCGAATTAGGTTAATAATAAATATTGCATGGTAAAAACTGACTTTTTAATTAAAAAGGCAATAATGCTAAATAAAATGCTCTTCTTACTTTTTTAATTTTCAATAACTTGTGATAAAATTCAAATTTAAAAAACTATAATCTTGATTTTGTAAGGTATTCATCCCATAATAATTGTAAATCGTTGATTTATTTTCGGGAGTGATAGTTACGCTACAAAATTCAGGCGGATCTTGGATGGACATGGCAACAATTAATCGTACGTTGAAAATAATCGATTTTTCTCTTTCAATCAATTAATCATGTGGCAACAAGTAACCAATGGATTGAATAATTATTAAACTTTTTTATAATTAGTCAAGTGGTTGAATAATCGATTTATTCTATTTTATGCCATCCTTATCTTGGAACGGATCAGTCCATAAAACGATAGCAACGATCGAGGCGGACGACTCCTTCGCGAAGAAGATGGGCATCGTATTTGACGGCTTAATGCACGAATGTTAACGCATAGTGCATAAATTAATATCGGTTGTAATTGATTACTTTATTATCACACAGAAAATTATGGACAAAATTTCAGAGCTCTAAGCCGTCGGAAAGTGGCTTAAATGTTGGTTACAGGATTTGACGCAAGCAAATAGCTCATACTCAAGAACACCCCACAGCAAACGCGTATTTAATTAAGTAAAATTGTTATTAAAATTGATTACCATGTTATATAACCGAAATTGGGTCTACAGGTAAAATTTCAGAGCTCTAAGTTATCGAAAAGCATCTTAAAATTTGCTTAAGAGATTTGACGTAGGCAAAACAGCTCACACTTCAGAAAACCCTCCAGTAAGCGCGTAGGTAACTAATTACCGTCCTTATTTAAACTGGTTTCTATATTTTCACCTGATTAGGGTCTGTGAGCAAAATTTAAGAGCTCTACGCCATCGGAAAATAGGTTAAATTTCGACAAGATTTAACTCAGACAAACAGGTGAAACTGAATACATCCTTTTTAAAAACAACCACTAAACTCAGTACAAATATAATGTCCAAAATTAGGAAATGTATGCATATTCTTGGCTGGTAGATAAATGGTGCCGGCACTTAAAAAAAATGAGAGATATAGTAGATCCCCCGGAAATCGAGAAAAGAGAAGGAAAACGATCCAGAGGAAGACTAAACAATAGATTGATGAATTACACTCTGCGAGCCGCAGCAGAGGCGTGTGGAGAGGGAGGCATTAAAAGGAATGGATGACGTGAAGAGGAACTTAAAAGGAGAGAGTGAATCCTGTGATGACTTCCGTCAAGAGGAAATATGCAATCATAGAAAAAAATTAGAGAAGATGGATTAATAAATAAGACCTCGTGGGTGACCTTTTTGAGAGTGCGTACCAACATAGGTCAAATCTCAGAATTTTTCACGTGCTGATCAAAATTTTTGCATAGAACCTACTGTTTGATATCGGGCGAAGACCGCGATGGAATCAGCCCGCCCAATGGGGGGTGATGAGCCCTTGATGGAAAAGTAGCCAAACGCAAATGGCTGGTAGATAAATGGTATGGGCACTTAAAAAAAAAGTGAGAAGTATAGTAGATCCCACAGAAATCGAGAAAAGAGAAGGAAAATGATCTAGAGGAAGACCAAGCAATAGATAGACGAGGTAAGGGAGGCTCGGAGCTGCTTTTATCAATTAAACAGCATCCGGGTTTCTGATGCCAAAAGAAAAATTCAGGTTTCTTGGTTTATTGCGCGGTCTATCTAATTGAGAGCTGGTTTTAAACCGCTATACTGCCCAAAAACCATCCAAAAACACGCGGTGACCGATTAAATCGGAGTCACTTACTCTTCCCTCCGCGAACGACGGGAGTCGCAGAGATACAACGGTCCAAACGACCCTTGTGGCGGTAGGATGAGCGGCGGAAACTCGCACGAATGATTGAAGGCTGACGTGCGTGGGTTCAAAATTCGGCAAGGGAGGCTCGGAGCTGCTTTTATCAATTAAGCAGCATCCGGGCTTCTGATGCCAAAAGAAAAATTCAGGTTTCTTGGTTTATTACGGGATAAATCTAATTGAGACCAGCTTTTAAACCGCAAACTGCCCAAAACCCCTCTCACTATCCATTACCCAATGGTTCAGAGATAATCTTTTTGCCTATGGACGATCCCACGGCATTAAACGCATAACGTAGTGCCCTGAGATCCGTCCGGCGAAACTATCCTTCCTACTAACCTAAATGTTTAATGTCGTGGTATACAATTTGTAAGAGTTTTTGAATGAATAGTGTAAACTTTGTTTTTCCACAATGAATTTCAAAGGCCATCCATCCATCCCCTCCCCTTCTCTTCTTACCACATCGCGATGGAGTGGAGGGGCGACGATCTATGTCATCATCACGTTGATGACATAGATCGTCGAAACCATGGTCGTAAGTCATTAAAATCCATTGTGGAAAAACAAAGTTTACCCTATCCATTCAAAATGTTTAGTGAATTCCACAAAGTATCGCTGGAAACCACCAAATTTGTAAGATTTTGTGAAAATCATGTGAAAGTGGCTGACTGAAAACATTGAAAATAGGAAAAGCCAACGGAACACTTCCGGCGCGCGCTTTTATAGCAAATAGGAAATTGATATTTTTTCGGAAGCACGCTGTCTTATCCCCACCACTGAAAGTTGCCCCTGAAAATTGAAAATAAATTTGTCAAGATCTGGTTTCGCGTGCCAGAAACAAGTCATCGGCGTGTGTGCCAAGAGTTGCCCATCCCCGATCTAGACCCTCGTATAGTGGAACAGAGACGATTACGCACTGTTTTAAACGATCAGGAATAAGTTATTATTTGAGCATCGATATTCGATGTAGATCTCGTGCGCGGGCGCATGCTTGATCGGCAATTGTTGCGTGTCACGGGCGACGGCTCAAAGTTGCGGAATCCACTCGGGACGGAGGGGGAAGGGAGGGAGAGAGGGCAGGAGGTGCCGATAGGGAGGGAGAGGAAAGACTTCGCGATGTGGTAAGAAGAGAAGTGGAGGGGATGGAGTGGAGGGGTGGGGGGCGGAGGGTGGAGCCGTGGGTGGGGGCAGCCTCAATAGAACGGCACGTGTACGATTTTTTCGTTGCGGAGATTGTAGAGGCGCTGCGATCGCCGGCGATCTCTGTCAGACGCCTGCGAGTTGGCTTCTCGCCGTCATAACCTAGGGCAACGCAGATGACGGTGAGCTACGCCCAGATCGCCGTCTTCCATTCAAAAATCAATCCAGGCAGCCGAGTTTGAAATGAATTACGATGAATTACCGATAGAACGCATCGAAATGCACAGAATATCTAAGGTAATATATATAGACACTAGGTTACTGCGCTACTCTCTGGCTTATTAGTACGTACAGGCATGTAAGACGCACCTTATTTCACGCCCAGGGATCTACAAAGAAGGTAAATAAGATTCCCATAGACCAGGGGTGGCGAACCTTTTGGCGATTGAGTGCCTACGTTTATGAAATAAAGAGTATACTCGCTCGACTCGCGTGCCAACCCATTGAGTGAGATAGAGGTATCCCTTAGCGCCCTCCCAGCTCCGCGTGCCACTTTGGGCACGCGTGCCATAGGCTCGCCACCCCCGCCATAGAATTTTGTTATGTTTCACGGTGAAACATGGAGGTATTATTTTACCGAGTATATACTGAAACAAACAGGAAAGCGCAAGTCGGAACGTGACTTTTCTCAAATAGCATTGAGAGTCAACCTGCCGCAAAAACGGCGATAAAATACGTAACAATTGTGAGATAGAGGTATCCCTTAGCGCCCTCCCAGCTCCGCGTGCCACTTTGGGCACGCGTGCCATAGGCTCGCCACCCCCGCCATAGAATTTTGTTATGTTTCACGGTGAAACATTTCACGGCGATAAAATACGTAAAAATTGTGAGATAGAGGTATCCCTTAGCGCCCTCCCAGCTCCGCGTGCCACTTTGGGCACGCGTGCCATAGGCTCGCCACCCCCGCCATAGAATTTTGTTATGTTTCACGGTGAAACATGGAGGTATTATTTTACCGAGTATATACTGAAACAAACAGGAAAGCGCAAGTCGGAACGTGACTTTTCTCAAATAGCATTGAGAGTCAACCTGCCGCAAAAACGGCGATAAAATACGTAACAATTGCCACGAGACCTGGCCTGGAGGGTTGTGTTTGAATCGTTAGAGCAAATCTTGACCACGTAACTAAGGAATCACGTGGCACGACAACATGAGGTTAGAGATTTACGTGTATTTGAGCCACTTGTAAAAATCTCACGCAGCCTTTTCAATCGAGTTTTTCTCGTGGTAAAATTGTTAATGGATTTTTACATCCGATTGGAGACACATTAAACCACGTTCCAGATGCTTAAGATATCCATATGAGTAAGTGAAACTCACCAAAATTTCGAACCGTTCGTTGTTGTACCACGTGACTCCTTAGTTACGTGATCGAGATATTCTCGAGTGGTTCCGACACAACCCCCCTGGATCTGGTTCCATTCCTGGTCCAGTTCATATCCTTATTTTTCTTGCGCTTCACTGTAACTTTCTCACCATGCATACTTCTTCAATAAGGGGACCTATTAACAAAACTAGGCCAATGAATGGGCCATAAAGGGAGCAGGATTGTTTTTCGTGGGTTTTTTTTCGGAAAGTAGGCGTATTGCAAGAATAAAAATATGATCCAAGTTTAAAAAAAATATAATTTTGAATTTTTCACTGGCTCATTCCAGCATGATGCATTGGTCAAAGGTTTTCCCGGCGTATCTGCTGGATAAATGTTTCTCTGGTGTTCCACCTGGTAAGTCCCGACATTTCGGAGAGCTACTTGTTCTCCAACTTCAGGGGTCGAACGAAACGTCGGGACTTATGGACCTACTAATCCAGTGGAACACCCGAGAAACATTTATCCACAATGCATAGCTTTCTAGTTGTTATCGTTTAAACTTACTACTGTATTTTTTCTGTGGAAAGAATGGCTGCCGACACAGATAATATTATCATGATGTCTCTAGGTCTGATAGAAGCGATAAAGTAAGACAGGTACATTGAAACTGGTTCTTTCCACGCACAATAAGCGACCACAATAAAAACTGTGCTCCACTAAATACACTCCCATAATACACTTCAACATTTCTCCTCCCAAAACCTTTTCCCTTACACCTTCGCACAACTGGTGTCCTGCCCCCTGCCAAACGCCCATGCGGCGTCTCGCAGGGTAGTATTTACATGCAGATGTAAGTAATAGCTATGCCTTGCGTCTAATCAGTCGGAAAATACGGTAACTACTTTTGATTCATTGGTTATAATAGAAGAATATCTTAAACTCAGGTAACTTGATTTATTTTTGGTAACGGCAAAGTATGGAGACGGCACATGAGGGCCAGCGCTGGGGTGATTCAACAAGTAAGCCACTCGGTGAAGCACTCGTTCTCGGCCTTTTTCCGAAGCTTCCAGGAATAGTATCTACCCGGTCGGTACAATTGATTTAGCATCAGCACTCGACAAAAAAGACAAACTTTGAACATTTTTCATTTAATTACACCATTGAAAGATAGGATTCTTGAAAGTCAGTGAAACTCCTCCCGGTTTTCCACACTTTCTGGGGCCTATCTCGCACTAGTATATCCTTTATTGCCTCAGAATACGATCTACTCTTCTTTAATTCTGTCCATGAGTCCTATTATATTTCTTCTTCCTCCCAGCTTGACCATAATCCTTTCGTCTATCACCTTCTTCAGCAATCCCTCGCCGCTTGTCACATCCTTCAGCCACCTACTCTGTCGATCTCGAATTTTTTTTCAGAAGTCTCCTTTCCTCGCCCACCTCCATACTAAGAACATCTTCGTTATTCTTTTCTTTCATCCACCGCATCTTCTCCATCCTTCTCCACACCCACATCTCAAATTCCTGCAGCCTATTCTCGTCCTCCTTTCTGAGGGTCTACGATTCTGCCCCATACAACGCTCCCCCACATATCTAGCTCTTTACTAGCCTCTTAGCATCCTGACCCAAGGTCCACGTCATGAGCTCACTTCTATTACTTAAGGCCTCCATAGCCAACGCTACTCTCCTCCTTAAGTCTTTGCTAATGTGTCCAGTTTTACAGAACGTCTACCATAGTAATTATAATGCTCTACTTCCTCAAGGTTGTGCCCTCCTACTTTTTTAAGTGTCTTATAAATCGGTACGGATAATATACCACCAATAGCTGGAGGCGAAGCAAGAAATAGTTTATGTAATCACTTTTTTACATTCCGTCACTCATTCTCTACAAGTTTTCACTAACGCGTGGGGAATACAATTAATAAACTAATTGATAAAAATGAAACTGCACATATTCTTATCTTATTCATATCTTACATTACAAAGGGACCAAAGTTACAATGAAACTCCATCATTTATTAACCGAAAATAAAGGCAGTTCGTCGTACCTTGCTGTAAAAAAATTTCCCTCTCATTTCAGCACCGTTTCAGGCACACAATTAGATTCGAAGATGGAGAGAAAGTTGACCTCTCTAAGAAGCTACACGCTCAGTGGGCTAAGTAGCTATGGGCTTCTAAGCGAGGTACACTTGCGCACGCCACGAGTCCAGCTTTATAATTTTTACAAAATACCCGGAAATTAAGTAGCAAATGTAATTATAAAGCAAAAGGACAAATATTTCCCCAACAGTTACATGCTTGCGGCGGATGCTTGCGGTCCGAAAGCGTACATTCAGGTTTAGCAGCCACCCTCTACTAAAGGTAGTTAGAGGTGACTTTTTTTCCAGCTTTACTACAGTACACATTCACATTTGAAGCAACAGTGATAAAAATGAAATTGGCAAGTGAGGATTGTGACATAATTGATGCAATACTCTGTTTTAAATCACTGTATTTCTCAGTAATTAACTAATTATTCGTCCATTGGTATTCAACTTGACTCATCTGATTCCGCAAGCTAAAATCGCCTCCAAAGCCTAAGCAGGATTTTTTTTGCGATTTTGTAAAGTAACTGATGTGAAAAACTGATGTATTTATTTTTTATTGGGGAAGAACACAAACTGCACACTGTTAAATGTCTGGTGAGACCAATGCTTAAAAACATCCTCATTTTTACAAATAAAATCGGCGAATACTAATATCTAAAATCTACCATATTCCAAGTTAAAAGCGTTATTTGGCTTGCATTTTGAAAAGTAAAATGTTAGACATCTAAATTTTTTGTTATCATTATTAGAGATGAGATCTTTTTACCAATAAGTGAGGTCAAATTCATCCATTTACATGCGAAGTGATATCTCTCCCAAAAAAAAAACTCAAAAGCATTAAATACAGGATTGAGAAAGCGTAGAATGTGCACGGACAGCATAAGGAAAATCAGAGATTTTGATCGAAGTGCTCATGTCATATAAACTTTAAGTAGAGTATGCAAGAAGGATGGTATTTGGTTTTTTTTACGCATTTATGTTTAGCTTGAGGACAGCTGGTTATAAAATGAGATGGAAATCAACCGACTAAACTGCCGGAACTCATTTCCCTGCGATTGGAAGGCTTCCAGCAACATAACCGCGTGAAACTTAACGGCGTAAAATAAAATCATTCGAAGTGGGTACTCATTATTCTTTGATTGGAAGACTACGGATGATAAAATAGCTTGAAAATTCTTGGAATCAAACGCAATTATTATATAAAAGAAGTAATTAGTGCTTGTCAATGGATTTTTGGTATCGTGATCCATTAAGTCGCGCAATTGTTTCTGTAATGAATGCTTTTTTTTTTTCAATTAACTCCACGTGGAGCTCGCAGTGAGTACAGAGAACATTCCCTCCCCCTCCGCTTTCCGGCTGCTTGATTGAAACACACTCGACATCCGACAGAGGGCAATCTCGCGAGTGCAGCGCGGGCGCCAAGTCACGCGAATTCACTCGAATTACTCAGAAGTAACAATGTTTAACGATCGGGAATCTATTGCCGTGACGTTTCGAGACATTCGTTTCAGTGTGACGAGATGGCCTTAACTCTATGATAGCGCTAATCGCGATAAAACAATCCCGCGCTCGGACCAATATGAGATGGATGTCCTGAATGTTTTTCCTCTCAAATTCCAAGCCCTTGATCTGAGATAACCCGCAGCTTAGTGCTCTAGTAAAAACACCTACATCTACGCAATGCAAGCCACCTCAAGAGCGTGTGGCAGGGCGTGACTATTCACCGACACGCTTTACACTACACCCTATGAAATCACATTACGACGTCTACTGAAGTATTAGCAAACTCCTACTAAAACTTTTCACATATGCATACGCGTCATTCTACGATTACAAAATAAACACCGTTGTCTCAGGCGTGACTAGGAGGAATAAAATTAAAACTCTTAATGATTAGATAACTAAGTTATTCCACATAAAATCATCGAAAGATGATTCGGCATAATTCCGCCGACAATAAGGGACCTGTATGGTAACCATACACCTTTGTTTTTAAGAATTTTTCAGTATCGCCAGGTAAAATATACTATTCACTTTTATCATAAAACTTATCATCATCGCTATTCATTCACTCCGCTTGAAGTTGCTACGTGATTTTTTTTCTGAATTAATTAATATTCCTCCTAGGTCTTCATGAATTGATAGCACTCATATTCGAATCAGTTGTAGTATCTTACCCCGCATACTGTACTTTAGCAAGTTCGCCAGCGTAGGAACCCTGTAGTTTGTGGCCTGGCCGTGCAATGCTTTCTAGAATTTCTGGCCTGCGCCCAACGGTCATTGGAGCACGCGGAATTCGACCTTGAACTGAGACCACCCAGCTGTGGAATCACCCCGTGCCACACACCTTGCATGTTACATACTTGCAGTTGGCGCTGAGGTATGTCTGGCATTCAAAATTATTGCAAGGAAATGTTACTCTTCAATGAATGGAGAAGGAATAGACAAAAAAAACAACTATGGCACGAAAGATTACATTTTTACATCATAATTTTTCATGTCATTTTATGTCATTTTTATTGTTATTTAAATGAAAGTAAATAAATTATATTCTATTGTATTCTATTCATAAGTATCGTGCAATAAATAAGAAGAAGACTAAAATCCTGGTATGCGAAGGAGAAAATCTGATTGCAGAAGTCACCTTGAGAGGAGAGAAATTAGAGCAAGTTGGATCCCTTCATCTATCTCGGAAGTACCATCCCGTGGCATGGAAGGAATATAAAGGGCATGAAGCGGAGAATAGTTCACACAAAGAAGGCGTCCTTGGGAAAGAGACAACTGTTGTGCTCAAAGAAGGAAGGACTACCAACCAGGAAACAGTATGTGAAAACTTTCGTGTGGAGCGTAGCACTCTATGGATCGGAAGCATGGACCATTGGAGAAGCTGACCATAACAGACTAGAAGCCTTCGAAAACTGATGCTGGAAGAGGATGCTGAAGATGAAATGGGCGGACCAAATAAGAATGAAGAATACAGACGAGTAGAAGAGGCAAGGACTATATGGAACACCATACAGAAAAGAATAATATGGATTAGACAAACCCTGAGACACAATGGGTTTGTGAAGAATATAGTTGAGGGTAAAACAAGAGGGAAAAGCCTCCAGAGGAAGACCCAGGAATAAGTTCATGGACCAAATAAGGAGGAAATCACATATGAAGAGATACCAGGAGGAAAGGGAACTATCATTAGAGAGGGAAGGGTGGAGGGCTGCAGACATCCAATCTTAGGATTGAAAAACAAATGATGGATGAATTATCGTATTTAACGTCATCGAATACATTATTACACAAGCAAACAGGGATGCTGCTAATCAGGGATGATTATTTTTATTACGTTTAAAGTGAGCTATTAAATTATTTATAAATTTAATGCAATAAATGTTAGAGGGACGTAAAAAGCTGATAAACACTATCTGTTTGATACCAAATTGTTAGTAAAATGATTACTAAATCGTAATGAATGCCTTTAACAACCAATTCCAGTGGAGATAACTTTCTCTCACCAATGAAAGGAAGAGGTAAAAACTTAAGACTTGGTAGCTACATCATCACTGCTTCAGGTCGATTGGATTTATCTCAAGGCAATGGAATTCTTATTCAGTGAGAATTATATTTTATATCCGCAATTGTTCCTTTTCCTTATCCTTATGGTTGAAAGCCAAAGACTATCAGGTATAACGCCCTTTTAGGATGCTGCAGTAAATTATAAAACGACGAAACTAAATTATTATTTAATCCTTCGGAGTCAATCCATCGCTTGGGATAGTTTACAATAAAAGCACTGATCGTAACCCGGCTTAAAGGCGCAGATAACTGTAAAACGCTGCCATAAGACGGCTGATCTTTTCAACTGGGATAATCTTCAAGGCACCTAGAGCTCGTTTTATGGCCAGTAAAATCTTGGGAAGTAAAAAACCATGAAAGAAACGCACATAGTGGTTTTTTTGATATCACCCTCTCGAGGGAGGGCAATAATGACCCATTGTGCTCGTAGTAACGACCGCTTTTATGTGTTCATGTATCGAAAGTACGCTTGGTTCATTCAGTGATAATTTTCTTGGTGTTTAAACAAACGAATGCTCACAGTAAAATGCATTATTTAGGAATAACGACCGACGTTAAACCTACCCACACTATCAATTCTAAGAGGCATGTAACAAGGAAACGTTAGATAGCGTTGGTTTTGGCCAGGATTCTAGATTCCTATCATGAGGGGCAGAGTTCAAATCGGAAGGAGATGATATCCGACCCCATGCGATCCGATTTTGAGATTATTTCGGGGGTTTCATATGGTTTTTCGTCAATTTCAGAAGGCGGTCTCCAAATTAGAGTAAAATATATTCATATGATTATTTTTTCTCGCATTTTAGGACCAAAAATATGGAATCATTTATTTAGGTAGAATGAAAAGTATATGAGCAATGAGAAAAAATAGCTAGAAGTTTCGAGCAGCAAAGGGAAACGAAAAATCACCACCTACACGTTGACGGAAGAACACAAGAAATATATCACTCCAATGGCCTTACAGGTTTTGTTCAACACAAGCCAGGAATTATCCGACAAACAGAACATGCAGGTAACAGAAACAAAAATTAGTCCCAATGGCTTTGTGGATGTTTACAGGAAAATTAATTCATCGCCGGTGAATAACCTCGGAAAATATTCATTCTAACGAAAGAAAAACCTGTGATCTTAACGGAGCCGAGAGAAAAAAAAACAGTTTAACGTGCTGGGGATATGAGCACCAAGCACTCCGTCAGTGATTGTTCACGTAAATGGGATTCCGCGTCAGGTAGGTCAGGTACAATCAAAAAGAATACTAACCGATAGAGCCTTGTCGCAATTTTTTTGGGGGACATGAAACGGATGCGCTGACACATCTCACAGCGAACAGATTTCTGGAGATATTCATCCCTCTCCAATGACAGAAGCACGCCATTTTAAGAAAGTTTGGAGAAAGATTGTAGCAAGATAGTCGAATACGGCTTAGTAACAGATGCTGGCAAGACGAAGGTTCTCGATGAAGATAAATCTGGGGAAAACTACCGGAAAAAGTCTATTTTGGTCCATGAAACGCGAAGAACATAGATACTTATCATCTTTTATCGTGGATTGTATCAGCTGGCTGTAGAAGGATAGCAAAACTGAGCACATAAGCGTCCTCATTTTGGTGTCAAATTATAATTACTTTTGGAAATATTTGCCTAAAATTAGACAAAGCTTTACATGGGATTTGGTACGGAAAAACGCTCTCGAGGTGCGCTACGAAATAAATAGATAGGTGATACTGATCTACGGAAAGGGTAAAAAATTATACAATGTGAAGCTTTTTCTTTAGTAAATTAGTTTTACAGATATGTTAATCTCCTGCAGCAATATTTTAAATGAAAGCACACAAAAATCTTCGGTTGTGGGAATATTTCAGCATCTGGCGTGCAACATATATCACCCAAGTAAAAGTATTGAAAGCATTAACTGTAAGCATTGAGATTAAATTCAAATCTGGGCTCCATTTTGAAATAAATCTCTCTCAAACCACCTTAAATATCATTAAGTGACGGCAAATATTCTGGATTATTGGTCAAATCTGCGACTTGAGGTCTTTTTTTGGACGTTCTCCAACTTTTTTCACCCCTGTTGTTGCATTGACATCCACTACCAACTGTCCTCGATTGATCGCTCAGGAAAGGAAACGCATCTTTCGAAAACCTGTTAATTGCACGGAAAAATTTATTCCAAGTACAGTATTCTAAATTTTTTCTCCAGATAATAACTCTTTTATTTACAAAAGCCTCGCCAAAGGATGCGCATCACATTACTTTTCGTGAAGAGGGTCAGGATATCTAAAAACAAATGGCACCGAGGTAAATTAAATCCTCTTCCTGCATCAAAACATTTTAATCTTGCAACACGCAGAAAAGTGAGAAAGATCTTATGCCAAGCGGTCACTTCCATATTTTTTCTTCAGCTCGTGGACAGATTCCGACAACAATGTGTCATCAATGTGAAATATTTGGGCCGGGCCGCAATAAATATGTATCGGGCCGGACTTGGGCGTCCTCAAGAGAATTGAAACAAGGCAAAAAAATAATACTTTTATGGGATAAATACGCTCATTTATCTGAAAAAGGTAGGTACACCGTGATCAACATTTTCTCGGTCTCCCTTAAGCGTATGCAGTTTTAATGCTCGGGGGGGCTCTTTGAGCACCAACCTTAGAGAAGTGCTAGAAAAATCCTATGCGAACCTCACGCCACATTTTCCCGTCATTAAAACGCCTTAGAGTCATGATCCTGCAATAAAACGGTGTAATGCGTCCCATGCGAAGGCTGCTTCAACCCTCCACCCATCAGCACTCCTGCATGAAAGCATTCCACCCTCTGCCAAGTGGCAATGATTTCCTACACGAGGCCAATTTCCAGTACTTTCTACGAAAATTATATGCGGCAGTAAATTCCTTATCCCACCGGGAAATGTTTACTTAGAGTATAAACTAATAAACTTTGAAGGGATAGAAGGGAAACGATTACCTCGGACGCCGCTCGTAAGAAGTATTTCTTTCCGCCCGATGGGATTGTGGGAGAAAAATGTGCGGGACATAAAAAAGGCCATCTGCCGGGAATATAGCAACAAGGTGGTGATGGAGTGGACCGCCATGTTCCGGTTACAAGCAATGGGGTTGAAGATTTGCCGTCATTAGCGAACGAGGTTTACGCGACGAGAGAAGTGAGTGAAGCAGTCAGGAAAATATTTAAATGCGGCCGGCAGCGAGGCTATCAAGCAAAGAGAGGTGTACATGAAACGAAAAAATTTCATCAGCACCTAAAGCTAGCGACTTCTGGGTAATGAAATATGACGGAATAAAATTTTTCCATGCTCCTTAAACAAGGACGAAGCGGTCGCGGTCAAAGTGTTCCACACGGTTAATACAATTGTGCCAGTGAGAGCAGTTAGGCGGGTTTGAAATTAATTTTTGCTTCAATGCGGTTTAAGGCATTAAACAATAAAGAGTTAATGATATGGATACGAAGGGGAAATGAAATACAGTGGAAATATTTTTAAAAAAATGGATGATTTCAGGCGGTATACGCCAGTTTCAAAACTCAAAATATTATTTACGCCACAAGCAAATATTATTGCCAAAAACGAGCCACTCCTAGCTCCATAATAGTTCTATTAAAAGCATACACAACCGAAATAGACGGAAATGCAAAATCGTTCTCTTAAACAAACATGCCAACACCTCAGGAAAATTATCCATTTAAGTTAAGATGGCGGAATGATCGTCAGAAATAGTAGTTCACGCGTAAAAGCACGGTTTTTACTTTATTTTAATTCCATTTTTTTGCATATCGATGTATATAATCAAAAAATATTAAGAATAATTGTCGTTGAAAATTAAATCATAGTTATGTAAGACTAGAATATGTCATCGCGTAACGTAAAGAAGATATTTTGATACTCTTATTTAAGAGGCCAAAGAGTAAATGATGTAACAAAAATATTGGGGCCTCAATCATGTTATTATACATATACTCTATAATAATTTTCCCCACTATCACTAAATTCATCAGCTTATCGCAGATCAAACGAAGGTTTGTATTAGTTTCCATGTACGCTGCGTACATGACGTCGCGTCGACAAGTGAAAAGCACCCATTGTTGATTATTATGGTAGTTACCTGCATTCTGTACATTAGTATGCTGTAAACCAGAGAAGCTTGTCGTACTAATAAAATATTAGAGATAGGTACAAATTAATTTACATTATAAGGTATGACTACCTACACACTGTTTAGCAAACTGTTTTATTATAGAGCCACTTATAGTAAGTATAGTAATGAAGCATTACTAAAGCTTACATTTGTTCAATTTTTCAATGAAGTTCTTGAAATGCTTAAAGATTAAGTAACTTAGTTTTATTGTACTGCGAATTCATCAGATTTTTGCCAACTCTCTTCACAAAATTCTACTCCATTCTCCATTGCAAAGGTCCCGAGCACGAACATGGCATAAAATGGTGCCACAGAGCCTCACCGATGCAATGAGTACTTGGCCCCAGAAAATACATATATTTATGTACATATGCGAAGAAATTTGTTGAAAAAATATTCCATTCCAATCATCTTTTCATTGTTACTCTTAGTTACCTAAAAATCTATTACTGTATTAATCTTTTGCTTCTTATATGTTTTTTTAATTTGACGATAGTTATGACTAGGTATAATATAGGTATGACTATAGGTATAATGTAGGTATATTACGAAAATTTTCATACAGAAAAAAGAGCATAGGAGTCTATAGAAACTACGAAAAATTGTTTTTAACCTTCATGCTTTCAAAAGTATTTTAAAGAAAAACTAATAACTCTTAGACTAATGGAATTCTTCTTCAAACTTCTTGGATTTATTTGTACTTTCAAGAAGAAATCGAACGATAGCATTAAAAACTTAGCAACGTTGGTCTCTCATTGTGCTTGCTAATGATAAAATGCAATTTTTCGATAGTAATGTCCAATATTTTCCCGTACTTAAAACTGAGCAAAAGCAGAAGTTTTTTTAAACCTCAATTTAATAGATTTCCAAACATTGCATTGGTGTCAATTTAATAGCTTGGGAACTGCAGAAATATTAATTTCAGGGCGTTGAAAAAGGAAAGCCATCCATTGGAGTGTTCCATTGGCACAGTTCGTGTAAAAAATATACAATTATGATCCTTTAATGGCTAGTAGCAATAGTATAATAATTTTTCCGATAACCAAATAGAGCAAATCCGACTCGCAAATGCTTTAGACAAGGCTGTATTTCACCCCTATTTTCTGCAAGCCTCTATTCAACTCTGCACTCAAGCGTGACCTATTTGCGCCACGCACAGCGTTTTTCGAATGCAGATTTGTGCACTAAAGAGGTTATAAATGTCAACAGCTGATCTACTCACTTCGATTAGGGAAGGACATACTAAGGACAACGTAATACGAGCTAAATGATGTTGACGTCGTGAGATGGGAAATTATTTATTCGCTAAGCAATAGTCATAACTTAATATTCATGGCACAGTTTGGCTTTATCAAAGTTAGATGCTATGGTGAAAATTGTAATCTGACTCATTTTTGTACATCCAGGCAAAATAAATTTCTTTTGAAATGCAAATGAAGTAGGATAATACGGTATTACTTCGTTTGGCAGTATTAAACGTTGTTATTTACTTGTACCTGGAATATTGCACAAGAAATACCAGTTTTGCGTGTAGATAGGCAGAGTCCTCAGCGTGATAATTGTTTTTACCGGTACTCACATAAATGAAAATTTTTATGAGCAATTCGAAAAATATATAAGAGTTTTTATTTCTGCGTATCTAACGACAATTTATGAGGGCAAAACTTTCTGTAATATATTCATTGCTTTTAAACTGGGATCAATATCAATTTTAATGTGATACTGGTGAAGTAGGTACCTAGTTTCAAGTAAAAAAGTGTTAGTATGTCCTATTTGAACTTAAATTTACAGTCGATGAAACATGGAAGTGGTTAGAAGTATAATGAGAAGTTTTTACGGGCAGATATCACCCCAATCCATACAAAACTATTGCGAAAAAACGTTTACATTTCTAGAAGTATAAATATTTTATGTATTGAATTGATAATGCAGCATCAAGTACAGAGCCATGCGCTTACTTAAGAAAAAAAGCATAAATGTAGAAAGATTTAGATAATCACATTCCCGGACGGACGTTACAGACCTTTATTTTCAATTTCCAAGCGTATTTTGTGACTACATTTATATCCAACGAGGGAAGAGAGCTCAGATATACGATCATGATGACGAAAATCATAAAATATCCCCTGGTCAATTATTTACATTCATTATTTGCCGGGAAACGGACGAATAATGAAGCCCAGTATCCCTACCATCACCGCCGCCAAACTATTCCGTGACTTCTATTATGCTTATTCACCGGAGAAGGAATACGAAGCAAAGCTGGGATACACAGCGAGAGATATATATAAATGTTATTCTCGCTCCCGTAACAGGCGTCGGAGGGGTTTCGTAGGTATGGGAGGCAGGAGGGGAAGGAGCGGGGTAATCGGGGAGGACGGATAGGAACGTGGGGTGGGTCGGGGAAGAGGGAATAGAAAACAATATAACAGGAGTTGGCTGGCTGGCGACTTTTCCACTTGGCGTCTTCGGCGTCGAGGATCGTAAAAAGCGGTTTTTAAAAGTCCTCCCCTTTAGGAGGGATGGAAGTTTTTAGCGAGCGGCAGTAAAAACTGCGCAAACGGAAGAGAGAGACGAGAGGCGGTCGCGAAGCACGCACTAGGGAAGCATAGGTATGCTCCGCGCCGAGTTTCTTTCCTATTCGCGACCATGTTTTTCCATTTTTTTAATACTTTTCATTTTCTTTCTTCCCCTCCCTTACGTTCCCTCCATTTTCTCTCCAGCTCTCCTTCTTCTTGCCGTTTTTCGCCCTTCCCTATCTGCAAAGTTCCGAGCACGAGCGGGGAATGAAATGCCATCGTAGAGCCTCCAAGGAAGCCATGAGTACCTACGTTGCAAAAAGGGAACTAGTACCTTAAATAGGTGCCCATCGCGCTTTAGGGGTGAAAAAATGTTCTGGATTCAGTCGTTTGCAATGTATTGATAATAATTTTACAGAAGAAAACAATTATCTACGAGAAAAATTATTCAACTACAACGTGAGCGAATTATTCTGCGAATATCCTTCTTCATTCTCCAACAAACACTTTGTCTAGCTATAGAACCCTGATCCACAGTCATTTCTATCGTACTGTTGCATTTTATATTAAATTTTAGTTAGGGATGGCAAAAAATAATATAAATCAATTATTTGATTCATTAAAAAAGTCGAATAATTAGTCAATTAATTGGTTACTTATAATCATATCATTAATACAAATAAAAAAATCTATTATTTCCACCGAGCGATTAATTGCTGCCAGCACTATTTTTTAAGATATTTTCTAAGAGGTCAAAAACTTATATATGTTGATGCCTTCAATTTTTTTGCAATAACTTCTGTTTGGAATTTTTATTGTTTTTTTGCACATGCTTGAAGAAATAGCATTCACAAGAGTGGGAAAAATACTATATTTTAGTGATACTAAACCGATTCTCATGACTGACAAGACAAATTTGTAAAAGAATAGAATATAAATTATTAACATAACATAGCAAAATGATATTTAACTATTAATCAATAATTGACGTTAGTCGGAAAAATCTATATGTAACTTAGTCTTCACCGATTCTCATGACCGACAAAACGTATTTGAAAAGGGATAACATGCAAATTATTTAAAAAGATATATTCCGATATTATATTTTAGCAGGCGGGCTGCACCTGCAGGGCCGAAATACAACCGAAAATATATACGTCACCACCGCGATTTGAACCCAGACCCTCTAGATAGGTAGATATCCTCACTTACACCCTTTGCTATGTTGACAGTGGTAGACATTAAATCACATACTTTGAACTTTCGAGCAATATTTTATCAGCAAGACGTGTGTCACCTTTTTACGACATGGTATCGTATAGAATTGATGGATGCTACACAATTACCTTACGATTAGCGTGCATCGCAACCAGCGGAAATACACAATCACTCATGGAAACAGACGATTGGAATTTATCTGCGATAGTGTTGCCAAGATGGCGGAACGATCGTCAAAAATAGTAGTTTAAACGTAAGTGCACGGTTTTCACTTTATTTTAATTACACTTTTTTATGTATATCGATGCATGCAGTATATAAATATTAAGAATAATTTTCCTTTGAAATTAAATCATTGTTATGTAAGACTAGAATATGCCATCGCATAACGCAAAGAAGATATTTTGACACTCTAATTCAAGAGGTCAAATGCTAAATGAAGTTCAAAATTGGGTCAACAATTATGTTATTATGCAAGTGCTCTATAGTAAATTTCCCAACATCACTAAAGTAAAACACAAATAAACACACACGAAGGTTCGTGTGTGTTTCCATGTACGCTGCGTAAATGACGTCGCGTCGACAATTAAAAAGCACCAATTGTTGATTATTATGGTAGTTACCTACATTCTGTACATCAGTATGCTGTAAAGCAAAGAAACGTGTCGTACTAATAAAATATTACAGATAGGTACAAATTAATTTACATTATAAGGTATGCCCACCTACATCCTGTATAGCAAACTGTTTTATTATAGAGCCACTTATAGTAAGTGAGTATGGTAATGAAGCATTACTAAAGCTTACATTTGTTCAATTTTTCAATAAAGTTCTTGAAATACTTAAAGATTAAGTAACTTAGTTTTATTGTACTGCGAATTCATCCGATTTTTGCCAACTCTCTTCACACAATTCTACTCCATTCTCCATTGCAAAGTTCCCGAGCACGAACATGGCATAAAATGGTGCCGCAGAACCCCGCCGATGCAATGAGTACTTGGCCCGAGAATCGCCTACTAGGTCTTTACGGCCACGGCTGAATATAAAAGTGGAGGAGGGCAAGGAAGAGAAATAAACGTGTTTAAAGAAGATAACATACTAATGCGCCTTGCAAAGGGAATGCGGCGGGAGTGGACGTGGGGAGCACTGCTGGGTGGAATCATTTTTTTCCTCCCCGCGAAGGAAAGAAAAAAAATAAACCTACGGCAAGAACGAGAAAGGATAAAGAGCTGGGCCCGCGGGACACGATCGCGTCTTGTGAGTTCCGAGAGTGGCGCTTTTATGACACGTCCTATGTGCCGTGATTCTGTTCGTTATTTCCCCTCCCTTCGTCTTGCCGTTTCCTATTGCGCCGCCCCGATGAGGCGGGGAGCGGAAGGCGAAACGGAATTGCAGCGAGAAGAGTCAAAAGCGGCGACGCCCCGGAAAAAAAATTATATATATTGAAGCAACGAGACGTAATTCGGCTTTCAAATTTTAACACTTTGATCAGATTGAAGCAGTGGTGGCTGTAGAAGGTTGGGAACGCATCCGCGAAATAACGGCAACGGATGCCGAGAAAAAAAGATATTCTGCCATATTATGGATGCAGAGAGGACTCTCGGACTCATAAATCGAAAGAAATCTATCGCTCTTTTATAGCACGGCTGTCGTAGAAGTGCTCGAGTGTAACGGCAGCGTAAGAGATATGCAATATTACAGCATTGCGGCAGTTCGATGCGAGGTCTCTTTCTTGAACCTGTATTTTGCGAATCTGTTTTGTCGATTGCCCTGTAAAAAACTTGCATTCTAAAAATGTACCGAGAATACTGTGGTATTATGCTAAACGCAACCTCCAGCTAGTACTACAAAATTGAAGCGTTTTTGTTGTAAAAGATCATTCTCCTAGGCTTTACTTCAAACCATGATCCCTGGATTATATAACGGCAAATGGATTATATGGGCATATGGCTGTCGAAGAAGTCGTCGAGTGTAACGGCAGCGTAAGAGATATGCAATATTACAGCATTGCGGCAGTTCGATACGAGATCTCTTTCTTGAACCTGTATTTTGCGAATCTGTTTTGTCGATTTCCCTGTAAAAAACTTGCATTCGAACAATGTACCGAGAATACTGTGGTATTATGCTAAACGCAACCTCCAGCTAGTACTACAAAATTGAAACGTTTTTGTTGTAAAAGATCATTCTCCTAGGCTTTACTTCAAACCATGATCCCTGGATTATATAACGGCATATGGTTTATATAACGGTAATACTCTGAAGTTGTTTGCCCACTTGTAGTCGCCTACCAGGCAACATAGATAATTATGGTGTCTGGTGAAAGAACTGGTGCTTTCACGGCGAGTCAGAAAATGGAACAACTCATTCGGACGAGGATCCGAGTACAACTTCATTCATGATGCCCGGTGAATTTATAGACTGTTAAGTTAAACTTTGTTCGGAAAGAAAAGGCAACTTCGGAAAGGAATCGAGGAGTCATCTTAAGTCGGTGTAAAGGATCACATTTACAAAATTAAAAATAGGTCAAAAAGGACAAAGTCTACCAAGTACTCACTATTTTAACATGAGAACCAGTGTGTGGAGCAGCCAAAATGAGGAACTTCGGTGTTTAGCAATTTCCCTAGGATATTCTAAATCTACATATAACCCTCCGAGTCGCCGCATGGGCGTGTGGCAGGAGGTGTTAGGACACCAGCCGTGTAAAGATGTAAGGGATAAGGTTTTTGGAGGGGAAATGGTTATATGTATTATGGCAGTGTATTGAGTGCAGCTCAGTTTTAATTGTGGTCGCTTATTGTGCGCAAAAATGCGATGAGAGAGTAAGAGAAAGAAGCTATTTTACACTTGTCAGGCCTCATTTAGAATATGCCGCTAGTATAAGGGATCCGTACGAGGAAGGTATGATAAAAGAATTAGAGCGCGTGCAAAGGAGATCCGCTAGGTTTGTTAAAGGCCGTTATGATAAATGTGTAAGTGTTACGAGCTTAATAGAAGAACTCGGATGGGAATTACTATCAGAACGCAGGTTAAAATTTAGGTTAAACCTTTTAGGCAAATTCAAAACCGTTTTGTTCACAGATGACGTTAGATATATTATTAAGAACCCCTGCGTATTATGCTAGGTTTGATCAGATTAACAAGATTAGAGAGATAGATTGTCGTACCGATAGATTTAACATGTCATTTTTCGTGCGTACTAGAAGAGAAAACAATAGGCAGCGTAGCAAAGGGATAGGTAGGTGAAGTATAGTTAGAGTAGTCTATAGTGCATGATGCATGTAATAACAACCAATAATCCCTTCCTTATTATGTAGATACAAACCATCTAGCTCCATGTGACCCTATTTTCTAGCATGTCTCATTTAAATATCCTAGTTGCATGTCAATAGTGCATGTTTGGTGATCTTCTCCCCCTGCCACACACCCTCGTGGTGGCTCGCAGGGTATTACGTAGATGTAGATGAAAATAACGAGTTCTTGTACCTATCTGTGTGTAAATTCATCTCTCTTATTCTATCGCTTGTCACACCTAGAGGTATAGTGAAGCATCATGATAATATTCCCTGTGTCGCTCTGAAGCACACCAGTTCTGAATTTCTCAAGCAAGATGAGCCTAGTGTATGGCCTCCGAGTCTATAGGGGCTACCATATTAATCCCTCTGGAAGTTGTGAAACACTTATTTTTGCTCGTAGCAGTATTTAACAAAGCGTGCAGCTTTTCTTTGTGTTTCAATATTTTTTTTGTGTTAAATCATTTAGATGGAGTTTTAAGAATATTTAAAACACAGTTGGTTTTATTTTAAATATCATAATTTAATGATAAATTCCAAACGAAATCCGGCCGATTGAAATATTATTTTCGATTTCCATCACTATGAAGAAGGATGATTTAGTTCCAACTAATCCTCCTCGAACGTTGGTTCGACCGAAACTCACAAGATGGAGATGAATATAGACTCATTCCATTAAATTGTCTCTAGAAATCATGAACCGTCCACCAAAGTTGGCTTACGCAAATTCTCTTTCGTAGAGGACGTAATGTTATTCGTTCAATTCCATTTGCGCAACTTATCCAGGCTTTTAGAGCTGAAAATTTTTCCTCGGAAGAGACGTGTATCGGTTGAAATAAATGAGAAACAGCTATGGAAGTCGTTACTTTGATCAAAGCAGCAATTCTAATGCATTGGCGACGTTTCTCCTTTGCGCCTATCGAATAACAAGTTGGAAAATTTTCTATTCAAATTCCGAGCGGTGATTTCAAGTTGTGATTTTAGCCTAGAAAATTTCCTAGCATTTCTAGCACTCCGGTGGAAAATTTCTTATGCATAATGCAATATTTCAGGAGTTGTTAGTACAATTTAACAGTTTGATGAGCGAGACACTGCAGAATCCATAAAAATTAAGACAAAATACATTTAAAAAAAATAATGAAACGTGTTAGGAAATTGATACCAATATACAATATGATGAAAGCTATGATAAAAATAACATCTCTCCCTTAAAATAACATCCACAGTAAAACATCCCTTGGGATTAAACACTCATTACGTTTCATTACTTCAAGTTTGTTCCCGTTTTACTACATTCTCTATATTTTCATTTCTTCCTCTGATTGTTCATAAAATCACATGCCATACAATATAATCAATTTTAACATGCTTCAACGTACACGCATCTATGTAACAATGGTCACTACTTGGAACATATTTAAAGATTAGCATTTTATTTCCATATCTTGAGGAATAACTTAAGCTACGTTTTATCATAAGGATAAATTTAATTTTAAGTTATTCTAACGTAAGTTACTAGTCAACTTCTAAATTCTTCTTAACATGTGTCTATACATTTTATCTGTTTAACACACAATGTTGTCTATAGTGAGTATTTCACAAAATGATTTTCCAAAGAGAAAAATTTTCAGTCACTTCTTTTTTATATAACGAGCAATTTGAATGCGTTCCACTTGGTGTGTAGTAAAACGTCTTTTTTACGCAATGAGAGTTATTTCAGATGGATGATCAACAATGTATGATGAAAAAACTACCACTGGAAAATGTCAGGGAAGCAGTATGCGTTATGTGTCTTTGGATATGCGCTGAAAAATGTTCTACAATGTCCATTTGTTGTTGAAATTAAAGATTAAGCCCATGAATATATATTATGGATTGGGATCTCGTTGCCAAAAACTGTTGTCTAGAATTCCGTAAACAAACAACTTTTTGGAAAGTGGTGCCACCTAGTGATGAAAGACGGAAGTTCAAATGTAAATACAGTCAACAGATTGTAAATAAACACGTTTTGCCGGTTTTGCCATGAATATAAATTGGTTTTTACTTACAAGTAATCATAATGTAGTGGATAAAAATTGTAGTAATACACGCGGGACGTAATTATACACTTTTTTAATATCGTCCGGTCTAGAGATATCCTTACCTCTCCAAATTTAATTACACAAATGCACAATTAACTTCTTAGCACTTCGTGAATAACGGTATACGGAAATTTAATAATAATGCTAGGTGACTTCATGAGTATTCCCAATGGCCATCATTACAGTATGGGTAAAAAGGAATGCACTTACCGCCGCCTTGAACAGATTCTTATTTTTCAATCCAAGTCTCCTATTTTGGATCCTCGTAGACGCATACCCTGTTTTGCAGCCTGGTACGAAGCAAATTCTGTTCAAACAAGGCATTCTGAGTTCTTTATGTAGGCAAAACAAGGTTAATGCATTCCAATTATAATCGGATTCTTGCAAACAACGTAGCCGGAACACTATGAACGTTTCATTAACCTCTTAATGATTTCCTGTAATAAATATTTCCTCTCTAGCATTTAAAAAGTAAATTTTAGATAACAAAAATAGCAAATATATTCTAAGCATTAATTAATTCATATCTCTTCGATCGCTATTGAATATTCACCACAGTCTCACGTTAGCTACTAACAACTACGTCTATTCACAATAACAACAGAAAAGACTCTAATCGAAGTGGCGCCAAGGACTGGATGAACTAAAAGTGGAAATTTAGGCAACACGTAGCCTAGGCAACAACACCAAAAATCCGAATCCATAGTATATATTCATGACTAAGCCACTGGTAAATTCGAAAGTGCAACGTCGAGTGGTCATGGACACGCCCAGCTGCTGACAGCCGCTGGTTTCAAACGAGATCTCTTGTTCGTCCACTTCCCAAAGACGAGTCGGATGAGTTTGGACGTGGACGCGCTAAAAACAGCACTGACCCAACCCAATCTTTTGCGGCGAAGATTAGGCCAAGTCCGATGCTCCGATGTTTTTCAACAACTCGTAACATTTGAGTCACGAAGTTGTTTTCGACCAAGAGGAGGACGGGGTAGGGGGGGAATGAAACGGCTATGAAATCTTTAATTCCGAGACGAGTCGCTCCGCTCATTTCTGACGAAAACAACCGCTTCGTGGCGGTGTCTTCACGGCAGTGATGGAAAAGAATTAAAAAAAAAAACAAGAAGAAGAAATAATATTTCCCCAACCTTTGACGGTGGGAGGGCGATGTATTTTTTTTTCTCCCAGGCCTCAGCGTCGTAAAGAGTTGGCGCGTCGTTAAAAAGTTTCCCATGATTTGAATTGTGGCGATTTGCATTTGCGGCGACGATAGTAAAAAATAAAAACGGCAAAAAGATTGCGATCGTGGGACGCCGATGGGGAGGGTATCGTATACACACGTGTTATGTGTTCCTTCACGTGTGTGTGTTTTTCCGATGCATTGCTTCTTGTGCTGGCGTAGCGTGCTTCGGTCGTGAAAAAGTTTCCGAATTAATTCTATCCAGCGTATACCGTTCACAACTTTATGGGCCCTCATAATATTATTATGTTGTTCCTGCGAACAAAAAATTATACTTAATATATAAAATTTATTCTGCTACACGAAAGGAGTTTTATGACTGCGATGATAGGAATATGAAGCATAATGTAGGCTTCCCTCTCAGAGTTTTTTTTCGAGATTTCTGCTCAAGCCTTTGCAACATTTTTATTTTTCAAGGATATTGAGATAACCGTTTAACAGTTTTTCCGCTGAAAATGTATGTAGTACAAAGGGGAGAATATTTCTGAAATGTGAAATATCACCAGTGTCGTAAAAAATATCAGTGAATCTATCTTCTCTGTACTGGCTAACCATACGGATGCCTGGGTTCGAATCCCTGCAGGGGAGGATGTATTTCACGGCAAAAGCCGCTCCCTTCTTGAGTGTCTTGTGGAGGGTACTTCAAGTGCAGCACTCCGTCTGTCGAATGAGATGTTAAACCGTGGTCCCCTTGGCGCCTTTCGTTAATAGCAGGGGAATGCCGACGCCGGGTTTCTATCCAACCTTACGACGCAACCCTACGACGCAAATAACCTCAGCTGTCGGTCGCCTCCCCAAATATCTAATCCAATCTATCTTCTCTTCCCACGAATATATACACATTTATATAGAGTTTTTGTTGTATATGAACAATGTCGACATTGTAATTTGGATAAAAGTGTCATTTGGATTTACTGCGTTATAATTACTATTTCAGCAACACTTTTAGAAGAAGGTCACAGTATACACATCATAAGGGCGAAAGATTTATGTAAAGAAAGCAGCTACTATCCGCGAGTCATCAGGGAAGCCATTGGAGTAGGAAAAAGACCAAACAACTTAAACAGAGAGGATGGCTATAAATTCCCTTGTACGTGGAAAAGACTTGTGCAAAATTCAAGTGTAAGAAATTCTGTTACATAATAACCGCCGAAGTTTGTTTATTTATTGATTCATGATTGTTGTCTCAGAAAGCGTGATGAAGCTGGCAGAATAGCCAGGAAAAACTGTCGCTGAAATAGTAATTATCATGCAGTAAATTGAAAAGACACTTTTATCCAAATTAAAATGAACTGCGAGAATCTACGAAAACATTTCGACATTTTATTAAAAATTCACTTAATCGCTTCCAGCAATTTACTTAATAAACTCCAAGGGAAAAAAATCTCTGCTGTGCGTGTACTGTACATAAGCTAATATTGTACCAAACTCAGCAGTTAGTGCAGTTCCTGTACTCCGAACTGTACTGGACATTACAATGGTTGAATTGTTGAATATGATTTGCGCTGGAAATGTACAGTAAAGACTAAACTGCGGAGAGGCTGCACTGAAAGTGTGCTGCATCAGAGTGCAAGAACTGTACTTGGTAAAGAGTGTACCAAGTACGTCGTCTTATATTTTCCGCGAAGGACGATGGACGTTCTAGGACGTCCATGGAATATCATTATTGAACGGCAGCTGGACATAATGGTGTGGCTGCAGTCTTTCTGGTAGACATTGATATAACCACAAATTGCCAAAATCCCTTTTAATAGTAAATAAAAGTTCATAAACTTAGATTTAAGAGAATCTTCTTTCGTAATCCAGGTAAACGAGTTAAAATCGTCATTTTTCTGATAGGATCGTCAATTTAAAGCCCAGCACGCAAAGTGTAAATCACTGAGGAGGAAAATGAAGAAATGAGCAGGTCTTTATCTAGGAATGAGGAAATGCAATATATATAATCTCTAACTGTCCATAAATACTGAATAATTTGTGTGTGCAGCAGTAAATTTCATCATCTTTAGAACCAAAATATTTCTGCCAGTTGCCTTTGCATCGAATTCCACGCATTCAACCGCGCAGCGAATTCGCAGACCTCTGATACACGCTAACGAAAGCTTATCTCGATGGTAAAATCTGCCCTGATTTTGATCTCATTTTAATCGGAATAGGTCAAGAAAATGGAATTATTCAATGACAATGTGGAATTTTACAGCCTTGATATAAAGTTATATAAAAAACTTGACGGGTAACATTCAGATATCGCCAATACTTTCACATCTGGCAAATTGATGAACCAACGACGGTATAATCTTCAGTCCCAAGTTCAAATGACAAAGTCAAGAGGCAAATAAAGAGTCTTTATCAATCGTGAGGAGTGCACAACCATGCGTTCTCTAATCAATACAATCTAAGATAATCGGCCTCATTTTATAACATTGTCACAGTGCAAGCTTCTTGAATACACTGTCGCGTTTTTTATGCTTTGAACATCAGCAAAAAAATGAGGCCTCGCTATAGTAAAGGTAGGGCTGTTGACATTGTTGATGATGCCTAAATGCTCAATGAGTATATGGAAATGAAGATTTAGGGATATCCACCGGGTCTAACACTGCATTTCTGCCGACGCACAGTGGTCAATATGCCCCGAAAGTTGGTCACCATGAGAAATAGTATTCCAATTTTGATAAAAGTTTGCATTCTTATGTATTTGAGTGTGCTAAAACCAAATCCGCAGTCAGAATTGCAAAAAAATATATTTTTGCAAACTTCTCGCAAAATTTTTCTTAATTGAAAAAAGAATGGCCTTGATGCAATTAGTTGTGCTTTTGAGGTTATATAAAACCAGTCTAGTCGGAGTACGCCCAAAAAATTTTGGGCAAATTATTCGCAATTCCTTTAATTATTATCTGCAATTGTAATTGAGCTGCAATATAAAATGGCGCATGTGTTCAATAATATATAACAAATGAATGTTATGGGAAGTTCGCAAAATCATTCATACAGCCGAGTGCCGATGCTCCAAGCCAAGCTCGTTTTTCGGGAAAAAATCGAACTTTACTTTATTAATAACTATCGAATTAGAGGATTGTAGATGCTATTCTTCAAGCTACTGTTAAGTTTATTAAATTCTTAACAATGTGATATATCGTTTATATCAGAATTATCCGGAATTCATTAACTTTTGGTTAGTTGAAGCGCGGATTTTCGCTCAAAAACACTATTATTTTAAACGGCCTTGTATAAAAAGGGTATTTAAAAAATGAAAAATTAAATAATATCAACTTGTAGTGCTAACTTTCTACTGGAGACTCCATCTGCCAGAAATTAATTCTCTTAACCAAGAACGAATTGGCAGCAATTCAAAAATAAGTTTGCTCTTATGGACGCACGCTCGATGCATTTGTTACCCGTAGGGCGCTCGTTGTCCATGTGAATAGTGTGCGCAAGTGGGTAAATGTTTACCCAACTCCAATGTGACTTTCGACTTTGTAACCTTTCCTCTCACCGATCCGGCAATCAAAATCCTCTATGTATATACTTTATTTTTCTTACCTTGGCCAGGTTTTGGGGACTTTGGACGACTGTGCGACGTTTCGATGTACGAGTCGTCCATCTTCATCAGATCATGTTGTCGGAAGATAACACCCTGATGATGATGGCGGACTCTAACATCGAAAGGCCGGCAGAAATTCAGTTCGACCCGGTGGAGAACTGGAACAGCCGTCAAACTTCATACGCCTTCATCAGATCTTTCTCCAAGCATATGAATAAATTAAGAATGAGTCGAATCCAAATGTCTCGATTCTCGATTCCACCGATTCTCAGGATTAGACTCTGTATCGAGAATCGGTCACCTAAAGTCGATTCCAATTCCATCGATGCCAGACGGATAAATATTGAAATCAAATTTCGTTTATCACATCATATTAGTATCATTAATTTTGGGTGTAGGCTATCGATTCGTACTTCTTATCTACCGCAATAAGCTGAGGATATAATTGTTATTTGTTAATAATTATACTTCTTGAGCGACTTGATTGTCTTTGTTATTTTATTTCAGCCAATACTTGAATTTAAGTAATAGTCGTATGCTATTAGAATATCAATATCCCACCGGTAATTAGCGAATAAGAATCGATGGAATCGGAATCGAGAATCGATTTGAAAGAATCGAAATCGAAAAAAAGTGGAATGGACTCAACCCTAGAATATATTACTAAGATTCCAAGAAGGATCATTCATTCGCCTTGACTGGAACTCAATCATTTATCTCTCGATATCGCGCCTTGCTTTGGCCAGATAAGCTGCCGAGGTAACCTTATCATTGACCAACGACAGATGATTTCTTTTGTAAGGGGAATTTTCGATCTCCTGTGAGTTGGCAGATGACTCTATAAGTGTGGCTCTGAGACGGTTCAAGGATCCCTAAATTTTTAAATTTAAGTTAAACATAAATTATAAGAAAGGGTTCAAATTTTGGATTCTGGTGCAAACTGGTGCATTTAATTATATTTTAAGGCGCATTAATTCTGAAAATTTCACCCAGCCGTTGCTTATACTTTCACGTAAAACTCGGAGAATTCAGGCGTGGAATATGTAGAAATTAATTTACAAGGATGAAAAGATAACTAGGTATTTTTCCACAGAATTTGTATTTATTTTGGCACAGCTTGTACATAGAAAATTCTCGTATCACAATAAAAAAAATGTGGTATAATACCTACTGCTTTTTTCATCATTGAAAGCTTAAAAATTTACGGCTTTGCATTGAATTATTCGTCGCAAAGTGCAAAGTAAAGAAAGGCGGATAAAGTATTGCATACGGAAGTTATCGACCGGGCAAACAATATTTGGTTGAAAAGCATAAAGCACCAATTGGTACAGTTTGAAAACATGAAGATGAAAGTACCTGGGAAGGCTGTTATATCCTACTATCTGTTTCCATCCCGTCTCTAACATAAATCTTATTGAAGGTAGTGCGGTAGTTAAAACTGAATAAGAACGCTAGGCCTGTGCGTTCCCAATATAAATAGAAATCTGTGCGGGTGTGAATATTCCTTTGGTATTCACAGCAAAAGGACTCATCGGCTCACAACTTGAAGTTCTATCTCTGAACTAATGGTCATTATCTGTGGAAATATTTCCTCTGAAATCTTCATGAAGCCAAAACATTAGAATTAAAAATTAGCACCACGAGTTGACTCCGAAAACGCATGAGACTCTACGTAATGAATCCGATGGACAAATATACCTCAAGCATGAATAAGATAGTGCTGAGTTATGGAGTAAACGGGGTTTTGTTTACGGAAAACTGATTGGTGTAATTCTCTTTATACTAAATAGCTATTTGGTATTATTAAAAAAATAGGCATTTAGAACAATCAGAAGCATATGATGCTACAATTTATCTATAAAATAATATTATTTTTTCAGGCAGCTCTCCTGTTGCTTCGGCAAATTTTAATATTTTCGTCTGATTTTTATAAATTTTTTATAGTCTGAAAATGATGCCGGCAATCGAAATAAATATATTATTATCATATTCAGTGTGGATGAGCAGCTTATTCATCAAAACATTTTTAAAGTGCCTTCTGACTCTGAATCCAGGATAGCTATAAAATATATCTTACTAGATGCGATTAAACACTGGATCCGAATGAACACTTTTCGAAAGTTTTGATGGAATCTCGCCAAAATAAAAAATGGTACCATGCAGATGTTGGAGCAGAAGCAATCAGGCCTGATACCCCATAGGGAAAACTGCACTACACTGCAGGCAGCAAAGATGCAAAGGCGGTGCAAAACCAGCCCGCTGATCAAATAGTCACCGAAAAGCAATAAAGCTAATTTCCTTGCATTTGAACGTTTCACCAAAAAGGAGGAAATGTATTCCTTCTAACTACTATAGTACCCGATAAAAGCAAATCAGTTTGAACTTAAGAAACAAGATTTCAAGTTTTTGAGAACACCGCTCAGCACTGGAACGAACTTGATCGTGGGCCAAATTCTGAGGTACACAAATATGAGCAAGACTGTTTACAGAAGGTGAGACAAAACTCAGCGTGGAGCTTGCTATTCTCTGCATCAATCTTCTTCCCCGCGAAACCAGCGATCAGCCTGCGATCATACCTCTAAGATCTACTTGAAGCCTTGATCTCCCTTTCACAATTTGCTATCCTTTTCCCATTAGACATTTCTCCTCTGTTCACTGCTTTTATTAACCTCGATTTAATGCCCTTTTATATTTAATCTCTTGCTTAGCAAAGTGCCCAGTAATTGCGGTGGACGGCCTTCCACTTAATTTAAATGTGAGATCTTCGAGTCACATTAAAACGCAGTGATTATGAAAGATATTTACTTATTGCCCTCTGCTGTTTTAGCCTTCACCACTCATTATTATTCATTGCTTAGCGATAGCTTTGAACTATAAAATTCTTATCTTAAGTATCTATAGCATATGCCAAACTTATTTTAAAATATCCTGAAACGGAAGAATCGCTCCACATTCATTCACCCCATTCCGAAAAAAAACAATACACTTTGTCGAAATAATTCTCGTAAAACACTTTAATTTTGTTTCTTACGGATTCCAATAGATAAAATCAAAAATTTTGCTCCTTCATGCCAAGTTTAGAAAACTTAAGACTACGGTTTCCAATAATAAAATCAATATCAGCTAAAACTACAGGAAACGCTGAAGATTAAAAATCGAGTGTTCGTCGCTGCTGTTTACCTCATTGTGATGTGCCACATGGAAACCTAGGTTGTATTTAAAATAAAGCTTGCGTGGAACACAGACACTTTGCTTTACTTTCAGCATTCACAGCGAATTGCATAACGTTACGTCAGAAATAACGAGTTTCAAATGATTTATTACCTCGGACATCTTTAAGGATTCCATGGTTGCGTTGGCAACCGGCACATTTATCGGCTTAATGGTTACTATGACGTTTAATCACTATCAAATCTTTGAAAACCTGCCTCCTAATTCCAATCTTAACTGCCAACATGCTCACATAAGAGTAAAAATTTAAGACACCTAAACGAACATCAATATCTTGCTTATTAAAGCAGTTCATAGGAGTTCTTTCGAGGGTTAATAATCTTTACCGATCGATTTCATTTTCAAGGTAGAGGGAAATATTGAACAGTGGAGGGGCGACGAACGCAAATGGTAACGATATAAGTATACATCAAGCCGAGATGGAATCAACTCCTCAAATATTAATTTCGCGCTTCAACAGTTCAGTATTTTTTGCAGCATACAATTAAAAAATTAGGTTCAATAATAATTAATAAGCGAGCTCTTACGGCTCTCATACAATACATACATACCAACATAACAATCACGCCGTTCCCTTCCGGGGTCGGCACAGTCGCAAAGTTTCACGTATGAATACATATTTGTATATGTGTATAACTCTGATTCGATAATTCCTCCATACTGACCTATCCTTGCAAACCTCTTATGCTTCATTTACCCCCATAAACTGCTTCATACACGCCCTCCTGTTCTTAAGGCCTTTTACACGGGGCACGTGCTAATGTATGTGCAATCGTGAATTTCAAAATGCACCATGTAAAGCGGCGGAATTCAAGAACGCATGCACGAATGCATGAATGCGAGACGTCAGAATAGCCCCTGCTCTAATTCGGTGGTCGCATTCTTGCAATTTGCACGAATAACACTCCATCTAGCGGTCGCAGAATTAATGACATTTAAGTTCACGGGAAGTTGACTGACGAAAAGGTTCGATAACCTGAGCGGTAGGTTTTACATTTATTCTTTGTGTGGGAGGATTAGGATCCTACGGATCCACTCCCGCATCCAAAGTGCTCTTCTGGCTCTTCTCCTGCGGTTACGCCTTTCTATGAGCTCTGCGGCCCCGATCATAATTTCCACTACTACTAGTTCTGCAGCAATCAATGTAGCCTCCTCCTGATCCATTATTTTTCTCACAGAGATAGAGTGACTCAATGTCAATATCACAGAATCCCACAATCACCACAACCTTATTTTTCACTGAATGTCAACAACGTCGTGTACCGAATATTGTATCTCTCCTGTTTGAATAAAACAATCGCTCTTAGCGTACTTATCAGACGACAGGAATTCACGAATGATTGCATGCTTACGACCACCGTGTGTAGCAGTCACGCGTTCGTTTTCGCAATAATTATTGCACGGCAGATTGCGGAATTAATGCAGTGCTAAGTTGTGCAATTACGTGCCCCGTGTAAAACGGCCTTTAAGACTCCTAAAATTCCTCCTCCTAAAGGTGCGTTTACACCAGCAAGAAAAATCTAGCAAAAATGGCAATACTAGGGTACTTGTACTGGTTCTAGAGTGTGATGAAGGAAGAGCCGAATTTCGCAAGATTTCCTCTCCGGAAGAAGCCAAACTGGCAGCTATGAATGAAGTTATGATTATCCTGAAATTATTTAGGCTTCGAATTTACTTGTTATATATAATGACTGATTCCCATTCTAGTTGCTTACGAGCGTCGAATGATTGATAAAATTATCGTGACGACCATTTAAATACGCTGCCGGTCTCCGCTGCACATTTCTCTTCCCTCTGCTACCAGTGCAATTTTCCACTCCTCTATTATACTTTCCCTGATTTCCCGCTCGGTGCATTTTCCAGACTTTTCATTTCAAGTACCACACACTTACCAATGATAAACTAACAGTGTGTTTAAAACAGTCGCTTGTCATTTCCTGTCTGTCCCTTCTCACGGCAGATTAGATCGCGCCAGTAAAATTAGAGAGATATATTGTAGAACCGATAGGGAAACCGACCTTAAGAATTTCCTCAGCCACATTCAACCACAACTTTCTCGGCCTTCCTCTACCTCTCGCACCATCCATTTTACTCTCATCTGTTTCCTTATTCAACCCTCATCCATTCTCTCAACATGGCTTAACCAACGAAACCCACTCATTTCATATATGTCCATTACTGGAGCATCTAACCCTCATTCATATATTACCCACTCATTCCTGACCCTATCAATCCTACTTTTGACGCAAACACTCCTCAGTTTTTTTAATATTCAATAACAAGGGTGAAACTCCGATAGCCGTAGACAAAAACCTTTCAGGGAGAATAATTAAAGGGAAAAAGTGGAGCTAACATAGTCCAAGAGAAACACTAGTTAGATACATGCAAGTAAGTGGTTTGCGGAGAACGAGAGCTCCGCGTCAGAAAAACACAAGCCGGTGGAGTAAGGGAGCATCATTTAGGTATCGTGTGAGTTTCCAAACATCGCATTTAACAAATGATGTGGTACGAAGTCACTCGCACGGGTGCATATACACACCTGACCGGCAATTGGGAGGTCCGGGTTCGAATCCCGGTCAAGTCAAATGATTTTTTCATAGCGAATTTCAACCCTGGTGTATTGTGTGAGTGTTTGTCATACTTGTATTATGAATCCCAGGCGCGGGTACACTGCCAATCTCTCAATCACTTATCCTTTCCCCATAATTATTATCCCTGAAAGGTATTAATTTGCGGCAATCAGAGTTTCACCCTTATTATTATAACTAGCTGACCTGTGAGAACATTTCGCACAGTATGCGGCTTCTTCCTGTATCTTACTTCTTTCTTCCTGTTCCTCTACCTGTCGAATATTTCATTTCGCACAGTATGCAGCTTCTTCCTGTTTCTTCCTGTTCTTCTACCTGTCGAATATTTCGCACGGTATGCAGTTTCTTATATGTTTGTGTTAAAGATACATAACGTAAACTTAAACGGCAAACGGTCACACTGATTGCATGTAGAATGTAAACAATCTAACTAAACGATCTGTTAATAGATGGCGCCTCCCACAACCTTTTAAGCACGTAACCATAGCCAAAATATTAGTTGATTATATTGTCAACAGATGGCACTGTTAAATTTTGGTCATTTTTTTATTTTTTAAACAAATACATTAATTATAAACTTTTATTATTTTTCGTCAAAAGCGGGGAACATAAGCTTTAAAATGACGTCTGGAGCATTAATTTTGATAAAAAATTTAGAGATAAATGGCCTATCCACAACAAAACACCTTTGAGAAATAATATATACGGATTATTATTTATTTGGGTGAAATGATCAATGAGACCATTATCATCTAGGATGAATGGCTTGCGGCAGCCTGTTGCTAGATAAATGATAAATCCAGGTTTTATTAATACTGTAAAATATACATTGCGCTCATTCATCGATGGTATTCCTCAGAAATGGAAAGTGAAGCAAAGCGCTTAAAATGTAGGTCACACAACGATTATATAATTGAGCGCGTGATTTTCTCATCTCAAGAAGCTGCATTCAGTGCCGTTTTGATCTTGCTGTAATGCATCGTTCGAATGAACGGTTAATTTACATCAATGAATTTTCAAATAAGAATTCTGCGGCTTAAGATTAATTAAAAAAGGGTAATGTGTTTCTCCCATGGAAAAGTTATCGCAATATGTTATTATCTCAAGCAAATATTTCGACGATAAATAAAAAAAGAAATAAGTGTACCATAAGAATCCTCAACAGAGAGATATGAATAAAATATGAAGTACGGAGACACTATGTCTATATGGGTTGTTGGAAATTGAGTGTTACTGTCCCAAAATTATTCAACCATAACAAAGATGATTTGAAATATTTGAATACTATAAAAAAGAACCAGGAGCTAGCAGATCAATTAAATATAAGCATTTAAGCGCAATATGATAAATTTAAACTGATATCTCTTGATAAGCCGATAATGGCTAAGCAGGATCTAAAATGTGAAACTATTTTTATATTATAAAGGAAAATAACAATTAAATTGAATATCCCTTCATCAGCCAAAATATGATTATATTTTTAATTAGACAATACTTTTTTATTTCTTTGGAATGTATCATTTTTCAAATTCATATCTCGAATGACCCAATATTCTTGCTACCCTCCTGTTCATGTGCAATCAGCCCACGACATACATCGAATGGGAGAAACGACAGTCACGTTCCAAATAAAAGGGAGACTAACATAAGATGAAGAATTAACATGTTGCTTTAAGATGGCTGTAGCGATTTTGTATCTAGAGATTAACGTGAACATATTCATTATTTATTTATTTTTAACATGTACAGATATAAGCCAAAAAAATTGCGTGGTACCAATTAGGTTTCTTGGCAATTATAATGGTCTCTGGCACGTAGGCTTGTAGCACTCGGTATATATTTCGGAGTAATTCGGTGATGTACGAATAGGATATGTCCTAAATGCTAAAAGTTATTTTTTATTATTACCATTGTTTCTAATAAATAGAAAGGTAAAATGCGCACCCAGTGACTCATGATTCGCGCTCCAACCACCTTAAGGTGAGTGAAAGAACATTTTTCAAAATTGAGATCGTAAAAAATCTTATATTTGATAACAAGTTATATGCTTAAAGATTATTAATAATTAGATGTATACAGATTAGATATTAGCCTTTTTCAGGTAAATTATTATATACAGTTTTAAAACGTAAACGACATGTAAACCTATGATTTAACACTTTCCCGGCGAATAACATTTGTGTACATTTCTCGGGCTCGCCACCGGGTAAGATCATAGGCAGCCGATCACGACTGTTCTTTGGCGATCCGGCCAATTTTGGGATCGCTTAACCAAAGAGGCGATAGATATAAGGTTGGAGAGTAAGAATTTCAATCGGAATACTGGTTACACGATCAGCAGCTCTTGGAATAGAATTCTGAGAAGAATTCAGAACGCCAGAGCTAAGTCAACGGTCCTCCACCACAACAATCGGGGCTCGACCAATCCCGTCCCGCCTAGCGCCAAAGTAAACAGTCTTTTCAAGCTCGCATCAGTAGCCTTGAGAATGGGTAACGAGTCGGAACCCGAAACGTCGGCTGCCTATGAAGATCTTACCCGGTGGTGAGCCCGAGAAATGTACACAAAAGACATCTAGATCGCTTACCAAATGGACATCAAGGTAGGCGTGGTCCTTACATCCCCCGAATACCCCAATATTCTTGACATCCTCCTGTTCAACCTCCGATATATTTCAACCTCCTTGAGCCCAGCGCAATATCTCGCTTGTCCACACATAGTATGGGGCTGTCCTCTCGCGGGTGAGGGACTCTGGCCCTGGCAGAGACAGCGTTGCACGCGGATCGATTGAAATTGATGTTTCCCTCTCGGTCGGGTTGTCCTTGGGACGGGCGAACGCTCACCGCGGCCGCGACTCCAGCACTTTGCGTCCCGATTAGTTTATCGCCGCGTAACTGTTGAGCGGCCGATGGAACCCGCCGATAAATTTACGGGACATTACTATCTCACTCACACAATCCGAAGGTTTTTAATGCGAAAATGGAGGGGAAAGTTTGCAGTCAATGACATAAACAAAAATGGTTGACGATACAAAGTGATGAAAGGCGACTCTCTGCATGACAGCAATCGTGTGGTCTCTGGTACACATCGTTAGGGCACACGACGTAAAACTTCACTTATTTTCCGGGACTGTGATGTCCACAGTAACTAACCGTTGCCAAGAGTGTATCATTACTGATATATACGAAGTGGTTTGAGGTTTCACTTTACGGAATTCCTTCACTGAGGGAAGTGGAGAAGTTTTTCCTTGTACTTGGATTTAGGTCAGTCAATAATGCAAACGATGAAAGCCCCATAACTCATTCGAAGGCCTATGATTGACCGTTATATTTCTAAATAACCTAAAAATAACTATAATTGAATGAATTTGTTTACGACTTAAACCATATATAACGTTTACGAAAACTAAAGTTGAGTTAGTACAAACGAAGCTTTGTCAGAATAGAGAACGTTTCAGACATTCGAAGAAAAGACCCTAGAATCGGCTTCTATGACAAAAGAAGGTACTTATTAAAAATATGTTAGCAAACAAATCCTCATATTTCGATTCTTAGCTTGCTTTCTGAGAGCTAAGGAATGCCGTCAGTAAAAGCAGAATGTAATAGAAATCCAAATGAACAAGGTTGATTCCAGTATCGGTTTTGACTCATACTAATTTCTCCGGGTTTCTCCGTGAGCGTCAACTTTTACGTTATTTTGACAACGTAAATATCTTTTTTAATATTCACATTGTTGTAGCTTATAATCTAAAGCTTTAATTTCATAGTCAACGGGTAATAATATGGATTACAATTATTCATCGATTAAAGATTCAATTAAGGATTAGAATGACAATTAATCATGTATTACAAGTCGTCGGCACGGTACAACCATATTTTCTACCACGTACTAGTTTTGGAAGACTGATGTGTAGCGATACATAAGTACTTTTGCGCTAGAAATTCCAAGACTCGTAAACCATCCATCATACCACATTAGCTCGACTTAGATATCGTTCACTCTAGCTCTTGAAATGGCAACAACTCATTTCTTCATTAGCGCCCGATAAATTCTCTTCTCTCGCGTCAACCGAATACGCTTAGCGCGCCGAGCGGGAAATTACGCGCCTCGGCGGAGATCCCTAAATCAAACGGTAAACGGGTAAAAAGAGCTAAAATTTCCTTTTATCTCCAAGCCTCGCCTCGCACAGATACGCCGCGGCATAAATCGTGCCCCCCACGAAAGAAACAATAGCATAATTTAATGAAGCACGAAGAAAGAAATGCCGGGTAACTGATGTGCAAAGATATCTGGGCACAGAGGAGGAGGAATGAGAATTCAAGAACAAATACAAGCGCGAAGTACTTCATGGAAGAAGGGAGGATGGAAGAGGGAATTTCTAGAAGACAAGGAGGGAGGGTTTTAACAGCCTAAGGTCACGGAGCTCACGTTTCGCCGTAATCACGGCGAGCGCACCTCAACTGTTCCTTATCCTTTACAGCCTTGCCCAGTTCTCCCCGGGCGGAAGAGTCGTGAATCCACGGGCCCTTTTTTTCCCATCACCCTCCTCCTCTCCTGCCGTCGTAAAATCCTTAACACTCCGCGCCGATACTTTGGTTTCCATATGCCTCGCGACGGACGCGACTTGCCTTTGAGTCGGCAACGTGCGGGACTAGGCGCTGAGTCGGCAAGCCGTTTGTCAAACAGGGACGACCGGGGGTAGTACTTCTTTTTTTTTGCTCATATGAGGAGCTGGTTTTCTCGACGCTGAGGAGAGAATTAATACCCTTTTTCGTGAAGCGTTTCTCCAAGGGCGCGTTTGAGGTTTGAGGCCTAGCGTTTATCTGTCGCAAAATAAAAATGCTTGGTCAGATTTGTATTGAGGAAATAATTATAGAGGAGTCAGCTTTGAAGAATTATAAACAAGAATTTCACTTTTTTGACTGTGCCTATCCTGGATGAGAACGGAGCAATTTTCTGAGCAAATGTATCTCTCGTGGTTTTCTTGAATTAAAGTTATTAGTAATACGAACAATCATTAGTAGGGTGTTGACCTATTCACTGTATCCTAGCGTGTTTAATCTGCGTGCCACTGGCTTGGTTCCTGGTTTGGCCTTGCGCTGTTCCCGTAATTGCTTTCTGCTCCTCACCTAGCCGTCGGAAGGGAGTGCGAGGTTCTTATTAGAACTAGGACTGCATGCCTGGTGCTGCCTCGTGCAGGCTACGTTCGTTCGGGCCCATGTACGTTCGATTGTAGTGAGAACGGGACACAGCGTTACCCTCAACTTCACTACCAGGGCACCGCGAAGAACAAGAGCAAGTGAACGAAATAAGGAATACCATATTCCTGTGGTGCTTTAGAAAATGTTCAGGGTTTTTCGAAATTACGCAATTCTATGCTTTTTTAAGAAATTGACATTATTTTCTTCAACCTTTTTTATTATTATTTTCTTCAACCAACCAACTTATTGCCTTTTTTCATTAATTCCAGTTTATGCTCGCGATACCGGCGCTACCTCTGTAAAGTAATAACGTTAGCAACTATTCATTACTATGGAAGGGACGTGAATTCACATTAAAAATACAACCGACCGTCGAACAGACCGTCGTACGTTCTGAAGCAGAGTGTAAGGGGCATGTGTAATCGTCCCTTTCCGCACACCCTCAAGGTGGCACACACGGCATTTCGTAGCTGTAAGACATTCCAATGGTCTACCTGAGGTGACCAGGAAATTTGGTCGCTATTTTCCTCGAGTAAAAAATGAGGGATGCTCTCAGCCTAAACCCGAGAGGGATTCACGGGTTCTTTCTATGGTGAATTTTTTGAGGAGCACTGATGTCGGCAATACGTGGTCGAATGTCATGTGAGACTCTCTAAGCGGATTCAAAGGAAAGTAGCACATGAGTCGATTTGACTTCTAGCAGGCGTAGAACTCATAAGCACTACGTTAGTTAAATGTCGTCAGACTACGAAGACACTCCCCTGGTGGACTTAGTTTTCAAAGAGATATTGACCATTTCTCCAAAAGAACTTATTATCTTATCTTAATAGCAATTTTGAGTCTCGCACAGGTAACGTTCAGGTGGTTTTGCAAATGAATAAATACATGAAACTGAAAACAGTGAAGTAAATGCAAACTTGGACGACAAGGGGTTATCAAAACGGTAATAGCTTCAAAATGGGGTTGATCGTTGTTTGGTGGGTCATTTGGATAAGTCTGACTGAGTCATTCAAGATGTGAAGGATAGGTGGGTAGGTCGGTACAGTACTAACGTGACAGTTCAGTGGAAGAACTTTTTCAATGGTTAGGGGGACTTGGGGAGGAGTAAGGACGAAACAGTAAGTAATAAGTGAAGTCAAGATGTTTAATACTGTAAGCATAGACGTATCCAGGGGAAGGCAGCTGTCCCCCCTGGGTCAGTGGGTCAGACAGACACCCCATCCCAAATATTTGGGCTACGGGCTCTCTCGGTCCACAGAGATATGCGGTAGGCTCTTGCGAAAGCGGAGCCGACGGTAACTCGTCTCTGTTGTTTGGAGGAACCAAACTAACACGAGCACTTCGGGGAGGCGGAGGCCCAATAGAGGTCCTTTTGACCTCTGTCCGCCTCATTGGTGTCGGCCTCGAAAGGGCTGTGGCTGCGCTAACCTTCCCATCCCATCCCTTCCTTCCACCTCTTCCAAGTCCCTGGGTATAAGCGAAAGCTTCCAGACCGGGGAGGGAAGTTGTAGTCCTGCGGCGAGAGGCGAAACACCTGTCCCACCTGGACGAGACATTTAATTCCAAATCTACCATACGGAGCCAGATATCATAATGTCGTGCCCCCGGTGAACATAAATCTACAGCTTCAGGTGGGTGTCCTGCCTTCCCGCCCCCCATAACATAAATCATGGCTACGCCGATGGCTGGAAGCAATGTGAATCAGATATCGCAATGAGCTTCATAATGCTTTTGTAATTATAATCATTTTCTCACTTCTATGCGGAAGAAATGTTCTGCCAGTGTTGTCCTCATTTGACAAAATGACGGCGCGAATGCGGTTTGGCATATCACCGAGTATTTTTTCAGTTTTGCGAAACAATTCTCTTTAGAACTGAAAAGAATGGAAACTTCTGTTGACCGCAATGGGATTCTAATATTCATAGGAGAATAATCTTTGCATCAGCTTCGATTTACATATATTGTGCGTAAAAGTCCCAATACCAAAGCTCTAATGAGCTCTCTCTTCGTTTATCCAGGCGTTAGCTATATGCTGTTTGTTGATGTTTCCCACAACCACTTGCGGTCAAGTGAGGTGTGACGTTGTTCAGTCAAGCGGCCGAAGGCTGTCACGTGCATCAATCTTACAAGACTGTCACTGTCGCAGAGCCGAATGGCCACACCTCCAGGTGATTCACGCCCGTTCAAATAACGCGACGAAGAAGCATAAAGTGCGCGCCGGAGGAAAGACAGTTGTGTAACGCGTTGCACCGGACAAACACGCGTGGCTATCGCAGAAGCCGTGGTGAGAGAGGTGGGGGAAGGACATGGTGCTGGGGGCCCTTATCTATCAGTCCGAGCAGCACAAGAGATCGTCCGGATGGAAAAAATATGTGGGAAAAAAATAAAACGCTCAGTTTGATAACCTACATTCACACACTGAGCTACAGTTGCCAAAAGGACGATTTTCGTCAGATTATAATCGTTGAAATCATATTGAATGTAATGAACAGGGTAATGAAAAATGATTACAACATGAAAATTAACAAACTTAAGAGAAAGGTTCTACTCTGCGATAAAAAACATAACAGCCAATGTAAAATTGGAAAATGTTACCCTTCAACAAGTGAAAGAATTAAACTACTTGGGAAGTAAAATAACGTGGGATGGAAGAAGTGCAAGAGGTATAAAATGCAGAATAAACCAAGCGAGGCTAGCATTCAATAAAAAGAAAACTCTACTTACGTCAAGAAGCATTAATTTAGAGATGAGGGAAAACTTAATGAAGACCTACGTTTGGAGTGTTGCGCTATATGGATGCGAATCGTGGACTGTAGGGGAAGGTGAAATGAAAAGACTGTTATCCTTTGAAGCATGGTGTTAGAGAAGAATTCCGAAAGTAAGCTGGACAGAAAGAAAAAAAAATAAATCTTTGGAAAAGCTCAAGAAGAAAGAAGCGTGAGAATCATTAAAGAAAGGAGAGCTAAACAATTTGGACATCTACTATGGCACGATAATCAAGTGAAAAGGATAATTGAAGGTAAAATTTGAGGGAAAAAACTGCAGAGGAAGGCCCCGACTAGACTTCATGAGCCAAATTACGAAGGATATGAATTGCAGAACATACTTTGAACTTAAACGAAAAGCTGAGAAGAGAGATGAATGGAGGTCTGCTGCCAACCAACTCAAGGGTTGAAACGGAAGAAGAAGATAATCGTTGGGTATCCTCTCCACATTGAATGCAAACAGGCCGTGGGGAACGGCGTATATCACAGCGAGGCGGAGTCTCGACTAGTTTGAAATCATACACGAAACGATTAAGTATCCAACGTCACTCGCAAAAATTGCCTCGGGTTTAAATCAACCTGAACTGAGAATCACGACCTAGGATAGTATTTGTATAAAAGATCAATAAGGGACCATCATAGTTACGATAGATCAGCTCTATCAAACTCTGACACTCACTAGGGGGAGAATATTTTGTATCGTGCCTAATATCTTACCATCATAATTAGCTACTCACCCCGTCTGAAATCTCCGGCATAATTCAGCTTTCTGTATGGTTTAACACCTTGTAGGACTATTTACCAATCCCATTAATAATACTTACCATTGGTTGTATCATAAATAGTGTTGCATGGTAACTTCCCAACTCTACGCAGTACTCTCCTAACTCGATTTTACCCCTAGAACGAAATAAAAACTGACTTTTTTCCCAAAAAAATTGATAGAACAGGTAAGAACCCACAACCACCCAGATAAAAGGTAAACGAATCTCACGGATAATTTACGGTTTTAACGATTTCAAGGTTGGATGACCACTCAAGTTAAATGGATATCCCTCAGGGCCAGTCGGCACTTAGACCTAATCCTAATACACTTAAATATAGATTTAATAGTTTGCGAAATTTCGATGCAGACTATTTTTTTGCCGGATGTTCAATATATATTTTGCTAAACCCAAACTGTATTGGTAGAAACGATAACAGGCATAAAATTTAAGAAAATAGACTGCAGAACGGATAGATTTAGAATGTCATTTTCCCACGTACAATAAGGGACCATCATAGTTACGATAGGTCGGCTCTATGAAGCGCTGACCCTCACTGGATGGAGTAGATTTTTTACTTGTGCTTAAGATCTTACCATCATTTCTCACAACTCACCCCGTATGAAATCTCCGGCATAATTTAGCTTTCTGCATGGTTTAACACTTTGTAGGACTACTTATCAATCTCATTAATGATAATAATCATTGGTTGTATCATAACTAGTGTGGCATGGTAGTCTGTTAGTGTAAGTAGAAGCCTCCTAGCTTCTGGTCCGACCGCACATTTTTATCCTGACTGCTTTTGACCTGCGCCAATCGGCTAGTGTAATGCCTGAATCACACGATCATTTTTTCCGTCCCTTTTAAGGGATAGCTCAAATGATCGCTCGAAAATGATCGTGTGACTCGAAGAAAGTCAGGGATGGCTCCAGCGATAGGGATCCCTATAGCTTTTTCCATCCCTGGGCACGTCCCTTTTTCCGTCCCTGGAGGCATCGCTGACTCCATCATTTAGCCAGTCAGAGTGCTCGGGCGCAAAGAGCGACTCTAACGCCACGTTCGGCTTTCAATGGAATTAGAGTAGTAAGCATATAGAAATGATGCGAAAAGGGACGGAAAAAATGATGGAAAAAGGGACGGCCAAAATGACCGTGTGATTCAGAAAATGATAGCTCGAGCTATCATTGTCACGGTCCCTGAAAAGCTATCATTGGAGCTATCCCTTAAAAGGGACGGAAAAAATGATCGTGCGATTCAGGCTTAAGGTTGGCAGTTCTGATTTGAGCTGAAATGAGAGCAACCTGGTGTGGAATCACCCCGGGCTACACACCCTAGTGTTGGCTTGTACAATATTTCGCAGATGAATTTATAGATGAATACACCAGCCCAACCAGCTTTCTGAGTGCAGAAAAGATCGTTTCTTGTATGTTTTACAAGAAAGCACGCACCATATCTGCCGAAGTCTTGAAGATCGAAATGCTACTGATCTTCAGAAGCCCTGAGGATAAAGAACATACGTCTGTTTTCGAAACGTGGACACGTATGAAACCTATAACCCAGTGGATAGCCGTAATTTTTTTAGCATTAGATTCGTCGGGAAAACCCTATAACTTTAATTCATCTTTATGTGTGAGATTTTTTTGTTCATCATACTCCTGGAGCCCTGTGGTCTTATATAATGCCAGGATGCCCCTAAAGGATAAAATGATGATGTCCCTGGGTTATGTAAAGGGACTGCCCAGGTAACGATTCTAAGTTGCGATAGGTCTTTATTCTCTTAGCTTCGGCGAACATAAAGTTCCCATTTCTTATGTGCGATGCCCAATCTCTCGAAATAGATTGTTGCCTTTCCCCTACTGGACTTGGAAGCTCAAACGCTGAGGTCCGCTTTCACTTGATAATGACCGGTTATAATCTATATCAAGCCACGAGGCATATAATTTTTTTAATAAACCAGCGAACTACTGCATAAAGATTATTCCATCTTAAGAGCTATGACTGGGTTAAATACTGACATTATTACCACGTTGGCTGTCAACCTTCAGCCGACTCCAGTTAGAGCATAACCCTGGCCATATACCTCTGAGTTGGGTCGTTGGGTATTATGTAGATATGCCGTAAGGATATGAGAGCAGTTTAATTTCACGAAATTATAATGTATGCTAAAATATGGAAAGAAAAAGAATCATGCTCTACATCGGCCGTTGATACCACTATAGATGCTTTAAGAAAATGGTTTTCAAAGACTCTTCGCTATGGAAGCCGTTAGTGTTAGCGATAAATCTTCACCTCAAGGTCTTCAACTTTTTCCCTTGTGTCATCAGGTGAATAAGACGAATAGGTTGCTAGTGCTGATAAAATATCCCGGTGGCAAGTAAGAGCGAACGGCTAATGCAAAGAGCATACTTTTCTTACCTGCCTTTCTAACCCAGGGCAGAGAAAGCATTTACATAATATTACAATGTATCCAACTCAATAGCACTCTAGCTCCGACACTAGATCCACTTGGAATCCTTCCAACTTCTCTACTCGAGAGGTATATGCAGCTGTTTATTAAAGATCGTTGCAAGAGTGCAATTTCGAAGCCGACAATAAAGCCTTAGACAAATGTAGATACGCCTCACAATACTGTCAGGTTTAAACGTGAATCGCCTCAATATTTCTGTCCGGTTACTCGAGCCAAACTGGCAGTTTATTGAAATTAGGCTAAAATGCCATTGGGATAAAATCGTTAATTTATTCGGGCGTAAATATCCCACCGGTGGAATACTGCTATCGAAGATTTTTGCAATGTATCGCTTCTTTTTCTTGGCCAGGAGAATTAACGTGCACAGAAGGCCTCCGCCAATATCCTCGTTTTTTTTACGGCATTCGCTTCGAAGTTGCATGCCCAAGATTCCGCATCGGCGGAATGCATTTGCATGTGAAACGCATAATCCTTGATACAAGCAATGAGGTACGTTCAGTTAACCTCGGCTTGGATATGTGATAGAGAGTTAACACACCGGCATTGCAACCCAAAGGTCGCAGGTTTGCATCCCAACCTGGGCACGTGTTTTGGCCGTAGGTTGGATGGTGTGGTTGGCAAATTCGACAATGCAGTCGGAGCCGACCCAAAGGGACCTTAACACTCTCGCTGCTGGGCATTGAAATATATTTCTACGACAGAATTCTGTGCATTTTAAGCTTTATTCATGCTATCACAGAAAAATAACTGTATTACTTAGAAAAATGCTGTTTATATTGCTTTAAAGCTTGATTCTTCTACCTTTTTTAATTGTAAGTTGGTTGGAATATGTTTCTCAGCAGCTAAGGAAACACGGCACATGATGGGATTAGCAGCGAAAGCGTTAAACCCAAGTCTGAAACTATTCGGCTGGAAAGTCACTGTCAATCCGAACATTTATAGCGCAGAGATTATGAAGAGGAAGAGAGAGCCCAAGCCAAGCGGTGGTGAGAGACGCAAATAATCGGCAACATCTTAACGAGTTTATTATGCGTGAAGGAAGGGATTCGAAGGGTGGACGTTGGATTTCAGAAGAAAAAAAATTATCTAAGAAAAAGACTTTTTGAAGAGTATCAGATTCCTGAGTGAGCATCTCCGTCCTCAGCATGAAAACATACGCTTTACAGAGGAAATCCTTTCGAACTTGTCTTGGATATGCGCGTTAAAATTTCTTGTGGAATTCCGCTTCACGTCCGGCGAACGAAATACCGCAAAATTGATTATCCGTTGTCCTCAAAATATAACTAACCACCCCTACTCAATTGGCGATAAAGTATTTTTTGCAAGTTCCAGACGATTTTTCACGGAAACGAAGCCAATGAACTGTGACATCCGTTTTAAATAGGATTTGACGCAAGTTTGAATGAAGAAATAAGGGAGAAATCCGAGTTTCTCTATGAAAAATATTCAGTCAATTTTGTGTTAAATAAAGTACCAATCTAGTGGAATATAAACTTACTAAGTGAAGAATAATTCATTAAATCTGAAGATGATTGACATACTCCAATAATAAATTCTTAGTATCAATCTCCGGAGGCCACTTTACACGGTATATTTTAGTGCACAAACGAATGTATCACAGATTGTACAGGAAAATGAATGGAATTAGTTCAGGTTCTATTTTCCGTTCAGTCATTCAGATAGACATACAATTTGTCGCTTTACACGGTACAATTTTCCTCATATGCATGTTCATACACTCGTTTGAACAATAAAATGTACTGTGTAAAGCGGCCTTATCGGTAATTATGTGTATGTTATGATAAATTGTCCTAATTTTATCATCCTTCTCTCCGACCTAGGACAATTGGCCCATAGCTACCCTACTCCAATCAATCTCTACAAGTAACAATTCTATTTTCTTTTCAAAGACATCATTAGCAAACCAAGAGCTCAATGAAATTGTTCTGAAAAATTATAAACAAATAAATAAAAAGTGAAAAAAATCATAAAATAAAAAAAATTGTGATTTGAGTTCATCAATCCTGCTTCCCAGTTCACAAAATTGACATGCCACATTCTGTGGATTTAACTATTTTTAGCGAAACGAAATGAATACGTTTAGTAGTTTTGACGCTATCAACGATTTAAATTCTGCAGTTTCCCCAAAGGCATGAAATAAAAGATAAAGGATTAGCCCAAAAGACGCTGATTTATTGAATTCATTGTAAGAGAATGTTAAATTAATTAAAAATAACGGAAATTCAGGGCCATGGCAAAGGCTATGCTACATTCACAATGAATTTTCGAGTTTCTGCTTGAACAATGAAAGCAAAAAAGCACAAATAAAAATCAATACGCGTAAAAAAAAACTTAATGACAACTCTGAATTTGAAAACTGAAACTAAATAAATGTTGATGGATGTTCAATGAGCTCAAAACAGACCAAAAATGGAAGTAAATTTGTAACCTGGATAGCAACTTGTTAAGAGCTAGTTTGGTAATTTTAAATCTGCAGTACATGTGCACAGCGATTTGAATAGAAAACCGCTTTATCGTTAGCACTTGCTCAACGGTCGCGTGAAATCTTATCGGGCGGCTACAATCATATTGGATTCGGTAAGAGCCAGTAAACTAGGCCTTCATCTGGACCAAGTATCGTGCGAAACGGGGCTCAATTCAGTTTGCTCGACTCAAGGTGAAAGAGCTGTGGATGGAAAACAGAAGTGGAACAACTTGCGGGGAGAGGATTAACTCGGGCAACAGGTCTCTTCTTACAGACGGTCATTCCGTTCAGGCTCCGCCAATGACTACCTCGAAGCACTCTATAACTTTGTCTCCAGCCGATACAGAAACTTTCTTCCAGCTAGGTCTCATTTTCTTACGAGAAACTTGGTCCAAGACTTGTTTGTAATTGCTCCACACGATAATCACCAAGCAAATATGCATCAATTAATGCAGTGTTACAGTAGCGCTGCAATTTTTGATGAATATTTATCATTAAAATAAGACATGATGAGTTATTTTACGTCATCTGGAAAGAACTCTTCAATTTTTTCTTTCGGAGAAAACGCAGCTCAAATTAAGTCATTAGGTTTGAGGTTGTCGAAAGAAAGTCGAACTATTCCACCAATGTCAAACTCCGAGAAAATTGGTCCCAGACTTGTTTGTAATTGCTCCACACGATAATCACCAAGCAAATATGCTTCAATTTAAGCAGTGTTACAGTAGCGCTGCAATACTTGACTTTTAGATGAATATTTATCATTAAAATATGACATGATGAGTTATTTTACGTCATCTGGAAAGGATTCTCTCAATTTTTTCTTTCGGAGAAAACGCAGCTCAAATTAAGCCATTAGGTTTGAGGTTGGAACGTAAAGAAAGTCGAACTATTCCACCAATATCAAACTCTGGGCTCTCTATAACATTTTCTTCTGACTGATGCAGCGGCTTTCTTCTAGCTAGGTCCCATTCTCCTCCGAGAAAATTGGTCCTTGACTTGTTTGTAATCACTCAGCAACATAATCACAAAGTAAATATGTTTCTCTGTGTGCGGTTGTACAGAAGCGCCTCAATACTTGATTTTACAATGAATATTTATCCTAAAAATATTATACGATGAGTTATTTTATGTCATCTGTAAAGGACTCCTCAAATATTTCTTTCGGAGGAAACGCAACTCAAATTCAGCCATCTGGAACGCGGTTCGACAAGAAAGTCGAACTGCTTGGAACAGATTTTGTATTATATTCAAAATAGCTCACTTTTACTGCCTTCGTTCGGATCACAACGATGAGGCATGGAAGAGACTTGAAGCCTCCTTCGGTATGAACTCGGACACGACGGAACCGCGGGAAAAAAATCCCTGGATGTGACTTCACAGCCCCCTGACAAATCTCAACTTAGAACGACCTTTTTTGAAATTCTTTAGGCTGCGACGTTAAAGTTTCGTCACATTCGTGACCTGGAAAGTCCGAGGATATACTGAATAGCTCCTCATGCCTTTGATGAATGAAAGGAATGGATCATTGTGCCCTCGCACGGTGACGAAGCTTAACTTGCTCCCTCCAGGGCCACGCAAGAACCTCCCTGCTTAACCCTTCGCTCTGCATTGAGTATGATATCATTCCGACTCTTCGTCTACGATATCTCCTTTCGTCTCCGAAGATTTCGTCCGACGTCATTTTTTTTTATACGGACGAGGGGCGGAAAGGGAAGGGGGTTGTGAGTGGTAGGAGGATGAGCATTGGTGGAGGGGGGTAGTGTGGGGGGGGAGGAAGCGGTTTGAGATGACGTGGTGACGTCACCGGCGGCACGATCATAAACTCTGCGACATAAAGTTTATTCTCTTACGTCTCGCTGACGACCAAGGGAAACGACTTTTGGAGAAAAGGCGCGAAAATACATACATGTATGCACACATACACAGCCATGCATGAAAATAAAATTCACGGATGTGGAACGGGTGGCGCCACATTAGAGCGTCACATTCACGAATTCTCGTCTCATCCGCCGTTTTACCCCAAAAATACATATTTTTCTCTTCCCTAATCGTTTCCTCCCTCCCCAAGGTTAGGCACCGAACCGTATAAAGACATTTTTCGCTCGAGACAGACACATGGCGGAGAGATATTTTGAACACACATCAGTTCATCGGAAGATTCCAGCGGTGGCGATGAAAAACATGGGATTCCAAGAGCTTGGTTTGGAAGCTCGAAATATTTCAGAGTATTAGCTTCTTGAAAAATCAGTACAGTACAAAAAGATCGATACAACTGACATACTAATACAGGGTGATTCAAAAGTCTAGTTATGATTACGGAAAATCATAACTTTCTTAGTTTTCAACATAGATGCATGAAACAAAGATGAAAATGTCCCTAAATACATCAAGTGTTATTTGTTATCGCTACAAATGTTCACTATGACCTCCATTTGTAAACTTGATGTACTTAGTAACAAGACTTGTGAATCACCCTGTATATAAAAAAGTCATAAATGTTCATAATTTAGGTATTACACGCAAGTAAACTTCCTCTGGAAAAAAAGAAATCCCGTGTCAGTCAAATACATTACCATATACTGATTCCATCAAGTTCGAGGTGTCTACTCGCTGAATAATGATGCATTGCAGTTATACGTGAATACAAACTGTATGAGCTTTCCTCACAGATGTGGCTAAAAGATTATCATCGCAACACGTGAAATAAGTAGAAATTGGAAACCCGAGTTTCCACCTCTCTGGCCTTCGGGTTGGGTGGCAATAATATGCGGATCGCTATGCCCAACTTCCCTCCCTAGTTACGCAATGAATAATTTATGGGAAAGGAAATATTTTGGGGAAAGAACTCAACAAAAACAAAATATTATCTAGAAAAACAAAGCTAAATATTGAAAAGATGGTTACGTATGCAACCAGTTTCCCTCTACGGCTCAGAAATATGTTTCAAAGCTGATACTTAGCAATGTTCTGAACGTAGACATTTCTACAAAAAACATCTAATAGTTAGTTATCTTTGAGTTCATTTCGTATGTAAACCATCTATTTCCCATTCATTTAAGCGCTGGAGATCATGAGAAAAGAAGAATATTTTGAGGAAAACCTAATTTTCCAATAAGAAAACGTTAGAGGAAACGTAAAGGGTTATGAAAGGCGAAAGAGGATAATCTGACCGTTACTGCGGCCCCCGCGCTCCCGGCGCAACGTTGAGTGTGGGGCGTGCAAAACAGTATCCACCGCGAAAAAAATATTTTTCGCTTTGCAAATAGAGATCATACCTGTCAAAATGCAGTGAAATTTGGCCATGGTTCCGCCTTAAATAGCTAAGAAACTTTAATGGTACATGCAATTATTTTCGCGTTTATCTATTCAATTTACTGATGAGTACGCTTGTGAAAAGTTTCAGGAAAAAAGGTACAAAAACGCAAAAACACAAAACTTCAGCCACCTTAAGCATGCATCTGCTTACCTACCAATCTGACTGATGAATTTTCCGGTGGCTCTACTATCGTAGTAGACTACCTAGTATATAACATACATGGATTTTGAAATTATTATCGAGGTCAATATATTGCCAGGAAACCAATATTGCCAAGAAACCTAATCGGTACCATGCATATATTTTTCAATTTTATCTGTACATATTACCAATAAGTTCATGTATGTTAAATGTATCACTCATTTCTGACTCACGGCGTAAGTTAATACAAATACGTAAGCACACATTTTTAATCATGTTTAAAAAAAACCTGCTTTCCCTGATGAAATGGGTTACCTTTTAAAATCCAAAATGAAGATACAAACAATACATATTATTCCGCGACTGTATATTTTTGACCACATTTGGCCATAGCTGACTGAAGTGCTATTTGCATTGAACTACAACCTTTTGACTTCAATTGCGTTATTTTATATATAACTTATTTTATATATTTATATATAACTAACTATTTGAGTAAGTCGCTAGTAACTTTGAAGAAACCGTTGGAAATGCACCAAATTTATTGATATTCAATTTCCCTGGGCCTTTCGATTCTTATAAATAGTTTTAATTAAGAATATGAATATTCTTTTTCATTCAAATTAAACTTTTTCAGCTGTAAGCCGGGCATTCTCCATAAGAGCCCATTAAAAAAAAATCTCCATTTGTAAGTTTGTATTACAATAAAACTAGTCAGGATACCCTAATATTTTTTCAATTCAGTTTTTGAAACGCGTTTTAGAGAAAATATATTTGAGTTTTCATAACTTCTGGAATAAGGAGTACGTTTTCCTGCCATAATCTGAGCGATCTCTATAAGTGCCCATTTTAAATCTCCGTTAGTAAGTGCCTTTATTACAATAAAACTAGTTAGGATACCCTAAGTTTTGTTCACTTCAGTATATGGAATACAATTCACAGATTACCTGATTTTCAAAGTTTTCGGAATTAATGGAATAAGTGGTATGCGTTTTTCTGCTATAATCTGAGCGATCTCCATAAGAGCCCATTCAAAAATCTCCTCTATATAGCCCGAATTATTGTAAAAAATAGCCGGGGTAATTTATTTTTCTTCTGGTCAGGTTATAAAACTCACTCCAAAGACGATATATTTTATATTTCAGAGAACCGGAAAAAATGACATCGAGGCCAGAGTCACCTCAAACGGTCAGTGTTGATTCCAGACATTTCCCGCCAGATCGCGTAGCGGGAAGACATATGTATCCCGTCTTTCGTCTGCCTCACTTTTCGCCGGGAGCACAACACGTGGCGGCGCTCGCTGTCTTCCCAGCCAACCGCCCCTCTCCCGGCTCCCTCCTTCTTTCCCCCCCCCCCTTAGCGAAGGGGAGGGTAGTGAGTGAGAGAGATTACTGACCTGAGTCAAGCCTCAGCGACTTGAGGCAGGCAGGCTCGCCTCCTCACTGCCTCTCGCGCATCCTTGAGACGCTCTCGGCTAGCCTTTACGCACTTCCCCCCTCCGAATCCCAAAGCGTTACTTTCTTTTAACCCTCAATGGACGGAATCATGAAACATATGCATGAAAAAATACCGTTACCATTAACATTAGATGGACCGGGGTTGGATACCTGCCTAGAACGACCATTACCCGGCATTTTGACGAAATGAAAAATTTTAAATATTACCTCTCTTTAGGTCAATTTCACTGATAAAATCATTAAATAATGCACCTTTATTTATTTATAAACACAATTGAATAATACTACAACAATTACTTAAGAAAAAAAACATTAGAAAAAGGTGTGCCTTTTTCAAATAACATTCCGCGAAATGTGATACATTTCACGGTCGGTATGGCAGATGTGAGGCTCCTTTTCAATCAAAATATTTTGAGAAGTATAAAATCCTTTCTTACACGAACTAAAACATTGAAATGCCCAGAAGTGTCAATGACTAGTGATTTCGCAAAGAAATAAGCACGAGGAACCACAAAAATAAAGGAAAACACGCAAACCCGTCATTTTGACGGGTAGTGGTCCTTGAAGGTAAAAAGCATTATAAATTCATTTCTATTGGAAAAAATAATTTATTTTCCAGAAGAATGCGTATATTAAAATATCATTGAAAGTCAGAAAAAATTGAGGTGATACAATAAGAAATGTAGGAAATATGATCTAGTAAGTTGAGGTCAACCGTCAAAATGACGGGTTCGGTCCTTCTAGTGTTAAAGTATGTCATTTCTATCATTGATCGTCCCGCAGCCCGTCCCCCAAAATCCATTTCAGTGGCATTTAATGTTTGTTTCGTACGTTCCTATATAGGCCAGACTTCACATCCATACGTTAATACTCTTTTGAAAATGGCATTGTTAGTTAGAAATGACAGAATACCACTGATAATGAAAGTCGAGCACTATATAACGGAGGACATCATGACCAAGCAGCTAATCTGGTACGGGCATGTAAAGAGAATGAACGAGGATAGACTACCCAGAAAGATCTTGGAGCTAGCCATCCAAGAGAAAAGAGGTAGATATACTTTTGAAAATGGCATTGTTAGTTAGAAATGACAGAATACCACTGATAATGAAAGTCGAGCACTATATAACGGAGGACATCATGACCAAGCAGCTAATCTGGTACGGGCACGTAAAGAGAATGAACGAGGATAGACTACCCAGAAAGATCTTGGAGCTAGCCATCCAAGGGAAAAGAGGTAGATATACTTTTGAAAATGGAATTGTTAGTTAGAAATGACAGAATACCACAGATAATGAAAGTCGAGCACTACATAACGGAGGACATCATGACCAAGCACCTAATCTGGTACGGGCATGTAAAGAGAATGAACGAGGATAGACTACCCAGAAAGATCTAGGAGCTAGCTATCCAAGGGAAAAGAGGTAGATATACTTTTGAAAATGGAATTGTTAGTTAGAAATGACAGAATACCACAGATAATGCAAGACGAGCACTATATAACGGAGGACATCATGACCAAGCACCTAATCTGGTACGGGCATGTAAAGAGAATGTACGAGGATAGAGGATAGATACCAAGAAAGATCTTGGAGCCAACAATCCAAGGGAAAAGAGGAGGACCTAGGAATAGCCGAATATAGGGATTGGACAAAGAAATTAGAGCGAGAGGATTGGAAGAAGATTTATGGAGGGACAAAGAGACTTGGAGGCTAGAAATCGGAAGATATCAGATGACGTTATGAACCGATCCTACGTACGTACTATTAAAGATTTATTAAAGTGGTATTTAAGCATTGAAAAAATACAATTTATTTGATGATATCATTTATTTTGAAATGCGGTGTATTTGTATTGTATACATTTAATTTGAAATAGTACATCTACATAATACCCTGCGAGCAGCTGCATGATGGTGTGGCAAGGGCGGCAAGCCGTGTAAAGATGTAAGTTTTCGGAAGATGAAATGGTGACATGTATTATTGGAGTGTATTTAGAGGAGCTCAATTTTTATTGTGGTAGGTTATTGTTCGCGGAAAGAACGAGTTTTTGTAGCTATCTATTCGGCAATGTAGCTCTCTTATTTTACCGAATCTATCAGACCTAGAGATGTAGTGAGGAGTCATGATATGTGTCGCTCTGAAACACACTGGTTCTGAATTTCTCAAGCAACCTAAGCCTTGCGCGTAGCCTCTGAGTCGATGGAGGCTCCCACCTTAATCCCTCTAAAAGTTGTGAGACACTATATGTATGCTTGTAGTAGTTTTTAACAAAGCGCGCTGCTTTCCTTTGTATTTTATTAATTTTTTGGTTAAATCTTTATGACCAGAGTCCCAAATGCTCGCGGCGCATTCGAAGTGTGGCCTAACCAGAGCAAAGTAGCATCTCTCTTTGACTTTTTCATCCGAGGACCTTCCTATTATACGTTTAACAAAATCTAGTTTATTTAATGCCGTGCCACATGTTTTGTATGTATAACCCCCACGATATATCAGAAGTTAAGGTAATTCCAAGATATTTTACTGTATTATTTATTATTTACAGTATTATTTATTATTTCAGGGGATAAGTTGCGATGTAACCGCAGAATCAAAATGCTACTACCGACCAGCTAGTTTCTCATGTGAGTGTAAAACCTTGGCCGAGTACTGTGATTACTTCTATCGGCTCATGCTGCTATGAAAGTCCGTGCTGACACATAGAAGTAACAAAAGTATGCGAACACATTAATCACCACATAATAAAACGAGAAAAATGATGATACCCGTTTCAAAACATGTATCAAATTGTTTAGTTTTTACATGCGTTCAAACTCGTGTCTCGAAACTTTTGGTATATAGATATATATATATATATATATATATATATATATATATATATATATTAAAGTTTATTGATCTAGGACATACCCTATGAGATCAGGTACATGTAGTGAAAAGAACTATGCTCCGTTTTTACATAAATTAAGTACAAAACTAAAAGTCAATATTTGTCAACGCCATTTTTACAAACATATTTCTGATTTACTGATTGCATACATAAATAATTTTGATTGACTTTAATGCACATTTTTCTCATAATTGATTTATATTAATAACTAAGATTTAGGTGTCATAACCAAATACCCAACTAGTACAGGGAGTTGTACGTATACACAAGAACCAAATAAAGAAAGCGCTCACAGATACGAGTACTTTCGGATCCATAGCTCTACACTAGCATCAACTCTCCTCAATCAAGCTCATGAAAGAAGTATTCTTATCTGTGAAAATCTCAAAGAATGTAGCAATCGTTCACGTTGCTGCAGCGTGTATTCTCAGCTTATGATATCAACGAGGTTTAAACTTTGATGTTCCCATAATTGCTTTATTGCTTCTCGTCTCGGAGCAAGGTATAATGCATTTCTCATAGAGCTGGAAAATGGTAAAATACATTTCACAGCGGGATGCCAACACCACTCCGGTGGATTTATTACCTCCATACCACCGTTCCCATGTCCACTGATCACTATCCTTGGTATCTAAACCCCATACTATGCAATAAACGCAGTCGATGAAGAAACTATGATATGCTCAACGCGGGTGTATAATTCTTCGCAACTCCACCGCGTCACTCTTCTGAGGGAAACAAAAAAAATTTGGACAAAACTGCTTATGTCCGCACATAAACAAATGACAGAAATAAAAATGGAATGGAATAAATCTTCTTTAAGATTTGTGTTAACTGAAAAGTCTCGTTTTATGGTTGATAAATCAACTCGGATTCAAATTTTTGCGCAGGTGTCCATAAAATAAGAGAGCGTTCAAATAAATCTATCGTCAAGCCTCTCGTAACACCATAAAAACACGTTGCATATGATTATTTCCAAACATCATATCTGGATTCATAAATTTATTCAATTTTATGCAGATTTTCTTACGATTATGTGAGATTACATGCAGTTTATCACGTTTCCCCAAGTTACCCTCTTACATTCTTCTGCCAAGCAAAAGTATGGGGGATCGGGTTGGCTTGGTGGCTAGAGTACTGGCTAACCATATGGGCGCCCAGGATTCAAAAACCTGTGGAGGAGGCTGTTTATCATCGAAAACCCAATTCCTACTTCAGTACCTTGTGGAGGGCACTTCAAGTATAGTACTCCGTCTGTCGGATGAGACGTTAAACCGTGGTCCCCTTGGCGCCTTTCGTTAAGAGCAAGCCAATGCCGACGCCGGGATTCTATCCACTCTTCTTCCCTTACCTATTTCCTATGGCGCGAATGACCTTAGCAGTCGGTTGCCTCCCCAAAAATCCAATCCAGTCCAATCGAAAGTATGCTTCCATTCGGGTACACTTCAGGAGTTGTAGGGGTGAAAAGATACAAATCCATAACGTGTGATACGAAATTCGCTAATTTCTTGTAAGTTTTTCAAACCATATAAGAAGCGTATTGCATGATTTGAGGAGGAATCTCATTTCTTGACGTTTCCTTTTTTTATAAGACGAGCAAGCAAATTATCTACGTCTCTTTGTTTCCCAGGATTCGGCAGCTATTATAACCTTCGGTTGGCTGGCTACATGGACAAGTTGCCGACAACTGAGTACTTAAGAGCTGCTGAAGAACATGGGTATCCCTTATGGAAATTTCAGATCAGGTCTGATCTGACCTGATCAGGTCTGATCTGATCCAGATCAAGTCTGATCTGACCTGATCAGGTCTGATCTGACCTGATATGAACCACATCAGGTCTGATGTGGACCAGATGAGGTCTGATCTGATCCAGATCAGGTCTGATCTGAACAATTTCAGGACTGATCTGGACCAGATGAGGCGTCTGATCTGAGCCAGATCATGTCTGATCTGAACCACTTCAGGTCTGATATGAGGATCGGTCACCGGTCCATGAACTAAACAATCAGATATGTCCTGAGAATCAGGACAGGTATTTAATATAAATCTCAACTTCAGTTTGATCCAACTCAGCATATCAATTTATAAATAGAGAAAATAAGTTCCAATCTGACCTATAATGACACCTTTATGTAAACTGTAAATGTAAACTGTTAAATTTAACTTTTAATGTGTTAGTACTACTATACATCAGCTCATCTTCTAATTAGGTTTTCCAGATCAAACCTGATCTGGTTTTCCAGATCAGACCTGATCTGGTTTGCCAGATCAGACCTGATCAGGATTTTAATCAGCTCATTTCCTGATCTGGAATTTTCAAATCAGACCAGATCTGAAATTTACATAAGGGTAGATTAGTTAGGATATAATTATTTGGAGAGCGTTGGAATGGTAGAAGGAACCCAGCGTCATAATTTGGCTTTTCTTTGAGATAGGCTCCTCAGAGTTAACAATTCAACCTAGCACTTGAATGAAGTAATATTTAGCTTAAGTCTCTATGTATGGCATCAAAATGGGCCTGGGGGGTGCACAGATAGTTTTCCATCCCCGCGAAAGTCGAAACTGGGACCTCACCTGGTTACTCTGGCCGCCACACGAGTCCAATACTCACAGTCACGGCGACCTTGGCGTTACCATGAGTTAGTATTAAAATAACCTTAGATTACTTCCTCCAAGCTAAATCTAAGTCAACAGTTGCTCAATAATATGTCACGAGTGAGACATCTTGAATTTACACATCTTAGAGATCGCAGATTATAGTGTCTATAAAAAAGAATGACCTGAATTCAGAGTCAATAAAGTAAATTAAATAATTCTTAATGTAATTTGTGAAAATTGATGTCAATTGAATGGGTATGGCCAAGAGTTTTAGAGATATATAGGATAAAGGACAGGCGGAATATTTATAATACCATGGCTGAAACTTCTAGATCTAGTGAGTATTTTGAAATTTTACCCTGTTTAGTTAAGTATGATTCCATATGTATAAATACAAAGTTTCATAACATACGATATCTATAACAAGAAATGCATCTCCATAAACACAAAGATCAGGCACTACAGCACTGTAATCAAGCCGGAGGTGCTAGATGTAAGCGAAACTTACGCTTCATATATAAAGAGATATGGAGAACATACTGAAGGAAGAGCGAAAAATCATGAGGAAAATTTCGGCCCAAAATTAACAGAAGAAGTGTATAGGCTGCACTCCAGGAAAACTACGGAGAAGATGTCCAACCCTGCGGCGGATATCAGAAAAAGAAGACTGCAATTTTTCGAACATATCAATAGGCTCCCACCGACAAGACTCATCAAAAAGGTCATCACATATTTACAAGGAATCAAATCAACAATATCATGGTTGTCACAAGTCAGAGGTGATCTAGAAAAAGCAAAAATAGACCCCAGAGAAATTGAAAACAGAATCACCTACAGAAATAAGATACATCAGAGGAACGTACTGCCAGAGAACGAAGTCCCAAAGAAACCAGGGACAAAGTGGACGGAAGAGAGAAAGAGAATCCACGGAGAAAGGATGAGAGAAGTGTGGAAGATAAGAAAGGAACTAAGAAATAAGAAATGAGTCATAATGCTTTGCGCAATTCGACAGGGTCCATACGCAACTGATAATAATACTAAAAAATACAAAGTTTAAAAATCTGGTCATTCTTTTTGATACACCCAATACAATTCGCTGAATCAATCGTTCGTAGACGCCAGTGAGCAAAGCTAGTCGGCATCAAGATAGATTACGAGATCCTTACTACTTTTGAGAGGCAATTAAGGGGGGCGTACACAATGGCCAAAAATGCTTCCGAAAACCTCTGTACGCTTTTATTTTACGACTGTTTTTGGCCGCTTAATATAAATTTGTATGCGCAGGACTCTGGAATAAAATTCAATATTTACAATTACGAAGTGCAAAGAAGAGTGGAAGAGGAGAGGACCATATGGAACACCATAGAAGATAGAAGAACGAGGTAGATTAGACTCCCCCCGAGACACTTTGGGTTTGTGAAGAACATAATTGAAGGCAAAATAGAGGGAAGAGTCCCCTGAGGAAGACCCAGGAATAAGTTTATGGACCAAATAAAGAGAAAAGTACACAGGAAGACATACCAGGAGGTAAGGGAACTAGAATTAGATAGGGAAAGGTGGAGGGCTGCAGTCAACCAATCTTAGGATTGAACGACCAATGATGATTCACAATAACTGTCGCAAGTTTTCGAAAGTGATGGTTTCAGGCGTAACTTTGTGGAATAACTTCATGACCAAAGATTGAAACTTTTTGTATTTTACATATATGACTTTTATTGTCACTACCTAGGTTTCGTCGCTGTGCGGCATCATCTGATGATGCCACCGTTTCGTGTCACCTGATGATCTAACTTTTCGCTTTTTATTTTTTTATTTATTACATGACAATTTAGACTGCGGAAGAAACGCGGATATCTCGGTTGAACGCCATAATGCGTACGGCGTATATTTCTGAATATAATTGCATTTACTATAAATTAAAATCCTTCATCTCTGAGAAGAATTATCAACATTTTGAACATTAAGTATCATTACGTCACTGTGAACATTCTGCTGAGCCTTTGACACGCATGTCCCTGCGTGCAATCAGTGGCGCTGTTGTCTGTGGTGGGTAATGGAAGTGAAGGCGAAGATATCTTCAATGCTGCGCCAGAAGTTAGAACTAAAAGGGCGTTTTCGCCCGAGGTATACAGCCCCCTTAACTTGGAAATGCCATTATGGCTGCAGCACTTAAACTTCTTTAACAAGAAGCGATTTCAGTAAATATTTTGTGCACTGCCCCAAGAGCTGAGTGAATACTAATATGAGAATCGTTCCAAATAAGTCGACGTAAGTCAATCAACTTAACGGTTAATGATAAAAGATTTGACGCCAATGAAGCAAATCCTGATTGGCATACCGTAAGCTCTCTCTATAGAGTGTGCACCCGAACCCGTTGGCGACCATAAATTTTCCTCCCCGCTCTCCGCTTGGCAAGCGCTCTCGACATATCAAGTCCACACTTATGCTCAATTGATAGAAAGCGCGAGGTGAAGGGATGAATTATGTTACCGAGTGATACGTTCGGTATTCGGAATGGACAAACGCAATGAACCCGGTGGCGACTGATACAAAGTAGAAACCGTCCTTTTTGCACCGCGATACCGCATGTTTGAGACACAATAGGTTTTTGAAGAAAAAACTGGGGGAAAATAGGGGAAAAATTCCCTAGATAAGACCCGGGAATAAGTTCATGGGCCAAATAAGGAGTAAAGTACATAGAAAGAAATACCAGAAGGTAAGGGAACTAGAATCGTATATATTATTACAGAAAGGTCTTTTTCTGTCATTCCGTATATGCTCCGTTAATACTGCACCTACGGTGATAAATGAGGTATCATTTTAAACGTTGAATCACCGGCTTCTGACGAAAAATACAACCTCAATCTCAAATTTCACTATTTACCCATTAATTTTACTTAAAAGTTTCAATTTTTCATGTCGATTACTCGCTCGAGGTATATCGACTCCACACATTTTGTTTATTCTAAACTTCAAAAAAAGGTTTAAAATGAAAATAGTACGAAATGCACAGAGTGATTTTACATGGGTATTTGGTCACCTGGTAAGTCAATGCAATTAAAACTTTTTGATTTCATATTTATATGATATTCGCTTACAAAAATAGTTTGTAAACATTTATGAACATAACTTGCTCATGCATACATCCCGTTCAATGTTATAGAACTATAAAATGGAAAGAGGCACAACTTCACGAGGCAGGCCTCGAGGCAGACCAAGAGGACGGGGCAGACCTCTTGAACCTGTCACTGAACACAGACGAAGGGTTGGCGATAATCAACTAATATGTTGGCTATGGTCACGTGCTTAAAAGACTGTAGGAGGCGCCATCTATTAATACACACGTTTAGTTAGATTATTTACATTTTACGTGCAATCAGTGTGACCGTTTATGTTTACGTTATGTATCTTTAACACAAACATAAATAACATATAATTGCCCATGGGAAGAAACAGATAGAAGAACAGGAAGAAAGAAGGAAGAAACAGGAAGAAGCTGCATACTGTGCGAAATATTCGCACGGGTCAGCTAGTTAGATATGAAAGGATGGAGGGCTGCAGTCAACAAATTGTAGGATTAAACAACCAATGATGACAGCATCTTGTTCGCGAGTTTCTTCATTTTCCGATGCAAGACACAACTACGGTAAAATTTATTTCATATTTATATTCAAAGTTATTTGGTAGTACCATTGAGTTATATGGAGAGGACATAACGTTATAAACTGTAGCCAGACAATTGATACAGCAAATACATTGGTTATCCTTGCTACATCCTTATCTTTCTTCGAATAGCACGACGGAATGTACGAATTAGCGAATGTAAAGCAAGAACATCCACCCTCCTTTAGAAATTTAAGGCAAGTTACACTTGAAACATGCATTGGCTTCTTAGTCCTATGGTTTCAATTCGATTTTACCCAATTTTTCAGCAGAATGGCGGATATTTATTACTATAAATACATAAACAAAATATGTGCAGAGAATATACGCTAAATAAGTAATTATTACCATAATAGGACCATATTTGGCGAATATCCCATGCTAAGAAGGCGTCCATGGGGAAAAGACAATAGCAGTGAAAAGATAGGAACTACAAGCCTGGAAACAGCATGTGAAAACATTCGTGTGGAGCGTAGCACTCTATGGATCGGAAGCATGGACCATTGGAAAAGCTGACCAGAAAAGACTAGAAGCCTTCAAAACCTGGTGCTGAGGGAGGGTGGTGAAGATAAAATGGAAGGATAAAATTGAAATTGAAAAGAAAATATGAACTTTAATCCATATTATTATAAACTTATGAAGTTTACAGAAGAGTTAAAGAGAAAGGACCATATGGAGCACCACACAGAATAAAAGAACCAGATGGATTGGACACTCTCTGAGGCACAATGGGTTTGTGAAGAAGAGAATTGATGGCAAAATAGAGGGAAACGCCCCTAGATGAAGACCAAGGAATAAATTCATGGACCAAATAAAGTGGAAAGTACATAGAAAGAAATACCAGGAGGTTAGGGAACCAGAAGTATAGGGAGTGATTCGTCATTGAAACTTTTTTAACAAAACTGAACACTATGGTATGTATATTTCAAATTTAAATAAAAAAAACCATAGACATCCAGCGGAGATTAGCTCAAGCTAAGAAGGCGTTCATGAAAAAAAGACAACAGCTGTGCTCAAAATGATAGGATTACAAACTAGGAAACAGTATGCGAAAACATTCGTGTGGAGCTGGGCCCTATACGGATCGGAAGCATAGACCATTGGGAGAGTGGACCAGAAAAGGTAAGAAGCCTTCAAAACCTGGTACTGGAGGAGGATGCTGGAGATAGAATGGACGGACAAGATAAGAATAAGAATGTAATTTATTTACTTTCATTTAAATAATAATAAATTAAGAAATATAATAAAAAATATAACATTGAAATGAAAGCTCTAGGTGGGCTCCAAGGTTGAAACCTGAACTGAGCCACCAGCATTTGTACAATGTTCCCTTCATATGAGCTGTAGTGATAAGATGTAATTGCAAATTAGATATTCAAAATCAAAAAATTACATTAAATATGAGCATAAATCATAAAAACACAGCCTTTAACCATTTTTTAAATTTTCAAGTTGTATTTGTTTGGTTAAAAATAACGGCCTTTTAAGAGCGAAGGACAAAAAACAAAGAAAACAAAAATATTTGAACACATCCAACATTTTCATTAAACAAAGAAACTATCTTAAACATTACAAAAATTTTACCATAATATTTGGAAAAAATATTGTGAAATGTAAAATTTTGTATAATCTTTAACACGAAATTCACATAAGGAATCAGAAAAAAGATTCAATATTTTTGTGGGATAGCAGCCATTCTTTAACCATTTTTAAAAATATTTTACCAGATTTTCAACTTTTTATTATATTTGGCAATGAATTGAACATTTTAGGTCCCATGTACAGAAACGATTTTTTATACAAAGTTATCCTTGGTTTGGGTAGTATATAATGCAAATCATTTCTTAAATTATACTGACATTTACCTTCAACACCTGGCATATTTCCACTGCTGGCATAAAATATTTGCAGGACCTTATAGATATACAAATGTCTAAGAGGTAATATTCCAAGGCTTACAAATAATGGATATGAGGGAGCACAGTAGTATTTCAACGTTATAATTCTAATTATTTTTTTCTGCAATACTAGCGCATGTTTTAAGGTGTTCAGATAAGTACCTCCCCAGCAGATAATGCCATAGTTAAGCTTGGAATGGACAAGAGAATGATATATAGTTCTTTGGAACTGAAGCGGGCATTTATTGCGAATGCAATAAAATTTGGATAGAGCAATCCTAAGACATTTGTTTACACTGTTGATATGCATATCCTAACGTAATTTATTGTCCAAGGTCACTCCCAAATATTTTAATTCGTGAACACTCTATGTACACAATATAAGAAATGATGAAGCGTACAGAAGATTACAAGGGGAAAGTACCATATGGAACATGATAGAGAGAAGAAGAACCAGATGGATTGGACACACCCTGAGAGAAAATGGGTTTGTGTAGAACATAATTGAAGTTAAAATAGAGGGAGACGTCCCTAGATGAAGACCTAGGAATATGTTCATGGACCAAAGAAGAGGAAAGTACATAGTAAGAGATACCAGGAGGTAAGGGAACCAGCATTATATAGGCAAGGGTGGAGGGCTGCAGTCAACCGATCTTAGGATTGAACAACCTATGATGATTGATGGAAAACATTGTAAAATTGCAAAATTATCGCGTCAGTCAGTCACCGCTTGAGAAAAATCAGGGCTAACTAAGATGGCTTACAGGCCACGCCTACTTTACAGCTTTTAGCATTGACCGCAATGGCAAGCGCACTCTCCATCCGCCTCAATGGGTACTATTTAATCATTCTCAAGTGTATTTTCCACCAGTATCGACTAATTTGGCTCAGGAAAGATAAATTATTCACGTATAGTGTTGAATAGTATCAGCCAGGAGGCCAGTTTGCTTTCTAAGTGAGAGGTGAGCAATGTAATTATATAACAACTTAGGGGAATATTAGTTGATGTAAGTCGATCCGCTGTCCCGCAAAAAAAGTTATTGATCTCACATTATCGAATGGATGGAGGGCACCTGCCGAGAGTATTCAGTGATAGAAATCCTCAGATTTAATTTGGAGAAAGAGAACTCATCAACGGAGTTTGAGTAATATATCACTGCACCCAGAAATTAATGAATTTGGTCTCATTAAAAAAAAAAATATCTCACTCTTTCAAAGATACCAAAATGTCAGTCCCTTACCGTACTACTTTCCGAGACTTTCGACAAAAAATACCAGCCCTTTTACATGGAAAATGGTACGTGCACGCACTCCAGAGAGATCTTATTTTTAAAAAGAGGCATTTACAACACCTAGATCTCGTCAAAAGAATTAACAGGATGGAGTTTGTATGTTTCCTCGACTATTTTTGAAAATAAATCATGTCTTTTACCGCAATAACTTTTTTTCAGAATGGCAGAAAACCTACCGTTATGAAGTTTTAAACGTACTGTGTGAAAAAAATGAGTTGGATCAAAAACTTTTGTGGATATTTCTACTCGATTACCCAGAATTTAAGTCATACACAAGTATCTTATTGCACTATTAATAATGTAGTATTTCATTCACCTAGATCTCGTCAAAAAAATTAACTGGGTGGAGTTTGTATGTTTCCTCCACTATTTTTGAAAATAAATCATGTTGCCACCGCAATAATTTTTTTTCAGAATGGTAAAAAAAACCTTCCTCTGTGGAGTTTTAAACGTACTGTGTGAAAAAAATGAGTTAGATCAAAGACTTTTGTGGATATTTCTACTCGATTACCCAGGATTTCAGTCACACGCAAGTATATTATAGCATTATTCATAATGTAGTATTTTATTCATGCTTTCTACAGCTGCAGAAATTAAAACCTATAATTCGAATATGGTCTCCATTATGAATAGGGAACTATCTCGCTCAAACTACCCCTAAATAGCCTCCGATAAAACTTTAAGTCTTCGAAAGAAAAATGTGCTCTAAAAGTAAATTTTTCTTATCTCGAAATGAATTCACATGTGCATCTTACACAGCAGGTTTTTGGTAAGGAGTTCAGGTAGGGTGGTGACTACACTAGGCTTGATAAAGAGAAAAAACAAGTGAAATGGAAATATGTGATTGAAGATATGTTTCCGATAAGAGCTTCGCTCTGTCGCAGTTAGATTTCGCCATTCTTAATTCTCATGTAGGCGTTATCCTACTCACTTAACGCACGGGTTTCCTCCGTCTGCATTCTTAATTACATGTCGATGGGAATCCAATGGGGGAATTCTTTTTATGCGTTTAATTAGTTTGTGTGATAACGGCATATTGATGCCATACATGAATTGGGCAGTAACAGGAAAGCGTTGGAAATAAAATAAGGATAGAATTCTTGGCTTACAACTGAAGATTATGCAAATTGTCGAAACACGGGTTCTGTAATTAGTATTAATTCATGTGAATAATTGTAACAAGTTATTTTCGATTAAAATAGGTGGTGGCGGGCAGTTCTCGGGGTAAATGGAAAGTGATTGCATTCTATATATTTAGCTTAATCATAGAGAGACTAAATTGATCAATTTTCATGGGAATGTGTACATCAATCACTTCTAACCTCTGAGTCAGTGCATTTCATATTGATGCATTTTAAGCCACCCGGTTCGTGTACATCGACGCGACCATTGGCTCTTTCCTCGCGGATAAAATGTTGTCCGAGGTCGCTATGGGGATGTGGCGAACGTCTTTCAGAGCTCGGGAGGAGTGTGTAGGGCGGGAAAAGAGGGCGGAGGAAGCCAGCGAAGGGGAAATGGAGGCTCTAGTAGTTTTAGATGATCGGAGATCGATCTTCCTGTTTGTACAACAGGCGTCACTGACGTGGAATGAACGCAATCGTGGTGATAAAACCAATTCATGGGCTTCGCGCCAAAAAAATGAAATGAAAGTCTTTTTTTTATGAAATGAAAGAGTTATTGGCCGTTGCATTGACGAACAAAGTTCCTATTCTTCTTGAAGATGGATGAAAATTTTTGCGCCATTGTGATAAAAGAACAGTATTCGGCGGGGTTTTGCGGAATTTTAATATAATACCGAGGGAAATAGCAACTATTTATTGGTTAAAAAAATTTTAAAGGGACCTAGCTTTTTATGTACTATACCATCATAAAATGATCACATGATGATATTGTAGTTCATCAAAACCTAGGATGCATTTAATTTATTTTAGCGGTGGAGAATTGTTATTTCTCTCTTCACCAAAACTCCGATAAACATTAGTCATTGCATAATGATTGGAGTAGTAACATGTTAAACCGAAATACTAAAGTTCAAGAGGGCAACTGATTACATTAGAAGCACTTGAGAAAAAAATAGGCGAAAAACTTGAGAAATAAATAGCGTTGCAGTCGCCATGCATCGCTGTCTCCTTAATAGTGTAATTATTGGGCCATTAAAAATAGCATGCTTGGTTGCTCATGTTCTCAGGGAAATCACTAAACTCAGCAGTTTATAAGAAATTCAGAATCTTAGGAGTATTTTTGTGCTTCAATAAAACCACAGGGTAACATTACTGGTTGAATATTCTACTTACTCAGCTCATCCAACTTTCGTATGGGGTTGCTGTTTCCGAAAAATCACCTCCACTCCTCTCTATCCTCGCAATAGTCCTCTGCAGAACACTTTTTCTACTGAGGTCCCTTATGGTAGTCTGAGCGAGATAGTTTCCCAGTCGTCATGGAGACCATTTTCAAATTATACGTTTTAATATTAGCAGCCGTTGGAAGCATGACTTAAATGTTGTGCCATTAATGGTGCTACTATATACTGTTATATGACTGAAATTCTTAGTAATTTAATAAAAATATCTTCATAAGTCTTAAAATCGGCTAATTTCTTTCGCGCGGTACGTTAAAACTCATTCAAAACGGAAGGTTTTTCACTATCCTGAAAAAATTACTGCGATGACTATCTGATTCATTTTTTGAAAATCAAGAAAACATACAAACTACTCACTGTTAGTTTTTTGACAAGATCTAGTAGTTAAATTTCCTCATTTTTTAAATAAGGTCTCTGGAGACAGTAACCTACCATTTCCCATGTAAAAGGGCTGGTATTATTCGTCAAAAACCTCGGCAAGTAATTCGGTAAGCGTATGAAATTTTGTTGCTTTTGTAAGGATGAGATAATTTTCTTTAAAATAAGACCAAAATTAAGGATTTCTGGGTGAAATGATATTTTGCTCAAACTACCTTAATACGCATTCCATCAACCTTGTTTCAGATTCCCCATCGGATCTTTTTGCACTCGTAATTCAGACTCAATTTCAAATAACCGACGCAGTATTCATAAATAACGGTAAATGACGGTCCTTTGCTAATTAAGATGAGGATTTAAGATTGACTATAATAAAATAACTATAGGTTAAGATGCGAATCTTGGAGGTTGCCCACAGAGTTCTCCCTGCAGTCAAAACTGCGGTAAGCGTACTTGATTGGCCGCTGCGAAGAGGTAGTTAAAGGTAGCGCGAGCGAGATAGTTCCCTAATCTTAATAGAGACTATATTCGATATAAACGTTTTAATTTTACCAACTGTGGTACACACGTATTAAATATTGCATTATTAATAGTGCAATACTATAGTTTTACTTGACATAAATTGTAAGTAATCAAATGAAAATATCAAAGTAAGTCTTTCACTTGACTCTTCTTCAAGCGGTACTTTTGAAATTCTATCAAAACGGAAGGTTTATTGTTATCCCGAAGACTTTACTGCGGTGACAATATGATTAAATTTAAAAAAATAATCGAGAAAACATACAAACTACACACTGTTGATTTTTTGACGAGATTCAAGTGTTTGTCGTGTCTCTTTTGTTAAACAAGGTCTTTTTGGAGTGCATACACGGCCCATTTCCCATTTAAAATGACTGGTGTTCTTTGCAAATATTTCGGAAAGTAATGTGGTAAGGGGTTAAATTTTTGGTGTCGATGGATGGGTGATATATTTTTATTTAAAATGAGACCAAATTCATTGATTTCTAGGTAAAACAATATTCAACTCAAACTACCTTAAGGCTGTCAAAGATCAACTTTGAAAATGATATGAATACATTACCACAGAATTAGTTGTTAAAATTTGATTAACACAGTGTCGTAAAATGTTCACCAAAGCTATTATCTCCCATCTTTCCATCCCTGATCTCCTCACCCAGAGACTCACAGCAGACGTAAAATGTATTTATAATATTCTGAATTCCACCATCGACGGCTATGAATTACTCTTCTTTATCAATTTCAAAGTTCCATCCTAAAATTTCAAAGTTCATCATGAAATTCTATCGTTGTTAGCCAGTTACACCACCAAGCCATCTTCCTTCACCATCATCTTCCCTAGGCTTGAGGCTTGAACATATAGTTCGCATAAACCTCCCTCGAAATTCGCCTTGAAGGAAGATGGCTTGGTGGTGTAACTGGCTAACACACCTGACCGGCAAATGGGAGATCCGGGTTCGAATCCCGGTCAAGTCAGATGATTTTTTCATAGCGAATTTCAACCCTGGTGTATTGGTTATAGACGTGGGTCGTTGTTTTCAGACGAACTGATGAAAATATTACCCTTGCAGTTTCCTCTCCAATCGCGAGTTGGCCCTACCGCGCGAGTGGGTCATATGTTGTTCAATCCTAAGATTGGTTGACTACAGACTTTCACCCCTCCCTATCTAATACTAGTTCTCTTACCTTCTGGTTTCTCTTTCTATATACTTCCCTCTTTATTTTATTTATTTGGTACATGAGTTTTCCTCTGGGGGACTTTTCCCTCTAGTTTGCCTTCAATTATGTTCCTCACAAACCCATTTTGTCTCGAGGTGTGTCCAATACATGGTGTTCCATATCGTCCTATCCTCTTCTACACATTTCATCATTTCTTATTTTGTTCATCCATTTTATCTTTGAAGATCCGCGAATGGATTTTGGGACTAAATCGCTAAAGAACACATTGAAATTAAATCCTCATCCTATTTTGGTTTCCGCTTAAGCAGCACATGAAATTCGCTCGCCAATTGAGTTTAAATGATGAGTAACGGTGGCATCATCCAAAAATACACCTGCTATCTGCCTCATTTGCTCTGAAAAACATAACCCTGAATTCGATGGCTGTATTAGCCATTGAAAAGTTGGTTTCTAATCGAACCGAACCCCCCCCCCCCCCCAAAGTAAAGTAAAGTAAAAGAACCCCAACCGAAGTACAACCCGCGAACATGCAATCAACTTTAATCCTGTCTCCGGACTTGGAAGAGGATCAAATACATGAGTTATAAGAATAATTATGATGATAATAAGATACTTGAATAATTGGCCTTAAATATATTTAACTCACAGCCAACGCTTCGCCAAACATATTGCCATCCTCAGGGCTTTGCACACAGAACGAAGAAAAATATAGGCGGGTAATTATACAAATATTAGTAAAAAAAAGTGGATGAATGGAAAATTTACCTACCATTGAGGTAAATGTTGAACAATAAAAAGGTAAATAACAACTCCAAACAGCAAAGAAATACGTTAAAACCCAGCGATTAAATTTACGTAAACCATTTAACATTAACAAATTTCCAATTACCATTGATTATAAAAATAATGCTCTCAAGACGGTTCTGACATGAAATTCCACTGATACTAATCTAAAAGAATAAAATGCATGAGTCTTCATCTAAGAAGAAATAGATAAATTAAGAGTGAGTATGCTCTCACTACTAAGAATATAAAAAAGGCCATATAAAGCCCAATAACTGAGAAAAGTATCGAAAGAATAATTTTAAAAGATTTTGAGAATTTCCCCGGGTTTGTTAAATGTATATAGAAGTATATCATAAAAATCATGGGATCCTTCTTTTCTTGGTTAAGGCTTGAAACATTCTACTGCTGAAAATTGAACTATTCGCAGTCTTTTTGTTCAAAAACGTTGTTTCATGATGCATATATTTTTGCGCAATTTTTTAAGTACAATCCAGCTAACGTCATATACCATCGGTTAGAGAATCTCCCTGTTGGGTCTTTCACAAATCTGGAATTAGCATTTCTTAAAGCTTTTTCGGATGTGCCAACTTAAAGTTAAAGCATTGGTTTCAAATAATTTATTTCGCAGTAGCAGTTATCTGATCTTCTTTGTCTGGAAAAGTTCTCAGAAATGGGTAAACAACTGGCTATCTCTCTAAATGCACCAATTTTGCGCGCCTTGAAGTATCTTATATTAACCCTCTTACAATTAGTGCCACCGAAATTTGCTGGTACCAGCAAAAAGTGTCAGCATGAATTTGGGAGTTTTGTAGCACCTTATGAAAAAAAAACAATATGAAGTTACTATTTTAGATATGAATGTACTTTTTTTATTTTTTTCTAAAAATGAATTAATTGTTTTTTATAATATTATGATACATTTCGTAAAGGATAAACGTAATTATTACAACAAAATTAGTTTTAAATATAATTTGTGCTCGAGCCGATATATCGGCTCATGGCACTTTTCGCCTGTGGAGCAAAAGCCGATATATCGGCCTGTGGCACTAAGAGGATTAAGGTTAGCTCTGTCCATGAAAAGAGACATATATTTGTCAGTTTTATTCTATTTTGAGTTGAGAACTGAATGATACTTGCGTCTAATTCAGAGTTGAAATGTACTTTTGAAATCCGTCAACTATTGATGTCTGCGAACAGCAATGCGAGAAACCTATTTTCTCAACTCATTGTAATATTTTAGACATTTATTCTAAAATAAACTAGCAAAAATATTATCTTATAATATTATATTATACATTTTTTTATAATAATATTTTATAATATATGAGATAATATGCTGTTATAATATTTCATATATTATATATCCCCCGTTAACTTCGTAGACGAGGCAACTATAAATCATATCTCATTGCTCGTGATGACTGTAATATTTTAATAATACCTTAATATTTCTGTTCGGAAGAATTTTCATCTCCCTATTAAACCAGATTTCCAAAAACATTCCGGTGTAACAGAAAAATAGAGATGTGAAAAATAATGACCTCACAAACCTGATGCAATTGAATGAACAATAATACAAAAGCATTATCTTTGAACATCCCTAGAGCCATACCTCCTTATTTCCAGCAATTAAATTCCATACTAGAACTCATAAAAAAATTCATAAAGGGCTCTAAAGCGAGAGGAATCATAAAAAACCTCGCAAAGATTTGTGGGCAGGAAACTGCACGGAGAGGAACCGACTCGAGGAAAACAATAAACAGCGAACAAATGTCCACGCGATCCTCATGCCTAGAATGACCTTTATTGTCCGATTAACATAACGTTAAGTGCTTGTTGCTAGCATTATCACGGCGTAGAAAGTCCATAAAGTCTGTTATTCCGTGCATTATGAAGGAAACATTCTCAGCCAAGGAATATGCACAGGAAAAGATCATTTTCGATCATATTCGCCCCTGTGAATAGAAAAGGAAATGCCAACAATAATCCTTTTATTATTTCTCTTCCACAATGATATGGGCTCTCAACACGTGGAACGTATTAATGAAAAGGAGAACGGAGAATAGAATCGGTAAGTAAAAAGGAACTAGAAACGTTTTCACGAAGAGCAGGCACGCATGATTATATTAACATTTATTGCAAAAAATGACGTTTCTTTTTGTAAAAATAAGACAAGTGCATTGTTGTCTCCAAACTACTAATTCTGCAGCCCTTGTAGGGCTAGGGCTATGTTAATCCAGTCATCGCGACACCTTGCCTTCAATCTCCATCTTCTTGTTCTCATCTTCCTCACATCCTCATATACATCATCCAGTCATCTTTCCCTGGACATTCCTCTCAATCTTCTACCCTCTGGGTGTCCAAGGTAGATCTTTTTAAACATTTTTTTAAAAAACATTTTATCTTCTGTTTTCTTCACATGCCTTAGCCATCATAACCTCTCTGCTCTCGATTTCTGACACTAATCTAGGGTGTATGTAAACTTTCTCAAGTTCTCAGTACTTCCATATACTCCATTGTCTGCCCTCCTTTGTTGCACCCATCGAGGTATAAGGAGAGGGCACTACGTCATCAAACTGAAGCCTGACGACGGCAATAACAGCCATATTGTTTAATCCTGCTCTTGCCTTACTTTCCAATGGATAGCACGACGGAATGGACGAATTAGCGGATGTAAAGCAAGAATATCAACCTTCGATTTGAAATTAAAGGCGAGTAACTATTGAAACGTGTGTAGCTGCCTAGTGCTATGGATCCTCATGTGTAGAATGACCTTCATTTTCCGATAAACATAACGTTAAGTGTTAGTTGCGAGCCTTAACACGGCGTGGAATGGTAGTCAAGTCTCTTATTATGTGCGTAATTAGAGAACCATTCTCAGCCGAGGAAGAAGCGCAGGAAAAGAACTTATTCGTCTGAGCAAATAGAAAAGGAAATGCTAATCAAAATCCTTTTGTGATTTGCCTTCCTCAATGAGATAGACCCTCATCATCTCATAGACCACAACATAGAACAAATTAATGTATAGAGGAATTAAGAATACATTCGGGCAATAAATAGGAACTAAAAACGTCATTACCAGGAACAGGCGAGCATTATTATGTTATGCTTTTTGTTGCAGAAAATAACATATATTTCTGTAAAAATAAGAGAAGTGCAGTGTTGTCTACAAACTACAAATCCTACCCCTTGCCGCTAAAGTCCTTGTATGGCCACAACGACATTGTTTGCCCAGTCATCACGATCTCTTGCATGCATTTTCCATCTTCCTATTCTCATATTTCCTTGTCTTCATATTCTCCATCTTCCTATGCTCGAATTAGATCCTTATATACATCATCCAACCATCTTTTCCGGGGCCTTCCCAACAATCTTCTACCACCTGGGTGTCCTTGGTATATCTTTTTGACCATTCTATCTTTTTCTCCACATGCCCCAGCCATGCCTTAATTTATTTCACTAATTTCTGACTCTATGTTAAGGTGTATGCGGAGTTTTTCTCGATCTCTTTTTCACCGGATGTTCAATCCTAGGATTGGTTGACTGCAGCCCTCAACCCTTCCCTATCAAATGCTGGTTCCCGTACCTCCTGGTATCTCTTCCTATGCACTATTTCCTCTTTATTTGGTCCATGAACTTACTTCCGGGCCTTCCTCTGGGGACTTTTCCCTCCATTTTACCTTGAATTATGTTCTTCACAAACTCATGGTTTCTGAGGGCGTGTCCACTCCATCTTGCTCTTCTTTTCTGTACGGTGTTTAATGTGGTCCTTTTCTCTCCTACTCTTTTGTAAACTTCATTATTTCTTGCTTTGTCCGTCCATTTTATCTTCAGCATTCTCCTCCAGCACCAGGTTTTGAAGGCTTCTAGCCTGTTCTGGTCAGCTTGTCCTACGGTCTATGCTTCTGATCCATAGAGTGCTACGCTCCACAAGAATGTTTTCACATATTGTTTCCTGTTTTGTATTCCTATCTTCTTTCAGCACAGCAGTTGTCTTTTTCCGATCTTCTTATCTTGAACTATTCTCCTTTGGCTTGTTCTCTACGTCAAACTGAACCTTGACGACTAAAATAACAACCATATGATTTAACCCTGCTCTCTCCTTATTTTTCTGTAGATAGGACTATATAATGGATGAATTAGCGGACGTTAAGCAAGAATATGAAATTTAAGGCATATAACTCTTAGAGTGTGTATTGCCTGCTAAGTGCTATGGATTCGACTGAATTTTTCATAGTTTTCATCGGGAATGCGGAAGATTATAAATTTTAATAAATAAACAATATGTGTAAGGAGAATGCACTTATGTAATTCAAAAGAAAAATTGCAAAATCGAACGAACTAGGTACATATCGTTGTACCGTTACCGTTGTATCCTTATTTTCTGCAGCTGGAAACAAAAATTTAGTCATCTTTGCTGGTAAATGTGTTTGATGATGTAACTTTCATTCGTTCCTTCCTACAGGATACATTTAGTTCTGTGAATTTTGAATATATAGTCCTCTCTAGTATATACCTTTCTCTCGAATATTTATCGACGATATACTCGTGGTCACCCTCCCAATTGAAAGCACTCATGCATCAAAAACTCGTTACAATACCTCTTGAGTTTTTATTTGTCTTATTTTTCCTCTTTTCATCTTCCACCACCCCGAAAATAGCACAAACAGGCATTATACATCGGGTGATAAAATCAACAACCGCTGAATACAAAAAAACATGTCCTGAGTAGTGAAAAATCCATTCGGACCCGCGACTCTCGAATTAGCAGGCGAGGACCCCCGTCGCCACCACTGTAGCCGACAATTTATGGAATGATTTTTCCGGAATCAAAGATAAAGCGATCGCCACGTGAGGAGTTCAGCGGGAATAATAGCAGCGATGAATTCGATCTCTCGACTACTGGGGAACAAATTCGCGTGGGAGCGTTCAAGACGTTTATCGGAGAAGTCAAAGGCGCGCAGTAAACGTGGTCTGGAGATAGAACGGCCTTGACCCAATGACGGAGGCTAGAAAAGAGTTGCGCGTGCTGGTCGGCCAATTGAGTTGTAAACCAAAACTTTATTACGTTGGGGTGGTTATCGTTTATCTTAAGTTTGCCGTGAAACTTTGGATTGTTATATCTGTTGATTTGTGAAAAAAATTGATATTTGTAGCGACTTAGATAGCGCATTAGAACCTATAGTAATACTGGATTTAATTCTGTTGAAATATTTTAATGAATTCAAAAATCTGGTATATATAGACATATATAACTTCACAAATAAGCGCATTGAGCAATTTGTATTTTTTTAGCAATTGCTATTTTCACACAGTCTTAGGCACACGAGATATTTAATAACTCGATTATATGTGCACAGATTGCCATCTCATCGCTCAATAATACGCATATTACTGATATCATTGCTTCTAGCTAGTATCAAGGTGTCTGGAGGAATTCAATATTGGAAAACCACATATATCAGTATGATATTGACAAAATTTCCTATATTTTGGCGGAAACTCTGGTCATGACATGCTCTAATTAAGGAAATAAATTTAAAATATAATACGCCCATCAATTCCATGACTACCTGCGTGTTGAGGCCCAACGCATAAACAGATGCAGTTAAAAGAAATATTTTCCTAGAATATTTTACCGGCTTGATTAAAAAGTTATTGCAAGTTGCAATTAATGCCCCATGATTACCACTACAACCACCTCATAGTTTGAAATTCCCAGCTTTCCGACAAAATTATCCACGCAAGCCACTTGAGGCATTAAGTGGGAAATGGACTCAACTAGCAGTACTAGCAGAGGAAATCCACAGCAAGTAGGCAAGCAATCATATCGGAATCATGGGAATATTAATTATCGCTAGACACCATGCGTTGGTTAAAACAATTTGCGTTCTTATCAACATGAAATATTCATTACTAAAAATGTTCCTCATGAAATGGAGTGCGGAAATTGTGAAAGCAGTTGAAAAAAGTAGAACTGCGAAGAGTCAATCTCACCATGGTATATTCATTCCTGGTTTAAAATGTCTCGTCAACCGCAAGGTGGCGTAGTCTTCATATTTACTTGATGTAAGCTGAGAGTTTCGGTACCTAGTGAAACGGCTGTGAGTTTACGAGTACGCCATAGGCGGAAAGATATGTTAACACTGGTTAACTCTTCGAAGATATTAAAAACAGATTTTAAAAAACTGACCTACCTAGACATAGCCAACTAAACAAATATTTGGCTTCTTTCATTGATGGATTTGAGCAGAATACTTTTATACAACCACAAGTGTCAACAACCAACGAAAAATTAATTCAAAGGCGGACCAATGCATCATCATCATTGGTCGTTCAATCCTAAGAATGGCTGACAGCAGCCCTCTACCCTTCCCTATTTAATGCCAGTATCATAACCTTCTGGTATCTTTCTTTATATATTGTCTCATTTATTTGGTCCATGAACATATTCCTGGGTCTTCCCCTTGGGACTTTTCCCTCTATTTTACTCTTAACTATATTCTTCACAAACCTATTGTGTTTCAGGGTGTGTCCAATAATCTGGTTCTCCTTTTCTTCGTGGTGCTCCATATGGTCCTTTCTTCTTCTACTCTTCTGTCCTTTTCATTATTTCTTACCTTTGCCGTCCATAATATCTTCGTAAGCCTCCTCCCGCATCAGGTTTCGATGGCATATACTGTTTTCTGGCCAGCTTTTCGAATGGTCCATGCTTCCGATCCATAGAGTGCTACGCTCCACACGAATGTTCTCACAAACTGTTTCCTGGTTTGCAGTCCTATCGTCTTTGAGCACAGCAGTTGTCTTTTTCTCATGAACGCCTTCTTATCTTGGGATATTCTCCGCATGATGTCCGTTGTACTTCGGTCCCACGTGATGACACTTCCGAGTTAGGTGAACGAATCCACTTGCTGTAATCGCTCTCCTCTCAAGGTGACTTCTGCATTCAGTTTCTCTCTTTCGCATACTAGGATTTGACTAGGACATACTAGGACCGATACAGGAGTAAAATTATAAAGCCTTATAGGGAAATTATTTCAAAAAAGACCAGAGAAGAACATGAGAAAAATGTTCTCCAAAGTAACACATGATGGTTACATAAGCTGTGAAAACCACACAAAAATTAAATGCTTTATTAATGTTTTTTCTACAGCTTCGTGACTTCACTTATAAAGAGGCATACAATAAAATAAATCTTATCAAGAAATTTGCCTGGAGCCCTATTTGACATGCATGAAGAATAAAATTTTTCAACCTGTTGGCTCCAGTTAAAGGGAATTTAATGGCTTTTCTTTTTTCAAAGAGCAATTAAACGCTCCGCGATCGCTTGTGCACCGCTGAGAACGTCGATGCGGAAAAATCTGCAGTAAACGTCCATCGCCGATGCGAAGGTGACCTCCCGTCGGCAGTTAAAAACTCTTGAACTTAACGTCCGGCAAAAGCGTAATTGTTTACGCAATTTCGCTCACAGCCAACACAAATCATTCGCCGCAAACTTTTATTGTTTGCGGGACGCGTTGTACCGAACCGACTCCTCATTTCCTATCGAGCGGCAGTTAAAACACATCGGCCTCGTGCGGAGAGAGGAAAAAAATCAAGAGATTTTTTAACGCATCGACGGTAAGCCTTCATTACTGTAAGACTTCAGGACGTGACCGTATATCACTCAGACTCACGACACTGGATATGATTTTTCCTCCCACTTCTCGACAGCCTTCGCAATCAAAGATAGGTACTCGGAGAGATCGAATAATCTCGACAAAGGGGCCCTCTATATTAGGGGCGTAAAAAGTGTCAGCGGACCACCTTACGGCACCTCAAGGTCTGTGATACCTAGGACGGAACCAACTCCCATGTGAAATAGGATATATGTGTACATAAGAAAATGCATGATCCAGCTTGGTCGATCGTAAATCAGTTGGCTTGGCAAGTCACGCGAATTTGAGGCAGCGTACTCATGGAGTACTAGGGGATGAGAAACCGAAGAGAACACCAAGACAAGAAACAAATTTTGTGCCCGTCCTTTAAAGGTTGAACGACAAACTGTGAGACTAACAAAAAAAAATATTAAGAAAAAAGAAAAAACAAGAAATCGTGAGAGGCTAAGAAATGGATGTTTTTTTCTCTACAGAAATAGCTAAAAACAAGTTGACTAAGAGAAGACATCAAATAGAATCAAGGCCTTGACATTGACTTTGTGAGTGGAAATTTTATAAGAAGCTACCGATTAGTGACGCCTTATCAAATCAACTTATGACAAATAAAACACAACAGTTGAAGAACGACCAACCACATCTCTTGTTGGCCGTCTCTGGTAATTTACCACATCTCTCGCTGTTTAAGAGATCCTTTGTATATTTTGGGCCCTAAAGTATCCAACGCCTTACCTGAATCTATTCAAAGTTTAAAAAACAGAAAATTATTTTGAAAATTTCAAAGGAATGGATGTTGTCAAATAACAATAATGATGTTTTATATCTGCAATGCATGTAAATGTACTCTACGTTATAACTTGTAATAATTAGTGTTTTATACAAATGTAAGTAGGATGAATTATTAGCATTGTCTTTGCTTCTTCTGTTGACAATGGGGCTAAAATGAAATAGTCTTTGATAATTATTATATATGCTTTTGAAAGTATTCTATTTTTAACTCAGCAATGAATTTAATTTCTGGAAGTCAGTCTCCAAACAGGTATGTGACCTTTGAGGCAGTCTAAAGCTCATTGATATTTGTACACAACATTGTACCAAAACTATTGTGTAATAAAATTATTCTTATTCTTAATGAAGAAAGATACAGATAAATATATGATATTTAAATAAACGCGTAAAAAACTCGCAATTAAGCGAGTTTTTTTTTGCAATCATTGCTACATGACATGGATCTAAATGCGAAGCTGATGAGAATTTGAAAGAAAAGAGTAGAAGAACACAGGTGGACATTTTATTGAGGGTATTTGCAGCAAAAAATCGCAATTTCAAAAGTAATTTATTATTAATTCCTCCTTAGAGGCTCAAGATTGTTGGACACTCCAGGAGAGCGACAGCATTGCATGAAGAGAACCGATTTTATGACTCTCTGCAAACGACTTCTCCTATATAATCTCATCAAATCGTATCACCAGTTACCTATGTGGCTTGCAGCCGCTTGACATACATATTTCCTCCCCGTCCTTGCACTTAACATGCAAAGCTCTCCTTAAAAAAATAACCGACAGAAAAAACTCTGCCGTAAATGATCCTTAGTAAAAAGTTACAGCTTGAGATGGTATGATATGCAAGCGTCTATCTGGAACTTATTTGTTAACTTTGCAGGTAATGAGGAGGCATTCTTGAAAAAAAAGCTGAGAAACAAAAAGGAAAATGCTTCCCGTCCATTTAAAAAAATTATCCAGTTATAAGTTCTATTGAGGTAAATGTTATATTCTGTTTCTAATGAACTTATGGCCAGTTGCAGGAACGAGACATAAGTATTCCACAAAGTTATGGGACCTATAACCCATGGCAAGCATTCAATAAGTGTTGCAGAAATATTCGTTAAATTTATTGGTTTCATAACTTATGACGTGGAGTTATGAGTTCCATAAGTGGCCAAGATGGCGGATACGCAATGAACCGCTTGGAGGCTTAAGCTGTGTCCCAATTCGCCATTTAGGCAACTAAATCGGCAGATTTAGGGAGGATGTCATCTTGAAGTGTGTCCCAATTCGTTAGGCATCATGGGGGAGCGGATTTAGGTGCCTTTCTCGTGGGTGAAATTTAGGGTAGATGGAGTTTATCCTAAATCCGCCTCCATATTGAATTTCCCATCATGCAAAGCGCAGCATGCGTCGTACAAGGAAACTCGCACCGCTCGTACCCAAGGAAGTAGTTGAAAAGTGGCAAACATGGCAAGTGTTTTGTCTGTTGTGAAAGAATTCTCTAGAATTTCGCAAACCAACACCCGACTACAAAAGAAAAATTTTACTTAGTACACATAAATAAAACGAATTTAAATCCCAGAACACCTACACAAATTTACATACCCCGAAAACTAAAAACTAACGAATCTCCAGACAACGAAATGGATGAGAAAAATGTAATTTCACTTTCCAAATCTCACAACGCACCCGAAGGTAGCCACAGGCGTCAAAAATGTCTTTATTTCAGGTTTCATTTGTTTCATTTAGTCCTTTACTAATTACTCATATGTTGTTCATTCGTGTCCAGCTCGGTAGACGGCAACACTAGCAAAGGATGTCCCAAATCAAGCTCCCTTAGCGAAAGGCATCTAAACATTTAGCTAGCTAACCGCATCCTCCCTAATGCCTAACGAATTGGGACACGGCTTTAATCACTTGATAAAAGAGATGTTTTGAGACACATGACTAGTTTGTTTACTCTTACCGACTAATTTTTATCTGCATTAGCAACTATTCACAGGCTAAACTATTGTGAATTTTATCCGGCGGTGAAAGATCAGATGAAATATTAGAAGCTATTACTATTGGTAAATAAGGTAGGTACCTAGAAAATGTGCTCCTGCAACCCGAATTATGAGATCTAAAAATTTACGGGCCTCATAACTGTTGGTTCCATAACTAATTGGTCTTGCAACCGGCTATAAGTCATGTTCAGGCAAAAGTGATCACTCCCTCTTCCTACCCTCTTCCACAACTTGAAGTTTTTCCTGAACTAAACAGGTGAAGTTTATACGGAAAAATTATTTCAATAAAAATTCTAACTTAGAAAACCTAGTGGGAATCGAAACATGGTTTTGCCCGGTCAGTGGGCACTCCAGCACGCTACCCAGACGTTCTATTCCACGCACAAATACCAGTAAAAATTTGGATAACTCGGATGTTCTACCTAAAAGGTCCACGAAGAATGGAAACGAATGGGGATAAGGTCTACAAAGAAGCAAATCTTATGAGGCTACAACCTTTACCATCCCTTATATGATAGGCAGCGTATTAGCTGATTAGTAATAAGCTGATGCATCTTAATTACTGGAATTTTAGACGGACATTCTCTTATTGCCTTTACATTCAGCAGAAGTTACAACTTCATTGAAATATTAATGCCCGAACTAAATAATATAAATTCTGTTTCACAGCGACACAGAGAATATTATCATGACGCCTCACTACATGTCGGGCCATGTGATGAGAGGGAAAAGTATAATAACTGTGGCACTTGAGGGTTCAATTGAAGGAAAGAAAAAGAGAGGAAGGAGAAGATTAAATTGGTGGATCAGGTGAAGAACATCGGCTATGATGAAGCAAAGAAGGAAGCTCGGGACAGAAGCGGATGGAGACAGCAGTGGTGTACGGGACCTGCCAGCAGGCAGAACACCAGATTATGTTGATGATGCCTTACTACATCTCTAGGTCTGACAGAAGCGATAAAATTAGAGACATACCATGCTGGACAGATAGGTACAAAAGCTCGTTCTTCCCGCGCACAATAAGTGATCATGGTAAAAAATGAGCTCCACTAAATGCACTCCCACGTCACCATTTTTCCTTCTAAAAATTTATCCCTTACATCTTTACACGGCTGGTATCCTAACACACCATGCCACACGCCCATGCGGCGGCTCGCAAGGTAATATATAGATGTAGAACATGTAATTACACTTGTCCAACACTACCTGGAGACAATAACCAGTATTTTATTGGACTGTAAAGGGAAAAAAAGTAAAACTTCGTGGCTAAGCTGAGGTATGTTGATCGAATAGATGTGTGATATTTGTTAAATTCATATCAACAAGACAGTAGCATAGTATCAGATAACGTAATCCAATCAGAACTGTCGTCATATCTTAGGCAAGTTGAAAGAGACAGCGGACACGATTGTCTACAATAACTGCCATAAGCGAAATAATTTGGTATTTTCCACGTATCTACCAGTATTGATACTCTAATTCAGTAACATAAACTAAATTTATCGGTTCACAGTTTTCTCGTCAAATTTCACAAGCGACCTTTTTAATGGCTAAAGAAGGTTAAAGGTTTTGCAGTCACGTGAAAAAAATAAGAAATTATGACTATTTTAATGTTTTATACCTCAGTAAATATTACATAACATAAAATATTTCAAAAATATTTTCGCCACGTAAGTTTGTTCGAGTGAAAGTAACGTATAAAGAACCTTATTCTTTCAATTAAAATTTTGGAAAATACCCAATTGAAAATATCGTTTTCCGAGCCGGGATGTAGTGTTCCCCATCGGAATTTTATTCTATTTGAATTTTTCCTCCTTTTTTCTTTGGAGCGCTCACCTTGCCTAGTTTTAGCCCATGCCACCAGTTGGCGTAGTTTTCTTTTTTGGTTACGTGCGCTCCTGAGTTGTCGGAGCGCCCCACTTCGACTACGATCTTATCCTACGTTATACATGCAGCGTGAGCCACGCTACGATGTACCATCGCAACGGATCCCGGGTCTGGGAACATCGACGGAGCATAAATGTGCCTTGAGTGTTCCACCGGATAAGCAGATCCATGAGAGGAGAGAGATCCCTCAAGATGGAGAGCAAGTTGTTCTCCGAAACGTCGGGAGTCATGGATCTGCTTACCCGGTGGAACACCCGAGAAACATTTATCCAGCAGATACACCGGGAAAACCTAAGGTCTCTCATCGTCGGAGGCATGAAAGTTTAGGTAAGTGAGCGTCTTACCTCATTCTGATTTATGTCCCCTTTGTATTTCCCTTTATACTTTCAGTTCTCGTGTCACGTACGACTCATTCCCTCAAAATAATTCATTTTTCACATTCTCTTTCGAATGGATTCAGTCCCATGACCGGACAATCGTACTTGTGCTGAGGCCTACATTCTACTAGGTTGTACGAGATAAAATACCTGTAGCGGTGGTGCACGAAACTAAAGAACAAATAGCTCTTCAACTGTTCTTACCTCCTAATTGTGTCGGCCGAGCCGTGGCGTCGAGCCGTCCAGACGAAATTTTCAAGAACATTGCCCCTTTTGGATGAAGAGAATGAGACTATAAGGCAAGAATTTGAGCTCATGAAATCACCCAAAAACATGAAGACCCCCGCCATTAAGTTTCCCAGACACTCGAAGAGGGCGGTGCATGGTGTGATTGGACTGCGCTTAACTTGCGCCTTGAGCCAGACGAGGAAAAATTTCACTTGATTGAGGATGAAATCTCTTTGACGAGCGGCGATAAAAACTTGCGTGCAGGAGCACCGCGATGGGGGAGGGGAAAAAAGAGCCTCTAATGATGAGATGTTTGCCGAAAGGAGGCGGTTTCATCCGCCGACTCCCCGTTCTCCGGTGGGGTCGACCGCAACAGACTGACCGAGCGGTGGGGAACTTGCAAGAATTCCTGCCTTAAGAAAGCCCCGAGCAGAAAGATGACGAGTGTTCAGGGTAACACATGGAACTCAGCCTTTACTTTTCTTCCCAGTTACCTGCTTTTAAAACCTTCCCCAAGAATCAATAGGGTCAACGGATTCCTAATACAATAACATTTATTCCTAACGAAATAGCATTTATTCTCGCTTAAATGATTAAATAAGAACGACTTTTCATCACAATATTCATTTTTGGTTAAGGTGAATATAGATACCCAAGAGGTAAACCTGTTTCAGGGAAAAGTAAAGGGAATAGCGCATTGAAGAGTTCATTGTCACTTGCAATTTGTTGTTACTTTCTTCGCTGAGATGGTCTTCTTATGATTTGCTTTTGTCACATATCTTTCACAGTGTACCTCTAACGCACTAATCATAGCCTCTTGGTTAGCCGACTAACCAACGCTCGCTCCTCAGGAGAATAGTGGAAGGCTCAATATGTGAAAGAGTTAATAAGAAGTCGGGAGAAAACGCGGAAGAGGAGTAGAAAAGGGGAAGAGAGAATGAAAGAGAAGGTTACGAGGGTGAACCGAGACACAAAGGGATAAGCACGAGAAATTAAAGCGTTTCGCGTCGTATAGAGCGGTCGTTCCGAGAAATCTGCTTTTGAAAATCCCCGACCCCGCCTAACTTTTATGAACTACTCAGAGCCGCATGAATCTCTTTCCCTCCTTCCCTCCCCCCCCTCCCCTCCCCCGAAAACTCCTTACTTCCACCCCGCCTCCTTTTGACCTCGGGCCAAAGAATATACTCAGGTGGACGACAGTCGGTCATAACGTGAATGTTTTACGGCTGCTAGGCTCTGGAAAACCTCCGGCGGAATAACTCTTTAGATCGTTTTCGCCTTTAATGTTTTTCCCGCCCTTCTCCAATGCCATTCTCAACGCTCCTCCTCCAAGCCTGACCCCCACCCGCCCGAAATCCCATCTACTAGACGTTCGCCGTCGAGTTAGCCGCCGCGGAGAAAGACGAGAACTTTCAAACACTTCTACGCCGATTTTAATGCCCTCTGTAGGAAACCGTCGAGGTCTTTTCTTTCACACGAGATGCTCTTCCGCTCGAGGTGCCATTTCGCTCTGGTTAGGCCCCCATCACGCGTGCGCCGCGGGCATCTGAGACCCTGCGCGGTGAGATTTAATTTGCGAACTAAACTAAATGCAGAGGAAAACGGCTCCCTTCGTTAACAAAACTGTAACGAGAGCGTGCAGAAAGTGTACAACAACCGATTAAAGGTCTAATTTGGGTAGCCGCTGGAGACCAGAAATGGCAAAATAAAAGATGCATCGCTGAAGTGATAGACACAACAATTAAACGCGACTATCACTACGTTAACCAATCGATCTCAGATCGATCTGGACTCGATCGAGTTAAGTGAGTTAACAATCGAATCCATCCGTTGAAGCGCGACGGACCCAGTATATAAACAAACGCAAACGAGTTGGAAATCTCCGTATCAACGTCACTTTACTCGCCATTACTGCACTCTTGTTACAACACACGCCTTTGAATAATAACGATTATACTTTGTTTCCCAATGACAAAGAAAAGAATTACGAGGAGCGCCTCAGACCCGCTGTTTCAAGCGGGCTGAGTTGGCCCGCTTCTCAGATCAATCCCACTATCCCGTGTAGCAGTACTTAAATGTAATATGTTGAAAAGAATGTTTGGTACAATTTATACTTATTTAAAGTTGTACGGAGAGTTTCACATATTTACTGAATAATCAGGTATAATGATTAGTATAATATTTTTAAAATATATTTTGTAGTAGCGTTTGAAGAAGACATTTTACCCTTGTTTAAAAAATAACCTTGAACACCTCATCAGCCGTTAACCCTTTGGAGTGCGGCATGACGTGATATCACGTCATGGTTGTCTTTACGCTGGTTCTGATGACGTTATATCACGTCAAGGGCACTGTGAGTACTCCAGCTTTCCCTAGAGAACCTTCACTAGGCCCCCTAGTGAAAGCTGGAACACTCACGATACCCTTGACGTGATATCACGTCATCCGCACCAGCGTCAAGGCGACCATGACGTGATACCACGTCATGCCGCACTCAAAGGATTAATCAATATTTCTATGGATTGTCTTCCAAAAGTTAGTTTTCCTCCCCCCCACATCTCGTCACTATTACAAGAATTAATTTATAGAAAACAATTTAACCTGACGATGGAGTAAAGCTGTGAAACGCGTCGTACAAATTAAAAAAAATGTAGAAAAAGTACATTATATTCTTTCTGATATGGATACTACTAATGGCACAAAAATCCTCGCTTGCGACGGATAATTGGTAACAAAAACAAAAACAGAGCAAGACATTCTGTCCAAATCCAAAAAAAATAGCGACATGAATGTTCATGAGGGTAGATGTTGTTGCAGATAATGAATTAAGTAATTAATTGATGGTACACACGGATTATTCCTTAATTATGTCAATAGCTGGCATTTTTTAATGCTCATATGCACTCATCCTTTATCTGCCACTCACCGTGGTTCGCAGCTGGACTTTACAAATATCGCACTAACTAACGGAAAGTTCGCACCATCAGAGTTTTTGCGGGAATGCTATCTTAGATATTGGCAATGTCCGTACCGATTACGCTTCTGCGCAAATTACGTTTGCAAAATTGACTAACGGTAGAGATCTGCGGAAGTTTTGGTTTTGGAAGGCCTAATCGAAGACATGGTATTTCCTGTGTCTTTCTCGACAGATAAGCTCGTCAAAAACATATCACTGTCGAAATATGAAATTAAGCAAAGTTACCATTATTTGCTGCGCTTAAAGATCCCATTAAATAGCAACTTGCCTGAGCTAACGAGTCAAACATCAGGAAATGCAATGGAGCCCTGGAATTTCTTCAGGAAATAATTGGTTGCTCGGTTGTTATTTTAAGATTGGTCAGCAGCTAAGGGCATTTGCGACTCTAAAGATGGCTACGTGGATCGGAGGATTATCTGGGTGGAGAAAAACCTGCTCTCGGAATAATCAAATATTTAGCGAAAAGTGCCCAATGGATCACGTCATCCCATCCTGCAAAGGGATCAATACACTTGAATTAGCCTACAGTAGACGCGCAAGTAGGATCGCGATCCTGTAGAACATATTTTCGGAGTTGTAGGGATTTAAACCCGGAAGCAAGTACTCCTGCCACCGTACCAACCATGTCTCGAGAAAACGACTATTATTACATCGGAAAATCCTTGTGTTCTAGGTTCTACATAAGACTAAATTTACAAAATTATTTTTGTACCAAACCAGTTAACATTAAAATACCAAGTGTGTATCCATCATTATGAACCAATTCGTGCGGAGAACATATGAATGGATGATGATGTCATGTAGAATACCGACACAAGGGAAAAGAATTTAGGCCAATAGCCATGACGATATGAATACCACTTCTTGTGGGTGCGCCAATGACGATCATGGTACGGTACAGCACCAGAATATCTGCAGAAGCTAACAATACCGTTCTGGTTACAGAAAACTGATGACAGATGCGGGGAAAAACATCTATCAACATTCGTTTTCAAATTTTGTTTCGGGATTTCGCCCATGGAATGAATGTAATCCACGCCTACAACTGCAAATATCGGGGAAAGCAAAAAAAAAATGATGAATTTTGACGATTTATCAGAAAAACGACGAAATATATTTTTTTTAGATATGCTTGCATTTTTTTGCTGAGGAACAAAAAGGCGTGGGCGAATGCAGCAGTAGCCGGGAAAAATGGTTTTTAAGACGCAAGACACTATTTCTGGCTCTACTCTGTGCAATCGTTCCATTGCGACACATTGAAAATATAAACTTTGCAATTTTCACACTTGGCTAACCTAGTTCTAAAAAAAAGTTACATCTTCGGATAAAAACTAGGCATCATCATAACCTGAACATGTAACATAGAGACGAAAGCTGCTGTGCAATTCAATTAATGAGGAAATTGTATTGTAAATTTTTTCATAGTGTAATGAAGACTAGTTTTTCGGCCTGTTTGGCATTTTATATTTAAGGTAAGTAAAAGAAGCTATTAATATCAGAGCTTTTAAACAAGACAAAGGAATTCACTGGAGTATTGCGATGTTACCATCTTTGACTGGAGACTACAGTCATTAGTAAACCGTAAAAATAAAATAAAGGCGGACGCGAAATTGCAGAAATATCATGGAAGATTAATAGTATTTTCGGTAGTATTGATAGGAAGACATCTTATCCTTCTTCTGGTCTCCTGGTTTACCTGAGCTTGCCGAGCAAGGAATGGAATGTTAAAAAACTCAAAAATGCATTACTTTGATATATTTTTGGGGATCTAAGCCTCAAAAATGTTTGAGTTTGAGAAAAAACGTGAAATTCGGTGAAATTGCAGAAACATCATGGAAGATCAGATGGTATTTTCGGCAGTATTGATAGGAAGACATCTCATCCTTCTCCTCGTCTCCTAGTTGGCCTCAGCTGGCGGAGAAAGAAATGGAAGGTAAAAAACTCAAAAATGCATTACTTAGTTACTTTTTTGAGGATCAAAGCCTGAAAAATGTTTGAGTTTGTTCACATTGTTACCTACAGTAATGAAGGTGAGGTGCGCCGAGAATTTATACGTACATTACGATGGTTGAATAAAAAACAACAAGTTTTCATTAACGGAAATTCGTAAGAAAACTTGGGGAATATCCGACCTTGATTCTGTTGACTTGTTTTCTACAAACACACCGACTGAGAAATTCAGTTTAAAACACTGAACTCTTAGCGGTATTATCAACAATACGAATACGCAAAAATATTTTCAGAACACGAATAATTCGTATTTGAGCAACTCAGTTTCAATCATTGAACTCATGGCGATATTTTACGCAATAATAATATGGCGCGTACAAAATATTTTATACCTTTTAATAATATAAGTAAACGTTTTCTATTCGCACATTGAAAGACCAATTTAGTTATAAATATTGAACTCATAGCTAAGTTATATACAATGAAAATAAATACGGTACGCACAAATTATTTTAAGAACAAGAATAATTCGAAAAACCGGCGAATCAAAGCGTTAAAACCCACGCTGTCCAGGACTAGCATATGGATAAAAAAATGTGATACATTTTTATGGGGTCATGCCTTTATTCATGAAATGATACTATTACCTGAAGTATGGAGGAACACAAGATTATCAAAAGGTTGGCGAGTCAGTAAAAGGAGCTAAATGACTACTAGAAGAATCCATGTCCATGCAATAAAAGGACGGGGTAGACGGGGCATTTTCCATGAGACTTTTAACGTCGCAAATGTGAAATGAATTCCATGTGGTATTTTACATCGCACTAGAATTTATGATTTTCACTGCACCGAGGGAAAACGGAAAAAAGTTGTTAGAAGATCTTCGGAGCCGTGCTCTTAAAAGTGACTTCCTGTGTGCAAGACATGCTTCGAAATGCATGGCGTTTGAAAGACGCAAAGGTGGAAAATGTACATTATTTCCAAATAATTCCATTTTCCAATGGATCCATTAATGCCTCACTTCCTTCTTATACCCTCACCTTTTCTCGTGAATTTCTTGCGTGATCGTTCGTTCCACATAAATTGGACCCAGAGTTTGAAGCGGGGTTTACACATGGAGTTCACTTGCATGACAGCACCCTTGGAAGTCACTTGCAAGCGACAATTTGATGCGTAAGCACGCAATTCCATGGCAGCGGTGGTTGAAAATGGTGGTAATCGACCGCAGTTACCACTTTCAAGGAAAATAAGGCTGGTTTCTATTTTTCCTGCAAGTAACATATCGATTCTGCGATGGAATTGCGTTATATGCGGTGGAATCTAGGTCACATGACAGCAAAAGGAGATTAGAAATGTAAACAACGAATACATTTGTAGGAGGAGGACTCATTGATGCTCATGTAAATACTTCTTTGTATTTGAACATATTTTAAATGTTTAAGAACCCCTGAGGTAAGTTTTATGACTTATCTCTTATAAAATAATAATTATTACTGCCACGATGAACGCACTGAATTTGACGTAATAATGATCAATTATTGAGATTTATACAAATTTATTAAACCCACGAATGACTATGGGACTCAAATATCGATATGCGAACACTATCATTATTAAACTTGGGGGATTTTCGTAATTACCATATTCGTTATTTACTTCCGTCATCCATTTGTTTGGAAAATAGCTGGACGTCATGAGTAAGCAGAACGATGCTTCGATATATCACTAAACTCGTCACTTCCATAGAAGTCAACTACCAAATGTAAACCCGTTTTAACCACAGCCTATCAATATACTGTCGCGACAGCAATTGCAGTAAGCTAGCAGCTCAGCAAAGTCGTTTAATATCGATAGTACTCTTCCTTTGATACAGATCTTCGCAACGTAAACAATTATGCCATAAATGTGGTCATTTGTTCGTATTTTCTGTAAGTATAGCACAGGTTTTTCAAGGTTTTTGTTGAATAGGCAGGGCATTTGTATTCAAAACGGCGTCTTATGCCCCCTATTTGTACAATTTCCATTGGCGTGCTGTGGCATTAATGCTCAGTAAGCACATTTATGACGGCCTTGACATTTATGACGGTGGTGGAAGTAGTTGTGAAGATCCTCCCGTATCATAACATCCATACTACAGTGAGTATAGAGGTTACGATATCTGCTCAGATCACGACGTACTTATCTGTAAAGTAGTACTGCTAGATGGAGAAAATCAAGCAAAACTCATGACAAATCATAAGATGTTTTATGTAAAATGCCTGTAATTAGTTTCAAATTATAATGATATTGAAGTCTCATTTAAAAATGGAAATCTGAATATTTGATTCGACATCTGGAAGTCTATAAAAATCAAATAAACCTAATTTTTTGTGTTTTTTAGGGGATTACTTCCATTGGCAACACATTTTGAAACGCTAATAAAGTCGTAAAACACCCTTTGTTATATTCCCAAAAATCATGCAAGATTTCAACCTAGTCGTAGTAGTTATCGAGGAGAAGAATAAGAAACGTATTGGCAGATGGACAACACCTCATTCTTATATATTCTTACAGATTGAAGAAAAATTCACGAAGGGAATCGAGATACCAGCACATGTGAGTCACGAAGACTCCTTGCTATCGCGTGAGACATGACCTACACCGTGCGCTGTACGGCGGTTTTATGGCGGGCGAGGGCTGTGAGAAAGACGAGTGCCTGGAATAGTCGCAGCCCGCTGCTTCAGTCCACGACAACTACGATGAAGACGAGGAGGAGGGAATATGGAAGGTTTCTCACGAAAGGGTTGAGTTAATCTTATCACTAAATGCATTCCATCCTTGTCTGCCTCAGTTCCGCCGCGCTGTTGGACAGCAATCCGACTTCTCTGATGATTCTATCTCTAATGAGGGCGAGGAGTCCAAATTAAAATTTTTCTTTCCATTTCGGGTGTGTGCAATATGATGACTTTCATGGAATTGTAATTGTTGATCACACGCCTTGAAGACTTTTTAACACTTTTAAGGTAGTTTGAGCGAAATGTTCTTTCACTGACAAGCCAGTGAATTGAGTCTCGTTTTAAATAAAAATATCTCACGTCTAAAGATACCAAAAGATCACCCCCTTACCACACTATTTACTGAGATATTTGCCAAAATATACCAGAAATCTTACATTAAAAATGGTACGAGTATGCACTTCCTCAGTTAAAAAATGAGGAATTTCTAACACCTAGATCGTTTTAAAGCACTATGAGCCTGTAGTATTCTCAACAATTCATAGAAATAAATCATATTGTCATCGCCATAATTATAATCACAAAAAATCTTTTGTTGTGGAGTTTTGAACGTGCCGGGCAAAAAAATGAGTCAAGTTAAGGACTTATAGATATATTTTATTTTATTTATTAGAATTTGAGTCTTGTAATAGTATAATATTGCACCAATAATAATGCACTATTTATTTCATCCATCCTAAAACTCCTGAAACTACAACGTATAATTATAATATGGTCTCCATTATGACTAGGGAACTATCTCGCTCAAACTACTTTAAGTGAAGTATAGGAAAAACAATATGGCAGTAACCTATAGACTTATTTCCACGTAGAAAAAAACTTGATATTCAGTTCAAGTTGCATATTGAAGCTATATAATCTTCTAGACATAAAAACTGGTGGATCTGTAGGTGCGGAATTTCTCCAAGGGTTTTAATCTCTTTGCGAAAATATTAGAACTGTTTAAAAGTTCTTCGTTGGGTTTGCTGAGTTTGCTGGGTTGGGGGAAGAGGGCACGGTTCCGTCTCATTCAACCCAGGGTCATCATCATCTGGTGTTCTGTCTGCTGACAGGTCCCGTACACCACTGCTGTCTCCATCCGCTTCTGTCCCGAGCTTCTTTCTTTGCTTCATCATAGCTGATGTTCTTCACCTGATCCACCAATTTAATTCTTATCCTTCCTCTCTTTTTCTTTCCTTCAATTGAACCTTCAAGTGCCACAGTTATAATACTTTTCCCTCTCATCACATGGCCCAACCAGTTTCCTTTCCTTTTCCTTATTTCCTTTAGGAGCGATCTTCCTTCTTTTACTTTGTTCAAAACCTCTTCGTTTCTCATCTTATTTACCCATCTTACTTTTCCCATCCTTCTCCACACCCACATTTCATAAGCTTCTACTCTATTCCTTTCCCTCTTACCTAATGTCCACGCTTCACATTCATACATGAAAACGCTCCATGAATAACATTTAGCTAGTCTCTTTCTCAGCTCCAGATCCAGACTTTTATTGCATAGCAAGCAACCCAGGGTAAATAAACAAAAATAATAGCAACACTGACACCAATAATAATAATAATTCCTCTGACAGAAAATAAGGAAAGGACCATACTGGAGAAAAAAAGCAAGTGCCAGGATTTAGCAGCTGAGGTTTTAAGATTATGGAAAATGAACATGGTCAAGATAGTACCCATAGTAGTTTCAGCCACCGGAGTAATACCGAAACAACTTTTTAAAAAGTCTGGAAAAACTTAATTTACATTACAACATGTACATCCAAATCCAGAAGGCTGTCATTATAGCAACATGCCATATAGTCAGAAAATTCTTAAAGTTTAGTAAAGCAACAGAATAATGTATTTCTGGGAGTACTTGGTATGTTACCCGTACCTAGAATAACCCAGCACGACTGAGGAATGAAAAGGAGAAAATAATAATAATAATAATAATAAAAGAATAATGATTATAAAAATCTTTCATAAAACCTCTCCAATCCAACTCATTTACGACATTGGAGCTAATGAATGGAAGACTTATTCAGAGCGGTTATTTTATACTCGTTTGCGTTACGAGAAAGAGCATACACTTGAATGTTGATATTTTTTAAGTACATGAGCCAGCAAATTGTGTGAGAGGAACACTTCAAGGTGCTTAAATAATTTTTGAGAATTGACACATACTACTTGCATATAAGATTTGATACACCATGCGTGGCTCATGCGGAGAGACGCACGACAGTAAAGTTTTATGTAATTAATGGATTTTTTTCGCAGATAGCTCAAATTAGTGCATATGTGCGTGAAAGTCATTTGTTAAACAAATTACAACAATAAAAATTTGCAAATTAAGATCATACGCAATGACTGCTTGAAATGGAAAAGAAAAATTGAACGAAAATTTCCGAAGCGGTCACGATTCGAAAAAAAAACACGCACAGTCATTGTCCCCATCTGAACTAATAGAGCCCGACTCAAAGTCGGCGTGGGAGCATTGCGGAAATGAACACAGGAACAAAGGAAATCGTGCGTCTCTCAGTCATGTACCCACAATAAGGAGTAGGGAAAAGCCACCTTATCTCCTCTGATACACGTTTGCAGAGATAGGACTTCCTTGGAGTTTCGAAGACGAAAAGAAAAATAGAGAATACAAGCGTCGCGATAAGAAATTCATGAGAACCTACTGGGATAGCTGAGAAAACGAGCTACAATGGATCAGGAAAGCAAACGCAGGGTAGAATTATCACGGCAAACAAAAAAAGTCACAAAATTTATAAAAATGCAATTATCAGGTTCAGATCTTCACCTGGGTGCCGATTCTGGTCATTAGCGCTCGCTACCTTAAGGTAGCAACGATTTTAGCGACTGTCGCCATGAATTTAATCCCGGTTCCGGGTCAGCAGATTTTCGCTTGGATAGCAGTCGCTAATTGTGTTGTTATGGCATAACAGCAAAATCTTATTCCCGTTCACACATTCGTCATTAACATGACATCGTCGCTAGGTGTTTCGACCATTTCAATACCATTTTAAGCCAAAATCTGGAGGGGAAGAGGGCTGGATAACGAGATATGGTACTAATATCACATACCTTGGAGGCATATCACTGAGAGTCATGACAGGAAAGAAAACATGCGAAATATAATGTGAATAAAATGACAAAGCAGCCATAACCGAAATTCCTTCGCCAAGACGAGAATAGCTATCCAAATGGCATCATTTGCATTAAAAAATTACTGAGTAATGAGGCAAAAGGACTTTGGTTCGTCCAAATGTATCATTAGAAAAATTACATTCGTAATTGACCAACGAAAATTGAAATGACAATAAGAAGTCTTTTTAAAGTTCAAGAATGAGCTGTTCCACACTGAAAGACATTGCAGAAAACATAATGAAACAGATGTGATAGGCTACATTTTGAGCATCGCGGAGGGAATATTAAAACAAGTTTCCCGTTGATGAGCGTTTTATCTAGACTCAGGAGTTGATGTACAGCAAAGAACGTTACACAGCTTTTAAGGAAATTAGGCTAAAGCCACTAGAGACGCGGAGAAAGCTAGGTAGAGATTGCTTGAGCAAATCAGAACATGTACGTTTCAGTGTGGCACAGAGAATTTTGCCGGTGCACGACGATGGATCCGACAGAAACAACTATTCAAAACGCGATTCATCGCTGAACAGATTGAAAAGAAATTGTTCTTTCCTCGTGCAACAAGTCACCATAATTAAACTCATCTCCACTACAAACACTCTCATAATATTTTTTCCTCACAAAACATTATCCTTTATACGGATGATGTCCTAACACCCCCTGCCACACGCCCATTTAGCATCTTTCAGGGTATTATGTGGATGTTGAATGATACATAACTTAGGCATATAGCCAAAATACACTTCTTCCCCATTCCACTTCCCAAAAAACTTGTCCTTTACACCATTATACGGCTGGTTAGACACTAATACACCATTCCACAATCGAATGGGGCGATTCGCAGGGCAGTATGTAGACGTAGTTTTTATATTGTATTGTAAACTTTACGGAGTTCAAGTCCGAGAGCTGCACCTGATAATTACACATTTTTGTTGAAACTAGATGTACCTTATCACTAATATAATTAAAATCAGTGAAAGGATGTACCTTTTTTTCTCTCGGAATCACAGTGTTCACCTACGGGTCGTAGATAATTATTTGTTCCACCGTTGCGACCTAATCGATTGACTTTGAACTTTTTTTGCACAAATATCAACATAAAATTTATAGATCTGTGGCAAAACATATATCCAATCGCAATTAAAATACAGAAAATTACATCACCGTCGACGGTGAATCTGAACAGAAAATAATAGTATTAGGTTTGAGACTACAAGTATGGGCTGCGCAACCCTTTTTTTTTAACATCTACTGCTATGGAATTAAAAATTGCTTACAAATATACAAAATAATAGCGGAAAAGCAATGAAAAAAATGGCCTGAAGAAATCGCAGAAACATTTGCAAGAACACAATTGAAAATATACATAAATTATGAAATCCATATATTTACGGGAAAAAAGTAGACGTACAATTTAAGTCCTGCATAGCCAAAAGGGCTTGCCATCAGGTACCTATTAGCTGAAAACATTTATTCAGCAGTTTAGGTCTTTGACTTGTTAACTGACACCGCAGCACGATAGGTCCGACAGAAACTATAAAATAAAGGCAATAGCTGAAGAACACTGTGATAATTGAGCATGTAACACTCACCACTAGGATCCGACGCCCGTCGTGGCGTTCCCCTTGGGAGATCCAGGGTTGAGGGACATGCCGAGAGATGCTGGGTGCGGGAACATGTGCTGGAGGTGTCCCAGGTGAGGCGGGGGCGGTGGGGGCACGCCCATGGCGGCCGACGCCGGGGGCAGGTGCGCTCCCATCGGAGGCGGCGGGTAAGCCGCTCCGTGGCTCGGGATGTCGACGGCAGGCTCGGGGATGTAAGTGGGTCCGCTGTACGCCTCCCCGTAGTAGGAGTGTCCGGGGTAGATCATCCTCAAAGCCATGGCACGCAGGTTCTCCTGAGCTGCTGGTTCGCATTCGAAACGGCGATAAGGTGCGGCGGAGAAAAAGACACGAAGGTGAGAAAACACACGGACAGGCGCTGAAGGTTGGGGACATTTTTTAATTGGATTGGATATTTGTGGAGGCGACCGACGGCTAAGGTCATTTGCGTCATAGGTGATTGGTAAGGGAAGAAGGGTGGATAGAAACCCGGCGTCGGCATTAGCCTGCTCTTAACGAAAGGCGCCAAGGGGACCACGGCTTAACGTCTCATCTGACAGACGGAGTACTCTACTTGAAGTGCCCTCCACAAGACACTCAAGTAGGGATCGGGTTCCCTCTGAAAAACATCCACCTCTGCAGGGATTTGAACCCTGGCCGGCTCGGTAGAACACCAGATAGTAATGATGCTGATACCGCACCACTAATAAGAGGCCTCGAGCTAGGGATACATACAACATGAAGATAAATACACGACAAAAAATATTCCGCATGTAGTTCCCTAATTACAACACCTGGTGAAAGAAAAAAAATAGTCTGTTCTGTTATTGTATTCCTTGAGTCAATATTTATAAGTCAGTCACAAGAAGGTTTTACCGCGACAGTGTGAGTAAAAAAGAATATAAATTACAACACTTCGGTTTGTTGGTTAAAAAATTCTATATGTAGCTGATGGAAAACTCATAAACACCATTCGGCATGCATTAGGTATTAACACTTTGCGCGCTGAGCTTACCTGGATTGTGAAAGAAGACACACTTAAATCTAGGTTAATAAACTTTTATTTATTATTAAATTTATTTCGGCTCTTTGTGGTCATGTGTATGTCTATCAGAAACACTGCAGCCAGACGATTACGTCCAGCTGCCGTTCAATAGCGATATATCATGGATGTCCTGGTAGGCTCATCGCCCTTCACAGAAAATATAAGAGGACGTACCATTACGTCCATAGCACTCCAAGTGTTAATAACTAAAATAAAGGCACACATTATGCAGATTATTTAAAAAAATATTTGTATTGCACACGTTTTACAGTCATAGACGTCGATTGCAGCACCATTTCAATGGCATTACCATATTATTACTTCGATTTTAGCAGTAATAAGCTAGTACGAGGGAAGTCATATGAAAACCTTTAATTTTTTTAAGGTTTTCCTTTGCAAAGCACTGAAGTTGTACAGCCAGCGTACCCAACAATGGCGCGGGAAATCGAATGTTTATAACTGTTTTAAGGTTTTCATTTTACTCCCCTCGTAACTTTAAAAACTAGATGGAATGATGCATATATTTTATTATTTGTCAATTTACCGGGATTTATTGCTTAAAAATAGTTTTAATGAAAATGCTACTAATATGAGATAGAAAAATTTTATTTTACATTGCATTTCTACCATTATCCCATTGAACACCATGCAATTTCAGTAAATATTACCTTCCCCCCTCTCATTTTTTACTATTTAAGCAATGTGTTTTACCATGTCTGTACCTGATAATGTCGCGCAGTGATGTAACTCGGGCCGTAAGAACGTAACAAACCTTTTGTGGAAAACTAATCAATTCATCATTTTAATATGAAGAAATTCCACCAAGTTACTGCCAATGCCATTAATTCTATGTAATTTTGAGTTGATTAGCGAAAAAATGCACAGAAAGGTAGGATTTTGCTGTTTCTTCTATTGGAGGGAAGGCGAATGTTCTTATATGTACTCAGAATATGAACAGAATTGCATTTATATCCTTTCTCGGATGAACCACCTGCATTACGGGACCCAGCCAAGAGAACAACGAAGCAGTTCCTTAAGGCTGCTTCTAAGACTGTGAGATCTCTATGATTCCTTAGTAGCGTCTCTGTACTCTTAATGATTGTAGTGAGTAATGCTTGAAGTAGGAACCCGTCATGAGGTTTTGAGCCTGTTGTCTAGTTTACTGGGGCTCAGCTACCAAAATGTGCTCGACTTCTTATCCGTAGGAGGAACTTAAATCCGTTGAACGCCAGATGACGAATGAAATTCCAACCTGAGTTACCTAATGAAATTATAGTTTGAATAATCCTGCATGATTGTAAATTCAACCATTAACATAGCATTTCACTTAAACCAACTAAGACAAGTACACTTGCAATACGGACAGCTGACCCGTGACATCGATAGGCTCATGTACTGGACACTAGTCTTATACTAGACAGTGCTTAAACTACGATTCCAAGTTTCGCCTCCAGTTGGTTACGTTATCTTGGTCTCCAGTGCGATCATGTTATACATCGTCACCTGATAGCCGCTGTTGCGCCATTTTGGTAAATAATATCGCCGAGTGAGTATTTTTTCATGATCAATAAACTGTTCTAGGGTAATAATCCGTTGAGAAACATATGTTAACATATGTTCGAAAAATAATTTAAATTTTATGCAAATTTAAATTAAAAAATTATTAATTTATGTAAACAAATAAATTTGAATAGCTGAAAAGTGCAGGGAGAGGAGTGAATATGGTAAATAAAAGTTTTATGTTTATAACATTTTGCGTCGTTCGTGTGATTGGATGCAATGAACTTAGCAAGGAAACTGGGAGGCTGGTGGCTAAGGTGTAAGAAATTTGGGGGCTGCAGTACATACATTATAATAATTGGAAATGAAAAAAATCGCTATAATGAACTAGGAAATGAAGAGTCCACAAGTACATTTTTCGCATGCACTGCCACTTGAAATAATTGTATCTCATATTGTAACCGTATCGCCGCGGGAAAGGTCGGGGTTCGGGTGAAGGAGAATGATAGTGTAGCGCCAGCACGGGTAGGGGTAGGAAAGAGGGGATTCCGCCCGTACTCGGAACCGGGAAGGGAAACTGGGAAAAGGATTCCGATTGGGGGTGATTCCCTCAGAGAGGCGGGTGGATCGAAGACTCGATCAAGCAACACCCTGTTTCATTATTGAGAATCGGAGGAAGGGAAAGAGGAACAGGGAGAGGGTAAGAGAAAACCGAGGGGAAAACAAAGGAGTAACTCTCCGCCCGCAGGAGTAAGAAACCGAAAGTCCTAACACCTAAATCACCAAACAAAAATAATGGGACGGCTATCGCTCTCACCGCTCGATACGTCGCGTCTCGTCATCTGACTACTTTCAGCCCACACCAAAAAAACGAAACCCCCCTCACGCCGCTCACCGCGCCCAAGGCGGCCCCCGTGGCCGACGAGGGAACCAAAAAGAACAAAACAAAGAAAAGCAGCGGGCGCAACAGCGTGAGCAAAACTAAACGTCACAATATCAGTAAAATCCACTGATAAGGTAAATTAATTTCAATGACCTTTTGCAGGTAAGGACTCGAAAAGGTCTACGATTTCCAATTATCTATCAACTAATTATAATGGGTTGTGGATTGGTGATGCTTCATTATAAAATGGCTGCCAGCCAGAACGCCATTTTTGATCTTTCAAGATTTACACTATGGTACCATTTTTAAATAATGTGAACATCGACTGAGAGTGCGCGAAGCTAACAATCACGTTATTTTAGGAGAAACCTGCGCTTTAAAGTACTTTTTTCTTACCATGAACAAAATTTGCTGTCATGAGTATAGTTACACTTAGTGTTGCCTGGTAAAAATGAATGTTTGTTTGCTCGTCTTCTATGCGTTCCAATACCATTCATTAGATTATGATGAAACTTTGGTTACCTGCTGTGCGCATGCCCGCGTAGGTTTCTAAATTATTAAAGCCATTGTTTAATGGGTGGAGCGTGTGTCGTTTCAACAAATGAGTGTTGGCACGCGAGCTTCCGAAACAAGCGAGGGATGATAAGCTAGCAACGAAGCAGATCGTATACGAGTCACTGAATCATGTGCATCAGTGAGACATAATATTGCGTGCATCAGAATTATATCAGTGAGACATAATTTGAGTTAAAAGGTACGTTATTCGTTTGTACGTAGAATAAGTTTTTGAGTAGTTGTCTCTTTGTTTGCTTTTTTTTGAATTCTTGCATTCGATTTTCCTATACGCTAAACTTTTTCCAAAAATTGAATTTTTAAGCTGGAAAATCTCAAAGTTTCGCACTGTTTCAACCATACGATATTTTATTTACTTGGAAACCGCAACATAGGCATGGAATGGAAATTCATGCCATCATTTGTGCGTTACGAATACTTGTGTTAGTACGAGGAAATTCATTGGACTAAAAAAATCATTCTCTCATTTCTTTTGTTTATGTAAATGAGTCTGCATTATATATGTGTGCCTACTTAGAAAGAAAGAGAGACATTGTGACGCATGCAGGGCACAGCTAGTATTTTATAAATTTCATGTAAATACTCCTTCGGATAAAATATTATATGAGACAGCGTTAAACGGAGGCTTTTACTGCGTCACGAAAACTAGTATTGATACTGATCCAAGCTTCCACTGCTGTTTCGGTAGGATTTAATATCATGATCTTTTACCGTGCTTAGGGAACGATGCAATTATCTTCTGGCTTAAAATATTTAACAATATAAATTAAATGCCTAATTAAGATAAATGTTTTTAAAAAGATTTTGTAAACAAGGTAAACAGCAGAAGTTTCCTTGGCAGCGTTGCCATATTCATCTCAAAATGTCGGCCATGTGCTGCGACGAAAACTGGGAGACACTTTTTAAAACCCAAATACTGGTTTTATATTAGCAATGACCTAAACTGTAAAAATATATTAGGGGTCTCAATATTTAGTAAGTATAAAAGTTTTGAACAATGTTATTCGGGTGGAAATCAAGCTAAAATGTTAAATGTAAATCAAGGAAATCGAGATAAAATGTCAAGAGATACCATCGCGCTATCATCGAGGGAATGTATTTTAGCGTTTACATTCATCATTTTCAAATCAATAAATCTTCGATAAATTACCAATGATCTAGTAACGTTTTTACCGTATTCGACAGTATTAGTTATACTACTAAGTTCAAATCAAGATCGGGTATTGGGCAGGCCAAAAATGAAGACTCCTCCTTAAACCCTTCTGAATATGTTCCTATGTTATTCAGGCTAAAATCTATTAAAAATGTATATAAAACGCCAAATTATGATGTATGTATATATAAAAATGATTTGGTAAACAAAGTAAATTGTAGAATTATTAATTGGCGACGTCTGTTATTTAAACCTTAACACTCGAGTTATATTTAAACAGTAATATTGGGGCGGAAATTGAAATAAAAAAATTATGTGAAGAGACCACATTGCACAGTCATAAAAGCAATTTATTTCAAGATACAATTTAATAATTTTTAAACCAATATATCTTTATTAAATTAACGATGTTCAATTGATATGCTTACGCCATTCGATAGTAGAAGTCTTACTTATGTTGAAGATAGAAAAATGGCTATTTTCTTTGAAGCGTTCACAAAATACATAACTTTTTTCGTTTTTCAACTGTTTTTTGTTTCCTACTAGATTATATTTTGTGTCTTTTGTGTTGATTTATTGTATTGTTGGAGGTTATTTCAAGTGTGGAGCCATCAATAAAGAGTCCAATTCCATAGTTATCGACCAGTGTACTTTTTAATGAGTGTATCTCAGAACTGATCACTTCTTTACGATAACTTAAATAATATAATAACTAAACGTAGGTTAACGAAAGAAGCTGACCACAAAAGACTAGAAGCCTTTGAAGCCTGGTGCTGGAGGAAGATGCTAAAGATAAAATAGCCGGACGAAATAACAAATGATGAAGTGTACAGAAGAGTAGAAGAGGAAAGGACCATATGGAACACGTAAATACGTAAGTTTTAGATAAAAAAATATAAAACAGTCATAAAATATGAGCTAGCTATTCATTTCACTAATGTAAAAATAAAAAAAATATAATCAAAATATAACACTTGTTTATCTGTGCACCCAATGAATTCTGTCATATTTATTGGTTAATATTCTCTACCCTGGTAAAAATGAAGCCTTTTAACAATGTCTCCATTCGTTTTGAGTGATCAATTCTTTTTGATTTCAAGCAGACACTATTTTGTGGATGAAAAATACGGTAATACGATAAAGAGGTATAACTTAGGCGATAACGCTATAAATCTGAACGAGCGGAAGTCTGCTCTAACCTCAGCTAAGCTGTTGCGATAGCCTTGTGGGTCTATTCGTTAGATGGCGGCCGTAATGTTCACATAAAAATAAAACTTAACCTGAATTACACCACTAACGGTATCGTAAGCCCTTACAAGAAAGATATTAAATTAAAATATATGGGCTTCGATTTATATGGGGAAAAGTTGAAACATTTCCTGCCTCGGAAGATTTATGTTTACTGCTTTGAAGTGGAATAAATAGCTCTAAAAATACTGCCACACCTTTATACATAATTTATCCACAGAAAACGTCGGGATAACTGCTCGTCAAGATGGGCCAGTAGCAAAACACTTGGGCTATATATCACACTTAATTTTTATGATGAATATTATCACCATATACCCAAATCCAAAATCAAAATCTTTCAGTGTAAGAACATACAATTTGGCTAAAATAAAGCGACCCTTCTTCAGCGTCATGATAAAAAAAATGTAGCAAAAAAGCTTACATAGTTCATTGACAACAACGAAGTTGTCGAGTTACAGGGTCGTAAAAGCTAGGCATTCCATATTTCTTCAAATAGTCACCATCGAACCACCTCCGTCAAAAACCGATAAGCCTTTTGCTCAATGATTGCAAAATATTTCAGCTAAAAATGAAAGTGCCATAATAAGTTAAATAATTCAACATTCACTAAACTATGATCACAAAAGTTAAAAAGAAATTTCTTCACCTTTTGATTAATTATGAGACAAAAGTCTGCGCTGGCGACAAAAATATCAACGACTTGGGTGGCCAAAAACCCCATCACAAACTCTCTTTTTTTATTTCATCTGTCATGAGTGAAAGGCGTCTGCATCTGCATCCAACCCTGTGAGCCGCTGCCTGGGCGTGTGGAATGGGGTGTTTTGACACCAGCCGTGTAGAGGGGTAAGGGATAAGAATTTTGGAGGTGAAATGGTGACTTGTATAAGGGGAGAGTATTTAGAAGAGTTCAGTTTTTACTATCCCTTATTTTGCGCGGAAAACGAGTTTTTGTACCTATCTAATCGGCAATGAATCTCTCTTATTTTTTCGCCTCTGTCATATCTAGAGATGTAGCGAGGCGTCATGATAATATTCTTTGTAACTTTCTAAAACACAATAGTTCAGAATTGTGGGAAATGCATTTCACAAAATTATGTGATCACTGGCGGGTGACTCCGTTTAAGTGACTGCACGGCTAGTTCCGTGGTTCTTTAAAAAAAAACTAGTTCTGAATTTCTCAAGAAAACTAAGTCTAGCGTACAGTCTCTAGGGGCTCACACCTTATTTTCTCTGAAAGTTGTGAAACAGCATGTTTGCTCGTAGCATCATTTAACGAAGCGTGCAGATTTTCTTTATTTTTTAAGAATGTTTTTTGGTCAAATCTTTATGACCAAGATCCTAAATGCTCGCAGTGTATTCGAGGTGTGGCCTAACCAGAGCAAAGTAGCATCTCTCTTTGACTTTTTCATCCGAGGATTCATGCATAGTAGATGCTGAGCGCGTTTTAGTAACTCAATACCGACTGCGTTTCAATGGCGAAATTTACAAAAGACGACTTCCTCGTAAATGGCATTGGACCACCATCGCTAAATTCTACTGCGCTAAGGAAAGTCGGGCAAAGCAACGTAAATGAAGGTATTTGAAGGGGTGAGATGGCTGAGATGTTTTTGCTCCATAAAATCTACTTTTTCGGGTCTTCACCTAAATCAGATTATTGGCACTGAGCGCTCTGGTACATAACAAGAATTCGTGCACATTTTACACCCTTGAGAATACCTCTAAAAATTAGAAATTTTGGACTAGATTCATGAAAACAACACAACAAGCGGCAGTCGCCGCTTTACAGTGCGTGAGAGGCCCGACGAGGGTTTTACCCGAGAGTAACTTGAACGGTGCCGAAAATTAAAAATGTGGAACAAATATGCAAAATAAATTTTCTGTTGCATTAGTTCTCCGTAGTCTCACCTATGAAAGAAAGAAAATATATCATGACCAAAAATAAAACCATACTGGGAGAGAGTTCACGTGTATAGACTTGCCATACCAATGGAAAGTCCACAATATAACACAGAGAACCAGATCCTAAATAAAGTCTTAGGAAGATTTTGAAGAAAACATAATTTCTCAAAAGAATTATACTTATGAAACATCAGTTAACATACTTATATTTCGACTGATGAAAACTAAACTGAAATATTAGTGAATATAGAAAAGAATATTACTATCATTTAGGATGGGGGTAAACGAAAAAGGAAAGAAAAGAAAACAACACACATGAAGTGGCTTAAGAAGGAATAAGCACAGCATTACATAATACAATCGTATTGAGTAGCAAGTTGGTATAACTATGAAAGACACTCAAAACCCGTTGAAATTATGCTCTTGCAATCATCCGCGGCTGTATTCTGCTTGTGACCTCCCCGGCAATTGATTATTCTCCCTGGGTGGCATTCTGGAGGACAAGAGAAGTCTCTAAAGCCGACTTCGCACGTTCATTTTGATTAATCACTTGTTTATCTCACAACTGGCGCCCACCAGCGTAATAGTGTGGCACTACCACCGGCTTAGCGTTGATTAGCGATGAGCGTTCACACACCAGTGGCTGATTGAGTTCCCAAACAATTACGTAGCGTTTTATTTATTCGTTGTGTCTCCGAGGGATCCTACGGGACGACGTAATTAAGGAGGGTCCACTTGTACTGAGTAATTTAGGACGAAACAACTAAATTCCCGACTCAAATGGCTCTAAAAATCCTATTTTTGCTCATGGAATGCTTCCATAGCTGAAAACCAAAAATTATGGCACGAAAAAGACCAACCATGCATTTATTTCACGAATAAATTTTTGATCAGAGTGTCCAGCAGCTGGGCATTTGAAAATTCCCTAAAATTTGAAAAAAGATTCTCCAGGTTTTCCAGACATAATCATTATTTTTCCAAAGGAAACATTGATGTTTTCTCATTAATTATAAGAGAAGGAGTTCGGTATGTTTTTGGGTGATAAAACGTAAGGGTAATTTTTAAACTTGCATATTTGGAGGAAAATAAACACAAAACTTTAAAATTGTTTGAGAGAAAATCACATCACCACCCTTTCTTAGATTTAAACATTGTCATGCTGGTGCTCAGGAACAAGGTTATATTACAGCCAGACTTTACTATGAATAGCATTGGTATAAAATGATAAACACTTAAAAAACTGAAGGAATTGACTTTTTTCCTTATGTTGCTAAATGCGACAACGCAAGGGAAATTGGACTTCGCAACTTGCCGATAAACGCACGTTCTTCACGCCACTGATTTTCAGACTATGACCGATAAGAAGACAATGTATGTACCTATATAGAAAACATTTTACCTACTTTCGGTGGTTCAAGGGATGCAAAATGCGACTACGCAAGGGAATTTGACTGAGTAACTTGCAGGAAAAGGTCCATTGCTTCCGTTGCTGTTTTATATATTGACACCACAGAAAATTCCAGAGTCAATTCGATATTTCCCTGAGATTTCCCTGGTATTTCCAGTGAAAATAAAATTTCCTGAGATTTCCCGGTCTTCCCGGTTTTCGTGAGTGCTGGACTCCCTGTTGATGGATATTTATTTATAGTTAAAGATGCCGACGAAACTAAAGTATTTAATTTTCAAACGAGCTTACCAAAATTTTCGCTTCTTAATAACAGATTGTGGAAAGGAAGGGTGGAGGGCTGCAGTCAAGTAATCTTAGGATTAAACGACCAATGAATGCTCGCACAAACGTAATAGAAACACTGAGAACAAATATGCCCCACCACAAATATTAAGAGCAGCCGAAATGAGCTATCTATCGTTTAAGCGATAAATTAATGAACGATTCGTCACTAAAATGGCAACAGAACAATAATCTTCTCTAGAAATATCAAAAAAATATTTTGAAGTACGAGGAGGTTTTGCAGTTTCATAAATCCAGTATGGCCGCTACCAGCTGTTTATAAGCTTGTACAAGATTTTTAGCCGCGCGTGGAGAATAGAGACGTCTCTAATGCCCGTTTGACACGATTAATGATCCAGCACTAGACCTCCACCAGGTCATAACTAATACGAGATTTTGAGGAGATAATCAAGTATGATTGGGGCTGTACCAGAAGATTTTGCGAGGTCAATGAAATTGCACAGGCGGTGAAGCGGTATTCTCATTCAAAAATTTAAGAATGTCTTCTAAAACATTGAATCGCCCAATCAAAAATATCTGGTGATAAAAACAGCAGTTTTGCTATTTACAACTGATTTCACAGATTAAAAATTATTGATAGCCATAGGAGGTAAAGATGTCGTTCATTTAAGCAAGTAAAGACTCCTTTGCGAATGCAAAATACTACCGTGATTGGCAAAAGTCTACTGGGTCTCTCTGGGAGCTAGTATCTAAGAAGTATCGTATCAAATTTGAAACCAAGTAGCTCAGCGAGTATGAGAACAATTATGCTTGTTAGCCAGCATGATTTTTCTGCAATACAAGGTAGTGCAAAGCCATCATACTTGCGAGAATCTTGGAACTTGTCCAGGATCAAGTACCATGTTAAACTGGTTTAAATTTTCTCTGCAGTATGACTTATTAACATTATGTTGGTATATTAAATTTAAAACTTTTTTCGATGTCTCAACCGGATTTCCCTTGATTTCTTCCGACAAAACTTAGTTTATTGAGCTTCAAACCGTTCAAATTACATCAAATCGATCAGAGAGTATAACAGCGATAATGCTTGCTTGCGAATAACTGGTTCAATATCACACAAGAGAGGAAAGCCATCATGTTAGCGAATATCCTCGAACTTTCGCTGGATCTAACATCGTGTGAAACTGGCTTAAAGGCAAAGAGTTAGTTGGTTGCTATAACTTTAAGTTAGAACACTAGTGTGCCCATCCAACCGACAGAAACAGTCTTTAGTTCAATGGAGTAACATTTGCAACACTCGAGGCATGATCGAGCAAAGCCGTCTTAAGATGGTTGGAGCGGAAATCGTGAGTCGTTCAGAAAATAGTTTGATAACTTTTAAAGTAAGTCAATAAAAAATTCATGGACCACACGTCACTTAAGTATATCCATTAATTCGGTGGAAATAACCATGCATGTTGCAATATTAATGAAAATAAATCGTGTTAAAAAATATAATTCTCAATTATAGTACCGTTATGACTTGTGTTTGCGGCACAGAGTTCAAAATGTTAGCATAAACCTTACGCAAATATGTGCTTTTACACGGCATTTTACCCTAAGATTAGAATTATATCTAAAACCTTTCGTCTAAATTAAACCACTGTATTGACTTGTGTTTTCGGAGCACAATTCAAAATATTAGCATAAATTGTGCGTAAATACCAGCTTATACTTGACATTTTACCTTAAGATTCATTATAAATCGTTAAAATAATAGGAAACATCATTTGGCGTGTATGGGAAAATCTGTCGATGCGAATTCTCATTATTTTGAAATCATGTAAGTGCCGTATAGTTACCGTTTAAAATGCTTACAGTGCCGTTTAAACAGCATTTAATTGCCATTAAAAACAAATCGGTAAAATGCAGTATTTTTCACTTTTATCCAAGCCTATCGAAAATAAATACATGCAATGTTTTAGGGAAATCCATACATGACCAAAAATCGCTTAAAGCCGCCATTAGAAACCCAGCGACTTATCCACGCGACTACTGCAAATTCCTCCCTCGTCTCTCGAACATGACCTCGAGACGGGCACAAGTTAGCGCCACCCTGCTCCGTTTCCAGACTGCCATCTCCGTTCATCATGCACCGCGCACTACGCCACATCCGAAGTGCGAATTTTATTTTTTTTTTCCTGCCGGACGAGAGACATGACGGGTCTTAAAAAAGATATTTACGACTCCTCGACGGAGAAATCGTAACATATATTTATGTGAACTGTCTGGATCTTGAGGAGGGAAGGGTCTTACCCTTGAGGAGGAGGGAAAAAATAAGAGAGCAGCCTCTTCCAGGAGTCCTCTGCTGGCGGACACGGCGAGGCGTGACTGAATCTTCGAGCGGACTTAAGCAGATCACGGGAAGGAGGGCTGAGGGTGGTTATGGGAAGGGTGAAGACGACTGGAAAGAGAACAGAAAATGGGAACTAGCGACCCCCCATGCTAGCTGACATATTCCCGAGGACCAAACCCCTAAAAAGGAATTATGACAATTTTTTTAAGCGCCCCACAAGATTCGTAATAAGCACTTAAAATTAGAGGAGCGGTCGTAAAAATGAAATATATGACATTTCTTCACCGAAACTCATTCTCCGTTGGGTGACTGGGTCGAATAGGATTGGTCACTCTCGGGCGAGGCCGAATGTCCGTGAGCAGCCGCACTGAAGAGGGTCATCTTTAAAGCAGTTTCGGCGTGTGGAATCGTAAAAAGATTTCCGGCTGACTTAATTGGCGTAGAATAAGAGGCAAATACATTTTTGCCATATTTCCAACCCTCTTGTTTTGGGATGAATTTTCATACTTTTTGTTCAATAATTAATCCCATCACCTAATAAATCCTTTTATTAGCAATCAAACATTGATGTAGATGAGGGTAATATACTCTACATTTTTTTTAAATAACAAGTTTTTAGTCTACTCGCCGCCTTTTATTCGTCAGAGAAACGAAAACCTAAATATTTTATGAGCAAGCCAAATGTGAAACTTATAACCAAGGCATCGGGAAAATCAATCCTGTGGTATTTTTTAACTTAAAATAATATTTATTCGACAAAGTATGTGCATTTTGCAAGCTTGAGATCGCCTATGTTCATTCGAGCACCCTTAAGGCTTTTGATTGAGTCTGGTTTCAACGGGAGCGACGTAAATTTTGTTACGTCCACTCATTTAATTTTTCATTTAAGCATCCTACCAGGTGATTATTATTATATCGTATATTTCCGTTAGACACTGGCCCATGAGGTAATTACAAATTAAAATCACAAGTTAACACAATAGTTGAGAAAAACAATTAAACAAAATAATTACATTGGTAGGGTTTTGCACAGAACTTATCCAGATCCGTTTTCACTATTATGGATGGCCCGCCATTAGACCCTTCTTAAATTCCTCATATTGTCTCCCTCTTCTTTATTACGTCCAGAATTCCTATCCTCTTCCTTTCTCTTTCCCATTGTTCTCTCCTATTATTCTCTTCAACGTTTCATCTCATTATAATACTACCTCCATTGATCTCTTCTGCCTCCTCCAATCCTCCGCAACAAGCTTCCTCTCCTCTCCAACCGTATCAAATGCCTCCTTGTTCGTCCTTCTAGCAACCCAGCTCACCTTCTTCACTCCCAAATCTCAAAACGCCTCAAGTATACGTACATCCTCCATTCGCAATAACCAAGTATCTGATCCATACAGTGCCACACCCCTTATTAGAGTTTTTACCAGCGTTTTCTTTGCGTCTCTACTCAGATCTCACTCCACCATTCAGCCGAAGGATAGTTCCTTAGATATCCTTTTGACAGTAAACCGAAAGTCAAAAATTGCATGCAATTCTGCAGAGCGTTCGTCAAAATAAAAAATATAAGCTAATTATAGCCGATTCCAAGTGCTATAGGTCAGGCCGTGATTCATAAAGGTTAAAAAAAATATTTTAATACATATTTTTATCATCAGCCGCAGTACCACAATCATGTATTGCCATCGAGAACGAGTCGAAACCATAGTGTATCTTCATCAAAGTTGGCTCACGCTATTTCTCGAGCGTGAGTTTAGTAGAACCAAAAAGATCAGATTCATTAGAAAAATTGCATGTCAAATCGGCTGAAGAAAGCATGCACGATCCCTGATGGTGACGAGAAAGCTAGTGAATATAGATTTAATAAAAAAGGAAACCAATCTAAATAAGCTCAAGGAAATAAAAGAGTAACAACGCGCGTATATCGCGGTCGTGTTTTTTCATCCGAGTTATTTCTCCTATTTGTGTCATGTTGTGGTAAATGTTTCGTTACCTTCATTTGGTTTTGATAATTCATATGAAAAGCGAACGGATTTCGATTTGCGTCACGAAGTAATTCACTCGTTGATACCTCTAATAACGGCAATGAAGAGGACGCATCGATAAATTCATGCCTGGTCATAATGACATCACTTAAAATTGCTTCCCATATTGAAGGGTCTGACTGAGATTAGAACTGATAAACTTGGACCCGCTCTAAAATAACTTTACTCTGAAAGCGACTTTACTACTATATCTTTTGACGGCAGCAAAGGATAGGCTTTGGCGAATGGAGGGAAGAACAATGCGCTAGGCAGACAGCGATTCCAACATAACTGCATTTCGGGCGGTTCCAACGAGATTCCATTTAAGGTAGCTTAAGCAAAATATCAATTCACCGATAAATCAATAAATTTGGTCTCATTTTAAAGACACATATCTCCCCCTTCTAAAGATATCAAAATATGAGCCCCATACTGAGATACTTTCCTAGACTTTTGACGAAGAATACCAGCCCTTTTACATGGAAAATGGTACGTGAATGCACTCCAGAGAAACCTTATCTAAAAAAAGGAGTTTCAAGTAATAAAATCTCGTCAAAAAACTCACAATGTAAACTTTGCGTGTATTTTTAAATTTTTAATTAAATTTACTATTTTTAAATAAAAATCTAAATGCCACCGCAGTGATATTTTTAGGATTGTAAAACTACCTTCCGTTATAAAGGAGTTTTAAACATACTACTTGAAGAAAATGAGTCACGTCCAAGACTTCTATTGATATTTTAAAATAATTACTTAGAATTTAAGATAGATAAGAGTATATAATTGCACTATTAATAATGAAATATTAAATTCATGCTTCCTACAGCTGCTGGAATCAAAACGAATAATTCCAATATGATCTCCATAATGACTGGGGAAATCTCTCGCTCAAATTACCTTAAATGCCACTCTAACAATATTCACTGTTATAATCATTGAACAAGATGGATAGAGCGCTCAATATGCTGGCCAATGCTTGGAGGTGAAGCTAGTTCGTCATCGTCGTTCATAAACCTTCATTTTCCTATAGCGTTTGCGGGCTACTGCTCTAATTTTGGAATTGTAATATGTTTTCCATTGATAACTACTATAAATCAGCATGCACTTCATTAATATGGATCTTCTTAGTTATTTTATTTATTTATATCGATAATGATCTGAATTTCCGTGGAAAACTATTGGAAAATCGAGTAGAATCCATGGCACTATGCAGCCAATATATGTTTAAAGTGTTACTTGTCATTAATTTCAAACAGATGGTTGATATTCATGCTTTACATCCACTAATTCGTCCACACCATCGTGATATCCTTAGGAATGTAAGGAGAGATCAGGGGTAAACAATATGGTTGTCATTTTGGTAGTTAGGCTTTAGTTTGATGACGTGGCGCCCTCTCCATATACCTCAATGGTGACAACAGAGAAGCACAACTAAACAATTGGGCACGGAGCCATTGACAGTTGATGTTAATAAAAGACTTTAATGTAAATTAGAAGAATGTGATTTAGCATTAATAAGTTGGCAAGAATGGTTTTCAATTTTAGCAAACTCTGTAGTCATACATGGATATAAACTTACTCCCCCATACGCAGACAAATTGTAATCTAAGTGAATTCTTCCACTAAAAAGGACCTTAAATTCAACTGCCGCCATATTCCCTACTGCTATACTCTCCCGATCAGCTTCCTAACCTCAATTTTGACCCGCTCTTCCCCGCCAAGAGCACCCACTTTGAGGGCGGACCCGACAGTAAAAACGACGACCATGGCAGGCCGCACAATCTCTTCGAGTTATAACGCGTGAAGCAAGTCATGTCGAATTTCCGGGAAAACGGTCTCTCCAACACGACGGGGCGAGAGAAGAATCACTTTCTATGACAGGCCGAGAGAGAATGAAGTATTCAGTAAAAAGAGCATTTTAGGAAGCACTTAAATTAATTTTTTTAAACGAAAAGATCCAATTTAAAAGAACCATATATATATACGTGGACGGAGGGATGTTAATCGTTATGAGGACTAGTATTTCATTTCTGGAGCGGCTTTATGAAGACGGAGCTTAGGTCATCGTCAAACGAGGGCGAGAGAAGGAAATCGTGTTAACTCGGTAATAAGGCTTTCTAGTCTTATTTGAAACAACGGATTTGACAATGGATGCGGAGGTTTTTGAAACATATCTCCGATATTTTTCGGCTGTGGATGCTTATACCACTGACAAAGACTTTTGGTGGTGGTGAGGCGCGTGGAATATAATTATTAAACCAATGGATAAATTAGTTAAAACTTTTACTAAAACCACAGAGTTTAAAAGCACAAGATTAAAAAACACGACCCGGGTTTCGGTGCTAAGCACCATCGTCAGGTGCTTAGCGCCGAAACCCGGGTCGTGTTTTTTAACTTGTGCTTTTAAACTCTGTAGTTTTAGCAAAAATTAAAAGATTCTCCAATGGCCGTAAAACAATGATGATGATGAAAATGATTTATCCATTGTCTTATTTACTAAAAACGGATTACCAAAAAGTCACCAATGACAACATTTAATTATTAAACCTTTAAAGCACGCACTGTGCTAGTGAACCGACTACATGGACATATTGCCTTGCAAACCACCTCAAAGATTTGTCCAATTGTGTGAAATTCACAGAGGAAAAATCATTCGCGTGAACTGGGAATCAAACCCAGATCCCTCAATTAAGCGCCGAGTGCTCTAACCAAGGATTTGTGGCAGGGGGATGAGATATGACCAATCTGCACTACGATGTAACAGTAACGTTCACCAACATGGACAACAGTAGAGGCATGCTACCAATGCTAGGGAGGTCCTCGGATAATAAAGTGAAACAGTGGTGCTATTCGCTCTGATTAGGTCAAAACTCAAATACGCCGCGAGCAATTGGAACTCCTGACAGAAAATTTGAACAAAAATATAATTTAATGCAAATGAATAAATTAAAGACTGCTACGGGCAAACATGTTGTGTCACTTATTTAGAGGGTTTGGGTTCGGAGCCGCTAGAGACTCCGAGGCTGCACTCCACGCTGAGTTTGCCTGAGAAATTTAGAAGAGCTGTGTTTCAAATTGACACAGAGAATATTATCATGACGCCTCACTACATGTCTAACCCCCCCACGGAAGCGATAAAATCAGAGAGATATGTTGTCGAACAGTTAGGTACAAATATTCGTTCTTCTCACGCACAAAAAGTGACCATAGTAAAAACTGAGCTCCACTCCAAACAGTCTCATAATACACTTAACCCTTTAACCCACCAAAATATTATCCTTTACAAGGCTGGTGTCCTAACAGTCCCTGCCACATGCCCAATCGGCGACTTGTAGGGTGGAATGTTGATGTTGAATGCAACAATGACTACTTGAATTAATGTATTTTGCAAATACATTAACCAGATGCAAAGGTCAATCAGGAACCATGCAAAATCTGTTGTTAGTACTACTCTGCTGATCAAGAAACAATAGGGAGTAACTCAATCAGCTACACTACCAGTCGCCTAACCTATATCAGAGTCTCATTATTAGCCATTATGACTCCTGATCGATCGCAGAAAATATGGCAGTTTAAACCTGTTCAGCCGTCAATTTCCCTCGTTTTATTCTCATGGTCTGATCTGCCGCTGTATGATGGAGTTCGTGTTATGTTCATGATGTCGTTAGAAAATATATTGGTTGGGAATTTACCTAAAAGATAAAATACTGATTTTTAGAATATGCAATTTCCTTCCATATTGTTGCAAAAAGTCAGCAACACTAACGAGATTACCATAACGGCCTTTTACATTTCTTTCCGATTTTCTGTGCACGCTTTCTAACCCGGCTTTCATGCCTACCTCACGAAGATCACAAATCCTGGCAACGTAATTCCAAGTGGGCACATGTTGGAAGTGTCACGATACACCTCTCTTATTTACGGTACTCCCGTCTTATGTCCATTAATAATTTAAATGAACACATATTTCCAACCATATGGGCCGAGATCAGCGCCATTTGCATGGAACTACCGCGTATTGACTTCAATTATGGTAGTAATTCTCTAATTACTTAATAAAACAATTGGTAACACACCTACATTTTATCTTCATTTAATTTCCTAGGACGTTTTGCTTCTTATAAAGAGTTTTAATAAGAAGCTTATATATTCTTTCTTGTACAAATTGACGTTTTCCTGCTGTAATCTAAGCGATCTCTAACAGAGCTCATGCTAAAATCTCCACTTTAAAGGCCGAATTACAGTAAAACTAACTCATATACCCTATTTTTTGTTCAAGTCAGTTTATAAAACTCACTTCAAAGATGTGATTCCTCAGTTTTCAGAAAATCTGGAACTAATAACCTCGTGGACAGAGCCATCTTAAGTCAACCTCATGAGGATCCCAACTACTTGACAGGGTTTTTTTTTTCAAAGAACCACGGAACTAGCCGCGCAGTTACTTCAACGGAATCACCAGCTAGTGATCACACAATTGTGTGAAACTCACAGTGGAAAAATCATTCGCCTGGACTGGTCGGCGCGAATACGAGGGATCTGGGTTCGATTCCCAGTCCAGGTGAATGATTTTTCCACAGTGAATTTCCCACAATTGTGTAATAACTAGCGGGGTGACTCCGTTGAAGTAACTGCGCGGCTAGTCCGTGGTTCTTTGAAAATGTCTTAGGTAAACACCATTGTGTTTTAAGTTTGACTCTACCCCGTGGACTGTGTCGCTTAGTGCTCACATCCGCATAAGGGTACCTCTGGCATCATATACACGGTACTTGTGAGGACAACTTGCTCCTTAAAGCCCCCATGAGATTCACAGCGGAAGAGGACGCATGGGTAGCTTAATTGGTTTCAGCACTCGACGCGAAATCGAGGGATCTGGGTTCAATTCCCAGTCCAGGTGAATGATTTTTCCACTGTGAAGTTCACACAATTGAACTTGGTAGGATATTTCAGTCGACTCGGAACTCGGTCTATAGGAGAAGTGGTGGATTTTCCTGACAATGTCGCACTCATCCGGTTATATTGGGCAAATTCAAGTTTACGCTTCAGCTCATTGAGGCTCAAACTGAAGCCTGACTACCTACATGATAGCCATATTGTTTAATCCTGAATATACACACGGATTGTGGACTCATCGCAAAAAAAATGTTGCCTAGAATTCCGTAAACAAAAAACTTTGTCGACTGTGGCGCCATCTAGTGACGAAAGACGGAAGTTCAAATGTAAATACAGTGTACAGACCGTAAATAATCACGTCTTACCGGTTTTACTTACCAGTCATAATAAAGCAGGGGAAAAACATGTAGTACTACAAGTGGGACGTAATTACACCATTTTTAATACTGCCCGGTTTACAGATATATTTAATTCCTCTCCAAACTTGATTACACAAATGCACAATCAACTGCTTAGCTCTTTGTGAATATTGTTCTACGGAAGTTTAATAATAATGCGAGGTGATAAAAGTGGAATGAGTTAGAAGGCATTTAATAAGTAAATGTTAGGTCTCAAAAATAGCCAGCTATTATTCACAGCATCAAGTACTTCAAATCTCTACAATCGTTATTGAATATTCACCATAGTCTCACGTTAATAACAATCAACAACGGCTGTTTAAGAGTCGACTGAGAAGACTATTTTCAAGACAGCGCCAAAGACTGGGTGAACTAAATGTTGAAATTTAGGCAACACGCAGCCAAGGCAACGATTCCAAACATTAGAATCCATTATGTATATCCATGTGTTTAATACTTCTCTCTCCCTATTTTTCAATATCACGACGGAATGGACGAATTAGTGAATGTAAAGCAATAATATCAAGTACGTGTTAAAAATTGAAGGAAGTAACTCTTCAAACATATATTGGCTGCTTAGTGCTATGGATTCTAATCGATTTTACGATACAGTAAGTCCCCGGTATGCGTCGTTTCGATTTACGTCTCATTCGATGTTACGTCCATACTGACAAGGGTCGTCGGAAAATTTTTCCCAGTTTAATTCTAATAAAATAGACCCTATATGCATATGCTGGCATATTTTGAGAACTAAGACATAATCATCCTATCTGAAATAGCTATTTTTTCCTAGATGAAGGCAAAAAACGAATTTTTAAATTAACGCCTTCATTTATCTTGGGATTAGAGTAGTCACGAATATCTGGATCCGCTTTACGTTGTTTTGAGTTACGTCGCTCTCCTTCAGCACGCGTCTCCGACGTTAATCGAGGACTTACTGTAGCTTAAATCGGTAATGCGGATGATTTTAATATCTAAAAAAATTCGTACGAAGAATCCATATGAAAGAAGTAAGCGTATGGTTATTTCTAGTAAGTTAGAGATGGAGAACAAGGTAAAATTACAAAATTATTGCGTCAGCCCGCAAGAAAAATGCAGAAAATAATACGAGTGTTCGGCGCCTTTACCGAAAATTAACAAAATGGGCCATAGTCACGGATTGCACATCACCATAACGACCACTGAGGTAAATGGAGAGGGTATGTCATCAAACTGAAGCCTGAGAACCGAAATAACAACCATATTATTTAACCTTGCTCTTTTCTTACTTTCCTATGGATACAGCACAACGAAATGGACGAATAAACGAATGTAAAGCAAGATTATCAAACATCTGTTTGATATCTAACGCAAGTAGCTCTTGAAACATAGATTTTTTAATCAGTGCTATGGATTCTACTCGATATTACAATAGTTTTCCTCGGAAATGGGGATGATTATAAATTTACCCTTTGACTGCGGCATGACGTGATATCACGTATTGATTGTCTTTACGCTGGTGCTGATGACATGATATCGCGTCAAGGTACCGTGAGTGTTCCAGATTTCATTAGGGAACTTTCATTTGGCCCCCTAGTGAAAGCTGGAACGCTCACGGTACCCATGACGTGATAACAAGTCATCATCAGCAGCGTAAAGACAACCATGACGTGATATTACGTCAATCCGTACTCAAATAGTTAAAATAGCCACTCTAAATTTGTAAGGAGGATGCATATTAACCCTACATTGCTATCGTCGGGTCTTTTCTGACCCGACGTAATGTTTTTTTATTGTAATGGTAAAACGGCCGCTCGCAGCAACCTTGGCTATAATGTTGTCCTGGGGGAGCTCGCAGCAACCTTGGCTATAATGTTGTCCTGGGGGAGGGAGGAGGGAGACAGTTGAACTTGAGACAGTGCGGGTGACGTGTGTTGTTTACGAGCAATTCGAACACTCGGGTCAAATAAGACCAAGGACACCTTTAAGAAAACCTTTCAGCAAAGGCGTAATTAATAAATAATCGTCATTATTTAATTTTTTATTGTAATTTCAGAAGAATTGGGTCTTTGGACTACATTTCAGAGCTCTAAGCCATCAGGAAGTTGGTCAAATTTCAGTTGCAAGATTAGACCCAGAAAACAACGTGAAACTAAATTAATGCGCATTATTTTACCCTATTTTAAATATTCGAGGCCGATATGTCAAGATTCCGTCAACATTGAGATTCGTAAATTCCAAAGCCGTATAGAGTAATCCCCTTAAGAAATTATTCTGTTAGGAATCGATGCTGGTGAACCTCGGAAATTCTGTGCATGCAACGTTAAAGACACGTGACAAAAACCACGAGAGTTAAAGAAGTGCCTGCTGATTTCTAGAAAGTTATTTTGGTATTTTAATAAGTTAAGTAGTATTTTTATATACAAATGGTGTTCTCTGAGGTATTTAGGTCCGATCAGTGAAAATATCGCCAAAGTTTTCCCACGAGAAAAATATCGTGTGTCATTTAGAACCCAAAGAAACTTCAAAACTCTTTTCGACAAAAGCAAAGACTCGTTCAACCCTAAGAAGAGAAGTGGCATATAAGCTTTAAAGTGTGGTGACTGCCAAGGTGTATATGTGGGTCAAACTGCCCGTAACTTTAATGTAAGAGTCAAAGAGCACCAATCAGCCTATTTTAACAATTGTGAACTCAAGAGCAATTTTTCCAAACACCTTTTAAACCATGACCACCACAGTGATTTTAATCTTGACATTTTATGTTTTGCAACCCACAGACGTGTGCTTGACTCACTTGAGCAGCTCGAAATTTTAAAGACATTACATGACCCTGACTCGAAGATTTTAAATGAGTATTTGTACCCGTCCTCATCCCCCATCCTCACAGCCGCCTCCCGAATTGCCCTCCCCCCTCCCCCGCTAAACTCCCCGCCAATCACTGTTCCTGACCAACCCGCATCCACACCATCCTAATCACTCACCTCCCCCCTCCTACCAAGCATATATATTAGACTTTGAAAACCCGTAAAAGCACCTGAAGATGACGCTCAAGCGTTGAAACCCGGGTCGTGTGTGTGTTTTTTAAGTTGTGGTTTTGTAAATGTTACCATTAAATCATCTGAAAGATAGAAAGTTATTGATGAAGAACATTGTAAAACCGCAAAAATCAGTGCATTATCCCGCAAGCGCTAGAGAAAAGTAAGGGTTAACGAGGATGGTGAGCAGGCTTCAGCTTCTAGCAGTGGCCAGTATAGCAAGAGGCCTCTTCCTTATTGCTTTCGGTACAACCGGGCTGGAGCGCGCAAAACTCACGAATCTTACCGCGTGCGACGTCACAGAAATCGGCTTACCCTGCCCCCACGAGCAATTACAACACAAGGACAGCGCGTGTTAGACTCTAGGAGTAAACATGATCTAGGGCACAAGCATGACTCTCCTGACTCCTTTCCAACTCGTCCCTATTTCAATCATAACTCTTTCATCCCTCTTCACCTATCGTCCTGTCCACCCCCTCTCTCAAAGCCACAATCCCTCCTCCCCAAACCGACTGCTATGTACTCGCGGTGGATTTTTACGATCGTTTCCCAGAACTCTTGTACTCACATTTCTCGCGCGCACGAACAAAAACCGAGGTGGGTGCAATAAAATTGGCGGCAATGACGGCGACGGACGCAGCTGTGCATGACAGGGGAATTGCGTGGTTGCTTGTGTGCGAGGCCCTCCACCCCGTGCATGGACGTGGAGTTTGCAGTGCAGGATGGAGAAAAGTAGAGAATTGGGGTTTCAAAGTCGAAGAACAAATGAAGACGCGGTGCATCGTATGGAATTCGAGATAAAATAAATGGGGCCTTGATCAGTAAGGACTCAAAGCAACGGAACATCGGAAAGTCGACAAATTTCAAAATTAGAATAGTTCTTTTTTTAAACTTTCGAGGCGGATACGTCAATATTTTTCAACATCGAGGCTCGTAAATTCCAAAGCCTCCTAGGAACCTATTCAGCAAAGACTCGACGCTGTTGAATCTCGGAAATCTCGTGCAAGTGACGTTAAATACCCGGGAAAGAGTCAAATTTGGCAGTTTTTATTTGAAATTTTTTCGGCTATGACGTAAAAATTTCGTCTCTGCTAAGGTTTGGAAAGTATGAGACCATATCGGAACCCTATCGAATGTCTTGGTTTCCAGTTAGGGTATTGAGATATATATGACAAATTATAGAATGCTTCACAATTAGTGGAACGGATGGGTCATAGAGAAAAAAAAACGATCATAAAAAATCAAGGCTCGACGCTGACTTTGTAGATTAAAATCGAAATGAATGTATATTATTTAAAATTGTTCCATGTAGAGGGTATTATTGTATCCGAGAAAAGAGTCAAAGTCGATTATCAGTATTGGAAGCATAAATTAGCGCGACGTTATTTTCTGTTCGATTATTTGATTCGACGGCCAGTAGCGGATAAGCAGGAGTGTCGAGTGTCTTGGGAGAGTGCCGGAGTTTGAATCTACCAAAACAACCTTCTAAGAACAATGGGGTCTTTTAATGGGGTCGGTGGTTGAAAGAATCACCCAGACCAAAGCTAGCGAAGATTCCTTTCTAAAAAATATAATATATATATATAGCTAAAATGTACGGCGCAGTTTATTTAGGCAGCATATATCGAAATAAACATGGCAGATCTACCGAAAAATGATGCTAAAATACTGTAAGTACAAGCTCCCGATTTTTTCAATGAAGATGTTTTTCCTTATAAGAAAACAGACTTGGATGATAAAGGTATAAGAAGCAAAGAAGAGACTAATCTATACTCAAGTGATAGTGAAGATGATATTTATGAAGATGACCTTGATTCATGGTAAATGATAAAGCCGCAGAAAAAATACTATGTATGAGTAATGGAGAATCAATGAATATGTTTGAAGTCCCTCTTGCTTAAATTTTCACTCCGCGAATTTTATTATTACCGTGGTAAACAACTGAAATGTAATGTAATAAGAGAACAAAATCCCTTACACTCAAAGCCTGATTACAACAATTAAGACTATGATATTTGAAAAAAATAACATTCCTTCCCATTCCTTTATTCTTGGGTGTTCACCAAAGAGATTATTTTTCAAAACAACAATTTCGTCCGTATTATAAAGGGCCTCTCCAGATCAAAGTTGAGAAGCTACTTACGCTGTGAACATCAGAAAATTTAGGAAAATTTTCTTAAAACTGTCCGAAAGCTACGACGGGAAATATTTTTATTCGATCATACAATTTGATATGAACATAAAAATTCGAAGTTATCAATAGCTCCGAACCTTAAACCACATTTTTTTCAACCAAAAATAATTTAAATGGAGCGAATTTTTAAAGTAGAAAGGCAAAAGCTCACTTTTCTGAGTAGATTCTTTTAGATCTCGCCTATGATAGTTGCTCCCATCAGTAACCAAACTCCTATTGCCTAAGAACATGACTCATACCCAATTAAGTAAATATTTGTATCTTCGATGCATGCTAAAATGTTCTTAAAATACTCTAATCACTTTGCCTATGTAACTTGTGCCACCAAGATGTATCCAATCCATCCATCAGCAGCCGTGTAAAGGTATAAAAGTTATCTCAAACGTTGAATATATTAACGCAACTATTCCTCACTAATCATTCGGGCGATTATTGTTTCAAACTTCCAATCATAAGCTTTCACTCTCATTATCCGTCATTCGATCTCAATGAAGGAGACGCTTATAACATAAAAGTGGCCAATTATGCTTGAAGCTCACACAGCAGACGCCACTATTCATTCTGACTCAATGGAGAGCAATATTACTTCCTTATTGCATCAATCAATATAACGTGAGATTAACGCACTGCTCACGCCCAGGTATCATATGGAAAGGCAATCCTAGGCGTGTGTCCGAATTTTAATTGGATATATTTGTAACAATATTACAACGTTGCGGAAGACTGTGGTTGTTGCCTATGAGGTAGATGAAGAGGGCATTACGTCATCAAACTGTATCCTGACAACCAAAATAACAACAAAAATTGGTTATCCCTGCTATTCCCTAGCTATTGCACGACGGAATGGACGAATTAGTGGATGCAAAGCAAGAATATCCACCATCTATTGGAAAGTTAAGGCCAGTAACTCTCGAATAATACATTAATTTCATAGGGCTATCGATTCTATTCAAATTTACCATATTTTTCAACGAGAACGTGAAATATTATACGTTGAAATAAATAAAAAATAAATGTATTGATAATTTGTATGAAAGAAGTGTTGCATGCTAATTTCTAGCAAGCTACTGATGTAAAACACCGCAAAATTGAAATATCAGCGTGTCATCCAGAATAATCTAAAGGAAGATCGGGATTAACAATGATGGCGTACAGGCCGAGCATTGGCTACCATGGCAAGCGCCCTCTCCATTTACTTCAATGGTTGTTGCTTTTGCTAAAAGTTCGGAATAAAATAGAAGCTAACAGCTAAGAAAAGAGGCCATAATCTTCGAAAATAAACATGCCCAAATATCGCGGAAAAACCTAGTCATAAAGCATTTGTAGTGTTCGAAGTGTCAGGCAGCTAATTGACTTGGAAGTCCAACATAAGTCGAGTACGTTAATTATTTACTCATATTGGATAGCCTCATCTACATTTACTAACTACTGACTGGGTGTTAAGCCCTGGTTACACGATACATTAACCCGTACGAGTTAATGTACGAATGCATGAACGCGTGAATGAAGGCGAAAATTCATCGTGTAACCACTCCAACTTGTACGAATGCATGAACGCGTGAACAGGAAAATGGAACCTGTTCTATTCGGTTCATGCATTCGTTCATGAACTTGTACATGAACACGTACGAGTTAATGTATCGTGTAACCAGGCCTTTACCCAGGTAAGGTTAATGAATTGCTCAGCGTAGGAGATCCCTAGGTGTTACCAGGCTAGGGGATACCCAGGTAACCCTTATGAATAAGACTATGAATATGGGCTTCAGACTCGAGACATAAATGGGTAGTTATATTAACCTGAGAGGGTAAGGATATTGGAATACTCGATGAACTAGAGGAGCAAAAAAGAAAAAATTATGGCTTGCCATGCATAAGTTTACAAATAATTTGGCTTAACTGACCGGTAGATATGAGTCAAGAGCAAGTAATATCAGACCAAAGGGCGGTGCACAATATTCCAGCGCTGCAGGTGATGTATTAATGATCAACTCGAAAACTCAAAATACAACGCTTACGAAAAGTGGCGAGGGTAGAATACACACGCAAACATAATGTTAGTTTTCGCATTCCAGGCCTTAAGCTCAAATTCCACCCAGCTTGGCTGAGTTTTTACTGCACCCACAATGCTCCCAGGTCAATTATCTCACGAAAGATCCCCGGCACGGAAGTGAAATCGTTATCTTTTCTCACGTACTGGTTTAAACTAGCGGAGTACAAATTTAGTCCTCATTATAACTCCACGGTCCCTTTGAGAGTTTGTGTGACCACAGCAAAACAAAACTACTGTGGACTAAATATCACCCCGCAATAAAACGTACTACGCCAGCGTGTGCAGGTGAACAGTTTGGGCACGCGAAGCCAAGATGGCCACTTTATCACGAGATTGGTGCTATTTTTTCCATTTTTGTCCGTCCTAAAATGTTGCTGCATCTCCCATGTGTGCAGCTGTGAGTTGTCAAAATATGATCGAATTAAATAACAGTCGTCTAAGCGCCTTGCCATAGCAACGATAGTTACGAGATCCGTAAAGGCGGGTTTACACATAGGAGTTACTTCCATGACAATCGACAACTCTCGACACCTCGACAAGTAAGCACGCACTTCCATGGCAATACATCTACATCTACATAATACCCTGCGAGCCGCCGCAATTGCACGTGGCAGGGGGTGTTAGGTCACCAGCCGTTTAAAGATGTAAGTTTTTGGGAAATAAAATGGTGACATGAAGTACGGGTGTGTATTTAGTGGAGCTCATTTTTTATTGTGGTCACTTAGTGTGCGCGGATAGAACGAGTTTTTTTAACCCATCTGTTCGGCAGTGTATCTCTCTTATTTTATCGCATCCTTCAGACCTAAAAATATAGTGAGGAGTCATGATAATATTCTCTGTGTCGCTCTGAAAAATATCAGTCCTGAATATCTCAAGCAACCTAAGCCTAGCGTTTAGCCTCCGAGTCTCTAGGGGCTCCCACCTTAATCCCTCTAAAAGTTGTGAGAGACTATATGAACGCTCGTAGCAGTGTTTAACGAAACGCGCTGCTTTCCTTAGTATTTTATGGATTTCTTTGTTAAATCTTTATGACCAGGTTCCCAAATGCTCGCGGCGTATTCGAGGTGTGGCCTAACCAGATCGCAGTAGCATCTCTCTTTGACTTTTTCATCCGAGGACCTTCCTATTATGCGTTTAACAAAACATAGTCTTTTTAATGCTATACCACTTATATTAATGCTATGTGTTTTGTATGTGTAATCCCCACGATATATCAAAAGTTAACGTGATAGGGATCGATAGTGGTAGTAATCGACCGTGGTTTGCACTTGCAGAGAAAAAAGATGGGCTGCTATGTTTCCTGCTACTAGAATATCGATTCTGCGATAAAATTGCATCGCATTCTGTGGAGTCTTGCGTCACATGACAGCAAACGGAGATTTAAAATGTAAACAACAAATAACTTAGTACGAGGAGGACTCATTGTTGCATGTGTAAATATCTATTTGTATTGCGAAAGAACCCCTGATGTAAGCTTTATGACTTATCTCTTATTTGATCATAAAAATCATTGTCACAATTCTCATACTTGATACGATGTACATACATACATACCAACCACGTCGTTCCCTTTCGGGGTAGGCACAGTCACAAAGTTTCACTCATAAATACATACTTGTAAAATTAATTCTGCTTTAATAATTTCCTCCATACTGACCTATCCTTGCAAACCTCTTTTTCCTCATTTACCTCCAGACACTGCTTCATACACGCCCTCCTGTTTTTAAGACTCCTAATATTCCTCCCCCTAAGAATTTCCTCAACCACATTCAACCACAACTTCCTCGGCCTACCTCTACCTCTCGCACCATTCATTTCAGTCTTATATATCTGTGTCGCTATTCGACTCTCATCCATTCTCTCAACATGGCCAGACCTGATACGATGTAATAATGCAAAATTATTGTAATTCATACAAATTAATTGAATCCACGAATGCCTATGGGACTCAAACAGCTGTAAACAAATGTATCAGATTACGAGAAGTGATTGATAGTCACCACAATATAACACTTAATGTCGTAAAACATATGAAAATCTCTCGAGGCGTTGTGATGGAGAGACATTAATTTATTAAGGGAATAAAATTAAGACACAGAGATGAAAAGTGAAAGAGATTTGCAAGTCGACTCTAGCTTGGAGCAGGCAGTGAGCATTTTGGACCCGGCATAAAAAGATGAAATACGCGAAATGAATCGAGTACAGGTAACTCTCTTCAAAAAAAAACTTAAAGACTCTATCGTGTACTTTCAGCTTACAAATTTTGTGACACAACTGACAGATTTAACGAAAAAAATGGGTCGGATGCACTTAACAGCTTGATGCACGCTAAGCTGATGTACAGTCACTTCATAAAGTATCGCGACACACTACGCTAGCAGTTCGTATAGGTCGGCTGTCGAAGCTCAAAGTACGTTGGCCATCCTGGGTCGTCTGCGGTGACTATGAGAGTCGTCGGGTACACTACGATATATGTATATTCTTAGTCAAGTGGGACTGAACTCCGACAGTGCTATCGACTTCGTCCGCGTTGGAAAGCTGACTTTGAAATGAATAAACTGCGGGAAGGAAGGGTATTTGCAACCCAGAGGCATCGTAATCATACTCGGCAGATCTCTTACGAAAACGAAAATGGAAAGAGCTCCTCTTCGCGAAACAAGCCCAACCCAGCGCGCTCTGATGGTGGGCTTGGTGAGAGGCGGGCGCCGAGTCAAGAGTCAATAGAGATCATAATTTTCCATTAGGCGGGCAACTTAAAATATCAGCCTTTAATGCACAAAAGGCTCACCAGTTCGCATAGCTTAGTCGATAGTATTGCCCATTCTCCTTCATGCATAGGTTGGAGCTCGTATTTACGAGAATTTGGCACTTCTTATACGATCCGCTAGTCTAGCGTGTCGCGATACTTTTTGAAGTGGCTGTACATGATTTCAGAATAAGCGAGTTTCAGGGTGAGACTGGGTGTTATTCTTACCTTTCACTAAACCTCTCCAACTGATAGAGGTGACAAAATAAGATAAATGCGCAGATAAGGTGATTCCTACAAAAGCAACTAATTTCTTCGCACCATTATTGAGCACAAAAAAAAGCTGAGTAAGAAAATTCGTTAAATTTACTTTTTTCTCCTGATTTCGTTTTACTCTTTACTATATTTTTTTCTCGAGTGGTATTATAACTCCCTATGTCCTAATAGCGGTTCGCTGGGAACTATGTACACTTAGATATCGGATTGGATTGGAAATTTGGGGATGCGACCGACAGCTAAGGTCATTTGCGTCGTAGGGGATAGGTAAGGGAGGAAGGGTGGATTGAAACCCGTCGTAGGCATTAGCCTGCTCTTAACGATAGGCGCCAAGGGGACCAAGGCTTAACGTCTCATCCGACAGACGGAGTACTGTACTTGAAGTGCCCTCCACAAGACACTTAATTAGGGATCGGGTTTTCTCTGAAAAAATCTTCCTCTGCATTTCTTATCTTAAATCTTAAATTCTTATCTTAAAAAATCTTAGATATCAAGACGCCATGTAACGCATGTGACGCTTAGTTACATACATATGGGTCTTTCATGACACATTCAGATATGTATTAATGTTTATAATAGCTCAATACGATGCTCTAAGGAAGTAAAAGTATCTATTAACTTAATCTAAGTGATATGAAAGATCTCAATACCTATTGCGTACTAAGGATTGTTTTTACTCCTCGTAAAACTAGAAGTCACGGTGAGAAATATTAGCCAATTACAACATTCCCTTCATATTTTCCGATACAAAAGGCTGTATGTTGGAAGCAGTTATCCTTTTTCAACTGTATGGGCCAAATATCACGCTATCCATGCTACACGCTAGGCTAAGTTTGCTCGAGAATCTCAGAACAGGTGTGTGTCAGAGCGACACAAAGAATATCATTTTGACGCCACACCACATCTCTGCGTCCGAAAAAAACGATGGAATTATAGAAACACATTGCTAACTAGGTGGGTAGAAAAATTCGGTCTTTCCACGCGCAAAAAGAGACCATCATCAAAATTGAGCTCTGCTTAAAAGACTTCCATAATACAATTAACTATTTCATCTCCAAAAATCTTAATAGAAGAACTTGGATGGGAACTACTATCAGAACGCAGGTTAAAATTTAGGTTAAACATTTTAAGTAAATTCGAAACAGAGTTGTTCACAGCTGACGTTAGATATATATTGAGAACCCCTGCGTATTATGCTAGGTTTGATCATATTAACAAGATTAGAGAGATAGATTGTCGTACCGATATATTTAAAATGTCATTTTTCCCTAGTACTATAAGAGACAACAATAGGCAGCGTAGCAAAGAGATAGGTAGGTGAAATATAGTTAGAGTAGTCTGAAGTGCATGATGCATGTAACAACAACCAATAATCCCATCCTTATTATGTAGATACTACCCATCTAGCTCCATGTGACCCTATTATCTAGCATATCTCCCTTAAATATCCTACTTGCTTGTCAATAGTGCATGTTTGGTGATCTTCACCCCCTGCCACACACCCTCGTGGTGGCTCGCAGGGTATCACGTAGATGTAGATGTAGATCTTATAATTTACACAGCTGGTGTCCTAACGCCCCCAGCCACACCCACGCGGTGGCTCACAAGGTATTATGCAGATGTAGACACCTAATCCGTTATGGATAAAAAGTTGCCCCTCGACATATCCGATTATTACATCATTAACTCATAGAGTACAAAGTGAAGATATATTATATATGAAGTATTATAAAAGATCAGTCTTCTTTAATCTAATTTTCCTGACCTCCTAACTTCCCTGCAACCAATTAGTTTCATTTTTCTTTACGAGTTACAAACTAGTTTCGATAAATTAAGACTTTCACCTCTTAACTGAAACCCATGGAAAAGGTATCTCATTCCACATTGTCCACTTACATCTAGGTATATTCCCGTGGCTAATTAGTTCAATGGTATGGTTAGAGGATGACAAAAGTGCTTACCGTTCCAGAGTAGCAGTTGAAGATCAGCTTTTAGTGGGGATTTCAGCTTGAAGACGATCCGGTATTCTTCGCTCAGAGGGTCGAGTTTGATATAGTACGGTGAATCTTGGGAGATTCTTAAGGGAGATGACCGTAGACCAGCAGTACTAATAAGTGATAGCTACCACACTCATCGCTCATTTTCCAAATCTTAGTCTTCCAACCGCCACAATTTAAGCGTTTTGGAAAGGAAACTATCACCATCATTTAATTTTCACTTGGATTCAGTATTCATTCTTTTATCTCTAGCGTAAATTTTTGCGAATTAGCAACCAATAATTGCACCACTCATAAGCTCACTAAACACTTTTGGTGTAACCCACTTTCAACATACGCATGTGCCTTTAATCAAATGACTGATATTTTTGGAATGAGACAAAGAGAACCGGATCGGAGATACATATCAGTAAACACTGGATTGGCCGTATTATATGGCATTTCAATGCTCAAGCTACATACTTGTCTTCATACTGAAGGAAGAATAATTTCAGCTTTTTAACCTGAAAATATCTCCAAAAACTTAATATTGTGAAGAATTTCTAACGTCATAATGTTCTCTGAGCAGTAATAATGCGTATTTGCAAATGATCACATCATTGGTATGTATTTCTGATACTATCTTCCCAGGCACTTTAGAGCTGTGATGTAAGGGTAAATTGCTGTAATCCATCTTTCAACCACCTACTTCTTCCACAAGGATAATTTGATAATAGAAATAAAGCCTGGCTGGTTACATAAACTCGGAGTTTCTCATTTATCTCTCGTTGAATATATCTGCTTGTGTTTCCAGAAAATATTCTCGTAGTGGAAGTTACATTTTTCACAAATATTCAGAACCCAGATGTGATCGGAGATTGCAATGAAGTATTACTTGAAATTTCCAGGTACAAATGTCGTTCAGGACAATAATAAATCGCGAGACACATCACTTACTGTACACAATCGACGATGGTATAAGTATGTACCAGTGTGATTGAAAAAAAATGGAAAAAATCACGTACCATATTACCAAAATATTAGCACAGGAAAAATCACACACAAATCGTTGCTCTATAATTGAATCTGGAATCATGATAATCATAATCAAAATTCACTTAGCTTGAGCATCAATCGGAGGCAATCACATGTATCATTAGTAGATACACTTTCTCTCAAAAACCATTTCAATGTACGTTTTAAAATAATTTCACTTACCTGGCATCAGAATGCCAAAAATATGCATTGATTTCCAAAATTATCACTACACTGGATATCTATCAGATATCAATATTTGAGAGGCATAATTGACACAACACTTAAAACATGCAGCAGCAAATAAAATATAGACGGTGCTGCTATTTGTCAAACACTTTAAAACCACCGCGTATTGTAAATACTCCTTAGATAATATTAGACCAAAATGTGTGAATGGCTTTAAGTAAAATATTTCCCAAGATATTTTATTCCAGGAACAATAAATTGAATCGATTGAATTTTTTAAAAATTCAGGTTTCAATTTGAATTTTTATCAGCCTAAAATTCTTTCAAAAATAATTCAAGCCCTTTTCAAACTAATAAAAAGAATGCAATCCCTAATAAACACAAGAAACCATAACTGTATTTCTTTTTGCGCAATCCAAACTCCGAAATATCTCAGATTCTATAATATTTAATTTATTTCATGTCGAAAATTTCTTTGTGTCGAAGAATTTAGGTAAATTACATGGGGTGGAATTTGAGGCATGAAACGATCGCAATCACTTTTTACTTCATAATCACTTTGCCACTGCTAGATTATTTCATAAACGTGCCCCACCACAACTAGTGTAAATAAAACACTAATTAACGCACATATATTTCAAACGTTCCTGAAATTCACCGCGGAATGATGACTTAATCTCTATAAAACACATTTGGAGTCAAGATGCTCTTCGTCAAATTGCACTTTTCACATCACCTTTTTCTGAGAGCAGATAGAACACCAGCGAGCCTTATGATTGAGGCTTTGAAATTTTTCATTTCATGAGAGCAATAAATATTTTTTGCGGTATAAATAGTTCCACGGTCGAAATAATCACAGCTCAAGTTGCTGGTAGAAAAGCACAGATTGACGTCTCCTCATTTTTACTTGAGAACACTGAAAAGATTTGACGATCAAACGGTGGAAAACTTATTTTGTTCGACAAAAATGAAAATTTTGCACACGTTTTAGTCGATTTTCACAAAACAAACCAGTTTTTCTTTGCACTTTCACTTCACAGTCTTGATAAGAAGCACTTTTTGATTTTTTCTTTCTATTTGCACTCATTTCCCTATACACCTGTTGCCCAATCAAGCAATTTTCCCCTGAATGGTGTTTCTTTTACAGATGAAACCCGAAGGTTTTTAAAAAAATTGAGTGGAATTTGTTCATTTTGCATAAGTCAAACGCGCAATTTTCCACAAAAGTCATTTTACCTACGATCCGGTTTTCAATGTTAATACACCCTAAGATAACGCATTGACATTGAAACCCGGGCTGAAAGTAAATTTTATTTTGGTGGAAAATTGTACATCATATTTCTTCAGCATGAATAATGAAAACGAAACTCTGTTTGATTCCACCACTTTATTTTAAAACAGCTAGTTTCGACGTGGCGGTCATTTTCAGGTACTTACAGCCCCACTTTGCGAAACACCTGTGGGAGGAGGACAACACAAGTGATTTCATCCCGAAAATTTTGCTCCCAGAGGAAAAAGGGAGAAAGATGGACAAAAAGGAAGAGTTGACGATAAGGAGACGTACGAAGGAATATCATTTACTGAACGACATCCTTTTTGAAAACCTATCCCCCCTGTAGAAGCTTCTCTAACTAGAGATGGGAAAACCCGTTCCTTTTTGGCGACTCGTTCACTCTGGACCGGCCCTTTTTGGGACTCGTTCCATTTCACTCGTTCACCGTTCCTTTATTACTGGTGGTCATGTATTTTTATTTTAAGCGTGGTATTAGCGTTTGAAGAATGTAAAAAAACTAGAAATACATAGGGTACAGTGATGATGGCTTTTAAGAATTTTGGATGAAATAAAAGATGGAAGGTAATATCACAAACAATTTACATGGTTTCGTGAATGGGTTTAATTTATACAAATAAAAAAGTACCACTTATTACACCGCTAGTATCAACGGATGAATATTTTTGGCAATATGAAGAACATCCTACCTCACAAATATAGGAGCGAGGACCGTAGAGATTGACTGACCGAAAGGAACGACGGACCGAAAGAACAGACTGACCGAAAGGAACGAGTCGCCAACTGACCGAAAGGAACGAAGGACCGAAAGGGCAAGAGTGGCTACTGATATCCAATTTTCAAATTTCCTGACCTTTCCCTGACTTTTCCCTGATGGATTTACCAATTTCACCGACCGATCGCCAAAAGGTCACCCATTATTGGAATATTTTTTCTGCTGAATTGCATTTTCTACGGCAGATTTAAATTTTCTAAATTTTCTAATCATCGTCTCGTATTTTCAGAACTGCAAACATGTATTTACCATAAGCTAGTGTGCTCCAGTTACTTCTCGACCTGAGTTTCGGAAAAGCGAGGTAAAATTTTTCGAAAAACATAGCCTCGGATTTCTTGTGATGAGCGTAATACATTATGATCATAATTTTTAACACAACTGGGCAAATTTCGCAATAAGGATATACAAAAGGGGTAAATTGTACGTCTGCTTCACAACTAAATAACTAAGATTGACAACTGAATACTCCACGAATTTATGGTACTTATTCCACGCACGTCAGCGACGGACGCTAGTTTTAGTTGGTGAAATAAATGGCGGGAAAGACTGGGCGATAAACGTAATGGTAGAAAAATAACGAAGATTCCTATTCTCTTTTTCTCCCTGACCATTACAGGAATTCCCTGAATTTTTCATGAATTTTCCAGAAATTTAAAATTCCCTGACAATTCCAGGATTTCCCGGTTTTCCCTGACGATCGCCACCCTGATGGAACGGTCTGTCCATAGAAGTCGGTCCTCCCGTTCAATCCATGGATCCGTTCGTTCGCGAAAGACCCATTTCTGTCTCTAACCCTCACAGGAACACAGTAGTCCGTAATCCTCCTCCTCCCCCTCTTTCACAGACACTCCACCGCAACCCTAGTCCCCTCTAACCCTCAAACTCAAGTATAACCTGCAAACGGGCTTTCCCCAGCCCCATCCCTCCTCCACTCACCCATCCCCGCCTCCCGCTCACAAAGAATTTCCTTGGTGTTTTCCAACCCTCTTCTTCTTCCCTCACACTACCCTTGATCCTCTCCGTTTCCCTCCTCACCCTAACCTCTACCCTAGATAAATAAAGATACCTGTAGATGACGCCGCTGCATTAAAACTAGTCATACCTTAAAATGAATAGGTGGATTCAAGCCAAGTTTTCTTATTCATTATTCATAATGAACCCCCACAAAGTTGAGCTTGAAGCCATTGATTATATCTTCAGTATTTCATTTACAGTGACCAAAAACACTTTCAGTCGGGCATTATAAATCATCAAAATTCGAAGGAAGCACAGATTCATCTTTGAAACCAAGCGTTCAAAGTGCACTATTGATCCACTGACATCACCCAGTTAATTCCTTGAAAACTTATTTCCGAAAGGAATTTTTCCAGTTGGAAGTGAAAAAATTAATTTTGAGCTAGCACTTGATCACAAAGCACAGTCATCATTTCACCAACACATTGAGTATATTCCAAAGGAACACTCAATCTTGTGAAGTTGAGTGATTTCTTATATATGTTTAAAATTTGAGAGTTGCTGCAAAAACATCGGCTCAATGAAGCTGCAATCTTCATATTGTCTACCCTTCCCAACTGGTTATTACTCAGGGTAGATTTAACTTTCACTTGAGAAAAGAAGCATACTTTTACCTGGATTATTTATGAATGTTTGCCACTTTCTCGATTTTTATCTCCATTTCTTTTTTAAAGCCACTTGACTGCCAACCAGGGGAAAATAAGGACACTTTTTTAAACTCATGGTAATCACTTTCTCTGGCCTTAAGGATGAATGCCCATTTTCTCCTCCTTTCATTGTCACTCCTACATCTAAAACTGCTCTGCACTTGCACGAAGAAGGTGCTAACACTGTAATCCATCAACCAGTTTCCACTTAGACTTTTATTCCCCCATGTTGGCCGGAATCATTTGGGTTAATTTTTCGGATTCCAAAAAGTAAGTGCATACTTAGCAATAAATATTGACAAACAATGATCACACGATTTGCTTTGAAATGCAGCAAACTGAATTTTTGTAAATACTAGTTTATCTTGAGAAATTCTTGATTTTTGAAGTTATATTGCCAGCACTAGCCAATCACATCACTCGCATTAACAAATGTCAGCAGACGTTTGGAGAGGTTTAGTTTCTAAGTCTCCTAAGAAATCACTTTTTTCTTATTTACACAGGTCACAACAAAATTCACGAAAATATTTATTTGAGAAGCACAGCTGGCTGTTAGTAGGGAGAATTCTCTTTATGAATGGTATTAATGAAATAATACCGCAGAAATCACTCACCAATACCACATCTCTTCAAGGATTTCGTAGAAAGTGACACATTTTTATTTTGGTAAACTAGTTCCATGCACATTGGGTCACTTTTTCTAAAAATATTAAACAATTCACTTTCAATCAATCTTTAATTCACCAAAATATCTAAGATGTTTATGGACAAGAAGAATTCTAGTGGTATTATCCTCGCGTTGCTACATAAACTATCTTATTTCAGTCCTATGTGATTCGTGACGCAGAACATATTGCTGGCCTCATCTTTTTGATGCTGCAGTATTGTAAAATACGGCATTATAGTTTTTTCATGGTGAAAATCCCAGTTGAGTGGCAAGAAAACAATGCCTAAAAGTTATTTGCTTCCTTCGTAGATTAAGAACCATAGTCCTGACCGAAATATTTGCTTTGCGGAGACCAAGAGTTCTCTAGCGGCAAGTAGATGATCTTGATTGAGCATTGCATTCCAGAATACTCCTCAAGTCTATTAAAAAGTTGCGAATATCGAAGCCCAAGCCTCAGCCAGACCACACAGCAAGGGATTCCACATTATTGCTGAAGGGGCTAGTGGTGCTCCTCTGCGTCATCACCACGTTACAATCAAGAATGCTTACGCCCAGCCAGGGGATTTGACCACGGATTAGGTGGAACAGTTTTTCATCGCGATGCTGAACACTGGATATTAAAGCTCTTCAATTGTACTTGAAACTTTGATAATGTGGTGCTAGCTACAACAGCTAGTTTGATGAAGATAATGCACAATTTCATCATTCGCCACTCAATTTTTTCACCATGCAATGATGTAGGATCAGAATTCACAATCCACTTTTATAAAATAAATTCTGTGCTTCTGAGGCCACCTTGTTCTGGCACGTCTATTTCATCTGTAGAAGAAAAAAGTGATGATTTCCATATTTATATGGACACTTGCTGACCCGAATGTTGTGGTGTCCATCATCCTCCAATATCAGGCACTTCCAGGTAGGTACACAAGCATTATTTTGTAGGAGATAATCATATTATGAAATGTTTTCCAAAGGCACCTCACTGTCATACAGTATTCATCCTAATGCTCAAAGTTAGAGAAATATAATTCACTTAAACCGTCTGATGTAAACATTTAACGACAAGATTTTCACATCCAGGTCTCCCTTAGGTTTAAAAAAATCTTTAGCATAGTTTGAGTCAATGCAAATTCACTTGGACACTTCAGTGCATTTAAAAAAATCAGCACTTTCATCCCTTCATATATTATCATCCACCTATTTTATAGTCGCAGCATAACAAAAAAGAAGCTTGATCAATGCTCAGTCCAGTAATCTTTCACTTAATATTATGCTCCTCAGTAGTTTTGCACCAAACTCACTCGTGCTAAGAAAGTCAGGAGCACGTTAAGGATTTAGTGCATCCAATTTATTTCCTTTTATTATTGAAATTCTTTAATTCATCACAGCTAATATTTCTTGCTCTGCAATTTCTTTTTCCACTTGGCACTGGTGTTAGAGAAGCACTTGATTGATCACTGATTTTCCGCCGAAAAAATCCAATATCTGCATAAAAAAACACCGATTCTTCCTTATTATTCCGTATTTTTGTAGAGATAAAAACATGTTTTCACCATATTTCTGCTCAAAGGCCGGATATTGAATCGCATTTCAAACTCGTCGAAGGAAATGCAGACCGCTCACAATACACAAAACCAACTCGCAACATTAATCAAGGTTTAGTTTTCCCCAAATAACTGTGTAATAAGATATATATATTTTCATTCTCACTATTATATTTTGATTGATCAACACAAATTTTACTAATATGATGGCACATATGCACTTGAATTAATTTGAAAAACATCCTCGTGCTATTTAGCATAGCATTTATTTTTCATTTATTTGCTAAAAAAAGATGTTTAGGCTAATGGCTGCGATACTTCCATAGCCAGCTCATTTCATTGGAGATATAGAACTTAAAAGATTAGATGCATTTAAAATGAATCTCCAATGACTTTCAGCACAAAAATCTCACCAGCATATGATCATGCACATCATTTCTAGGCACAGTAAGCCATTTCAAGACTTTCCAGGTCTTGAAGGCCTTTCAACACAAGTATAACTGGCCAGATAATTAATATTGCGCTCGACTTCTGAGCATTCATTGCATATTAGATCACAAAAACTAGCATATTTTTCCCAACGGTTGCACAAGAACTTTCATTTCACGGCCACCATAGGCGATCGCGAAACTGTGTACCCACCATCTTGTATTTGGTGTGAAGCCTCCTTCACGTCACACCTTGCATTTTGGAGGATTGCATAGATGAGAGGAAGGGTTTCCACAGGTAATCGAAACATTTGTAGTAATGCCAGGATGGCATCTTTGATGAAATTCATGTTTTCACCTGTAAAGAAGAAAAAATAGAATAAATATACGATTAATTAAAACCTGTAATTTTTCTAAATTTAATGACTGTTTTCGTTTAATTAAAAACAAAGACTCATACATGCCCTTTCAACTATGTATGTTTTCATGTATGGATGTGAAGCGTGGACATTAGGTAAGAGGGAAAGGAATAGAATAGAAGCTTACGAAATGTGGGTGTGGAGAAGGTTGGGAAAAGGAAGATGGGTAGATAAGATGAGAAATGAAGAGGTTTTGAGCAAAGTAAAAGAAGGAAGATCGCTCCTAAAGGAAAGGAAACTGGTTGGGCCATGTGATGAGAGAGAAAAGTATAATAACTGTGGCACTTGAGGGTTCAATTGAAGGAAAGAAAAAGAGAGGAAGGAGAAGAATTAAATTGGTGGATCAGGTGAAGAACATCAGCTATGATGAAGCAAAGAAGGAAGCTCGGGACAGAAGCGTATGGAGACAGCAGTGGTATACGGGACCTGCCAGCAGGCAGAACACCAGATGATGACCCGCCCTTATCATCTCAGGCAGCAGAGCAGAGAAAATTTAAAATTTTGTCAGTATTTTTAGTAGAAGTAGAAACATTTAAAAATTGTACCTAGGAGATCGACTGTAATTTTTAGCATGAAATCAATTGAAATAGTAAGGTATTACTGGTACAATAAATGCAATGCGGATTCAAAAGGCTTAATTTTTCTTCAAAATATGCTAGGGAAAGCTACTATTTAATGCTAACTGTCTCTTATTCTTTCGGTAAGTGTTGCTTAACCACGAAAAGCCAAATTTATAGCGAGGTCATACTTCTCATTACTACAGTCTACATGTATATTGAGGTAAACTTGTAGTGTGACGCAAACGCCTTTCTTAAATGAAAAGTTTCTCTAATGATAAATATTGCTTGATGCCCTTCATCTTCTCATGGCATAAAGATTGAATAAGGGAAATCAAAGAGTTAAATGACCGACTACGGCTGCCGAAGAGCGATATCAGGCGACAAATTAACTACTACTGACTAACCGATGAAAAGAAAACTAATTACCCATTTGCTGATATAATGGAAAAATTAAAGGCCAAGTAGTTAATCAAATCACTATTACTAGCATACAAATTCCATTTAATGATTCAAAACTTAATTTAAACACCAAAATTTAGTCATCACAACTCGTATAGCAATAGATAGAACTGGAGTTGAAACAGTTTTAAAGGACAGCTTCCTCTTATAAAATTATTCCCACCGATGGAACAGTACGTGCAAACGAGAAAATGTACCCATATCGTTTGGAGGCCAAACGTACTTTCCCGCGGAAATGTTATTGATGCGACACGTTTCACGGTGATCCGGTATCGTCAGATATAAAGATTGTACTGCATAAGGTTGCATGTATACACACAAGATAGTTTAGGGTAAACATAGGCAATTAAACTTAAGCCCAAGCCCCAACTTTTGTACTTATATATGCATCATTAATAATATAAAACTATAATATTAACAGTTGTTCCGTATGGACGTTGAACATGGAATTCGAGAAATGAAGAACTCAGAAAACGTTTTATCTCGGAAAGAAAAGCACAGATAAAAACTATAAAAAACCATTTTCTGACCCTAAAAAAGGAGACTGGAGATAAATGACACCGTTTGAAACTGGAGCAACTGCACAATGAACCAAGTATTGTAGGAGTTTTAAAAATCGGAAGGATGGAATACACAGAACACGTATTTTGGAATGAGTGGCTGGAAATGGCCAAAAAAGATGATGGATGTGGTGTCAGCTGGTAGAAGACCACAAGGAAGACCTAGGGATAAGGTGGAAGGATGGAGTTCTTGAAAACTTTATGAAACTTGAAGCTAGGGTGGACTGCCAACAGATTGCGGTAGTCCGAGGAGACTGGAAGGCTTTTGCGTGTACATTTCGCGGTCCTATAGGTGTCGAAACGTAAGTATGTATAATACCCAAGTATCTTAGTAACTGCAAAGGCCATATCACGGTGAAATTCGTCGTACCAATAATTCTTTTGTGGAAAAATACAGAAAAGTCCTAACTCTATGAGGTAATGAGGACTCTTCTGATAGCTCTGATAAGAAAATAAGGAAGGCTTGGGAACAAAATTAAATTGCTACAGAAATAGATTAAGTCTGTCGCTTTGCAAGGATTGAAGTTGTGCCTGAATCCTTGCATAAGTTCATATCTATCTCATCGCCGGATTTTTGCGTATATTTACCGAACTGGCAGGGTATAACCAAAAACTCAATATATATCCCAGGGATTTTAATTAACCTCAGTTAATTTGGGCTTGGAAAATTATTGAAATAATTTTTGAGCATTATTTTTGCAACATTCCCGTCCAAGATCTCTGCAGGCATCAGTTTCCATTGCCGTCATTATGGACTCAGAGACTGGAGTGGTCGGGAGTTTTTCGCAGTTGTGTTCGACGTCCATCAGATTGGCGGCTACGCTATGTCGTGTCATGTGTTAGGAGTAGACGGAGTGACTTTAGGATTCTGCATGCGAGCTGCCAGTGATTTCGCCTACGGCACGCAGAAAGGAATACACTTAATGCTTTCTAGCAGCGAGCACCTAAGGGGCCGATTAAGCATAACGTAAGACGATTTATGCCATTTTTGACCTCCCAACTGTAATGCAATCCCAATTGTAATATAATGTATGATTTTCTAAACCCCTCTCCCTCCCAGTCTTCCATAATAATTTACATATTTGTATCTACTCTTCGTTAAATTCTCGCTTTCTGCTGTTTCATCTTTCCATAGAAGCCATCGTACAGCTTTGAGCACTGTAATGTCGTAAAATTATGCAGTAATGGAGTACCACATTCATGAACATTAAGAGCGAAACAGTACCACGGCTGATAAAATTGTGAACAATCACAGGATATTTGGAAACGATACAATGTTTCAAGACGGAAAACAATCTTACGTCAATTGGTTCCAGACCCGAGTGCCCGGGGTATATTTGCCGAAGCTGAAAAAGCAGGTCTTGATACATCGTCCGTTTCTCCACCTCCTTTGCATCCATTTTCGCTGCAGCCGGGGCCGAAAACTTAATCACAAACTCATCATGGATTAGTGGCTACACTGTGTTCGGGTCATGTGTTAAAATTAGACGGAATGACCGCAGGATAATTGAGGACCCCAGAAGTCAAGGGGTCTAAGTAACAAAACCATTGTTTAGAGAAAACTTAAGTCAAAGTTGAAAATGTTTGGTACAACCCAATAAGTAGTTAAGAGGCATTGCCCTAGATAGCAGCACCTGTCAAGAAAACCACTTGGATCTCTTTACCACCTAAAATATTAATATTTTCACATCCCATTTCTGTACCTAACTTATTTCTTTCAAAAATGTCACTTAGACCCCTTGACTTCTGGGGTCCACAATTATTATTATTATCGAGATTTTTGCGTATGTTATGCCATTCATTTAAATGGATAAATACGACTACACGAAGTGGTTCCAGAAGAAATTGAGTTTATCGGAAAGGCTTTTCGCAAACCCAGGAGGGGAAAGAAACTCATCACGGGTTTGACCCCTCCGAGAGTCATTTCAAGCCATTGCTCGGCATTCCCACGCCGAGTCCTCTCACTCCATTTCGTGTATTCGTTCGAATGGAAAAGAAAAATCGACCCAGCGGCCCAAAAGAACTAATTAAGTGAGCCAGCTTCTCTTTCTCTCTCTCTCTCTCGGGGGAGGAGGCGGTTTGTTAGTCGCCAAGGGGTTGGGAGAGGAGGGGGGTGCAAAATATTAAGATTGGCCCTCGTAAATGAAGACGCGCAAGGAGGAAACGAAAACGGGGAGGAAAACGAAAGGCTTTGTATTGAAACCTTTCCGAAAGTTAATCCATCTTACGTAAAGACCCAGGAAATATCCAATTCCGGCAGCGATTGTCTACTTAGGGTAGGTTTTTAAGGGTAGGGGGGGGATAGAATCCACCCTCCCCTCTTCCGATACAAGCAAAGAATTTCTTCCACAAGATATTCAGAAAACAGAGCTACGAAATGTAAGCACAGCTCCAGAAACCCTAGGGTAATTAGTAAAAAAAAGTCGTTTTGGTCCTGGATTAAATGAAAGTGGTTGGAGCGCTAATTATGAGCCGTGGAGTGCACATTTTAACCCTTTGAGTGCGGCATGACGTGATATCACGTCATGGTTGTCTTTACGCTGGTACTGATGACGTTATATCACGTCAAGGGTACTGTGAGTGTTCCAACTTTCACTCGGGAACTTTCACTAGGCCCCCTTGTTAAAGCTGCAACACTCACGGAGCCCTTGACGTGGTATCACGTCATCAGCACCTGCGTTAGGACATTCATGACGTGATATCACGTCCTACCGCACTCAAAGGGTTAATAACTTTTCGAGGAATGAATAGAGAACTTGCTTTGTACTTTCCACACTGTTTTATTCTCTCCGACCATGGTGTCGACAAAGTAATGTCATTATCAAGGTTATATGCACCTATAACTAAATGCAAGAAAGAATGCATGCAAGGTCAAAAAGACCATGATAATGATATAACTTTGTCGAAACCATGGTCGGAGAGAATAGAAAAGTGTGGAAAGTACAAAGCGAGTTCTCTTTTCATGTGTCGCTTTTCCACTAAGTGAAGTCTAAAACTTTAACTTGTGTTTTCAAGGAAGGCAAAAACAAAATCTTTGACGACTCCTCACATAAGTGTATTATATCGAAGTAATAATTATTCATGTTGCAATATTAATGATGCAACAATTATATTTTAAAATTTCGTCTCAATTAAAACATTGTTATGATTTGAGTTTACAGCGCGGAATTCAAAATTAAGGGGAAACCATATACAAATACATCTTTTGTGTTAGGCATGATACCTTATTATTTATTATGAATCATTACAATGACAGGAAAAGCATGTTTTCACATTTAGGAGAAACTCTGTACTTCCCGCATCGAATTAATCGAAAAAATCGAAAAAACTACATTGATAAATTCTGTCAATAACCCTACCAATTGAAGCAATTGCCATGAGAAAAATTCGGCCTGGACCGGGAATCGAAACACGGATCTTTGGTTTGCCGGACCAATTCGCAGACCACTACGCTATCCAGGCTTCATTATTCCCATGGCAATTTTGGTGGATACAAGGCAGCTAGATCAAGGAAGAAAGAAGAAGGCGTCCTTTTTTCTCATGGCAATTTCTTCAAAAAAATTCATCCGCCATGTTTGAATATTTTCAAATGGCTAAGCACGGCATAAGTGCTGGTGAAGGATACTGACTCTTGGTTGTGGCTTCTTTGAAGTCCTCTTCTCCTTTGCGTTGCCATCTTTGATGGACCGCAAGGACCTAAGATCTAGTTGCTTTTGTATCCACCAAAATTGCCATAGGAATTAGGAAGCCTGGATAGCGTAGTGGTCTGAGTATTTGTCCGACAAACCAAAAGTCCGTGGTTCGACTCACGGTCCAGGCCGAATTTTTCTCACGGCAATTTCTTCAAAAAAATTCACCCGCCATGTTGGAATATTTTTCTCATCGAATTATTTCGAAATACTCGTCAAGTTCCATGAGACTAAGCGTTAAAATAGCCTTAAATTGCCAAGAAACCAAATCTTTAACACGCGTTCTTTTCCACATTTAGTTATAGGTATATATTACTAACGAGTAGGCGCATGAGAAGTCGCAGGCAAATATTATTATAAACGAATGTAGCTCCAACCACCTTCAGTTGAAGGACTTCGCGCTTTTGCCGGTGAGGGGACGTGATAACGACATCGAAATGCTTTTTGAAGTACGAAGCTGCGATATCGGAGGTGGCAATATGAGTTTTCGGCGGTATTAATCTAAAGACGAAACTACTATTGGTTGTTCCCAACTTGCGTCGCTAATTTTATCACTAATTGCAAAGTATTAATAAAAGTTACTGCAGGGTGGCTACTGATATCCAATTTTCAAATTTTCTGACCTTTCCCTGATGGATTTACCAGTTTCCCTAACTGATAGCCAAAAAGTCGCCAATTATTAGAATTTTTTTTCACCAAATTAAATTTTCTACGACAGATTTGAATTTTCCAAATTTTCTAGTCATCGTCTCGAAATTTTTAGAACTGCAAACGTGTATTTACTATAAGCTAGTGTGCTCTAGCTACTTCTCGACCTGAGTTTCGGAAGTTAAAAAAAAAAACGCGAGGTAAATTTTCCGAACAACATAGCCTCAGATTACTTGTGATAAGCGTAATAAATTGTAATCATGATTTTTAACACAGCGAGGCAAATATCTCAATAAGGATGTACAAAAAGGATACATTGTACGTTTGATTCACAACTAAATAGCTGAGATTCACCACTGAGTACTCTACGAATTGATGGTGCTTATTCCATGCATGTCAACGACGGACGTTAGTTTCAGTTGGTGAAATAAAGGGCATGAAAGACTGGCCGATAAACGTAATGGTAGAAAAATAACGAGAATTCGTATTCCAGTTTCTCCCTGACTGTTACGAGAATTCCCCGACTTTTACAGAAATAAAAAATTCCCTGACAATTTCAGGTTTTTCCCTGACGATTGCCACCCTGTACTGACTAATAATAGAGAAAGGATTCACTGATGTGAAGAGAAGAGCTTTTGATCGACAAGCTCGCACCACCTCCTCGTGGTATCCGATGGTAGCGGAGTCAATTTTGCCGCCTGAGAGTGGCGGGAGTCGCTTGCTCCTAGGATCTAACCGACCCGTGTGGCTGGAGTTGACCCAAGGAAACACGCTTCTTTCATTGTTCGTATGAGGGGGGCACGAATGGCTGCTGGCGATGTACGAAGGCACGAACAAGGATAAAGGAACTGCTTTCTTACAGAATGCGGACTTCTGGCTTCTTTAGCCAAATAACAAATACCAGGTTTCTTGGTTCATAATACTGTCAAACTAATTATGACCGGGTTTTGAATCTACCCTTTCCTAGAACCCCGTCCGTATCCTTTCCCTATTGGTTCAGAGTCATTCCTTCCTTCGCCTATGGACTATCTCACTGGATTAAGTGCTCGGCACAGGTTCCCGGATATTCGTCCGGTGAATCCCACCAACGTTAACTACTTACAAATGTATATGTGCTATCTCTGTTCAGTTAATCAAGGTGCATCTTAGTTATTCCAATTTATTCAAGAAATTAATAAGAAGTGAAATGAATGGTGCGAGAGATAGAGGTAGGCCGAGAAAACTGTGGTTGAACGTGGTTGAGGAAATTCTTAGCAGGAGGAATATTAGGAGTCTTAAAAACAGGAGGGCGTGTATGGGGGTAAATGAGGCAAAAGAGATTTGCAAGGATAGGTCAGTATGGAGGAAATGATTGAAGCAGAGTTTGGCGTACAATTATGTAGGTTACTCACTGTTAGGTTATAAGGAGCAAGTGTAGATGAGGAGATAAAGAGACGTGCAAATACTGGAAGGAAAGTGGTAGGTAGCATTTGGAGCATATCAAGGAATGAGTACTTGTCTAAGGAAGCAAAAATTGCCATGTACAAAAGTGTACTTCTTCCCAATTTGCTATATGGTAGTGAAACATGGCTATGTCAGGATATACATAAGAGTAGACTAAGCGCCGTGGGTATGAGTTATCTGAGGAGTATTTACGGCAAAAGTGGGATGGATAGGGTCAGGAATGAGTGGGTCATAAATGAATGTGGGTTAAATGCTCCAGTAATGGACGTGTATGAAAGGAGAGTGCTTCGTTGGTTTGGCCATGTTGAGGGAATGGATGAGGGTCAAATAACGAAACTGATATATGAGAGTAGAATGAATGGTGTGAGGGGTAGAGGTAGGCCGAGAAAGTTGTGGTTGAATGTGGTTGAGGGAATTCTGAGGAGGAGGAATATTAGGAGTCTTAAAAACAGGAGGGCGTGTATGAAGCAGTGTATGGGGGTAAATGAGGCAAAAAAGGTTTGCAAGGATAGGTCAGTATGGAGCAAATTATTGAAGCAGAGTTAGGTGTACAAATATCTATGAGTGAAATTTTGTCACTATGCCTACTCCGGAAGGGAACGGCGTGATTGGTATGTATGTATGTAATTAGTGAAACTGAGGATAAAAATATTTTATATAACTAGAATTCCTGTCATAAACCATGATGAGCATGTTGTGATGAGGTGGAATCACATATTTTACTACCTATTTCTCATTATACTTCTTTTGTAAACTATTTTAGCATTGCCATGCATTATTGACAGATAATATAGTTCGGTTCTTAACTACGAACAATGGACCCAACTCAGGAGCACCATAAATCCTAATTTTTTGTCGGAGAAAGTCTCCGAACGCGGGCTTGTAAGAAAACCAGTGCTTTCAAGATGACTCAGGTTGAACAAAAATTAGCTCACGCTTTTCTTTGGAAGACATATTGAACGGAATCTTGTTAAAAAATTTTCCCGCGAGAAATGGACTTTGGCAAAGTATTCCTCTCGGGAAAGTTTCTTTCGCCGTCGAAACCGGATGGGGTGGGTTTTTGAGAGGGGGTTGAGGTTTGGGCGATGGAGCGATAAAGCCCGACGAGCAACAGTGGGAAAGGGTAGGGGGATGTGTGGCATTAAGAGGAAAGGGGAAAAAAAGGGGGCGGAGGAGCCAAAACGCTTTGTTTCCCCGACTTCTCTCTTTCAACCCAAATAAGCATCACTGCCAACATCCCTCCTCTCCCGTAGCCCTTCCTCCCTGGGGAGGAGTTTTCCCTTTTTGCAACCGCCCTTGAACCCCCCCCCCCCAATTGGGAGGGGGGCAACCCTTTCCCACCCTCCGTCGCTCGTCGGTATTAAAAAAAAGAAAAAGCTTTTTTAAGTCGAGCCGAAAAAGAAAGGATTACAATTGAGACTCCGCGCCCATTTCCTTTAGAGAGGTCTCACCTCTCGTTTCGTATTGTTTTCATATTTTTCCTTCCCTCCTCTTACCCTGCCCCCTCCGAGCCGTTTGCCTACCCCCCCTCCTCCCCCAACGCCTAAAGAGTTGAATAAAAAACTACAAAGAGAACGAAATTCTTGTGCAAGATTTGTACTTAATCTAAGAAGGGATGCTCATATATCGCCGTATAAAACTAGCCTAGGCTGTATATATAAAAGCGTAACAGGCTCAACTTTGTGGAAGTAATTGATATTGATATCAATTTCTAAACGATAGACAATGGTAACTTTCCACACAGAATTTTTAATAATTACCGACCATGATGTCAGCACCTAGTGCCATTATTAAGGTACAATTTTTCAAAAAACTCCACCATATATACCCTGGAATGGAGAGAGAGAGGGGGGGTTAGGTAGGGGGAGGGAAGTGAGACGAAGAAAAGTCGTTGATGGTGAAGGTCAGGCAGCATTATCATGAGGTTGTCGGACACAAGGAAGAACAAGGTTCAAAAGAGGTGACCTGCCATTAAAAACCACATCATTACATAACTTAGCCGGTCTATGAGCAATTTCATATTGCTCAAAGAAATCAAACTTAGCCCCTTTGTCAAAATGGTGTAAAACAGTCACGTAAAAATTAATAAAATGATTAAAATCACAAAAAATGTTTAGCAAAACAGGATTTATCATCACAATTAATAAAACTTATAATCCTTCACTCTGTCCTTAAAGTTTCTGCCCGTTTGATTAGTAAGCCTTTTGCCTTTAGCCTAGGCTGACTCAATCTTTGTAATTCAAGAAAATATTTATTAGGGACCCTTCTCTTTAATATATTTAAGGATAATATCCCTAATTGCCTTACAGAAACGTTTTAGTCCAGGTCAGAAACTACCCAGAAGACATCACGTACAAACGATTGTTCTTTATGTTATCCAATTCCTAGAACAACTAATTATCAAAAGTCATTCATAATTACTGCCTCCAAATTATTGGAATTCTCCGCCCCATAACTTAAAGCATAAAGAGTTCAATTGTACGCTTAAAAATGTGTTATTCATGGTCCTACTGAATGCAGAGAAAAATATAACTTAATGTACTAAATAAATTACAGCCTGCCAATTGTAATATTGTTTCCTTATCAATCCTCTTTTTTGTGATGATAGCACAACTTTGTTATTTCACATATCTTAATTTTCTACGACCTGGGTTTAAACGTTCGGCTTTATCTTCAGGGGACGTGGACCCTCTTGAAGATGACGTTGAACGTCGAAACCCGGGTCGTAGAAAATAAAGAAATGTGGAAAAACAAAGTTAAGTGTTATCATTACAGTGTTAACAGACTCGTCAAAGTTACGCGTGATACAACCAATTACCTCTTTTTTGTTTGGTATCTAATCATTTTATTTATGTCTTTATTATTTATGTATTTCATTCATATCTTTTTGTCCATAAAATCGCATGTTGTATCCCAAATATCAAATTGTACGTTGTATCCAAACTATCAACTACATAAATGCTGTCAAACTTGTGTCGTACTAGTGTAAATTTCTCGGGCTCGCCACCGGGTAAGATTTTTATAGACAGCCGACGTTTCGGGTTCCGACTCGTCACCCATTCTCAAGGCTAATGAATTTTAATTCATTAATTTAGCCTTGAGAATGGGTGACGAGTCGGAACCCGAAACGTCGGCTGTCTATAAAAATCTTACCCGGTGGCGAGCTCGAGAAATTTACACTAATTTAATTCGCCGGGAAAGTGTAAAATCATACATTGTGTCGTACTTTTTGCTGAGCCAAGTATTTCATTTCGTGTAATAATTTTTGTCCCAAGGGTTTTGCCCAGAGCATAATAAATATATATTCTTTTCTACCCAGTTTGGTATATGATTTAGAAGCCCAGTGCGGGATATTCGGAATAAATATAAAGAAACGAAATAATCATAAGAAATAATCATAAGAAAACGAAAGTAACGAGATTCTCTAGGACAAAGAAACCGCGGATTTTGATTAAAGCTGGAGGGCACAAACTGGAGCAAGTAGAAAAATGTAATTACTAAAGTAGAACGCTAGAGGAAAACGGGCATAGTAGCAAAGACATACGGAAGATAATAGCGCTATAGTGCTCGCAGAGTTTCTGTGCGCTGGAGAATTTCTTCGAGCCTAGCTGCCCATGGTAGATGAGCAGCGATTGGCTTCCGGCGTCCAATTCCGTAAACCGGTTCTTAGCTCAGTGCGCGCCGCGTAAGATTACTGTAAGTGGCGACCCAAAAGAATCGGCGAAAACGAACGCTATGTCTCGCCAACGCGAGGGCCTTTAGAATAGTAATACTCTGGACGAGAAACTACTATAGATATCGAGTCAAAACTTGCAGTGATTGCAATAGTCATCGTAGTGAGGTTAGAAAGTAATCCCCATCGGCGGAGGTCACCGTGGTTGCACGGTAAATGAACAACACTTTAATCCTCTTCACCAACATTTTGAAAAATACAAATACGAAAATTGCGACTAATTATCATTAAAACCAAAATTTTTATCGCTGGGAATGAAACTAGAATACATCCGTTCGTTTTCGCCGACTCTTCTGGGTCGGTTTTTACAGTATTCGTACGCGGCGCGCACTGAGCTAAGAACCGGTTTACGGGATTGGACGCCGGCAGCCAATCGCTGCTCATCTACCATGGGCAGCTAGGCTTGGAGGAACTCTCAAGTGCACAGAAACTCTGCGAGCACTATAGCTAAGGAGGCGTTTAGCAATAGAAGGGAGCTGGTGATGGGGACATTGGGTAAGGATGTGAAGAAGAGGCTGATGCAGAGCTTGATATGGAGCGTGGCGTTGTATGGGGCAGAAACGTGGACCCTCAGAAAGGAGGACGAGAATAGGCAGCAGGCATTTGAGATGTGGATGTGAAGAAGGATGGAGAAGGTTAGGTGGACGGAAAGGAAGACTGACGAGGTGGTGCTTGAGATGGTGGGCTAGGGTAGGAAACTTCTGAATGAAATCCAGGATAGGTAGGGTAGATGGCTGAAAGATGTAATAAAGGGTGATGGGTTGCTGCAGAGTGTGATAGAGGGAAGGATGTTGGGCAAGCGGTGAAGGGGAAGAAAGAGAATAGGTTTAATGGGCGAGATGAAGAAGGGTAGATCGTATGCAGAGGCGAAAAAGTATATACAAGAAGGAGATAAGACCCCGAAAGTGTAGAAAACCGGGAGTAAACTCTCCGGCACTCAGCAAAACCTACCAAAACCAGTAGAATACATTATATACTAGATATTCCATTCTACCGTCCCTCCACCCTGCAAGCACCCAAAAGAGCTCTCGCTTCCTTAATTAGGGAACTAAATAAGTCAAAGTGGGGAAAAGTCAGAGAAAAGAGGTCGAGTCTTATCCCCAACCCCTTCTCCCGCAAAAGAAGATGCAATTGGAACGGAGGACGGTTCAGTTAGTCGGGGGTTTTGGGGTGAGGAGGCCCGTCCATGGCGGGTAAAAAGACTGGTGGTGCAAAGTAGTACCCTACACGGGTCGCTTCCGTAATCGTAAACCAGCCCCGTGAATTAAGTCTCCGTCGGCTTCGTCGAAAGAAAAATGGAGCAGGTGCCCCGTTGCGGTTTCCCTTCGGTAACTCATGTGAAGATATGCGAGTGCATCAACCCCCGCACAAATGAAACTTCGATTTGGGAACTGGGTCTCGTTCAAGACTAAAAAAAAAAACAATCCCTCCAGTAATGGCGTGGAGAGGTTGTTGCGGTAACAATAGCTGGTCGTAAATTGGATGAAAAAAAGCCATTGTACCGAACATGGTTCAGCAGCAAAAACTATCAATTATCCTACTTTATTTTGCTCCCGACAAGCCCGATTCTATTCAACCTAAGATATTTCTGTTTGCTAGTAAGTCAGCCTTCATTTTCTACGAATGCTTACCGCAAACAGGTGCGTTAAAATCTATACTTGAGACAGTGCTTCGTTAAGTGAGCCAGAAAATAATAATCTTTTCAATGGAACTTTTTACTTTTTAATTACTTTTATTTAACATTTATTTTTTGTTCTGGGGTCATGGCCCTTAATAAAATAATAATAAATTTAAAAAATAGGGAAAAAATAATATACATAGTGATGCGACTTAGTGAAGTTAGTTAGTATGAATGGCAAAGACGAATGGTTGTATGACACATTACACTTTCACACAAAAATTTTACGATACAAATAATAAACAGTTTACAAGTATGCAAGGTACATTGCGAAGTATTACATATAACGAAGTTATAAATTCAGCAAATTTAATTGCATAAATGCCATTTTTTCATATTTTTTGTAGAGTGGAGCGATTGCTATAGAAAGGAGAGGCTCACTCTGGTTGTTGTTTGGCTGTTTGATGAAGTAAACGCCTACTGATGCCATGTGCGTTGGTGCCAACGCGTGAGTAATGGAAGCATTCTTTTAAGAAATAAAGGAAAAGTGGAGAGAAGCACATTAGCCAGTTTGAATGAAAAGCCACAAGGATATATAGTTAAATGTTCTAACCCAAAAAAATATTATTTAATGGGAAAAGGGGACGGGGATTCACACAAAAACTTAAGCCACTGCCAGGATTCGATCCCTATCTTACGGCCTAAGAGTCTATATTGGAATATGATAGCTACCAATGCTGCCCAATCCCCTTAACTGACGCATTTCCCAACACAGCAGAGATGTTATCAACCAATTTTATTTGAGAACCAATCTTCGGTCCATGAAATTCTTACGGCAAAATTCTAGGTAAATAGAACACATAAGCAAAGGCGAATTCTGCAAAGGCAAAAAATTTGGGAATTTCGAAGGAAGTTTCGATGACGTGGTCTGCCGTCGTCTTCAGGGTGAAGCTTGTAGTTTTTGTTTTTCAGTCACCCTAAACATGGCAGACTACGTCATCATAACGTTCAACATCATAACCCTGCGGGAAAGCCAAGAATTCTTTATCCTAAGCATTTGCCGGGAAAGACCTAGATCTTACATTCCCCTAGGAAAATATTCACTTTTTACAAGTATTCTACCGATTAAAGGTAGGTTGTATCGTAACTTAGAGAAACTCCTCCTGATTTTCTACATTTTTAGGGTCCTCTCTACTTATAGCATCTTCTATCTCACCCCGGCATATGGACATACATATTTCATCTTCATTCCGTTTATAAAACCCATCCCGTCCCCTTGTGCCAAAATACTCCCCTCTATCATAGTTATGAGCAATCCAAAAGTTTATATTTGCTTTTCAACCCGGATTTCCCGGCGCAAACGTATTTCAATCTGGTGGGTAAAATTTGATAAGAGTATTACAACTCCTCAGTACAGTAAATTTAACCCTTTGAGCAATACAAACTTTCATTTAATCCTCGTTCCTCCTGGCCATCCAGAGTATGATCGTACATGTACGTCTTTCAAATTTGCACTGGAGCTGTAAAGACGTACGTTCACGTCTCCCATTCAGATGCATTGTAACATGTTTTTCCATCTATCCTGGTGGCTGGTGAGCCCAATTATCACTATAAAGTGTCTCTGAAGAGTCCTTCCACCTGTTCTATTATTACTCTTCTAACTACGTTCAGCCTTGAGTACGTGCATACCAAGTTTAATTGGTTCCATTGATATGTTACATCAGTCAAAGCTGATTTTCTCTGCTGAAGTCCTCTTCGAAGTGAATATTTTTGTCCTTATACCACAATATCTAGGATCTTACTCAGTGAAATTGTGTTATTCACTTTGTTTTGCTTGTGTAATGAATGGTCTTCTTGTTTTCATTGATTGTTTTTCAAAAAAACTTGAGTTCAAGGTAGTAAAATTGTAATCGGAAGTATTCAATTTTTTTCCAAAAAAACTTTGGGTTCAGGGAAAACGAAAAATAAAACTCTTTACCCAAAGGGTTAAAAAAATTATGGAGACGAACTCGAAGAAGAAAGTAAAGTAAAAAGCAAAAGAGAGGAATCTTATTGGAAAACAAGCAAGTAAACAAGGTGGCATTACCACATAAGATCAAATGAGTAATACCTTTTAACTTTATGAATAAAGAAAGTGAATCACGAGCCTTAAAACAATATGGTCTAATTAGGAATCCTTATTGACCATTAAGTCGTACAACAAGTGACGGATGCCGTAGCTCTGATGGATAAACTATCAATATTTAGGTAATAAATTAAAAAATAAACTTCGGAAAAATCAACGTGAATATAAATCAGACGAAATGGACGACATTTTGATTGGAAGAACTCGCAAATATATTTCTGCAGGGTATAACGACTATAGTTTGCGTCAGACATGTGCGGCTTTTAAAATTAATTCGCGAAAACAGTTTTCTTGCCTCTGGAAACTCCTAAAAAAATATGCCGAGTCCATTATGGCATCCAAATTGCTGAAATAACTACGCAAAACGTTAATTGGCAAGTTAAACCTATCATCTGCTCATCAATTCCAGCAGAAGATGAGTGGAAGATTGGAGGTGTGAGGGGGTAACTGACCACTCCAGCAGTCTTTCTGAATAACGAAGCTCTGAGAATATCTGATGACATAAAAAAAGAAATGTCCCACAGCATTACAAGATTTAAACTTCAGCCGCCGAGCCAACACGGTTCTGCAATATCTCCGTTCTTCCTTAACTTATCGCATGGCATCATAGATGGTAGACAATCAATATTGGAAGATCATAAGCTGAAGCTTGCTGACAATTTATAAAATTCAATTTTTTCCTCCAAATAAACTTGCAAGGTAATTTCAAACGTAATTTTTTTACCTCACGGTTTATAACAGTACAATATGATTTGAAAGCACTTTATGGTTTCAAATTTATAATGACGCCACATGGAATGTTAGCTGAAGAAAAAAGAAAACCCTCACCAGCCAAATCGTTTTCCAGATGACTTTTTACGCCCACTTATCCAAACTAAGCAAAAATAAATACTTTCTTCTCCGTTCGCTATCATAAGATAATTCTCCGTGGCAGCAGTCAAAATAATATTGATCGAGAATCATTGATCATTACTAAAACATATATTTTTTTAAAGTATAAGTAAAAACATATTTTTTAAAAGGTAATAATGAGGTCAGTGTGCTCAGCCTTTGTAAATTGTTGGTTCAATTCCACATAAATATGCAATGCGAATGCTGCTAAGTAACACTGTTTGGATCCGAAGCTTGGTCCAAGAGTAGACCTCTGCCGAAATTAAAAAAATAGGTTTTCGTATCTTTTTGACAATAAATGTGACCGATAGATTATACATTAACATTCAACAATTGGCATGTTACATCAAAACTAAGCAGTTTTGGTAGCAACTAATTAATGTTCTAAATTGGACTACCAATGACCAAAACTTTGAAACCAGCATGAGCGTAGCCCATATTAACTATTACTCTTCAAAAGGAGAGGTAACAGAGGGGGAAAACAGAAAATTTAACAATGAAAATCTCAATATCTGTCATGCAAATGCGTTGTATATGTTTGAAAATTAGCTAGACACTCCGTCACATTTCATGGTGTATTAGAATCATAAACAGTCATTAACATTTTATTCCCTAAAGATGTCTCAATTTTCCAAGACGAAAAATTATAATATGAAACAACAATAAGCAAAGAGCATCCAAGCATTTTTGTATGTATTAGCTGCCGTATAGAAACAAAATCAACAAACTCATCATAGTTCGTCGCAATTCGGTACGAGTGGGGATTAATTACATTGAAATTGATTTTAAGGATCTACATCAACATACTGCCCCGCGAGCCACCCCATGGACATATGGCAGGTGGTAGTAGGTCACCAGCCGTGTAAAGATGTTAGTTTTTTGGAGGAAAATGGTGACATCTATTAAGGGAGTGTATTTAGAGGAGCTCAGTTTTTATTGTAGTTGCTTATTATCCGCGGAAAGAACGAATTTTTGAACCTATCTGTTCGGCAGTGTATCTCTCTTATTTTATCGCATCTGTCAGGCCTAGAAATGTAGTGAGGTGTCATGATAATATTCTGTGTTCTGTGAAACACACCAGTTCTAAATTTCTCAGCAGCCTAAGCCTAGCGTGAAGCCTCCGAGTACCTAGGGGATGTGACTGAGCTGTTGGTAAAAACTTAATGGCCACAGATTCGTATTTTTCGATCAATTTTTCATTTTTATCGTTAATCTAACGGAACTGCTTAAGGTCGGGAATTGCGCTGACTTGTTTTATTGCGCTCAAAATTTGAAGCATAACACTCGGTGAGAACACCAGTCCCCCTGAGACCTGTAGTAAAGTACATCACCATGAGTATCTAAATGATTAACCTTACACAATTGGAAGAATAAAATAATTCTATGGAAAAACATTCACAAGGCTGAAAGCATGAAATATCGATGAATGGAAATATCAAGCAAAATCGACTCAATATTCCAATTAGAATAGGAAATTATCAGAGATTTACCCACTTAAACGAACCGCAAATGAATCGCAATATTTTGACTAAAACTGATCACAATTTGGCCAACTTGATACACCCGCTTGTGAACTCATCCGCGTCGTAATTATTGAGAATGTAAAAATCTGTGGGTTGTGACGGATGGAAACCGCAGGTGACGGCAAAAAGGCGAGAACTTGAAAGATGCGACCTGGCGGGTGAATACCAACGGATGCACTGGATAGAGTTTCTCGGCTGGAAGAAAAAAAGCCGAAGGCAATAATCCGGCCGCAAAACACCTGCATGGTTGGGGTCCGTTATTGATGTTCGAGACTGTCGTTTGTCAGCGCCTTATTCGTCGCCATCACGCGAGCGGAATACGGTGACATTATACAGACCCAATTCTTGTTGCTGGAATAACTAGACTCAAAACAAATACTACAATCCAACTTTTCGTTTAATTGGTCTTAAACATCCCCCTTTAGCTGATGACATACGTTAAGTATTGAAAATCAAGGCAAAATTGAAAAGTATGCATATAATTCCAAGAATATATTTTTACCAAACGATTTTTAATAGTCTTTAGAGGGAACTGAAGCGCCGTTTTCAAAGTCAACGTAGTTTGAGCGAAATAGTTCCCTAGTCATAATGGATAACATATTCGAATTATACGCAGCATTCGAATTTTTTCTGCAGCTGTACGTAGCATGAAATAAATATCGCATTGCTAATTGTGCATTAGTATATTTTTACATGACTTAAATTCTACGTAATTAAATAAAAATCTCTCGATAAGTCTTTAACTTCACTATTTTTTCCGGGCGTTGCTTTTAATAATTCGTTACAGAGGAAGGTTTTCTGTGATTCTGAAAAAAATCATTGCGGTAACAATATCATTTATCTTGAAAAATGGTTGAGAAAACATATAAACAACACGCTGATAGTTTTTTCATGAGATAAAGGCATTAAAAATTCCTCTCTTTTTAAATGATGTATCTGTGGAGTAATTAGACGCACCATATCCCATGTAAGAGGGCTAGTTTTCGTCAAAAGTCTCGGAAAGAAGTTTGGTGAATGAAAAATGGCGCCAAAACGGACAACTGATCAGAAGCGACCGAATCGACTAAATAAATCATGGTGGATTACGGGATCGCTTTCGCGTTGTGTCGTTTTTGTGACGATAATTTCGCGAGCATTCCAGCTCGCTTCTTCAGGTCGAAATGCTCACGATGCATGCTAGGCTGGAATATATACCCCTTACTCAATATGATTTGGAGGAGGGGAAGATAGAAAGAGACCCGGTACTTCCCCAGATAAATTAGGGAGGCTATTGAAATTTCCAAAACACCTAATAATGTCAATAAAGAAGGTGTCCACGCTATCCACCACTTGGACGCGTGTCTCCCAAAAAACGCGAGAAAAGACTCAAAAAAGGCAGAAAAATCGCAATTGACCCTCCGCCGGGCTATATATTGCCTCCTAGCCTGTGTCAAGAGCACTTCAACCTGAAGCAGGAAGCTGGAACGCTCGCGAAACTGTCGTCAAAAAATGACACAACGCGGAAGCAATCCCGAAATCCATCATGATTCAAGACCACTCCGCGGAATCTTTCGCATCGACTAAACTAAATAAACTCGGCAAAAAGGAAGCGCTCGCATCTTTGACCAGAGAACACCTCCAAAATAAAAGAAAAAAACGTCATAAAAATATTGACTGGGTTGAATTTCGGAGGAAGAAACGGAACCAATCGCCGGAAAGAAGTGCATTGCCAGAGAATTTAAAATTCAGCAGCAATTTCATAATTGTTAAAAGATTACTTTGCAAAGATGGCTCTAGTAGATTGTTTAAAGCAAAATTTTATCCCCAAAGATAAACTGGGTATGACAACTATTGAAATAAAGCAAGCCCTTGCAGATAGTTCTCGCTCGTAAATCTATTAGGTATTGCATGAGAACTAAAACATTTCTTTCCTCTGCACTCCTTGCATTCCTAATTATTTCAATATATATGACGCAAAGGGAATCTTGCTCATGATCAAGAAATAAACAGACAGGCTTTTCTAGTAAATATATTAGAAGCTATATGGAAAATGAAAAGGTTTTAACATAATGAAATTTTTTCATACATTCAAAGCATATGATTTTCGAGATGAAAACCAATTAGCTAGCCCCCGGGGAAGAATGAAATGAGTAAAATTGTGCTGAACAGAAAATAATGCCTCATAAGTCCAAAACTAGAGTAATGGCAGGATTGGATTGTCGGACAGGAAATAATAGCATGATTACTAATAAGATACTTATACTTCATATGGACAATATCGTTGAGCACTTGCATTGTAATGAAAATACAAACATTACTCTAAATGTGACCACCTCTTGAAATTATAGTCGCTTCGTTTTGAAACTTAGTTTCATTTTAAAGAAAGGAAGGGAAAAAGTTTCCTTATCGTTGACGAGGAAGATGCAAAGGATTAAGGTAAGAGGAAAACCCCTCGGCCACGACGCAAAAAAGATCTGGCATGTGACACAAGAAACCACGGGCGACCATCCTTACATGAACCCGGGTGAACGCCCTTATCCTGCGGTCTGCCTGTGGTAGGAGGGAAGGCGAATGCATCCTGATGATCGCGACATAGAATGCAACAAACTTGGTGACCGCAAGCTCCTTCTGCAAGTTATTTCAGGCCGTAGGCGAAGACCATGCAACGAATTCAATTTCTTCCAGAGGCACTAGTAATAAAAAAAATCTATTCATGCCTTGGGTTTAAACTTTTAAAACATTTGAAGTGAATACAGAGGGTATTGCGCCATCAAACTGTAGCCTGATAACCGAAATATCAACAATATTAGTTATCCCTGCTCATTCCTTACTTTCTTACTTACTTATGGATACTTACATTACTTACTTATGGATAGCACTGCGGAATGTACGAATTAGCGGATGTAAAGGAAGAATATCCACCATCTGTTTGAAGTTTTAGGCAATTGACTCTTGAAACATATATTGGACTTCATAGTGCTATGGATTCAACTCCATTGGACCAAATTTTTCACTGGTGGATTATTATTAATGTAAGTAAATATAAGATAGTCCTCGAAGATAGCTGGTGAAACAAACATTTTTCAATTTCAATAAATACATGCATTTTCAAGTACGATAAAATTCCATTCCAACCAAGCTGTGAAAATTCAAGCAAAAATACAACATGAAGTCCGAATAGAGGTAGGTACTGAAGATTCTACATTATCCAATGTCAGAGGTTTATTGACAATGGACACAATATCTTAATCTCCATGGCGAGGAAAGAATTGGTTTTACGACCACAACAATCAACTTTCTTATCTCAGGTACTAAAAAAAGGGGTACAATATTGCTCAAACAGTAGTACTTGACCTTCTTCATTAACTAATTTTTACATCAATAAATCATTTTTGAAATAAAAAAAAAAAACATTTCTTGGGCCTCTATAAAGTTTGTTTAGCTGCAAATAAGGGTGTTTCCACCTAGCTGAAAGTCATTCCTACATGCAGAGAGATACTAACTAAGAAGAAATTTGAAAGGAGGTTCCTCCCCTCTTTAAAGCTCTTACCATTATTAGTTTTCATTGGCCAGTTATGATATTCGTTCGGGCGAGTTGCGAATTGGCCATAGTGAGAACTCGCCTGATCATTTTCTGAAGCTCGATGTTCACCTAAAGTTTTCCATCCGCCTGCAAAAGAAATGGGAGGACAAAAAATGCTTTAATTAATGACCAAAGTAAAAAAAGAGATGATTATTTCATATAAGAAGTGATATAATTGGTAGTATCACGCGTAACTTGGTGGAATCTGTTAACATTGTAATGATAACACTCAACTTTGTTTTTCCAAATACTTTTATTTGTAACTTATTTTACAAGTTACAAATAAAAATATGTTGGAAAACAAAGTCTAGTGTTATCATTATAAGAAGTGATATGTATCGTTGCAAACGAAAGAACTGCGCTCGGGTAGCAATCACACTCTTAGTGTCTCTATCGTCAAGACTTGACCCATTAAAACAATGCTTACTTTTTAATATTGCTGTTTTCACGTATTCTCGTCGCGTGCTTAGTTTTTCTTACTACAGTTTCTCCCCTCTTCCCGGGGGCGTCTTCAGGTCCGTTGGACATTTTGTAACATGTCCAACGGACCTGAAGACGCCTCCAGGAAGAGGGGAGACACTAAGCACGTCAGAAAAAGTAGTCAGAAAAACTAAGCACGCGACGAGAATACCTGAAAACAGCAATATTAACAAGTATATGAGTCGCGGAAGCCTTCAAAGAAAAATGCTTACTTTCCTCGCATTAACCAGCAAAAGATCCGCTTTTCCATTAAAGCCTGGTTTTGGACCGGCGCTAACAAAAATAATAAAAATTTATTGCTCCCCTGGAATGATTTAAAACATTTACGACATTTTCTTATAATCCCTCTGAAAGTTTTCTATTAGAAAATTATGAAAATTTTACAAGCAATGTGAGTTCATTAAGTTCCTTATATCATTTAAAATAAGCAACATAGCAATTATCTTGGGAATTATTTTTTTTTGCGGTAAAATTAACTATGAGTAATAGGCATTACATCGATTGATCACAAGAAAACCTTCAATAGAAGAGTGATCTAATTTGAACACCAGGAGTGCAAGTTTTACTAAATTTTTTTCGGAAGGTTTGATCCATAAATCATGGTCTCGTAAGCCGTTCCTAGATTCGAGGTTTTTTAAATGTCACTTAGAAATTTGACTGAATTTTATCAATTATATTAGGCAAGAAATAGGCAAAGAAGAATTTGCATTAATGTGACCTGGAAGCCTTTAAATGGAAGAAGGACAATTTAAAATGGGTGCTATTGAAGTTAACTATACTAAAAAAACGGTTGTGCTGGAAACAATGCTGTCTCATTAGTGATGAAAATTTGAGGGTGAGAAAACCTTTCAATACGAAAGGCAAGAGATTAAATAACAATTATTTCGCAATTCTGGTGATTTATCGAAGATTTATCGAAGAACTATGGAGAGCTGGCACCTCTTGCATCATAGTGAATGCGTTTGCGTATGACTTCCGCAAATTTAGCTAAACAAGAGGAAATTTAAGCGACATATATCACTGCCTTAAATTCTTTGTCATGATTTCAAGACCCAATCAAATTTTAAAAACGTATGCAATAAAGTAGAAATAGAGATAGTTCCCTAATCAAAATAGAGACCATATTCGATATATACGTTTTAATTTCACCAATTTTGAGACACGAATTAAATATTGCATTGTCAATGGTGCACTAAAACAGTTATATATTACAGGGGTTGTAAGTAATTAAATGAAAATATCTGAATAAGTCTTTGGCTTGACTCATTTTTTTCACGCGGTGCGTTCGAAACTCCATCACAGCGGAAGGTTTATTTTGAACCCGAAGAATTTACTGCGGTGACAATATGATTAATTTTCAAAAATAGTTGAGAAAACACACAAACTACACATTTTTGATGTTTTGACAAGATCTAAGTGTAGGGAATGCCTCATTTTTAACATAAGGTATCTCTGGAGTGCATACACGTACCATTTCCCATATAAAAGGGATGGTATTTTTTGGAAAATGCCTCGGAAAGTAATGCGGCAAGGGGTTGAATTATTTATGTCAATGGAAGGGTGGTATATATTTTTCCTTAAAATGAGACCAAATTCAAAGATTTCTATATAAAATGATATTTCGCTCAAACTACCTTAAGTTGCCTGTAGATTTGGAAGCGGCGAGAATGCACTATAGGTGGGGTTGAGCTTGCAAGTTGGGAGGAGGGGTAGACAGGTGGCAGGTCACGTGTGCACTTCTAGCCCCGACTTCCGCTGTTAAGAGGCCGCCGCTGTATCTTAAGTAAGTTGAACCATAAAAGTTAACGCATGCTACTCATATTTACGATTTTTTCAGTGAAAAAAAGTTGCTTCCTACCAATATGTGTCAACAGATTTCCACCTTACCGAGCCAATCATTTCACAAATAGCTCTTGACGTAACATAAGGTAAAGAGTCAATATGGCGGATGGAATATTTTTTAAACCTTGACAAGTTTCTTTGCAGCTAAAACAATAATTAATGTTTCGTACTTTTTCAGGGAGTATGTCAAAACATTCATGTGGAGCGTAGCAGTCTATGGATCGGAAGAATGGACTATGAGAAATGCTGACCAGAAGTCTAGGAACCTTCGAAACCTGGTGTTGGAGGAGGAGGAGAAGAATATATTTCAGTGGTACAGCTTCGAATGTCATGGAAAAGAGAAAATTACAGCTAATACTTCATATCTACATCAACATAACATCCCGTGAGCCGCCGTATGGGCGTGTGGTAGGGGTAGGGGTATTAGGTCACCAGCCGTGTAAATGTGTAAGTTTTTTTGGAGATGAAATGGTGACATGAATTATGAGAGTGTGATTAGTGAGCTTAATTTATATTGTGATCGCTTATTGTTCACGGAAAGAACGAGTTCTTGTACCTATCTGTTTGGCAGTGTATCTCTCTTATTTTATCGCGTCTGTCAGACACAGAGATGTAGTGAGGAGTCATGATAATATTCTCTATGTACCTCTGAAAAATATCAGTTCTGAATTTATCAAGCAAACTAAGCCTAGCGTGTATCCTCTGAGTCTCTAGGGGCTACAACCTAAATCCCTATAAAAGTTGTAAGACACCATATGTACGCTCGTAGCAGTTTTTGACTAAACGCGCTGCTTTCCTTTGTATTTTATCATTTTTTTTTGGTTAAATCTATTTGACCAGGGTCCCAAATGCTCGCGGCGTATTTGAGGTGTGGCCTAACCAGAGGGAAGAGGCATCTCTCTTTGACTTTTTCATCCGAGGACCTTCCTATTATACGTTTAACAAAACCTAGTTTCCTTAATGCTGCGCCACATATGTTTTGTATGTGTAATCCCCACGATATATCAGATGTTAAGGTAATTCCAAGATATTTTTATGCACTTGAAAATTTTATGTTTACTCCACCCACAGTATAGGTATGGTATTTTTGTGATTACTTTCGCAGGAAGTAGACTGTGGTGCATATGCGGATGCTGAAGATAAAATGGACGGACAAAATAAGAAATAATGAAAAATAGAGGAGGAAAGGACCATGTAGAACACGATAGAGCTAAAAGGAACATGAATGGTATGGAATAGAGTAAAGTACAGCTAACATCTATATGCGGATGCTGAAGATAAAATGGACGTACAAAATAATAAATCAACTGAAGAATAAAAAAAGGACCATATGGAACAATACGGAGAAAAATGAAACAAGATGGATTAGACATACCCTGAGACACAATTAGTATGAGAAGAACATAATTTAAGTCAAAATAGAGGGAAAAGACCCCAAAGGAAGATCCAGGAATAAGTTCATGGACGAAATAAAGAGGTAAGTATATGGGAAGAGATACTAGGAGGTAAAGGAACTAGCTTTAGATAGGGAAGGGTTGAGGGCTGCAGTCAACCAGTCATATGGTTTAACAACCAATGAAGAGTGACTTCACAAATGAAAAAAATAACTTCTTTTTTTCCTCTAATAAATTTTCTTGGTACAACATATTTAGACACAATGGTTGTTATCATCAGGTACAAATTCAAAAAAATATTTCAAGAGGTCATACAGAGCTACTCATATCCAATTTACAAATCCCTGACCTCTGCCTGACTATTCCCTCATGGATTTACCAATTTCCCTCACCGATCGCCAAAAGGTTACCCATTATTGGAATGTTTTTTCTGCTGAATTAAATTTTCTACGGCAGCTTTAAATTTTCTAATCATCATCTCCAATGTTTAGAACTGCAAGCATGTATTCAAAATAAGCTAGTGTGCTCCAGCTACTTCTCGATCTGAGTTTCGGAAGTGAAAAAAAACGCGAGGTAAAATTTTCCGAACAACATAGCCTCGGATTCCATGTGATAAGCGTAATACAATGTGAACATGATTTTTAACACAACTAGGCAAATATTGCAATAAGGATATACAAAAGGGATACATTGTTCGTTTTATTTACTACCAAATAACTAAGATTTACAACTAATAAGATTCACAACTGATTATTTCACGAATTGATAGTGCTTATTCCATGCACGTCAGCGACGGACGTTAGTTTCAGTTGGTAAAATAAAGGGCATGAAAGGCTGGCCGATAAACGTAATGGTATAAAAATAACAAGGATTCCTATTCCAGTTTCTCCCTGACTGTGACGAGACTTTTCCAGAAATTCAAAGTTTCCTGGCAATTCCATGTTTTCCCGGTTTTCCCTGACGATCGCCACCCTGTCATATATATCATAAGAGGTTTGAGAGAAGGTAGAACTCCTTATGATCATATATATTATTTCACAAAGGTGTTTTTTTGTCGCAACGCCATAACTCCCATAATTCTTCATCAAAATTAATTATTTAAACATCGTTTTAAAGCTTGATGTTCCCCGCTTTTGACGAAAAATAGACAAATGGTTTAAAGTTAAAGTTTTTGTTAAAAATTTAAAATTAAAGTTTTTGTTTAAACATTTAAAATTAAAGTTTTTGTTAAAAGATTATCAAAAATTAACAGTGCCATTTGTTGTCAATATAAACAACTAATATGTTGGCTATGGTTACGTGCTTAAAAGACTGTAGGAGGCGCCATCTATTAACACATCGTTTAGTTAGATTGTTTACATTCTACATGCAATCAGTGTGACCGTTTACGTTATGTATCTTTAACACAAACATAAATAACATACAATTGTCTATGGGAAGAAACAGGTAGAAGAACAGGAAGAAAGAAGGAAGAAACAAGAAGAAGCTGCATACTGTGCGAAGTATTCGACAGGTAGAAGAACAGGAAGAAAGAAGGAAGTAACAGGAAGAAGCTGCATACTGAGCGAAATATTCGCACGAGTCAGCTAGTATAGTATATACCTCTTGAATTTTTTTTATTATTATTTGCTGATGACAGAATTGTGAAACACGTTGTACCAAGAAAATAAAGCAGTGGAAGAAAACCAAGTTATTTTTTCATTTAATCAAAATCAACTTCTCATGGTGGAGCCTCAAACCTTGGAACGGTTGAATGACTTTCTCAGAAAATGAAAATGCAATAAAATGAATATTCCCATCCGGTAATATTAAAAAAACTGCAGATTATTTGGTGTCATTGAGGGCGGAATATACTTAAAGAGTTATAAAAATCAGTTGAAAAATATTAATACGAATAAAAATATTTCTTGTTGGAAAATTCAGGTATTTTGTTTAACTACAGTGATATTTTAATTAATTGCGATATTATTTTTGCGGGAAAAGGAGAAAATTCCGTTAGGCCGTCGCTCCTCAAGTTTTCAAGTTTTATGATTAAATGCCGTAAGTGATTACGGAGAAAATTGCTTGGTCTGGAATAAAAAAACTGACCTCTAAAATATATGCTCAATGATCTACACGTCTGAAACCTTGTTTTACTTTCTTATAGAAACATTATCAGAGAAAGAAAATTTACTAAAGACAGTGTATACCGAATAGTTAAAATTCTCAATCGTGTCGAATAATCTACCAGTACTTCCCCTGGTCTCACGTAAAGAGCACATTTTTTAATACGATTATTAGTAAAATTTCATTAAAGGTTCATTATTGTGCAAAATAAAAATGTATGATGAAATTTGAAAGTTAGAGATACCATTGGATTTAGCTTGCTTACCGCTAATATATATTTTAATGTACTGACGTTGGGTTTTCCTTTTTAATCTCTTCAAACGTTTGGAAGGTGGGCAGCATTTCTTATATTCATCTTGAGGGAAGTAGTATCTCCGTTGCAAAATACTTTATTTCTCTGTATGGTTGCCCATCTTTTATGCCCGTCAAAAATTATTTCCTTGGCCTTCCTCTTTTCCTTCGTAGATTCGTACACCAGTGGCAGTGTCTTAGTAGCAATTCTCTCTGGCTCTTCATCATTTTTATCATTTGCCGTTTTAGAGAGTACAGCTTTCGCATCAGAATAGATCTACACACAACATGAAGTTTTTCATCCATTTCCTTTGTAGGTTTACACTTGATGAAAAAATTTAAGATATCAACTTTTACAAAACCACTCGATTTATTAAAACAACGACCCAGGTTTCAATGTGCATTCACATCTTCAGGTCTAACCTGAAGATGATGTGAATGCACATTGAAACCTGGGTCGTTGTTTTAATAAATCGAGTGGTTTTGTAAAAGTTGATATCTTAAATATTTTAATGATGAAATACCACCAAGTGAGACTGACGAAAGTGAGTGTTACACTTGATGCTTTATAAGTCAGCAAATCTGTTTTCATCCAGAAGGATTTCTTGGCTTGAACTCTTCTATCTCAGATCTCCACATTACTTCTTCCATCGGAATACAATAAACTACCAAGGTAGGGACGCATGAGTTATGAAGTCCTATTCCCATACGTATAATTAAGAGCTGCTTCCATCAGGTTTCAAATTGTTTGGAGATGAAACCTAAGACGGTAAAAAGGGAGCATCTCAACCTTAAACTACCACTTTGGTCTTTAACGCATTTCTCCGCAAATTCATTCTCCTAATAAAATTCAGTATTATATTTCCGTGCAGTCAATAAGTCGATTTTAAATAAATTTTAGCTTCTGCATTACAGCTTTGCTTTCAATAAATTTTGGCATAAAAATTTGCAACATTTATTTTAGTCGTTAACACGAATGCCATGGATTTACGACAGCAGAATGTTAGCCTAGCATATGCGACTCTCGGGAAATATTCTGTCTGACCGAGTGTGAAAATATGCATGAATTATAAATATTCAGTCATATCCACCAACGAGATCGCTAACTGAGGAAAAATACTGCCAACCTTGCCAGGAGGAACGTCATTCGAGAAACTAATTCAGAGTGGCGATCCCGTAAAACTTCCGGCCCTCTCAAGGCGCATGAATTTTAATAGAGAAGTGTTGAATCGCAGCTCCCGCTGAGAGCTGAGGTGATGCGCAGCTCAACCAATCCACGGAACAGTGGAATCAAAAGAGTCGATGCTTGGAGGAAAATGACCGAAAGAGCAAAGGGACCGAGAGTTTTACGACTGTAACAGCGTAAAGAAGATCCTTTTTACGAGTCCTCCCGGGCCACCAACGAATACCACCTTTCAACTGGACCGGCTCGAATGAGGCGCGAAAGGCCTTCTGTGGACTTCACTACTATGGCTTGAAGCGATGAAATCCGAAGACTCCTATTCAAAGCTTGCTAAGGGATTGTCCACAATGCTTACTAGAGCAGTGGCCACCGGCTCAACTGATCCACGATCGTGGGAAATTCTCTTTGAAAAAAATCGGGCGTGGGCTGCGAATAGCTTTAAGATGAGAGTCCCCTGATAGATTCCTTAGAAGCTGTTCTGTAGTACGTAAGGAATTCTACAGAAATTGACTCTTTATCTTCAGAACTGGTTCCTTTTCTAAGGATCTGTACAAAAAATGAGAGCCTGACTCTACAGAACATATGTTCTGCAGAGCAAAATAACTCCTTACAAGCTGTTCTGTAGAACTTCAGCAACTCTACGGAAATATGTGAGGTTTCCTTAAGCTTGTAAGGAGTTGTACAGACCGTCAAAGGGCTTCTGTAGAACGACGAAGGGAATTCTGCTGAACGTCCTAAGGTATTCTGCAGAATGTCCTAAGGTATTCTGCAGTACATTCTGAGGTATTCTGCAGAACGTCGAAGGGAATTCCATAATATGGCGTTTCAATACTTTAAGGAATAGCTACTGAACTTTTATAAGAAAACTATACAGAATTTTTTAGCAGGGTCATGTTGCACGAGGTTGAGCTCTGCTATTTGGTGAAAAATAATCCACCTAATATTGCTATCGCCCGCAATACGTTTATTGATTTGATAGAGAAAGCTATAATGTTTTTGGAAATATTTTCTGTCCATTTTTTTATGACAAAATTCATTAATGGTGACACGGCAATCGCGTTACTAATATCCAATGTTTAGGACATGAAAAAAACCCTTTCAAAAAGTTGATCATGTCTTAGATTTCATGTCATAGGTTTATCCTCATTTAAATTTACATAACGCAATATAAAATGTTGATTTTAAAAATATTTTGTTTTTTATTTTAATCAGTAGATATTTATAGCGAACAGAGAAGGTGACCGCGATTACAAGCCATACAGTTTAAGGTTCATCACAAGCGATATCATTGAAAACATTCACCCCTCCCAAAAACTAAATTCTTAGGCTGAAAATAAAGATTAATACACACACGAGGGAGCTAAATGCGAACGTTCCATCAAAATTTGAAATGCCCCCAAGAAATTAGTCTTTTTGCCACAAACTAATTCGTTCACACGGAATGGACTCTCTTGAGTCGCTTTCAAAGCAGAACTTAAGGATCGTCAAAGACCCAAGCTTAGGCTGGGAAAAAGGACCTGACGTCGAAGAACCAAATGAAGAATTTATAGAGTGGAAATAATCCTTTCCAAAAGAGGACATTTACGACGTAACGTACTTTGAAATGGAAAACCGCAGTCCTCACGGTTCTTTGAAAGAACTATATATCCCCGTGCCTTGTTGTAGTGCCTAAAAAATGAATTGACCATGACTGGATATACACAATTGATTTAAATGAAATTCTATCTCTTATGGACAGTTTGATAAAGGTGTACCCTTAAATAAGGATACGATGTGGTCATTATTGGAAAACCCGGCCGAGATCTTGGAAGCCCCAAAGAAAAGTCTACGGCAACAATGGTCTGGTTATAAAATTTTTCCAAAAAGGGTACCACAGGGTCTAGTCACGGGTCTGCCATTCGTCTCTACTCTTATATATGCTCTGAGCATAAAAATATTTCAAGTGCGTGTGAATCAGGGGTTGATATTTGCTCGTATAACTCGCGCACTCGAAGAGGTAAGAATGCTATTTTATTGATTTACCTCCCATGTCATGAGTCTTATACAGAATGGGAAAATGATTCCAAAGAACTAAATATTTTATGAAGGAACGGGTCGGTAAGGTGATCATGGCACAGTTAGAGTTCGTCTGTGTGAAGATTTGCAATTTAATAATGCCCCACAGACGCTCTTTTTCTTTCTACGCTAAATATGGAGAAGAATTCTTGCGTGACACACAGGGTCCGGTGTCTTATTTAGTTGATCTCAACAATTTCACTGCATGTCTACTTTTAAACGGCATTATTTGAATTTTGAGGTCAGGACGTCAAAATTCAGTTATAGCCGAGAAATTAATAATCCAAGGTCAGCCTGAATAGGGCAAAAAGTACTCTATTTTAAACATGGCAAGGTTCCAATCCGCGACTAAATCATTGTCTTCAGTTCTTACGGGGTCTTCATTAGGAATCCTTAGGGTAGTACCTTACGATGATTTAAAAGTCGTTTGATTCATATTCAAACAAAAAACGCTTCGACAAATTTTAAGCTATCCGGGTCTAGCCACGGAGTTCCACTTTACGGAGTCACCCGCAATGCACAAATGTACAAATTTCCACAGAAAAAAAAATCATCCCGGTCAAGGGGGATGATTTTTTCTCTGTGGAAATTCGCAAAACACTCTTCCTCCAAGTGATAGGAATGATAAAATCTAACCTTTTCTCGCTGCTTTTTTCGCCATATGAACTTTATATTACATGATGTTAAATTGCGAGAATTGGTTAAACATTGGGATTCGCAGCAATTTTCCCAGGAAATTGGATATCCATGAAATGCAGACACCAATCCAACTTAGTTATTGAATTTATAACATTTTTAGCTAGAGAAACTGATGTCAAAATGCGTTGGTTCAATTGAAAAGGCACCACTGAAGTCCAACGCAGTAATTTTTCTTTTGAATCACAAAAGAACTTCTTTTATGATGGAGTTTTAAACGTACCGTTTGAAAAAAAGTCAAGCTAAAACCTTACGTACATATTTTTATTTAGTAGCATCAAAGTTCACTCATATAAACCATATCAATGCACCGTTAATATTGCAGTATTTACTTCATGCTCCCTACCGCTTCTGAGATTAAAACGTAGAAGTTTAATGTTGTCCCCATTATGACTAGGAAAAACATCTCGCTCAGACTAACTTAAGGTAGTCCGAGCGAAATATCATTTTACTTAGAAATCAATGAATTTGGTCTCATTTTAAATAAAAATATCTTACTCTTCTAATGGCACCAAAAATTCAGCCCCTTACTGGATTACTTTCGGAGATATTTGTCAAAAAATACCAGCACTTTTACGTGGGAAATGGTCCGTGTATGCACTCCCGAGAGGCATTATTTACAAAATGAGGAATTTCTCACACTTAGATGCTTACAAAAAAACTAACAGTGTGTAGTTTGCATATTTTCTTAACCATTTTTGAAAAATAATCATTTTGTCACCACAGTAGGTTCTTGGGAATCACAAAAAACCTTCTGTTTTGAAGTAGGTTAAAACGCACCGCGCGAAAAAAATGAGTCAAATTAAAGACTTATTTAGATATTTTCATTTAATTACTTACAATTTCTGTCATGTAAAACTATATTATTGTACCATTAATAATGAATACTTAATTGACATGTCCTACAGCCGGTAATATTAAAACATATAATTGGAATATGGTCTCTCTTATAACTAGGGAACTATCTCGCTCAGACTATCTTAAGCACTGCTGACTAATAGATCCTGGACGCGCTCTGTCGCCTATCGTTTCTTGAACAGAATCGCCTGTCGAGGGAGCAGGCGTCGCGTCAATGCGTGAAGTTTTCCCCCGACCAAAGGAGGCTGATCTCGGTGGAATTCTAGGTGAGTTATACGTTCCCTGGCCGTAAAAACGTTTGACGCGACGCGCGGAGAATGCGGCCACGGTCGCGCAGCCAACACGAGAGGAAAGAAGAGTCCCTCACGGCAACCAGGAGAGGGACATGAGGGAGGCGTCGAGACTGCTGTCCTAGGCGGAAGCTGTTAAACAAGGGCACGCACAGAGTTGGGGCACGGCGGGAGGACAGAGGGGGGGGGGGAGCTGGGAGGGGGAGCGGGAGAAGAGGGCTAAGTAAAAGCCAAGGAACCAGCACCCTTGGGTCTTCATTTTTTTTACTACCAAAGTCAAAATGACCGGAACGTCATTACAATGAGCGCCCGAAAAGAGGAGAAGGAGGAGGCAGACGAAAATGACGAATGAACAACAGCGGAGCTGGAAGCTCTTCCGAGAAAATGAGCGCGGGGGAATCGTAAAAACCGCCGTTTCGGCGCTGAAAAATTGCGTGACAGCGAATGCTTGTGCGTAGAGACAGACTAAGTCTCCTCCCTCCAACAGGTTTATATTCATGTAAGCGCGCACCCTACCAGACGACTGAAGGGTGTGCGGGATGTGGTAACTTTTACAACAAGCCGTGAACTTAGTGGTGTTTTTTAACGTTAAAAAATTAAATAGTAGTTTCTAAGTTACAAATAACACGTTCCACTGGATTTTTAACTTGAATTTGTGGGACTGGACTGCGAAAATCACCGCAAATGTCACGAACTCTTTGTTGTTTAATCCAGTCTTTTTCACATTTTGAGTCCGCGAGCGTGGCTGTGTCGTTTCATTGGCGCTATTTTCACTTTGAAAATGTTTATCCACAAGCTCACTATTGTGTGATTGAGTCATTTGTGTTTCAAGCGTAAAAAGCAGGCTTGGTAGATGAGCAGCTCGCAGCGGCAACTGAACAATCCTACTGATTGTCCTATCCTAGAAGTCCTCACGTGGAGATCCGTTTGGTGGTCTTGTATTTCACCCTCGGAACTTATTACCAGAGTTTCACGGGAATCTTTCCAAATAAATACCTCTAGTTGCCTTAATTGTGGTCGCATATGTGATTAAAAGTTAATGCTCATTGCAATCGCATTATTTGACAAGGAATCATGATATCAAGGGGGTTCCAACCACGCCGTTTCCGTATAGGTGCCCAATTGTAAACATGATTTTAACAAAATTTACAGATAATAAGTGGAGGTCAATTCCATGCGTAGGTATTAGATCCGACTCAGATAATTTTCTACTGCTGTACCGTGTTGTAAATGCCGGAATAAACATTAAGTTGGTGAATTAATCAGCAAAAAAATACAAACAAATGATATGAAATGTAGTCATTGGTATGGTTCAAGGTGTAACAAAACATGGGAATTCACTGAGAAAATATAGAGTGAGCTGCTTGAACTAGACAAGGTACCGAGGCCTCTACCTTCAAGGCGACTCAGATATCATCGCCCAGAGTCTGCCGTGTAAATCGGTCGGTACAGTTGCGCTTGATAAGTAACGGTTACCTGCGGACAAGACCGAGTTAATTAAAAAATAGCGAGCAGATAGACAACAATATTTTAAAGTGAAAATATCACACTTGAAACTGCACATAGTCACGCTCACGGACACAACATAGGACAAGAATCGGATGAATGGCAAAACGCTTGTGACATTTTCGGTGATTTTTGAGGTCCAGTTCCACGAGAAGTATGATAAAATTGATTATTTTAATGTCGGCATACTCGCAAATGTAACAGAGTTATTTTTACCATTTCGAGTCATTGTCTCTCACAATTAGTTACCTACTTCAAAAGCGCCCTTTAAAATATGTCAGGGTGAACCACTTCGATTTCTTAGTGTACACAGTTGTGCCAACAAAATTGCCTGTACATTGTGCCGGTGCATCAACATTTTTTCCACAAACGTTTTCAATACATTTTTAAAACCATCATATGAAACTTTAAAATACTTTTATACGTTTAAACCCATATTTTATAATTACATTCAACATTATATTAGTTAAATGGGAGGTATATCGATTTTACGTGCAAAATACTTCACTTAATCCCAAAAATGTTTTAAAAATAATTTTAAAACCATCGCATATAACCTTAAAATACTTTTTAAACGTCGAAGCCCATATTTGCCAATGACTTTTAACAATATATTTGTTAAATTGGTGGTTTATTTGATTTAATGTAGCAAAAAACTTCACTTGATCATCAAAGGGGTGCGAAAAATATTTCTGCGTTAAAATATGGAGAACAAATGTACATTCAGCATGATTTGAAAACAATTTCCCCATCTCAATTCATTAGAAGTAGCGTCTGGCCAGCGTTCGCGCCAAAAGACACATTTAAAAACTATGTGGGATAGGAAAAAAGGACCAAGGCACGGTAATGGTCCATAAAAAGTCACATTAAGACCCTGGTATGTGGGTTAAAATAAGTTTGAGCAAGCCTCCGAGGCTGGCGCGAATCAGGTGGAACACTTAAATCAGGTCCACGCGGGAATGTATCTTCAGCTGCAACATAACCATTAAAATTAATTTCTTGGGAATCTCGGAGTCTCTCCCACATTGCCACCAGATGACCTGCTACCGCTATCTACGTTTTCATTTCAAAGAGATGTTGGCGAGTAATAATGGTAATTATAGCTTCTTTACTTATTTCTTGTCACCTTTGATCGCGCATATATTCATATTATGCGTTGAAGTGACAGGATGAAAAGCTTTTGGGGTGCTTCACATCAGCCATAAAGTTGCACCAATCGGGCGGTTACGAAATCACGCTGCTTCTGTTTTTTTTCTCATAAATATATCCGAACCCACGCGAAATAGTATCGATAATATATAATTTATAGTAATACGGTATTTTTTCTCGTGGTTCACCCGTAATTGTATTATTCAGAATCTATTTCCAAATTTAATTTCCACATAGTTCGCGTAAATAGGTAAGATTTCACTGTTAATGATAAATGTACATATTTATTGGGTCATGTTCGAGACTGCGGCTAAATGAAAAATTTCGGCCATAAAAGTTACGTAAAAAGAAAGAAACAATAACCATAAATGGTTAATCAGGAATCAATTGGATTATATCAAGAGAATGGAAAGATATGCACAACTTAGTGAAAAAATGGAAGGAATAAGATGATATTCTTGACGAAGTAACCCACTGCACGAAATCACCCTCACACGAATGAGAGAGTGAAGAACTAGCGAATACATACTGATAGATAAAGTCAATATAAATATTTAAAAAAAAACAATTGATGAAATGTGAAAGAGGCAGGAAAAGGGGAACTGCTATGCAAAGTGAGTGCAAAGTAAAAAAGAAACAATTAACCAAAAATAAGTGTCTGAGAAAAAATCGCAAAATGTAATAAAAAATTTAAATAAACCATAACCGCATACTAAAAATGAGATAGAATAAAGGAAATGTGAAAACACGTCAAAAATGCAATATAACGGAGAACGAATAGGAAAATAGCGAAGATAACCCATTTCAAAACAATTTTAAAATTTTTAACAAAATTTAATGAATAAGATACAAATATATGCGGAGAGTTAAAGCAAAGCAGAGGACGCGTTCTTCTATGAGTAACCAGATTCGGAGTTTAATGACATTTAAGGTATTTTACAGTAACTCTTTAATTCATCACGAAATGTCTCGTGATACTAGAAGGAAAAAAAGGTCTCATTAAAATGTGAGACGAGAAGCGTTGATTCCGGCACTTTTTGCTGCAATTACACCGGCATTACGGGCTGTTCCTACGGTGGCTAACCAATACGTGATAACTCCGGTCGAGGGCGCATTTTCCCCTCCAGGGTTGATGCACACCCTGATTACGAGGGATATTTGTGAAACCGGAGCAGGGTATAAGACGCGGGAAGGCCCCAACGCGCGAAAACATTTTTACGACGCTTGCACGAATGATAATTGACGTCGCCATATAAAAAGGAGAGAATCGTCTCATGCAGGGGACGGGATGCCGTGCAGACTGCTTTGAGGGGCAGGCACCGAAATAGATCCTCGGGATGGATGCTGTGATGGAGCTACCAAGGCCCAAGGGGCCAAAGGCAGGGCAGTAAACACAGAAAGGCGACAGGGCCAGCGCATAACTTAAAATTAACGGTGGCACTCAGCGGAACGTAAGTTAGCTCGCCTCAGTGCTCAAAAGACCACGGATAATGCACGGAAATTTGTGGAAATACAATCGCCAATCCAAAACTGCTTCTATTTTTATGGTTATGCGTTATTTTTCAAAGAAGTTCAAATTCAATTCAGGTTAATCATAGCTCTGTCTATAAAAAAGTACACTGATCATTTGTCATTAATGAATGCTCAACCTATTATCAGAAATGGCCAATCAGCCCCTATTTAAGTCGTCATACGTTCTGTCGAGAAATGTTAAGGAATGAAAATCAATGCAAAGCCAAACTGCTTCTATTTTTATGGTTGTGCGTGAATTACATGCATATAGTTATCATTATCCTCTAGTCTTAATCAACGAATGCAATAAAAACTAAAATATTAACAAATTTCCAAACATTGCATGTAACAAATGATATGGTACGAAGTCACTCGCACGGGTGCATATACACCAGGGTTGAAATTCGCTATGAAAAAATCATTTGACTTGACCGGGATTTTTTCATAGCGAATTTCAACCCTGGTGTATATGCACCTGTGCAAATGACTTCGTACCATATCATTTGTTACATGCAATGTTTGGAAATTTGTCAATTTCGTCGTTTTAATAACGACAATGTTGGGTTTATCCACCGCGACAGTGGCTTTGTAAGCACGACTTCGTCCCATGTGCTACAATGTAGACTTGAGGCCTGAACATCTAGTTCGCATAAACCCACCTCGAAAATTCGCGTTGAAGGAAGATGGCTTGGTGGTGTACCTGGCTAACACACCTGACCGGCAATTGGGAGATCCGGGTTCGTATCCCGGTCAAGTCAATTGATTTTTTCATAGCGAATTTTAACCCTGGTGTAAAATAGTAACGTTACTTTCTTAACTAAAATAAAAACTATCGAATTTGAAAAGATTTCGTCCCCTGTCTTTTAAATATATCGTTTTCACTCATAAAAAATTTCGTTCATTTCATGGGGTTAGTTAAGGGTATACCTTCCCTGAGGAGAGTATAGCAAAATGTGGAAAGTTGAACCAAATTTGGTTCCCCTCTATGGTACACCCTTCGTTTATAACGTTTAATGTTTTCTATTTAAAAAGTTTAGGTGGCATCAGAATGAAGTGAACAATTTTGTGTCAATGACTTAATCGTTGCGGCAGGCTGAAGAAAATTTTCTCGCCATTATCACACGTAAACGCGCCGATATCTCACGATGGATCCGACAGGACTATTAAGACCCATGATCCTCTCTCCCCTTTCTCCACCCATTAACTAGTGCCACATTGGAATTCGAAACACTTAAGGTAGTCCGAGTGAGATAGTTCCCTGGTCATAATAGAGACCATATTCGAATTATACGTTTTAATTCCACCAGGTGTAGGACACATCAATTTAATATTGCATTATTAATGGTGCATTAATATAGTTTTATATGACAGAAATTGTAAGTAATTAAATGAAAATATCTTGACTCATTTTTTTCGCGCGGTGCGTTTTAATCTACTTCAAAACGGAAGGTTTTTTGTGACACCCAAGAACCTACTGTGGTGACAATATGATTAATTTTCAAAAATGGTTAAGAAAACATGCAAACTACACACTGTTAGTTTTTTGTAAAACATCTAAGTTTTAAAAATTCCTCATTTTGTAAATAATGCCTCTCGGGAGTGCATACACGTACCATTTCCCAAATAAGAGGACTGGTATTTTTGACAAATATCTCCGAAAGTAATCCAGTAATGGGCTGAATTTTTGGTGTCATTAGAAGGATTAAATATTTTTCTTTAAAATGGGAATGCACACCCTGACGAATGACGAAGAATTAAAATAAATTTTGCAAATTTATTGAATATCTAAATAAAATGATATTTCGCTCAAACTACCTTCACTTGCCTGCATTTTCCTTTCCCACTCTCCGACGCTTAAGTTGGTTGGAGCGCGTAGCGTTCTTTTCACTTCAAAATTTGTTGAAATCCACAATGTATATATCATAACTAGACGCAAACACTAAAAAATAACGACTTTGTCTCCTAGATAACGTCACATCGTAATTTTTTCTATATCATTTGGTAACAGATCGGTTTCTCTGATTAACAGTGAGGAATATTAAGGTAATGAGGAGGAAAATTAAGGAGGGAGCACGGATCATGAATCGTCGAGTGCGCATTCTAATATTTCTTCAAGCAACTTGACCAAAATTCTTGGACCATACTTTGCTTAGGTGCAGTGACTTAAGGCCGCTTTACACGGTACATTTTATTGCACAAACGAATGCATCGTGGGTTGTACAAAAAATTAACCCTTTGAGTGCGGCATGACGTGATATCACGTCATGGTTGTCTCTACGCTGGTGCTGATGACGTGATATCACGTCAAGGATACCGTGAGTGTTCCAGCTTTCAATAGGGAACTTTTACTAGGCCCTCTAGTGAGAGCTGGAACACTCACGATACCCATGACGTGATATCACGTCATCAGCACCAGCGTAAAAAAATAATGACGTAATATCACGTCATGCCGCACTCAAAGAGTTAATGGAATTAAAGCAAGTTCAAAAATGAAAGGAATTTAAATTCTCATCACCTATGGATTAAAAATGAATTCCGGTGGAGTAATGCTACTACACACCTAAGGAAAATATGAAGAAAAAAACTGGCTTACAACACTTTTTCTATCAACGCCTCAGATATCGGATGAAGGTAACAGAGCTCCGAAACAGAAGTAAGTAGTGTTTAAACAGAAAAGCGTCATAAAATTCAAGAGTTGAAACTTCTCGAACTCAAACCAATGCCGAGCCATGCAAAAAAAGCAATCATAATGTAAAAAAAGTTTCTCTTTTGTATTTTCCCCGAAGACCCTGAGGGCTGGAATGCCATAAAAAGTCTACTTTCCAAGTGTCCTCACGCTCGTTGCGTGCGAAAACTTTGCCACTGAGAATCGGAATGTAAATCCCTGGGCCCTTCCACGACCGATACCTTTTCGGATGTCTTGAATTCCCTCAAGGCTCGCGGAATTAGAAATAGTTCGTCGCCGGCCATGCAAGGAAGAATCCCACTTGGCTGACCGACCTAATCTTGGGACCCATGCTTGAAGTCGAATCTCATTGGTACAGCAATCTACCGCGCCATTGGTCGGCTATTCGATCCCAAATACCGCACAATCAATCCCTGTCGGCAGGGGCACTGAATTATTTCTCTCCCAAAGACCTCATCTTCCTTAATATCCGGAAGGATTAACGTAATCGATACCTAATTATTCAAGTGCTGAAGGAATAACTTAGAATGTTCAAACTGTTCAGGTCGACGGTAATTATATCGCAATCAAAATTATCGAGACAATTATGTATTACTTTAAAATTTGCTTTTGCTAATTAAACGGCATAGTTTAGGCTCCAAGATTGAAGCTCCGTTCTTAGAAACACTTTCTTAACATGTTTATGTCGATTGTTTCAAGGAATCGTAACACAGGAGCAGTTGTTTTAATATTTATTTTATTCCTGTTAAAAAAAGTGACCCACACCCTTTATATATACTGATGAGGACTGATAACACATGCTGGCTATTTGTGACTTTACGCCACAAACAGGACTTAGTAATGTAATAGACCCTCCAGCCAGAAATATTCACATAGATACTTCAATTAATCATTTTCCATCGCTCATTTACGATCACAGTAGAAGCAAACGTATTTTAGTGACTGAATAAAACCGTCTAAGGCCTTATTTCTGAGATAATGGCGGCATTCATGCTCCGAGATGGGATACAAACTCAAGGCCTTTGGGTTATCAGGCCAATGCACCACCAATCTGACTCTTCCCCATTGAAATGTGTTGTTCACTTTTCATTTTCCACCGGGATTCTCTCAATATTATGAATTAGAACGCCACCACCTAAGACACCTTGAAATGATATTTGTTTGAGCTGAATGGTTTATACGGTATTTTTTACACCCAGAGACCCAAGCTTCCCACACCCCTTTTTCGCAACCCCGCCCCCCGCAGGTCCAATCTGTCCGAACTTCGCTAGCCATCGCCCGGGGGCCCTCAACACCCGCCCCTCTCGCCCCGACCGACCCATCTTCCTGAACGACTTCCATTCCGCCCGATTGGTCAGCGAGCAAGCAACTCAGGATTTCCTAATTACGGACTCGTGTGGAGGGAGAGAGGAGGAGGGATGACGACGGATGGACGGTGGAATGGGAAGGGTAAGGAGTGGAGGGGGAGGGTTACAGATGGAAGGGGGCTGTGCAGCAAGAGTGTGTGGATGTAAAAGGAAGCGTCGACTTCTGGGTTGAAGACCGTTTTGCATTTTATCTACATCTACATAATATCCTTAAAACCACCCCATGGGTATGTAGATGGGGGTGTTAAGGCGACGCATCACACCCGATCGACAGGTCGAATTTGTGATGATTTTCGACCCCAGATTTTTTGTTTAAATCTTACGTCATCAACTTGAAATTTTTATAGTATAAATAATAGACCTTTGCCAAGGGAGGCTCGTATCTGAAACATGAAAATTTTATCCCGCAGCATAATTAAACCATCGGGAAAACGGCAAGATCTAGGGTATATTTTTATTAAAACTAATATTATTATTGACATATCTAAAACTAATGGAGATGTATCAATCCCTCCTCTATCGGAATGCTAACTAACAGCCGTCGCGGTTGTAAGATAGAATTTGTAACTGGTATATTTCGACAAGCTACCTGAATGGTTTTCGGCCATGATGTGCTCGGACGGTGATGAAATTAGTTCAGTGTTCTTTCACAGATCTTATATAAGCCTTTGTTCCGTTCCGTTTGTACATTGCTTTCCCACTCAGGGGGCGTGGTTCGACCGTGCTGTCACATCGACGTCAACTCGTGAATTAGAAGTTTTTTGGCTACGAGATGGTAATTTTTTTTGGTGGGGAGTGTTCTATGAGAGTTTTTCAGTGGAGCAAAGTTTTTATTATGGTCACTCAGTGTGCATGAAAGGAACGGATATAATTAGTAAATTAGAGTGTGACACGAACAGGGGCAAAATAAATTTTCCAGCGACCTATAAGACACCTTAATCGCTAACATCTAGAATGAATAATTAAGTCGCGCGATAGGTAGTGTAGTAAATTGTTATATTTGATATCTAATGTTTCCGTATTTATATGCTAATTAGAGCTAATATCACTTAAAGATTGCTTCATGAACAACCCCTTAAGTCATAGTGCATTTATTTAAAGGCAAAATGCTTGAATACTCTCAGTTTTAGTGACAAATACAGTAGGTTTGGAAATGAATACTAGAAATCCACGTAATGCCACGCTTCATTATAGTGGCTATTGGTGTACCTCATGTCTAAATGAAGATGTATCATTGCCAACCTAACCTGTTTCTGTCACCTGAAGATGACATAAACTATCGTAACCCGGGTCGTGAATAAAAATTACTGGTGATATTTGCAAAGTTTGTTCTTTCCCCATAACCTTTTTCCATTCTCAGACCTATGGCGTCAACATCGCTTCTTCCCTCATCTTGATTTGAATAATTAGTCACAGATATTCAGTGCCTACTAAAAACCAAGTATTAGGACAGACACAATCTAATAGACTTTTTTGCGTGGTTTTTTAAATTACCGTTGAAATTGTCCTAATTTTTATTCCCGAGCGGCAACTGCTAAGAAACGTTCAATCCAAACTATAAAAATATACAGAGCATAAGATTAAAAAATTTACCACGCAAATCATGGACCGAAAAAACATCTAGCCTGTAATACGCAGTTAATTTCACTACAATAGACTCATTGCTTACCGAGATAAAGCGTAAAAAATTCGGAAATCTCGATATCCTCTCATAGAGAGTACACTGAAGCATCTTTTTTTTTATCTAAGTCGAACTTACGCCGCAGCGAGTCAACAATTGATATCGTATTTGCTCCTGAATTCCTGGTATTTTGGTACCGCCAATGATTTCCTCCAAAGATTTCACTCCGAAGAAATTTCTAAATCTGAAGTAGCACATTCCTCGCACTTAATCCTACGGTAGTGACGTAAATTATCGGGACATGGGTAGTGACGTCGGTCTCCTAGACCGATTAGGAGTTAAAATTTTTTGAAAAGACGATCAGGTGATTTTTCTGGATTGTCTTAGAATTGCAGCATTCATTCGTGAATTAAAAAATATTTACAATTTTCACAGCAAAAAGAGAAGATACTTCAGCTTCTATTCAATCAATTTTCTACGGTGAAATGTGTAGACTAGATCATTGTTTTTCTTCATAAGATAACAGCCGCTATTAGAAATTTGCACATAAAAAAGAAATCATTTCTATAATATGTCTTAAATCACTTATCCACATGTTTAACATATCATAATTTATTAAGCACAACAAAATCAGAACTATTTGAAGACGGGAGTGGTAACGCACGGTTTGTGGGATCGAAAGTAGCTGTAATTAGCATTATGCGGACACAAAGTGATTTTTTTCGCTTGTGTACTGTAGTGGTACTAAAAAATAGGAAGCTACTAAAGAGGTTAAACTGCAAAATTTCATACTTTACCTGCGTCACCAGAACGGTTTGAGAGACCGGGCGTCACCGCTCTAGGGTTAAGGCTGTTTGCCTGCAGGAATACTGTCCAAATTTCACCGCAGAAAAGTAATTTACATTCATTTAATCACGTAACTAACCCATGTCACGAGTTTCCTTTTTCAAATAAGAAGATGCCACTTTTTCTAGTCTTGAAATGACGGGACCGATGCAGGTGAAAATTCCTGGTTTTACAACATAGCTTACTGCTTATGTTTCATGCTTCCCACGGTCAACTAACGAACTCCAACATACTTTGGTAGAGCATAACATTCAAATAAAACAAGGGAAACAGATTGTAGAGCAGAAGGGTTTAATATGTTTTTCTTCCCCCGATCGATAAGAGACCATAATGGCTGCGTTTAGACTTAGAAGTAGGTTAGTTGACAGGTAGTGTAGCCGATTTATTCATATGCCCCATAATGCATGTCTCTAAATCTTCTGAGTGGTTCTAACACCATGTTCTGCATGTTCACTGCATGACTCTTGTATCACGTTTACACATTTATATTATAGATAATTCTAGTAGTTTCTGTAGTATTTGTAGCAAAGCGGTAGTATGGTGCTTGTTGGTGAAAGTAAATTTCTTCACTGTAGTTCATGTTGGTGATAAGTTTCCCCTGCCAAACACCCTTGTGGTAGCTGGCAGGGTAATAAGTAGATGTAGTAGTAGTAGTAGAAGTAGTAGATGTAGATAAATAGTAGATGCAGATGAAATCCCTGGTTTTAAAACATAACTTACTGCTTTTGATTCATGTGTCCCACGGTCATTAGCACTAGATAGAACTCCAGAATCCGCGGCAGAGTAGCCACACTGTTTTCATATCTCTGAGCAGCCGACACCTCGACGCCTGTTACGCCCCCATCATTAAGTTGTTAGATACATCACCACGAGGCCGATAAAAATCGATTGAGTCATCATCTGACCCGACAATCGTAACAAATTGCCTCGGCAAAACCACAGGATTCCTTGTTGTCTTGTGGAAGTGACAAGAATGAAGATGTATGCACGCGTGAACGGCTGGATCAAGAAGGTTTAGCGGCGAAAAAATGGAGCACAATGACAAGAGGCTGCAACTAGTACTGAGGAAAAAAATGGTGCCGAGGCTTTACCAGCAAAAACAAGCTTGCTTTGGCACGTCGAAAATAATCAAGGCGGGGAAAATGTCTATACAAAACATGACTGGAGGCTTCCAGCTTTCCCCGGCAGGCGTATGTGCAGTCGATGGCCTTCCTTGCACTACAAGCAGAGGCGTGAGAAAGAAGAATTGAGTGGAGGAATAAGAGTGATTCCTGCCGCTATCCGGATAGTCGATGAAAAGTTCAAAATTTTCCTATAACATTAGTCTTTTAAACTTGTAGGTAGAATTTAAAATCAGTTTTAGCACATCATTTTACTTGCTTTGAATTTCTTAAAAGACTACATCGTTGAAAACGGCCATTACCTCCAATTGAGGAAAGATTCCTGTCGTCCTTGTTTCCTATTGCCTACGGAGCAGTGGGTGGAAAGTTCAAAATTTTCCATAAACTGAATCTATTAAAATTTAAAAAAGAATTGCAAATATGTTTTAGCTCATCCTTTTGCTTGTCTTGCATTTCTTTAAAGAGTTCATCATTGATAATGTTAGTAACTCTCGAATCGAGGAAGAGTGATTCCTGTCGCTAACCAAACAGGTGATGGAGGTTCAATAGTTGGTATAAAATAAACCCTTTATAATTAAAAGAAGGTTTGCAAATCATTTTTAGCTCATTTTTCAAATTCAATTTTTTTTCTGCCCCGAGTAGAGAACTTTCCATTAGAGCCCATGTTAAAATATCCACTTTCAAGCCTGAACTACCGTTATACTAACCCGAAAAACGTATTCTATTTTCATCTTATTTTATAGAACGTTCTTTGGAGATACTATTATAAAAGTTGTCAAAAAATCTGGAATAAGTTACCCTGAGGCCAAAGGTACAGTCACTTCAAAAAGCATCGCGACACACTACGCTTGCGGTTCGTATAGATCGGTTATAGCGTGTCGCGATACTTTTTGAGGTGACTGTACATAAACTGACTTAACAATCGGCCGGAAGTCGAGGGAGCCGGGTTGAAGTACCGATTACGGCGGATGATTTTTCCTCGGTGGAATTTTGCACGATACCCTAGAGGTACTTCCCTGAGGTAAGAGAGTTTAGCTCTTAACCGTTATAACATACAAAATTTCACGAAAAATCAATCACTCTTCTTTGAAAAACACGAAGTATTTGCTTAACTTTTAAGAAGCGGTATAGATGATACAACATTCAATTCGATAATAATTGAAGTTAATCTACTTCTAATTGCGGCGATGAAATTAATTGACTCCACTAACTTCTGAAGCTGCAGAATAAAAGTGCTTGGGTTGTGTGGTGGCCATCTCATTGCCTAAGTAGTAAACCTGGTCTGTGGTTGAGTGCACACTTGCGTGGCCATTTAAATGGCTAATGTTTATGCAGTAGAAACGGCAATTCTTTGCGTTGGTGGTTCCCGGCGTGACTTTATGGAATTTGCTAAACATTTTATTGTAAAAAACCACATTAATTATAGTGGAAAAACGAAGTATAACCCTTTTATTCAAGATGGAATATTATTAGTGTTTTAGACTAGTAACATGTCTATAAAGGAATCACCCCTATCACAGAGAAAATATGTCAAAACTTACCAATTGCATTGGATTAGGAGGGAAAAAACCAATTCTCTCTTTTCAAATTGAAATTTTGACACCTCCTTCGACACGGGTTGGCGGGAGTGATTGTCTCCAAATTTTTAATACGTTATATTTGCACCAAAAAGAAAAAAAAATTAGCTTCAAGACCTCGACTTTTCGACATTTTTAAATTTTGACTCACCCTAATGCACGGTCAAGGCGCATTTTTTTTGTCGTGGCAATTAATTCAATTATTTGATGTTGGAACTTCGCTAGAACTAGGTCTTTATTCCCAGAAATACTCCAGAATTAAACTTTTTTAAACGATCCTCGTTATGTTTTCCATCAGGCCACAATATTTATCCAAGCTTCACGAGATGAGAATGTAAATTGAGTACTTGAAAGAGGTGTCTCAGGCAAGCGTCGTAAAATAACACCGGTCCCCCTCTTCCCATGGGGCAACGGGCCAAAATTCCTCGGGGGCGAAGACGGAACACAGAGTCAGCCGCAATGGCATTCGGCAGACCGCAACAAAGAAGTACTGTCACCCTCGTCCTCGAGTGAAAACGCAGATACCAACGCAGAATAATAATAAAAAAACAAAAGAGTCAGGAAATCCGTTTCGTTCATCAGATCGTAAGTGCCAGCCGTGCGTAACTCAACGCTAATACCGATGCTATGGGTTTGGAGCCGCGACGTAGTGGCATCTATCTGTCTGTGAACAGAAAGAGTGAACTAAACCGTCGCAATTACGAAACCGGTTTATGCGTAGTAAAAGCGCTTTAGGAATTTTGTCTCATCACACTTAATGAAAGAAACAAAGCAAAGCTAACCGGTGAATGATACCAACAATACCAAAATTCTTAGAGAATTATTTCTGTAAATGCTAATTTCTCAAATCTGCGCCTGGAACATTTAAATAAATAGTCAAGAGTTGTACAGTAAATCATTTGAACATCCTCGTTACGCGAATGCAATACTTGCCTTCTACATAAATGATTGTATACATTCCAAGCATGTCCAATATGGCAAACCTATAAAGAAGTAGCACGACTTTCTAAACTCTCGATCCATGCAACATTTTGAGGTAAATTGAGCATAAATAATAACATTTATTTTATGCAATAAACTTTAATGGTTCTCATCATAATATGCATAATTTTACATATAAAATAGAAAAAGTATTTTTTGATGCTTAGGAATAGCAATACTTTGGAAATTTACATATATACATAAAAGTTACATTACTCCAGTATCATGTAAAAGCTGCTTACACATTTCGATTTGGAATACCATAATGAAATAATTAATTACAGGCAAGGTAATGAGCTTGTAATGTAAGCGCTACCACAGTTCCAAAGCCGACCTGTGGCTTGTTGAGGGGTATTTGAGTGCGTGTGCGAGTCCAATTTAAAATATATAAAAACATAAGACGTTCAACGACTACTGTGAAAAGAAAAGCACGCCAGGTCACGCGACCAGGTAGCGGCCAGAAATAGCAGCCGTGGAATTGGGAGCGCCGGCTGTTATTAACCTACGCCACGGGTTGGCTACAAGGATCAAACGTCCCTCAGTAAAATATATAAACGTTTCTATCGATATGGCAGGTACTTTCACCGCTCTGCTCACGCGAGCTCCGCGACTCGCTTTTTGTTGAAGGGGCAGTATATAGAGGGAGGCTGAATTTTTTTCCGTATGTCTTGTTTTGGGAGGCATACGCATGCCTCAGCAAATTGATCTAGATCTCATACCAAAAATAAATGTTGATCGACATGAAGTTAATTATTCTATATGTGCTCGGAATCTAGGTATTTGCATTTACCATAATCTTTCTTGGGCAGAAAATGTGTCACAAATTTCAAATAGGATTAATTCAACTCTATACCCGCTGAAAATTTATAAACATTAACTTTTTGTAGAAACTAGAAAGAAACTTATTTGCTCATTGATCCTTCCTCATCTAGACTACTGATGCCTAGTCTACTATGGTATCACTGATGAGCTTAACCCAAAACTCCAATGGTTGATGAGCTCGTGTGGCAGTTACATATCCAACGTGAGAAAATATGAGCATATCAGTCCTTTCCTCTATGATCTTGGGTGGCTTCCAGTCACCTTCAGGAGGAAATACTTTCTTGGAGTTTTTTATTTAGGCTATTCCTGAACAAAAAATCAACTTATCTATTGAACATGTTTACTGAGAGACCACAAAGTGAATGTGCCCTGAAAACTAGACGCCATGGACTAAGATATTTCTTTCCCTCTCGTCTTCTCTTCTTCAGTTAGCAGCCCTGGGGCTGGTTTGCAGCAACTCGCCATTATTCTCCAGTCTCCGCCATCCTCTTCAGTTCGTAATATGAAGTTATGTTAGTGTCTGTCATTAAGGTCATCAAATAGGTATTTGTCCGAGGTATAGGGCGTAAGAGGTAGGAGCCAGCCCCAAAGGGTCAAAAAACGTGACTGATTTTGGTTTAAATATGATTTCTAGATAGGCTGTATTTTTATTGCAAAAAAAGGATAAATACATGTGATATATATAATTATAAAAGGTTTATGATATATGCGCAGGCAATGATTCATCACACAAACGAGGAATTCAAAGAATAGGCAACATCCTCATACGATTATTCTCATTGAATGGAGTTCTACGGTCGTTTCTCATTTACAATTGAAGACGCCATGATCATTGACGAGGAACCGGCCAAGTCAAAGATTGAGTTATCGACAAAGGATGGGGAGTGTAATGATCCTCCGAGGTAAGGAAATGAATCGGTTGTACGTCGCCAATAACTAACCGTGGGCGAGTTCTTCAAAGCGGAGGTCGTAATTCATACTATAAGAGGTGCGCAATACGACGCGTGGTTTGCGAACGGAAGAGAATCATAACCGTTACATGCTGAGACAAGACTTCTAATTTTACTCAGTGAGCAACTGTACTCTCGCACATAAAAAGATGGTGGCTTCAGCTGCTCATTTGAGAGGGAGGATATTAATTGGATAAAAGAAAAAGTTGACTCTCTTGAGCAAGGTTATGGATGAAAATTGCCAGAACCATTGAGGTACATGAGGAGGGCATTGCGTCATCAAACTGTATACCGGCAACCAATTTAACCGCCATAATGATTATCCCTGCTATTTCCTTACTTTCTTCTACATCTACATACATACACACATACCAATCACGCCGTTCCCTTCCGGGGTAGGCACAGTCCCAAAATTTCACACATAAATATAGATTTGTCTAGCATACCCTGCTTCAATAATTTCCTTCATACTAACCTATCCTTGCAAACCTCTTTTGCCTCATTTACCCCCATACACTGCTTCATACACGCCCTATTGATTTTAAGACTCCTAATATTCCTCCTCATAAGAATTTCCTCAACCACAACTTTCTCGGCCTACCTCTACCTCTCGCCCCTTTCATTTCACTCTTGCATCCATTAATTACCCTGTAAGCCAACCCCAAGTGTGTTTGACAGGGGGTGACTTATCACCAACATGAACTACAGAAAGAAATTTACTATCATCAACAAGCACCACACTATCGGTATACTAAAAATGCTACAGAGAATACTAAAATCATCTATAATGTAACTATGTAAACGTGATACAAGAGTCATGTAGGTAACATGCAAAACATGGTGCTAGCACTACTCAGAAGATTTATAAACTTGCATTAGGGGCCATGTACATTAATCAGCTACACTACCTGTCAAGGTACCTACTTCCTAAGTCTTAACGCAGCCATTATGGTCTCTTATCGATCACGGGAAAATTACATTTTAAACCTTTTATTTCTACAAACTATATCCCTCATTTTATTCTCATGGTCTTATCTGCCGTAGTATGTTGAAGTTTTTAAGGTATTGATAACTTCATTTGAAAATAGATCTGCTTTAAATTTACATAAAATATTGAGTACAATTTTCAATCGACGGTCTGAAAGCGATTCCCATTCAAATATTTGCAAGGGGTCAGTAAAACTAACCAGACTAACCTAACGACTAGCTTTCTTTCGAATGGCACGACAGAATAGAGGAAATAGTGGATTTAAAGCAAGGATATTCACCATCTATATGAAATTTAAGGCAAGACACTCTTGAAAGTTATATTGGCCCCTTAGTACTATGTATTCCACTAGATTTTACAATAGCTTTGGCCGGGAATGCGGGATATTACAAATTTAAGTAAATAGAAGATATAAGTACGGAGAATTCATATTCAAGAAGTAAATAAACTCCTACTTCTATAACAGGGTGGCTACTGATATCCAATTTTCAAATTCCCCGACCTTTTCTTGAATTTTCCCTGAAAGATTTACCGATTTCCCTGACCGATCGTCAAAAGGTCAGCGATATTTGGAATATTTTTTCCTGTTGAATTGAATTTTCAACGGCAGCTGAATTTTCTTAATTTTCTATTCACCGCCTCGTATTCTTAGAACTGCAAGCGTGTATTTACTATACGCTTGTGTGCTCCAGCTACTTCTCGACCTTTACTAAATTTTCTACGGCAGCTTTGAATTTTCTAATCATCGTCTCGACCTGAGTTTCGGAGGTTAAAAAAAAACACGGAGGGTAAAATTTTCCGAACAACATAGCCTCGGATTCCTTATAATGAGCGTAATATACTGTGATCATGATTTTTAACACAACTACGCGAATATCGCAATACGGATATAAAAAAGGGATACACTGTGGGTCTGATTCAAAACGAAACAACTAAAATTCACAACTAATAAGAGTCACCACTGAATACACCACGAATTGATGGTACTTATTCCATGCACATCAGCGATGGACCTTAGTTTTAGTAGGTGAAATAAGGTGCGGGAAAAACTGGCCGATAAACGTAATGTTAGAAAAAATAACGAGGATTCCTATTCCAGTTTCTCCCTGCCTGTTACGAAAATTTCCTGACTCTTCCATAAATTAAAAATACCCTGACAATTCCAGGATTTCTCTGTTTTCCCTGACGATCGCCACCCAGTAAAAGTATGTAGTAAGTTGTCGATGGACACATCGTAAAATTGCCAAATTAATACGTCAACCCGTGAGCGCCAAATGGAAATCTGGGTCAACAAAGATGACGTACAGGCCACGCCCACGTCAATGGCTCAGCATTGGCCACAATGACAACAAAAGCAAGCGCCCTCTCCAATAATGTCAATGATTGAATCAATGAAGTCCATATTTCTTCAATCGGTCCGAGTAATCGTTATGGAAACCTCATTTCAGTTCCTACGTTTTTCCACACAAATTTCTTCAACATTCCATGTGAAACACAGTGAACGCTACAAAGGATTGTATTAAAGTGGTATAAGCGATTAAGATTTTTGTTCAGAGTTACGGAAAATTTTTTATAGACATTCTCATTAGTGATATTTTAAGTGAAAATTGGAAAAAAACACGAATTAGTTTTTTAGTAATTGAATGGTATTTTAGCACGCAACCTTATGGCACATGATAAATATTTTGTAATTAGTCGATGGCTTTGTACAATTTTTTTCCAAACTGGAAGAAACACGTAACCAATTATTATAACTGTTGCAAACAAACACCTAGGTGTCACGCTGAGTTCAATATTTGAAAACACCTTGTTCCAACAGAAATCTGCCTAAATTTTGAATATTGCGCCAAGAACTCTAGTCATAGAACGCATCGGGTGTCATGGATGAATAATGGTATGACTAGACGCCAAGTCTAGCCATACCATTATTTCATTTCTATCATTATCTAAACGTACTGCATAAACATGAACATAGCAAAGAACTGTGTTCAAAAAATTTATTTGACTTGCTTAAGATGTTATTAAAACATACACTTTACGAACTACGATTTTCATAACTTCAAACACATTGTGGGGATCTCGCATACAAAACACATGCGGCACACCATTGAAAAAAGCTACGATTTATCAAGCGTAAAATAGGAGGGTTTTAGGATGAAAAATTAAAGAGAAAAGGGCTACTTTGCTGTGGTTAGGCCACATCTACATCTACATACTACCCCGCAAGCCGCCGATTGGGCGTGAGGCAGGGGGTGGTAGGTCACCAGCCGTGTAAAGTTTTGGAGGTGAAACGGTGACATGTCCTATGAGAGTGTGTTTGCAGGAGCTCAGAGTTTACTGTGGTCGCTTATTGTGCGCGGAAAGAACGGTTTTTTGTACCCATCTGTTCGACAGAGTATCTCTCTTATTTTATCGCATCTGTCAGGCCTAGAAATGTAGTGAGGCGTCACGATAATATTCTCTGTGTCGCTCTGAAATAATATCAGTTCTGAATTTGTCAAGCAGCCTACGCCTAGCGTGCAGCCTCCGAGTCTCTAGGGGCTCCCACTTTAATCCCTCTAACAATTGTGTAACACTATATGTTCGTTCGAAGCAGTTTTAACGAAGCGTGCGGCTTTTCTTTGTTCTTTGTTAATTTTTTTAGGTAACAACACATCTCGAATACACCGCGAGAATTTGGGACCCTGGACAAATATTTAAACAAAAAATTAATAAATACAAAGAAAAGCTGCACGCTTAGTTAAAGACTGCTAAATATGAAAATATTGTGTGTCACAGTTTTTAAAGAGGGATTAAATAGGTGGCCTCTTGAGGGATGAGAAGTGAATTGAGGTCTGTGGTAGAATGCTAGCGTCTCTCTCTGTTTTTTATTGTGGGAAGATTTGATAGAGCTACAGCAATAACAAGATGTGGCGCAGAAATAACATATTTGGCGAAGCATTAAAGAAACTAGGTTTTGTTAAACGTACAATAGGAAGGTCCTCGGTAGAAAAAGTCAAAGAGAGATGATACTTCGCTCTGGTTAGGCCACATCTCGAATATGCCGCGAGCATTTGGGACTCTGGTCAGATGGATTTAACCAAAAAAATCAATAAAATACAAAAGAAAGCAGCGCGCTTCGTAACAAACTGCTGCGAGCGTACATATAGTGTCTCACAACTTTTCGAGGGATTAGGGTGGGAGCCCCTAGAGACACGGAGGCTACACGCTAGGCTTAGTTTGCTGGAGAAGAGATCTGTTTCTGATCGACACAGAGAAGATTATCATGGCGCCACACTACATCTCTGGCTCTGACAAAAGTGATAAAATAAGAGAGGTACATTGTCGAACAGATAGGTACTAAAATTAGATCTTTTTACTCACAAAAAGTGACCATACTCATAATAAGCTCACTAACAACACTTCTATGATACGCATAACTATTTCACTTCCCAAAACCGTATTCCTTACACGGCTGGTGTCCAAATACCCAACGCCAAACACCCATGCGGCGGATCGCAGAGTAGTATGTACATCTATGCTCAAACAATGTTCATGGATTCACGAATTTTCTAAAAAAAGGACATGGTATCAAAAGTAAACAAATTTAGGTCATAATAAAATACATGAGAATGAGTGTATGTCTAAGGAAACGAAAATCGCCCACATTGATGCATGACAATGAAACATGGGTATGTCAGGATAGACATAAGAGTAGACTTGACGCCGTGGGTATGAGTTATCTGAGGAGCGTTTGCGGCAAAAGTAGGATGGATAGGGGGAGAAATGAGTGGGTAATAAATTGAATGTGGGTTAGATGCTCCAGTAATGGACATATATGAAAGGAGTGTGCTTCCTTGGTTCGGCCATGTCTGGATGAGAGTCGAATAACGAAACAGATATATAAGATAAGAGAATGGATGAGAGTCGAATAGCGAAACAGATATATAAGATTGAAATGAATGATGCGAGAGGGAGAGGTAGGCCGAGAAAGTTGTCGTTTGAAGAAATTCTTAGGAGGAGGAATATTAGGAGTCTTAAAAACAGGAGGGCGTGTATGAAGCAGTGTATGGGGGTAAATGAGGCAAAAGAGGTTTGCAAGGATAGGTCAGTATGGAGGAAATTATTGAAGCAGAGTTAGGTGAACAAATATGTATTTATGAGTGAAACTTTGTAACTGTGCCTACCTCGAAAGAGAACAGTGTGATTAATATGTATGTATGTATATAATAAAATATATTAATGATTATAATGCACACTCATTTTATTCTTGTTAGCTTTCCGATTTGAGTTTCAAACCGACGAATATTGTTGCAAGGCAGAGAGAAACTCTTCGTTAAACACCATGGCATCCATCACTGATAAAACGTCGTCTTTTACAGTTATTTCACACCACGGTGACTCCGGGCATGAAAATGTTCCCTGTGGTTTCTCCGTTCAAAAGACATCTTTCCGCACCAAAAGCGGCGAGAACAAAAACTACTTACAATGGCAGTTTTTTATCGCGCACTCGGCAAGCGGCGTTATAATTTCTTTTCTGGAAGATAACTTTACCAGCAATTTGAAACAAGCGTTTTCTCCGAATTGAGTTCCTTTCGGACGGAGAATGAGCTCAGCCGTGCTGCAAGTATTACCGGGGAGGGGGTAATGGCTAAACTTCCTCACACTTTTAAGAGTTTAAAAAAAATCCTCATTACAGTTTACGGGAGTAATACTAACAATGCGCGAGGCTCATCCGTTAATCTGGAGGTGTTAAGCAGCGTGCAGTCTCCGCAACGGTAAGATTTAATTAGTAACTAATAAGGAAAACCGGAAGACATGCCTCACAAAAACTGTCTTCGCCGAGCTCAATATACGCTTCCCTGATCCTGTCATTTTTTTATAAAATCCAAATATCAACAGAGTACTCGCTGAAAATCCAGAGCGCATCCGTTTTACGCTAGTTGCAGGGACGGACGAATAAAAAAAGATATTTGAGGCGTCGGGTTAATTAAATAACTACTTATTCTCCATTCAACCCCGCCCCTACCAACCTATACTCTCACAGCACCTTGAATCCCGTTGTGAACTGAGCGATCGCATAGAGTAAAAGAAAACTATTCGCTTTTTCTCACTTATATTTTTTTTCCTTGCATTTTGCAAGCACAGCGGCCATTTGGATTCACCTTCTTTTTTTTAGAGAACAAAAGGCTTAGACTCCTGCGCACTCCTGCGGGGCCTGCCCTCTTATTTTTTAAAAATAGTAAAAAAAACATGCGAGTGAGGAATGGCGAGTAGGAAAAAAATGACGAGCGAAGAGCGCACGTTTTACAACAAACGAGAGAGAGGTCTCTCCTCCCAAGTCCGGCCCTCTCCTCTTCCTCTCTCTATATATATATCCCTCTCTCCTGCTCAAATGGATCGAGGGTCAGGGGTATAAATCCCCACGGAGGACGCAGGTCCCTTTATTTAGAAAAAAAAGAAAAGAAAGAATCTTCTATGTTTTTTCTACCGTTCCCTCTCCAGCATTTCCTCTCTATCTACGCGAGTTCTATAGACCAGGCCACCATCCTCGTGTCCTTTACCTCCGTGCACCCTGCACCCCCAGATCCTAACGAGAAAATCCCTGCACACATCGAAACAAGACTCGCCCACCCACCCACCGGGAGAAGCTGAACCAGGTACCGCGACTGGCTAGGAGATAGTGCTGCCAACTCCTGGAGATTTGAAGGTGACTATTTCAGGCATGATTACACAGAATTATCCTAAATAACAGTCTAACAAGAGAAGTTACCGGTGTCTACCAAAGCGAAGCCTGAATAACGAGCATCAGTTAATCTGCATAATCTCCGATATGCATGAATTCAAATAAATAATCAGGGGGAAATTGAAAGAAAATATAATTCCACTTAAACGCCTAATCTTTGTAACTCCGAATCACTGTAACACATTTGTTGAGGTTAAGTTCTTATAAGTAATTGATTTTATGACTGTTAAAATGTTTTCGCTTAAGTCATGTATAATTGGCTTTGATATTTCAATAATGATAGACTTTTTTGTATTGGATAAAATATGCATTTATTATTTAACTTTATTTTTTGTATATTGATGCAATTTTGTCATTGCATCTTATTTTTTAAGCGAATGAAGCACGTTCTGCCCTGAAGATGTAAACATACATTTGCAGAACTTTCGCTTGAGGAATATCATCTTGATTCATTGATGACCAACCCTCCAAAAGAGATATTTAATATTAATTCTAAGTTGTGATTTTAGTGAAAAAGGCATGGAAGTGATGAGGAGGAACCTGACAAAAGCATACATTTAGAGCATTCCCTAATACTACGATGGAATCTGAAAAACAAGAACAGACAAGAAATAAAGAATGGTAGCGACAGATCCAAGGAGTAGGGACGGTACATGTTGAGTGGAACCACACCCGTAGCACTTGAGCACATGGGTTGAAACCTCTTTTCGAAGGAACGTTGAACTGGGGATCAATTACGTTTCTGCGTAGAACTCTAAGCAGCAATCTTGGTATTTACTCTAAGGCTAAAACTTTTGGTGCTGTTTCAGCAATGTTCGGCAAACCACGGAACGCAATACTGTAAAATGTTTACGCTATGGTAAATGATCATTCCACGAATGCGACGGTGGTTAAACAGATGTAGAATCACGCAGTTATTCAAATAAAAGGTCAAATTTGAGTTAAAATATGAAACTCGACATTTTAGCATTGATTTTGTTCCTTTATTTTAAACATAGAAGTTTCAGAAGCCCTTGTTGCTCCTGTATCTCGTAATATCTACATTGGATATCCATTTACCATTCCCTCTGTCGAGTATTTGACGAACATCTTTTCATTATTTACATATTTTAAAGAACCAATGAATTCTTTTTCTTCATTATCCTTCGTGTTTTTTCTTTGGACAATTTGCAAGGAAATGTTGAGTGGAACCACACCCGTAGCACTTGGGTTGAAACCTCTTTTCGAAATTAAGTCCCGAAGGCGAAGGTTTAGATATCTTGGATTGGATGGATTGGATTTTTGGGGAGGCGACCGACGGCTAAGGTCATTTGCGCCATAGGGGAAAGGTAAGGAAGGAAGGGTGGATAGAAACCCGGCGTCGGCATCAGCCTGCTCTTAACGAAAGGCGCCAAGGGGACCACGGCTTAACGTCTCGTCCGACAGACGGAGTACTCCACTTGAAGTGCCCTCCACAAGACACTCAAGTAGGGATCAGGTTCCTCTGAAAAACATCCGCCACTGCAGGGATTTGAACCCTGGCCGCCCATGTGGTAGGCGAGTACTCTAACCATCACACCAACCCGATCCCCCTTTAGACATCTTTTCCATACCCAAGTCGAGTCTTTCTTCATCATAATTTATAGAAACAGTCTTCGGCTTTGTGAACTGGGTCATTTTACTTTGTTGATCCTTAATGTAATGATCCGTGGTTTTCCGTCCCATGCTTTCTCTAATAGCATCAAAACTATCCAGTTTCTCAGCCTACACATTCGGATCCTTGAAATTTGGCCATTCGTCTATCAGGTGATCTCGCACCTCTATGGGTACGTTTCTTTTCATTTGATCAGTCACCATCAGTCTTTTTAACTCCTCAAAAGAATTCACATTCATGCCTTCAATGCATCCTTGGAAATAATTAGTCAATTTATATACTACATCACTCCACGCCGTACCATTTGATTTATACTGCTTGTAAAATAACTCTGAACATTTCTGAACTCAATTTGTATTTCTTAAGCAGTAAATTTTTCACGAATTCATAACTATCAGCTTTTTCTCTAGGTTCTCGGGAAATTATATCGTTTATCTCGTTTGGTAGTAACCCCGTCAAGTAAAATACTAATTGATTTTGTTCCTTCATTTTAAACATAGAAGTTTTAGAAGCCCTTGGTACCTTCCCCTGCACACAATATTACGTATATGTACTTGTACTTAAAAGCTGGCGACGCAGGAAGACTCGAGGAAGACTGATCGTGGGAAGCTGTGGAGGTCGTGGCGTTTATATTTGATAGGATTGTTATTTTCTTTTAGTGATTCAATTCTTTATCGCGGACTTCCTCCGCCTTACCTAAATCCCTCCTTCTTGTGATTCCCAATTATACTTGACCCGTGGCTCTTGTTAGAAGATTGAATCATCAAGGAAATCACTGAAAGGACGTTCCTAACCGAAGAGAAGAAGAGGAAAGGACCATAGGAAGCACCATACAGAAAAGAAGAAGATGGATTGGACTCACTCTGAGACACAATGGATCTGTGGAGAACATAATTGAAGACAAAATAGATGCAAAAGTCCCCAAAGGAAGACCCAGAATAAATACATGGATGAAATACATAGGAAAGTAAATAGGAAGAGGTACGAGGAGGTAGGGGAACTAGCATTAGATAGAGATGGGCGGAGGACTGCAGTTAACCAATCTCAGGATTAAGCAACCAATGATGATCACATCTAATAAGAATTCCCCCCTCCAAATGTCAATTTTAAAAAATATTATAACTCCAACTTCCGTTACCCACCCTCCTTAAGAAATTTTCCAGTGCTTTCCCACTATCAACCCCCTCGAACAACCGGTGTCCCACCAAAAATCCCTCAACCATCCTCCCCTCAAGTCGCTGATTTTTTGTTAGAAGCAGCGATGACTAACCTCAAAACACCTAAAGCCATTCCTTTCTCCCTCCCCCACGTTACACACACTGAACTCATCTTAACCCTTACCCCACTTTCTCGTCATACTCCCCCAAGCCTTTTCCCCACCCATCACCTATGAATATATATGACTGAGAGCTCTATGATCTGTGTTTTCGTTTGGTTTTTTGGCGTTTACGTACCTAATGATGACGAATATTCAACGGAACCGGTCGTCCAATAAATATTTGGCGCAAAACTTTCACGAATTTACGAATTTTTTTTCTTATTCCTGAACATTATGGAAAACTTTTAAATAGTTAACACTTCGCTTAAATTGAAGTCCCTCTCAGAAAACAAAGGATTTTACCCCTGGATTGTCAGAGAATACTCTCTTAAATGTAGGTTAATAGAATTTTACTTTCTATTAACATTTATTTTGGCACTTTGTGGTCATATGTATGTCTGCAAGAAAGATTGCGGCCATACCAATACGTCCATCTACCGCTCATTAGTAATATATTTCATGGACGTTCTTGCATGTCCATCGCCCTTCTCAGAAAATACTGGAGGACATACCATTACGTCCATAGCACTCAAAGTGTTAAGGAAGAAGCTACTGCATTCTTTATATGCATCCAAGAGTTAAGAACACAAGTAGGGAGCGGATTTACTCCGAAAAATCTCCATCACTGCGGGGAATTGAATCCGGGCCCTTATTACGGGAAGCCAGCACCATAGCGACTAGAGCAATCCGATTCCCAAAAATCACATAACGTTCATTAGAACTTACCCAATATATCACTGGAAGTATTTAGGTGGCTCTGACTTGACTATGTGAATCAAAAAAATACTAGGTTACATCAAATTTTCATTAAATTATTTGACAAAATGCTGCATTCGTTGATGAAATAAAATATGGTACTCTAAACCAACACATACATTTCAGATAAGGTCAAGTATAAGGAAAGATTTCACGAATATATTTCAAATATCCACACTTTTTCAGCCATATGAGACAACTGTAGCGCCATTTGCATGGAATGGTAGCATTTTGTCTTCAATTATGGTAGTAATTCGCTAATAACTTTGAAAAATACATGGCAAGATGTCAATATTTTATTTTTATCCAATTCCCCGGACTTTCCTGATTTTATAAACAGATTTTATTAAAAGTTTGAATATGATTATTTGTTCAAATTGACGTTTTTCCATTGTAATTTGAGCAATCTTCAGATGTTATGCCTATGTTAAAATCTTAAGTTTCATAAATTTATGCTGCCTTTCCTTGAATAACATTATATTACGGTTATTTAACGCCTCTGGCCTACCTGCCTCCCAATAACCTACATTTAACCCTAATGACTCACTTGTTTCGTGGCGAAGTGATTACAAATTTACATTTAAAATTTAAATACGAGGAACGATTCCAACTCCAGAGGGTCAAATATTACAAGAAATCGAAAAATGTATACAGCCTTTCCTTGAACAACATTCCATCATGGGTATTTTACGTCTCTAGCCTACCTGCATCACAATAATTTGTGTTTCACCAACTTGACTCACTCGTTTCGTGGCGTAGCGATTACAAATATTTCCTTTCAAAAGAAAATCGACCAGCGGTATCAAAATCGCACAAATTCTCGCATGGTACCAAGTGGACCTAAGGAATGATTAGGCGTGCATCACAGACTTGGGAATAACATCGCATACGTCAACCACAATCTTCAATCTTAATCTTGATTGCTACTATTGAAAAATACCAGGTTTCGGAATGATATAAACACGGATCCACTTCCAAATTCAGAATTCCACACGCTTTTCGTGCTTAGAACTGTTTTGTCATAATACTTTCTTCATCGGATTTTCACTTCCATTCCAATTACAACATCACATACGTCAACCACAATCTTCAATCTTAATCTTGATTGCTACTATTGATAAATACCACGTTTCGGAATGATATAAACACGGATCCACTTCCAAATTCAGAATTCCACACGCTTTTCGTGCTTAGAACTGTTTTGTCATAATACTTTCTTAATCGGATTTTCACTTCCATTCCAATTACAAAAATGTAAACATGGTAGACGACCTAACTAGTTATTCCAAAACCTAGAAAGATGCTCCCACACCTCAAATACGCGATGAGCATTTAGGACCCTGAACAGAAAGATTTAACCAAAAAATTAGTAAAATAATAAAGCCTTTTGTTAAAAACCGCTTAGGACGAACATTTAGTGTTTCGAAGCTTTAAGAGGGATTAGGTTTAGAGCTAAAGGAGACTCGAAAGGTACGCACTAGTCTCAGTTTGCTTGAGAAATTCAGAACATTTGAGTTTCAGACTGAGAGAAGATCGTTTTGACGCCACACTACGGATCTTGGTCCGACTGAAGGGATGATAAAGAGAGATACATTGCCGAACAGATAGGCACAAAAATTTTTCTTTCCACGAACAATGAGTGGCCATAATAAAAACTGAGCTCTACTTAAAACACCTATAATTAACGTCACCTTTTCGCCGACCAAAACCTTTCCTTTACTCGGCTGGTGTCCTAATACCACCTGCCAGACGCCCATGTGGTGTATCATTAGATAGTGCGTAGATGTAGACGATTTACCATTGTAGAAGGCTTTTAGAGCGTCTCGATTCATTGCAGTACTCGGATAGAAAGTTTTCATGATAGGAATGTCAGTAATGGAAACGTAGCATCTGGGAATCAGCGGAGAATCTAGGAGAGTTGGTATCCCTGCTAGGAGAACGCTCATCTCATAGAGTTTTCCGTAAATATATATGTATGCTGGTGTACACCGCCCTGGAGAGGTGGGGATTTGAAAAAGGGGAGTGCGTCGGTATGGGAGGTGCATACCCTCGCCAGGGTACCGTGAGCGTTTGTAACCCATACCCTTTCCCCTCACAAGCTGCTTCCTATCATCATCCTTCTATCTTTTTTTTTTACATCCCAGACCTTCCCCAACCTCGGACCACGTGGGGAAGGGGGCAGTGCCCGGCCCCGCCCGCCCCTCCACCAAGCGGACTGACCACGAAGCAGCAAAGAGAGGGTAGCTACGTCCGGAGTCCCACCTATAGGGACACGGGCCGGTATAACAAACCCTTCAGATTTTCCCGTAGGGAAAAGGGCGGGATGAGGAGAATGGTATACACAGGAGGTGAAGAGCGGAGGATTCGAAGGCACATTGCAGATGGGGGGTGGGGGGGGGGGGGTCGAGCCGCGCAGGAATAGGATATGTATGGGGTTTAAAAAAAAAGAGAAATCTACGCTCTCTCGCACAGACGGACTCGGGGTACTACAAGCTCGTGCTGTTCTATTCGATCCCATAGCAAGAGATTGAATGGAACGATGCTTGATAGAAAACTCTAAAAAAAAACGTAAATAAATAAAATAGGGGAGGAGGATATTGGGGGGAAAAGGTGGATATGTAGGGGCTGAGTAAGGGGATATTTTAATTTTTTTTGTGTTTCCCGGTACAAGAACGCGTGGAGAATGCATCGGGCGCGGGGGTTGGGTTGGGCTAGTTGTCGGTCAATGCCAACGTAATCCTCTCCCGGCATCCGTCCAACTAGCCCCTTATCCACAGTCAAACCAATCCTTCCCTCCCCGCCAATACAGTCCCGCTACCCTCTCGATACACTCGCCATTAACCTCCGAGCAAACAAGCCTACTCTACTACTTATCTCCTCCACCATCATCTCCAATACCATCCTGCCCCCTTCCCTACCGTTCGCAAACGCCGCTGCGAGGAAGTGGTCGGCGCCGGGACTCGAACCCAGGGTCAACACAGCGCCCGTCGCCGTTGGTATTGATGGGTAAACATCCACGGCGTCGTCCGGTGCCAATCTCACCACGGGATGGCACGATGCACATCCGCGTAATGACACGTGGAGCCCGCGGTTCGCAAACGCTCGCGAAGCGATGCGAAACGAGGGAGTCATGAACCAATGAGGATGTTGTCGAGACAATGTCTGATGCCGAAGCGGTGGATTAAAATTCAGAGAAAAATTTCCTTAAGGTGGGTGGTCGGATCAATATTGTACCCTAGCCATAATACTGGCTGTAGTTGAATTTGATGGACAACATGAGAAATGAAGTTTACAGAAGAAAAGAGGAGAGAAACATTAAGGACACCATACAGAAAAGAAGATCTAGGTGGATTGGCGACACTCTGAGGCACAATGGGTTAATGTTAATGGAGAACATACTTTTTTTCTACATACAACCCCGCGAGCCACCACTTGGGCGTGTGGAAGGGGATGGTAGGTCACCAGCCGTGTAAAGATGTAAAAGTTTTGGAGATGAAATGCTGACATGTCCTATGAGAGTGTGCTTGGAGGAGCTCAGTTTCTATTGTGGTTGCTTATTGTCCGCGGAAAGAACGAGTTTTTGTAATTATCTGTTCGGCAGAGTATCTCTCTTATTTTATCGCATCTATCAGACCTAGAGATCTAGTGAGGCCATGATAATATTATCTGTGTCGCTCTGAAAAATATCAGTTCTGAATTTATCAAGCAGCCTAAGCCTAGCGTGCAGCCTCCGAGTCTCTAGGGGCTTCCACCTTAATCCCTCAAACTGCTGTGCAACACTATATGTTCGTTCAAAGCAGTTTTAACCAAGCGTGCTGCTTTTCTTTGTACTTGGTTAATTTTTTTGGTTAAATCTTTATGACCAGGGTCCCAAATGCTCGTGGCATATTTGAGGTGTGGCCTAACCAGAGCGAAGTAACATCTCTCTTTTACTTTTTCATCCGCGGACCTTCCTATTATACGCTTAACAAAACCTGGTTTATTGAAGTCATGATCTCGCAATAAAAGATGTTGACTTGCTTCAGAGTTTTATTCGCACCGACCAAGGCTTCGACATAAGCTATGTAATTAACCTTTGTGAAGATCTCGCACGAAGAACCTTCACTTCCAGTGGAAAAAGATACAACTTGGTTAACTCCACACTAATTTATTAAATTAAAACCGGCCCGAGTTTCAGCAGCTGAGAGCCATTTTCAAGGTACAAGGCCTTGAGTGGCTGAATATATAGAAATCATATATGTAGCCACTCAAGACAGCAGTACCTTGAAAATGGAACTCAGTTGCTTACATCCGGGTCGGTTTTAATTTAATAAATTGGTGTGGCGTTAACCAATTGTATCTTTTCATCAAGAACTACCAAAACTTCCACAAAGTAACGCCTGAAACAGTTTCGTTTTGAAAAAAAGAAGTCGGAAGAAAAGGAAAATCCCATCTCCAGCGCTTCTCTTCCATATGTGTCATTCATTTCAAACGAGATAACGAGGATATAAAGACGGCTTAGAGTGGAAACAATTCCCAAACCGCAAGGTGAACTTCGAACCTTTCTGGTTACCGGGAAGGACAACCTGAGCTTAAGTTGGTTCTGGCATGACTATGTGACTCAAGACAAATAATAAGTAACATATTTTTATTTATTCAGTTGAAAAATAATATCATACTTTCGTCGATGAAATGGGTTATTATTGAAATCATAATTCAGTTACAAAATAAGCATATTTTCCCGCAAATATATTTTGATTACCATATTAGCAAGCTATAGGAGCCAACTTTACTGTCACTTACATGTAACTATCACATTTTTACATCAGTTATAGTAGTTATTCACTAGTAATTAAAAAAATAGTCAGGTAGAAGCCTATGTTTAATTTCTTTTCAATTCCCATAGCATTTTACTTCATAAAACCAAAGTTAATTCAAAGCATGAATAAACTTTTCCGTTCATATTCAAGTTATTTTGCGGTAATCTGAACTATACTTATCGTTAAGAGCCCATGTTGAAATCTCAAACTAACAAACAACTATCTGTTGAATTTTTGCAACGAATTTTCCACAATGGAATCATTGTCACTGCTGTCCAGGGTAGACAATGGAGGAGAAGGCGAAAACCACTCCTAGGCTGCAGGAAAAAGGGCATTTTATTCCGAGGTATACAGCACCCTTAAGTAAGACTCGGAGACTGATGATTGACATATTGCAGAAGATGTGTAACTATTGCCGTATAGCAGTTATTTGGATGAATATTACTTCCAGGATCCTCGCTCTGAATTTCATACCCTGATGGCGATGGCTAAGTCTTATATCGAAGCGTTGACATTTTGCAACAGTATTGCGCAGTGTAAACACTTATGAGAAACTAGACTAATTTTTTTCTCGTCACAACCTGAAAAGTCCAAGGCCAAAGATTTCTAACGATTCTGTTTTGAGAAATTTTACCTTAGTCATAATTTAATGTGAATTTTATTTCTTGATCTCAGCTGCTTCAGAAAGCATGCAGTAAATACACAAATAAAAATAGCTCATAGTAATTGTCTATTATAGGGAAATCCTCCGTGATTAAATAATATGCATGTATAAATAGTTTTAAACTTGACTCGTCTGCCGTACGCTGAAAACACCTTCACAACTAATGCTTCTTTTGTTGATGTGTAAGGCTAGTCATTGAAGTTGGAGGGCATTATCTCGAGCAACTAGAACATCTTAATTACTTAGGCAGTGCGCTTGAAGAGAATGGGCATAGTAGCAATGACAAGGAAGAGAATAGCGATAGCTGAGCAGGCGTTTAGTAATAGCAGGGAAATGATGACCGGGACCTTGGGTATGGATGTGAGGAAGAGGCTGGTGAAGAGCTTGATATGGAGTGTAGCGTTGTCTGGGGCAGAAACGTGGACCCTCAGAAAGGAGGGTGAGAATAGACTGAAGACATCTGAGATGTGGGTGTGGAGAAGGATGGAAAAGTTGTGTGGACGGATAGGAAGACTGACGGGGAAGTGTTTGAGATGGTGGGCGAGAAAAGGTAACTTCTGAATGAGATCCGGAATAGGCAGTGCAGATGGATGGAGAGCGTAATAAGGGGTGATATGTAGTACAAGAGTGCAATAGAGGAAAGGATTCTGGGCAAGCGGGGAAGGGGAGGAATAAGAATAGGTTCCACGGAGGGAATGAAGAAGGGTAGTCGTATGACGGCGAAAAATGAAATACTAGATGTAGTTAGGTCCCTGAAAGTTTAGAAATATATTTATTTATATTTATTAACTGACTTTCATCAAAACCTACCTTCATCGGTAGAATACTTTAAAAAAAATACTTCGGTGAAATTTGAATTATTAAAAAAAATGGTTTAATATTGATAAAAACTTCACACTTAAATTTTTGACAAGATCTTTGGGTTGGAAATCGTCTTTTATATAATTAAGTCTCCCAGGAATGCACACCACTTGTGGACAACGACTTTTATCAATCGTAAAATATCTCAAAAATTAGTGCAAAAAGTGGCAAATATTTTGGAACGATAAGAAAGGTGGGATATTTTCCTTTCGGATAAAACCAAATTTTCTGAGTTATAATTGAATTGATGCCTCGTACAAACTATCTTAACATCCCCAGCCTGAACAAAGTCCCAAAATTTTTTAGCCATTAACTGAATAGGGTTTTGAGTCACATGTTTTATAATGCGCTTAGAGCATGTATGCCTACTAAGATTGCTTATAGGGTATTCATATTCCAGCAAAAGGAACAGATATGTTTGATAAACATTTCACATATTTGCGAGATTTGTCCACCATAGTACAACGTACGATAGTGATTAATTATATTATGCCGCGAAAATTATCGCATTCAGAGAAGAAAAATTACAAATAGATCGGCCTTGAGTTAATTACAACTGTAAAGACATGCTTTTGAGTTTGAAAATTTTTTATTTATCAGTTGACTGACAAGAGAGCGGAACAATTGTACCTGTATTGTCAAATAACGATCTTACGTCTAAAATATTTTTCTGTATGGTTAATTTAGTAAACAAGGAGGGCCTGTGGATTTGAAGAGCGTTATATTTACGACCTAAACGTAGGCCTCACTCGATAATTCATGCCCAAAACAATATCCCTCGTCCACTCTCAAAACTACGGAATCGCCATGAGCAAACAATCACATGGCAACCATGGAATAGGAGCTGATTCGCGTTCTCCCCTTGCCTTTCGTTCTCCGGAGTAAAATGAGTTTTCTATGGCCCTACGCAACACACTATCCACGGATAGTGATAGGCATCCAAGTGGGCTGTGGCAGGGGGAGGCGGGGGATGAGGAAAGAAAAAACGGGAATTGGTCAGAGGTGTGGGTCTCGCAGGAGCCGAGGGTTGGAGAGATGCCGCGTCCGGTCCGCCAGCCGTTCCCCACGTCTCTGCCCCAACCCGTAACGTGGAACAGGCTAACCATAATCCGCACCCCTTGCATCCGGGATTGGTTCTATAAAACCCTTCTCCGCGGTGATGACCCTGCCATTTTCCTCACTCTAAACCCCCCCTCCCCTTGTCCTATGCACTCATAGTCTAATTATTCCATCAATCCGGCGCTCCTACGCTCATCCCCGTCGCGGACTGAAACGAAAAAAAAAACGAGAAAATAAGAATGCTTTCGTTTCCCAGAATTCCCTTTCAATTTTTTTTATTTTATGCCTGGCCTCATCCTCTTTCGACCCCGTGTGTGTCGATTCCCCTTCATATGCAAAACTCCTTTCACCGTTCCCTTCATGAGGATCTATACCATCCCATAATACGGGATGGAAAAATCCATAAGCGCCTCTGTTTCCGCCGCGGCTATCTCCTAATCAAGTCCCTGGACCGATACGTGTGCATGTATACGCCACCGATCGCGAAAAGGGTTCAGATTAGCGTGGGTCGCGGTAGCAAAGTGCAGCCAGGTGGGGACGCAGTGGGAAGGATAGGGTGGGGTCAAATACGCATAGGGTTTGTTAGACGAGCATGGGAAAGGGGTGGAAGCTCAGAAATGCTATAAAAATAGGAACAGATTTAAGTGATAGAGGCTGGCGTGGAATTTCAAAGCGCCTATGGCTGTTTCGCTATTGATTTCAGAGAGTCTTATCAACATTTTCCACTCCCATCATTTAATATCTAACGATCAAACTTGGTAACAGAGGAATGGAAAGATATTTTCAAGATGGAAAACGAAAAATGCTTGCAAATTGAGTTTAAAGACACAAATGCAACTTAGACTAAGTATAAATTGCCAAGAGGTTACCCACCGACTATGGTAGGGATGGAAAAAATGCTTACTTGTAATAATCTAATAAAAACACAGGCCCTAATCTCATCAGACGATTCCACATTAAGCAAAAATTCACATACATAAGTTTTTTTCTCATATCATTCCTTGATTTATGGTGCTCAAAAATTATAAACGAATCGAACTAGCTAAATATCTTCCAAATATGAAGAAAGAAAATTCATACTTAAAAAGTTTCAGCTTGCTCAAACAATCACCAATCTACACCAACATTTTTTATAATGATTGGATTACATAATAGGAATATATAATGTTTAACTTTTACCGTATCTTCTCCAGGATTGCCTGTTTTCTAGGCCAGAAAACAGTGACTACGAGTTTTGAGCCAAATAACAGTAACTACAAAATATTTATATAAAATAGGAAAGTTATTTATTATTTCTCAAAGGTGTTTTTTTGTCACAACGCCATAACTCCCATAATTCTTCATCAAAACTAATGATTCAAACATTGTTTTAAAGCTTATGTTCCCCGCTATTGACAAAAATTAGACAAATGGTTTAAAATTAAAGTTTTTGTTGAAAATTTAATAAAAATGATCAAAAATTAACAGTGCCATCTGTTGACTATATAATCAACTAATGTGCTGGGTATGGTTACGTGCTTCAAAGACTGTACGAGGCGCCATATATTATCACATTGTTTAGTTAGATTGTTTACATTCTACATGCAATCAGTGTGACTAGTTGCCGTTTACGTTATGTATCTTTAACACAAACATAAATATCATATCATTGTCCATGGGAAGAAACAGGTAGAAGAACAGGAAGAAATAAGGAAGAAGCTGCATACTGTGCAAAATATTCGATCGGTAGAAGAACAGGAAGAAAGAAGGAAGAAACAGGAAGAAGCTGCATAATGTAGAAAGCATGTAGAAAGATGGCGACGTTTCGCCTGCTCTGCTGTAGGCGTCCTTAGGCCAGGCTGAAGTGGAGATTTCTTCGAAAAGCGCCAGTATGTATATGTAATAATAAGGATCACATATATATGCAGGCGCTTTTAAAAGAAATCTCCACTCCACTTCAGCCTGATCTGAGGACGCCTACAGCAGAGTAGGCGAAGTGTCGCCATCTTTCAAGATGTCAATGCGGACGAATCCCGGAAACCTGCCTAATGGAATACTTAAATCACCGCGAAAACCTTCGACAAAAAAATGATCCAGTACTGACTATTACCCTAGTTGGGCAGAAATGTACTGAATGCCAGCAGAGTATAGGGCCAACAATTTCGGCCTTTAATTCTCAGTAACACAATGCACACCCTGTCATTTGAGATGTGCACAGAACACTGCCTTTTGTCTCCTCAATGACTTTGACACGCAATTAAATGCTATTAATTTAAGCGTAAACTTTGCTGAGAAAAGTAATATCTGCCCAGAGTTAAACGTATCTATTTTACATAAATGAAAAAAAGAACCATTAGCCGACAGTCACGCAGCTGCAAAATGGAAAATTCATCACAAATTTTCAGGGCGTTTCAACTATGGCATGTAAAAAACTTCTGAAAGTCAATTTTGTTGATATATCAAGTAAACAGACATGAGGGTAAGATGGGATTTTTAAAAAGTATTCTTCCAGTTAATGTAGGTTTTGCTGAATGTCAGAGAATCTCCTCCCAGTTTTGGACACTTTCAGGGGCCTATCTCGCTCTAGTATATCCTTTTTTCGCCTTAGCGTACGATCTACCCTTTTTCATCTTGTCCATGAAACCTATTATCTTTCTTCCTCTTCCCCGATTGTTCAACATCCTTCCCTCTATCACATTCTTGAGTAATCCCTCGCCCCGCATTTCATTCTCCAGCCACCTTCTATGCCAATCTCGAATTTCATTATGAAGTTTCCTATCCTCGCCCACCATCTCAAGGACTTCTTCGTTAGACTTCCTCTCCATCCACCTCACCTTCTCCATCCTTCTCTACACTCACATCTCAAATGCGAAGCGTGTTCTCGTCCTCCTTTCTGAGGGTCCACGTTTCTGCCCCATACAACGCTACGCTCCATATCAAGCTCTTCACCAGCCTCTTCTTCACATCCTTTACCGAGGTCCCCGACATCAGCTCCCTTCTATTACTAAACGCCTCCTTAGCTGGCGCTATTCTCTTTCGAATGTCTTAGCTACTATGTCCGTTTTATTCTAGCGTACTACCTATAAACTTAAAATGTTCTACTTTTTCCAGTTTATGTCCCGCAATTTTAATGACTTGCCTCACTATCTTTGTCATAGAGAATTTTAAAGAATCTCTAGAGAATCTCATTACTTTTGTAAGATGAGGTTATGAACAAAAACCAACTCCTAATTAAAACAAATCGATTCAACCATTGAGTGTAAGCGCAAAGCAATGTAACGCAATGCGTATGAAATGCAGTGGAAAACGCAAGAGAAATACCAATTGAGATGATAATCTGTGCGCCCACATGAAGCATTCATGTACAGTCTGTAAACGCATTGTCCGCGGCGGAACGGGCAATAAAACACATTCTTCTCATCACAGGAAGCGAAGTCCCTCAACCTTGGCGACGAATGTCCCATTATCTCCCGTGCGCGTAAAAAAAAAAATATGATGAAGGTGGCGATAGGCGGTCTCCTTAGAATCCAAATTAGCGTAAGAATATCAGAGAGGCGAGAAGTGTACAATGCTACCGTACGGAGGACGGTTATGTAGACAGTAGACGTGACTTCTGTGTGATTGAGGCAACAGTAATTGGCCATATGGATTTTTAGTTTCCACGGTGAATAGATAGGCGGAAGATATTTCCTCCTTGTAGCAGTGTTGTTCAGCACCGATGATTCGATATTTAAGACTGTCATCGTCCTTCGCCGTTTCTCACGGGGCATATATTCGCGCAATCATATGCATGTCCGAACGTGCATTTCAAATTGCGCTGTGCAAAGCGGTGAATCGCAAGAACACATGCGCAAATGCATGAAGACAAAATGGCAGAATAGACCCTGCTCTCATTAATTGGTCGTTCAATTCTAGTATTGGCAGACTACAGCCCTCCACCCTTCCCTATCTAATGCTAGTTCTCTTACCTCCTGGTATATCTTCCTATCTACCTTCCTCTTTTTTTCGTCCATCAACTTATTCCTAGGTCTTCCTGTGGGGACTTTTCCCTCAATTTTGCCTTTAATTACGTTTTTCACAAACGCATTTTGTCTCAAGGTGTGTCCAATCTATCTGTTTCTTTTTTTTTCTATGGTGTTCCATATGGACCTCTCCTCTTCTACTCTTCTGCACACATTATCATTTCTTATTTTTTTCGTTCTCTTTATCTTCAGAATTCTCCTCCAGCACCAGGTTTTGGAGGCTTCTAGTCTTTTCTAGACAGTTTTTACAATGGTCCATGCTTCTGATCCATAGAGTGCCTGGCTCCACACGAATGTCCCAGCTCCAATTCAATAATTATTACACGCCCAATCGAGAAATAATACTGCTGTAAATTGTGCCATTTCGTACCCCTTGTGAAACGGGCTTAAGGGAGAGGTATGAGGATTTTCCAGGGTTTATACACGATCAGGTCCAAGTTCAAGCGGTCACCTAATGCTCAGCTTTCAAAGAAGTTGTTGTGCTTTCTATTCCGCTTAGTTTTCTTGAGAATTGGTCTCCAAGTATTACTTTGTTACAAGCTGTTGTCTCTGCTAAGACTGCTTCTCTCTGTCCATATTTTCCCAACCTCATTTATGGCGCGATCCTAGTACTCATTGGGTTGGTACACTCAATGCGTGCATTGGAATGCTATATTGTGCCCATGATAACGAAGTACTTCCTTGTGCATATTCCAAGAGGCTATATTGTGCCCATGATAACTAGGTACTTTCTTGAGCCTATTCCAAGTACTTAGGTCCACTAGCGGCCGATGCGAAAAACGAGCTCCCCACTGTATCGTCAGCTCGGATGATATTTATGAAAAATAAACAGATCCGAAAGCGAGACGATGAGAGAATCTTTTCTTTTCCCCATCTCATTCGCGACCGCATCTCAAACACAGCGAATCATAAGCAGAGCAAATCATGTACCCAATTTCTTTCTTTGCATATTTCTTCACTCTTTGTCCTCTCCCGACCGACAGCTGAGCGAATACCCTCACCACTTGTTTTGCTATTGTTGTAAAAAGTTCATGTAGATTTAGAGGAGGAGAGACGAGATGTAGGAGTTGGTAATTTACGAAAAGTGCTGCGATAGGCAATACGAACGATAGTAAAAACTGTCAGTAATTATGTGCAATTATGCAGGGTGGTAATGGAAAAGGCAAAAACGATCAGGGTACATGTAGAGTGGCAGATAAGCTGAGAGGAAATGTGCATCGGCCCAGGCGCTTGGTGATGGCGGAGAAACGGATCAGTCACTACTCATTTCAGCGCTGTGGTTATGAAGTTAAAAAAATGCCGTAGCATCAATTGGCTGAGTCCATCACCGTCTCAGCATGAACTGCCATACCAAAAAAGATTGCAAACTGGCAGGTCAATATCTTAATGGCAGCATCGAACTGGCATTCATCAATGTTAATGCAGAGTTCTGCATTTGAGAGTGTGAGCCATGTTGACTTGCATTTACAGACACTCCATCACATGATAGGCACTCGAATTGTTTCATAGTTTCGGGTAATATGTAAACCATGTGGTGGGAGCCGCCATATTTCGAAACAGTGTTCAATCTTAATTATTTTCCGTTAACGCATCTTCAGTTGAGTTTTATTAGATGTACCCCTCCAGAGGACGAAAAATATGTTATAAAACTTTGATATTCAATGACTCGCAAATAAACTTTTTTGCGTAGCATTTGGTGATAGTAAGCGAATTTAATGGCGCAGACGAGACATAATTAGCATAAAATAATTAAACTTTGTACACCCCAAAGTTTACCTTAGTACATCAACATTGAATACTTATGAATCGATTTCGTGTCTCAATTAGCAACATTTTCACACAGAAATAATGTGGAAAGTGATTGAGGCACTAAAACAACGTGCGGTATTTGCTAAGTACAACTATTAAAACTCGATCCATCTCATGATAAAAAAACGGTAAAATAAGAATATAACGAAACAATGCAATGGAATGAAAATGCGAGTTGATTCTACGCGTCAAGGAGTAAGTACTCTACGGGACACGAGATTTTGACATTTACTTAGTGTTTCATAAATGTTGCCAACGGTATATATAATTCATAGAGGCATCCAATTCATGTTTCAATGGTTTTAACTATTCCGGAAGGCATTGACTGTCTTCCATTTTCTGCGGTGTTATAGTGAAACTTGGAAGAAGGCAAACAATATCCTGTCACAAATAGTTCGCTGAAATGGTTTTATTCGAGTCAGTTTGGTAGCCATAAATACTCGGTTGCCAGGTTGACCATAAGTTTTGACCCACCGGATGATCACGGTGTTGTAAACGCCTCTGTGATTCCAAGAAGCCTTTTTGGCTACCATCGTTCTCCCCGGTGTCTCCAAACTCTCCCGGGTCTCTCCAAACTATTAGAACTATATAATTCATAAATGTCCAAGTGAAAACTAATTACACGTTTTCATTGCATTATTAACAACAGTTGTTGCCGGGTAAAGTCGATTACGCTGGTGTTATTCGGGCTGGAGAGTATGAACAGTTACTTAAAAGCAAGAAAGTAAGAACAATGATTTAATAGCAAATGTAATATTGCTCCAGAAATTGAAACTCGATGCATCTCATGATAAAAAACGTTACAATAAGAATATAACGAAACAATGCAATGGAATGAAAATGCGAGTTGATTCTACGCGTCAAGGAGTAAGTACTCTACGGGACACGAGATTTTGACATTTACTTAGTGTTTCATAAATGTTGCACAACATGAATATAAATAAGGATTTAGAGAATCAATGCCAACTAGCTAGAGCCCATAACTGGAGAAGAATGATAGGTATACTATTGTCCTTCAATTAGAAATTTGTATCCAACAACAAGCAAAGGTGGACTAAAACTTGGTGAATTCTCTAACAAGGAAAATGAGTCGACATGCAATATAAAACATGCTGCTGATAGAATGCGAGCTAAGATAAACACCTCTTCGGAGAATGAAAAAGGGCGACTTAGTTGACTGAGAAAGCCCCTCCTTAGAGAGGATTTAAGAGCATCCCAGACGTTTATTTTCAAAGCAGGCACAAAGTGATCCTCTTCAACGCAAGGAATGCAGCAAAAACACGGGGTCAATGGAATCTTGAGATGCAGAGACGGGTTGACAGACTAACGCGTCCAAATTACAGAGACTTCTTTCCCGCGGGAGATACGTCAGGCAGGTGAAGACAGACGCCCTGCAGACACCCGTCCAAAGGATAAAAAAAGGAAGAGCTCGGGTGACTGACACTCCTAGGGAAAAAATTGATACAGACTCCAGAGGGAATGGAAATTGATTGTTAAGCTCCCTAAAGACAAGACTGTCTGCCTTAATATCGTCCTCTGTTCCTTATGTGCGCACTGTATCTACATCTACATATTACCCTGCGAGCCGCCTCAAGGGTGTTGGGCACAAGGTGACTTATCTCCAACATGAAGTAGAGTTAATAAATTTATTTCACCAACATGCTCCACAATATAAAGGTAACATGCAAGACATTGTGTTAGCACTACTCAGCAGATTTAGAAACATACATTAGGGAGCACTGCAATTAATCAGCTACAATACCTGTCAACTAACCTACTTCTAAGTCCTAACAGCTCGCATTATGGTCTTATATATATCGTGGGAAAAACTAAATTTTAAACCTATCCGTTCTACAACCTATTTCCTTGCTTTACTCTCAAGATACCACCTACCACAGTAGGCTGGACTAAGTATGATATTGATAACTTCGTCGGAACATAAACTGGTTTCGAATTTATTTAAAAGATTGAGTTTAATTTTCAGATGACGATCTGAAAACGATTCCTATCCAAGTTTTTGCAGAAAGTCGGTAACACTACTGTTTGTATGTGAAACATAATAAAATATAATGGGAGATTTTGTCATTTGTTAATGGAAACATTCATCTCCATTTCTGAGTATTCTACCTGATGATTGGAAGGTTAATGGACAAACATTATCCTTACAACCCAACTAATGGCCTATCTTTCCGCTTTCCCTTCCATTAATGTCTCGCAAAAAAATTTTTCTCATATATATAAATTCGGTTCTTCAACGTTCTACGACGTCATCCGACGCCTAACCACCACTGCTCTCTGTTCCTGTCACAGACACTCTGGCAACTTCTTTTCTCCAGTTTTCTTTTCTACCCCTCACCTCCAACCTATTCTGGGACTTCCTCTTCTTTTCCTGTCGGGTGGATTCCATGCTCAAATTTCCTTAAGTAATCTCGTCCGCCATACGTTTTATGTGACCATTCCCCACAAGCTGCTGTTTTTTTAAATGTCATCACCTGTTGTGTGGGTGACTCCTATTATATATCTTATTCTCTCATTGGTAATTCTTTCCAGTCTTGATATCCCTGCAGATTGCCTCCAGCAATTCATTTCTGAAACATTAAACATTTGTTTTGTATTTGCCATATCTCACTCCCATATGCGTTTAAGCTTCTTACAATTGAATTATAAACAGGGTGATTCAAAAGTCTTGGTATGATTACGGAAAAACAGAACTTTTTTATTTTTCAACATAGATACATGAAACAAATATGAAAATGTTACTAAATAGATCACATATAAATGGAGGTTACATGCTCCTCATGTGCTACTTAACCCGCGTCTGAATGGTCCTGCCCGTCTCACCAATGTACACTCCACCACATTCGCAGGGAATTCCTTAAACTCCCGGTGTTTTAAGAGGTTGATCCCTTCTTTCGGGTTTTCTGCCGCGTTGGTTCATGTTGAGGACAATATTTACAGGTCGTTACATGGACCTGAGGAAGCCAGCAGGACAGCCGGCGAAATATTCTCCTCAACATGAACCAACGCGGCGGAAAACCCGAAAGAAGGAATCAACCTCTATCAAAGCCCCGCGGAAGCCTTCATCAGAACTCCCGGTGTTTTAAGTCCGAGGTCATCCTTAACATGGACAAGTTTGCTCCTAAGTTTCTGAAGTGGCTTGTGAATGGTCCGGATGTTATACTTCCCTAGAATTCTAGAGATTTTCCCAGAAATAGTTCAGATGCATGGCAGACTGGCGCAAATATGAAAATTTTACTAAATACATCACGTATAAATTGAGGTCACATTGAGCATTTGCGACGATAACAAATAAAACTTGATGCATTTAGTAACATTTTCATCTTTGTTTCATGTATCCATGTTGAAAAATAAAAAAGTTATGATTTTCCGTAATCATAACAAGACTTTTGAATCACCCTTAACATTAGCTTTATGAAGTCTACCATTTTTTATTTCGTCCATAAATCCTTTCCTCCTCCACTCTTCCCAAGTTATCACCCCTCTATTACCCTCTTAAATATGCCCTCTCCTTTCAGTTAATGTAAACAGCTCGCTTTGAATACTAGACATCTCTTAACTTTTTGAAATGAAATGCTGCTTGACGATTTTTCCTCAAATTTCCCTAATGTAAAATTAAAATAAGACTATATCCTCTAGACGAAAAATATTTGAAAACTTCGACTGTGGCTCAGCATATGAACATGATATTTACAAAGTGGCAGTGATGCCAGCCACCGATTGTGAGTTTACAGCTAATGATTCGTAGCAGTAAATGATTAAATGATAATTTAATCATTGTTTACGACGACTCTATATTTTTTACCAGCTGATCGGTAGATTTTATTACCTGTAATTTTATGTTTTACTTTTGACTCAATTGCAATGATTTTGCTTTTCCATTTCCCTCTCTTCACCTTTCTCAGGCATATGCATATTTTACCTTGTTTACAATTTATTTTACACATTGGTAGGGTTTGAAATTCAAACATGGCGGATGAATTTTTTGAAGAAATTGCCATGAGAAAAATTCGGCCTGGAACGGGAATCGAACCACGGACCTTTGCCGGACCAATGCGCAGACCACTACGCTATCCATGCTTCCTAATTCCCATGGCAATTTTGGTGGATACAAGGCAACTAGATCTTAAGCCCTTGCGGTCCATCAAAGATGGCAACGCAAGGGAGAAGAGGACTTCAAAGAAGCCACAACCAAGAGTCAGTATCCTTCACCAGCACTTCTGTCGTGCTTAGCCATTTGAAATTCAAACATGGCGGCAAACAAATTTGCCATAGGAATTAGGAAGCCTGGATAGCGTAGTGATCTGCGCATTGCTCCGGCAAACCAAAGGTCCGTGGTTCGATTCCTGGTCCTAGCCGAATTTTTCTCACGGCAATTTCTTCAATTGGTAGGGTTATTGACAGAATTTATCAATGTAATTTTTTTTAGTAAGCCTTATCTTTACGTTAGTTTAGTTAATTTACAATGGCGTTTAGTCAATTAAACGTCGTTGGAAAAGAGTATCAGGGTAATTATTTTACGCACAATTTAAATAATGTCAAGTCAATGCGAATTTTGGTCTTGTTTCAAAAAACATTTTGAGGAGTTACTTTGTTTATTTCGGGAAACTATACCTAGTAACGTAACGTTGGTGGTTCTCAAGAGGAACGGCTTAAGTTATAATTTAAATTTGATTGTTGTTCTATGGTCGTTTCATCCTCTTTGTAATCACTGACGGATGTTTCACGAACAGGGTTAACTTTTGGACGTAGGCCAAGCTATGTCATGAAGAATTTTTGTTTGTTTGAGTTCTCCTGAGTTGGAGATGCTACTGGCCTTTCACCCCAAGGCATATAAAAAGAAATTGTTTCACCATTGTCAGTTTCTTACAGATGACGTTTATTTGCTGAGAATCGCCACAACTACGTAGCAGCTTTCAAAAAGCCTAACTGGAAAAGGATTCAAATCGCTTCACTGCTGCCAGTTCGCTCAAAAACTGTAACTACTTCATTTAAGGTAGTTTGAGCGAGATAGTTCCCTGGTCATAATGGAGACCATATTCGATTAATACGTTTTAATTTCAGCAGCTGTAGAAAGCGTGAAAAAACATAATTATTGGTGCAATATTGTACTTTTATATAACTCAAATTCTTATAAATTAAATATAAATATCTCTATAGGTCTCAAACTTGACTAATTTTTTCACGCAGTACGTTTAAAACTCCTTCAAAACGGAAAGTTTTTCGTGGTTCTGAAAAAATGCGACAGTGACAACATGATTTAATTTAAAAAATAGTTGAGAAAACATACAAACTACATTCTGTTAGTATTTGACGAGATCCAAGTGTTAGAAATTTCTCATTTTTAAAAAGTAATTTCTCTCTGAAGTGAATACACGTTACATTTCCCATGTAAAATGGCTGGTTTAGTTTGGCAAATATCTCGGAAAGTAGAGGGGAAAGGGGCTGATATTTCGGTATCGTTAGAAGGGTGAGATATTGTTCATTCAAATGAGGCTGAATTAATTGATTTTAGGTGACATGATATTTCGTTCAAACTACCGTAAGTCAATTATGCTAGCAACATTCAATATACACAATTTCATATAGTTCAGGGGAAAAAATCAGTATATTTTCCCACAAAATTTTATTTTTCGCACGAATTTCAGCTCTTGTTTGAATAAAATTCTGAGTTTAATAGTAAGACCTGAACATGTCATTTCAGACTGACCATAGCAAAGCAAGTTTTCGCTTTGAACCGGTTAGTCATTCACTCTGGCAAAGGAATGAAATAAACCACTTGAGACGCCAAGTTATTTACTGAAAACATATTCTGTTCCCCCATGAAGAAAGAGCCACGGCGTAGAACCGCCACGAGCACATAAAATTGATGCCACCCTCTCTCTAGGAGCGTTTACGGCATCGTTAAAAGACGCCTTATTACCCGAGCACTGATGCACACCCAGAGCCATCATGCGGTCAAAGGGCCCACTAGCAGCCCACGCATGAAAAAAAACCGCGGCTTCACCCCATTGTGTCGACCCCCCCATGCTTTCTTTCAACCTTTCCCGCCTGTTTTGAACTCTACCAGTCTGGCAATCAAAGAAAGCCATTCTCTTAAAGATAATAAGCCCAAAAATTTCCCTTATAAGGGGCTGAGAAGGCCTCAAAACCATAATCCCAAGCTCAATTACTCCTTCGTCTGCCTCGCACAAGAATAAACGGGAAGTTTCCGGGACACAAAAAATTCTGTTTTGAATAAATTTGAGCCATTTTACATTACTTCTCACACATTCCTATAGTGGATACTTAAATGCCGCGTCTTCTTCCTCGCGCGAATGTATTTCCGTTCTATTAATGGCCAAATCATGGACCATTGGAAAATCTGACCAGAAAAGACTAAAATTCTTCACAACCTGGTGCTGGAGAAGGATATTGAGGATAAAATGGATGGACAAATTAAGAACTGAGTGGTACAGATGAATAGAAGAGGAAAGAACAATATGGAACACCGTATTAAAAAGAATAACGAGGTGGATTGGACGCAACCTGAAACAAAATGGGTTTGTGAAGAACATAATTGAAGGCAAAATAGAGGGAAAAGTCCCCAGAGGAAGATCCAGGGATAGGTTCATGGACCAAATTAAGAGGAAATTGCATGGGAAGAGATAACCGGAGGTTAGGGAATTAAGAAACTGAGTTCTACAGATGAATAGAAGAGGAAAGAACAATATGGAACACTGTATTGAAAAGAAGAACGAGATGGATTGGACACACCCTGAGACAATGGATTTGTGAAGAACATAATTGAAGGCAAAATAGAGGGAAAAGTTCCCAGAGGAAGATCCAGGGATAAGTTCATGGACCAAATGAAGAGGAAAGTGCAAAGAAAGAGATACCAGGAGGTCAGGGAAATAGCATTAGATAGGAAACGAGTGGATGACTGCAGTCAACCAACCTTAGGATTGAACGCCAAAGATGATGTATGGCCAGAGCACAGAAAATCTGGGAAAATGGACCAAAGATTCCTTTTTGTATGGGAAAAAACTTTTTTTTCAAACTTGCGGACTAGTGACATGTGTTGAGAAAAATGCTATTTACGCGAATGGCCATGGTGATTTCACACTCGCCATTTGTCATTTTCTATTTCTTTACAATTTTACTAGTGTTGATATTTTATACAGATCCGGATAAAAATGTCTACCTATAGCAAATTTTATTAGCCCAAAAGTGACCATTCATTTATTTAATTACCGACATTCTCCAAATTTTGTGGCTGCAAACATGATCAATTCTTCTGTAAGGTATGTTTGAACTCAGGAAATACTTTAATCCGCCGACATAAAAATGGAGATAACGGTGTAAATTGCGTAAATTCCTGGATCATTAATTTGGATATATTACAGGGTGGCTTACCATTGGTATCATGATTTTTAACACTACTAGGTAAATATCGCAATAAGGATGTACAAAAGGGATACGCTGTACGTCTGATTCACAACTTAATAATTAAAATTCACAACTAATAAGATTCACAACTGAATACTCCACGAATTGATGGTGCTTATTCAATGCTCGTCAGCGATGGATGTTAGTTTTAGTTTGTAAAATTAAGGGCATGAAAGACTGGCCGATTAACGTAATGGTAGAAAAATAACGAGGATTCCTATCCCATTTTCTCCCTGACTGTTACGAAAATTCCCTGACTTTTACAGAGATTCAAAATTCACTGACAATTCCCTGACGATCGCCACCCTGTATTAGTGATTCCCGATTCTGATAGTTCAGACTTTTTGAAGAAGCAAAAAGATACCAGGCTTTTGTTTTGACTTGATGTCGTTTTTCAGACCGAGAATCGTTGGAATGCCGATCTGTCTAAAGTAAATTAACCTGATTCACCCGAGGTACCAAAGTCATGTAAGTATGCCACCGAAGTGAAGAAGTTTTTTATTACTACTGGCCATGAAAGCCATCAATATGCCCTAGTCTGACTTCCCCGTACAATTAGGTAGTTATTCTGCTCAATCTAATAAATACAAGGCTCGGAGACAATCGATTCAGGGCATCGGAAAACACTTGAGTTACGCCTCATGATTGCGTGATGAAATTATTATCCTCTGCTCCTAGTTTTGCTTTGCGACTGGCAACGAGAGTGAAACATGGAAAACATTTTAGAATTATGTATTCTCTGGAGAAATAGTAAAATCTTGGAAAAGTCAAGGCTATTGAAGGGATGATGCGCGTGGCAAGATGGGTGATGTGTTCACCGTTTTCACGGCAGAGTTTATATTCTATGGCGTTCTTTACATCATACTTATTTGATGGGAATAAGGTAAAGCCTGGCTAATCCGAGGGTCGTGGGTTTGAATCTCACCTGAGTGGATTTTTCACAATTCAGGACATGAATTTTTGTCCTTTACTACTTGTTGAAACAACCAATGTGCAAGGCAAGAATGGATATTTTCGGAATTGAGGTAACAAATAAATTTAAGCGAGGGTCAATCTCAAAAATATGATGATGTGTCACAAAATATTACAAAGCAAAGTAGAAAAAATTTTAACAGCTAAATTGTTATTCGAATTGCCTCAAATGATTGAAATTAATTTTTTGTTCATCGCGTGGTAAAATCTTTAAAGTTTTGATGAGATTTCTAGGAACCACCATATTTTGCGTTTTTATAGAGGAAAATTCCAGTCAATCAGGAAGATATGGAAGTGTACAAGGAGAGAAGGCACTAGAAGAAAGTAAAACGACGTTTACGGGGTATAGCAGTTTTTGAGATCGAGTTTGAAATTATACATTGATTCTTTCATTGATTAATGGAAGACATTGAAATATTCACTCCAAGAATAAGAAAAAAGAGCGAATGCGTCGGTGAAGGATAATTTTTCGCCAAATCAGTGATCCAGCCTGCGACGAGGCTACGATTAAGGAGATAGCAAGTAATATGGGAAGCTCCTCGTTAAAAGTCCTCCGCAGAGTTTTTATACATGTCCAACGAGCCCACTCTCCCTACCTTGCTAATCTGTCTCCAGATAATAAATCCTAAAAATGCATTTCTTCTTTCTTCAGCTCCCTGACCTCTCCGAGTGTACTGCTTACGTCATAACTGAGATAGCGCCCCCGAAGCTATTTTAGCCGGCGGAAACAATGATTTCACCGCCCGCAAAAGCGCCTTCCGTCGTCGGACATAAACCCACGTGTCTCCTCACGAAGTTCCACTCTCCTGTCACCCAAAGGACCTTATTTTGAGTCTGACTACATCTTGAGGCAGCTTAAGTGTTGTATCCCTTCTCATAAAAGTCAATAAGTTTTGCCTCAACACAAGGAAAACTATTATACCTTTTCAAAGGTATCAAAATTTACGTGTTTGCACTCAAGAGCACATTTAAAAAAATGAGTGATATCTAACTAATAAATCTCGTCAAAAATTTAAGAGAGAGTATTTTGTACATTTCGTCTGTGTTTGTATTTTCTCAACTATTTTTGAAAATTAATCATAATTTCATGACAGTTAATTCTTAGGAATCACAAAAAAACCTACCGTTTTGAGAGAAATGAGTCAAGTTAAAGACATTTAGATATTTTCATTTAATTACATACAATTGCAGTCATAAAAACTATATTATTTCATCATTAATAATGCAATCATGCTTCCTACATCTGGTGAAATTAAAATGTATAGTTCGAATATGGTCTCTATTATGACTAGGGAACTATCTAGCTCGGACTACCTTAAGTCTTTCTCTCAGAGTTCCTCATCACTTTTGCTCCCTTGTGGTTTATCTTCATTTCATATTTCCGCTCTGGAAACATAATCATCAGCTAAAGCTTGTAACCTCTTCGAAGATGGACTAGATGAAGACTCGAAGATGAAACCTTTAGCATTCAGTATCTCGGAACCAAAAATTTTTTATAGCGTTAGAGGTGCCGCGCGAAAAAAATGAGTCAAGTTAAAGACTTATTTACATATTTTCATCTAATTTCTTACAATTGCAGTCGTATAAAACTATATTATTGCACCAGTAATAATGTAATATTTGACAAATTTTAAGCTATCCGGGACTTAATAAAAATCCACAGGGAAAGAGGACGCCTCGGTAGCTTAACTGGCTAAAGCACTCGGCCGGAAATCGAGGGATCCGGGTTCGAATCCCGGTCAAGGCGGATGAATTTTTCTCTGTGGAAATTCGCACATGTAATATTTGTTTCATGTGTCCTACAGCTGCTAAAATTATAACGTATAATTCGAATACGGTCTCTATTATGACTGGGGAACCATCTCGCTTAAACTACCTCAAGCTTTCACGTTCGAAAGGCAATTGGGCATCTAAACAACTGTTTAAACTCAGTTGAACGGAAAGGGACACTATAAAGCATAGTAACATATTTCTTTTACTCTTCCGTCCGAGAGACTATTCATGGCGTCTTTTTCCCCATGTTTCCCTTATTTGCCTTCCCATTCTCTTTTTCTCTCCTCGCAATACGCCCTGGGGCCGCGTCGTTCATCGCCAGCCTAAGAAAACATTCCGAGTGCACTCTCCACAGTCGCTCTACTACTCCTCCGAGCCTCACACGCCCTCTCTCCCACATCTTAAGGAGATAAATTAAAACGGAGTGAGAAAAGAAAAGCGTGCATGGGCGAATGAAGTAAAAAAAGAAAAGTTGGATCGCTCACCGCCTAGACGGAAAGTAAAACGTTCAGGAAACCACTGAAAATGAGAGCAAACGCAAGAAATGGCAGAACAAGACGGTTTCTCTAAACGATTAGGCATCAAACAGGTCTGTCATATCGTGCGATTGATACATAAGCGGTTGCGTTCATTGATCCAAATATGGCTTCACTGTACGAGAAAAGAGGAGTATGAGACAAGGAAATGTACATGGGTTCTTTTGCTATTAAGCAATTACGAGAGTTTATAGGCTGCAATCCTGAAACATCAAGATACACGTTATTCTCAGATGGATGAAGCTACATTGTTCTTAATCTTTATATATATATATATATATATATATATATATATATATATATATATATATATATATATAATTATTCTGTGCGTGTGTATGTCACTACACTCCTCCTAAGCGGCTGTACCGATTTTGAGGAAATTTTTTGTGTGTTTGAGTGGGTCCCTGGATGGTTTAGATTTACAATCGGACCCGCTAGGTGATGCTGCGATCGGGTTCTAGGAATTTTATTGACAAACATTTTAAAAAAATATTTTTTAGGATTTTTCGCATATCAGAACATATTACCCCAAAATTTCCCCCCCCCACCACCACCCCCCAATATTTTTTTAAAAATGAACAAAATCAGAAGTTTATGAATAATTGACCGTTAAAACCTCCTGAGAAGTTCATAAATAATTGACCGTCTGAGAATAATTTATAGTTATGCTTGTGTACCATAGGTGGCGCTGATGTCACATTCTGTGTTATTTATTTATTTATTTATCTCCACTACCACGAATACAGCACAATGGGCCAATTTACTTCGGATGAATAACAGTAACAACGTACGAGACACAGACACCCATGTCCTGGGCAGAATATAATTTACCCAGGCGGGACTTGAACCCGCGACCCTAGGGTTGGCAGGCGAGGACTTTACCCCACCGCCACCGGGGCCGACGTAATCATCAATACATGCGCAAGTCGTCGCACTTGCGTTGTAGCTTGGCGTTGCTTTGACGAAACGAAAAGATTGAAATATCAAACTCTATGTCAAATGTCGCTAAGTGTATAGCTTATCGAAAATTCGAAAATCGAAGAAACATTTGCTGAACCCGCCAATAGCAGGCAAGCCAACGTCTGTCGGGTCCGCTGGTGATTATATAAGTAGTTAGTACTTTCTGCTAGAACGTTTATTGCATGACGCGTTTCATCGCTTCAAGGCTAATATTCCTTGTGCCTAATTTGTAAACTATAGGCTTTCACTTGGTGGAAGGACACCATAATAAACAAGATGAAAATTTGTGACTTCCTCAATTTAATTGATGATGATGGCGTTACAGCCGAAAAAGGGTCGCTAGTGTTAAATAAATTGTGCAAGTCACGAAGTTTTATCTTGTTTATTTTGCTTGTATCTAATAAAATCTTGCTGAGAAGTTGAGAAGTGTTATACAAAGAAAACGCAAAGAATAATTTTTTTATTTCCCTAAAAACATCACCCTGCTGTCATCTAGCCCGGAGTTGTTAAACTCATGTGGAAATGGTTTTATTAAGCCCATGGTTCCAAAACTAGAGCAAATCCGAGCTAGTTATTATGGGTGATGTCTGCCGATCTATAAGGATAAACGAATTTTATGCACCAGACAATGAATCTTTCTCAGGCACAGATAAAATAAGTAATTAGTGATTAAGTTCAAAACCTATTGTACAAAATCAATACTTGTGAATGCGTTGAACCAGCAAAAACTATTTTCTAAGAGTCACAAACGATGAAGGGTAAATAAAAATCCGCTTATTATGTATCTGTTTTAGTCAAATTTCCATCGTTGTAACCACACGGCTATTCCGAGGCCGAGAAAGTTATTATAATTGAAGAAAATAGAAAAATATGACGATTAGTCGAAAGTTAACAATATGAAACCAAGGACGCGTAAGAAAGGGCAATATTGACCAAAACAGAAACTAAGGACGCACGGATAAAAATCATGAATATACATTAAGGATTGTTGACTCGTCGCCAAAACTGTTGTCTAGAATTCCGTAAACAACAACTTTTTGGACTGCGGCGCCGCCTAGGGATGAAACACGGAAGTTCAAACGTAAATACAGTCAACAGATTGTAAATAAACACGTATTACCGGTTTTACTTACCAGTAATTATAATGCAGTGGATAAATATGTAGTAACATGCGTGGGATGTAATTACACACTTTCGCACGTTATTAACTATTAACAACTGCCATTTACGATTCAACTGGAAAATCTTTTTTCTAAGTAGCGTCAAGGACTGGGTGAACTAAATGTGGACATTTAGGCAACACGCAGACTAGGCAATAATTCCAAACATTTAAATTCATTATCATGAATATATATTATGGATTTAAATGTTTGGAATCGTCGTCTAGGCAATTTCCATATTTAGTTCACCCAGTCCTTGGCGCTACTTAGAAAAACGTCTTCTCAGTCCACTGGTAAATGCCCGTTGTTAATTGTTGCTAATGTGAGACTGCTGGATATTCCATAACGATCGAGGCAATTTATTTATTTATTTTATTTTTATTTATTTTCACAGTCCCGAATACAGCATATTATTGTCGGCGCAGAAATTATGTGCACTCGAGTTTGGGTACAAATAAAAAGTTAACGAAAAGACTTACAGAAAACCTAACGACACCATCATTTTTTCCATTTATTTCCACGTTTTGTAATGGCAAATTTCAATTTTTTGATCAATTTTTATATTTTTTACTACAGTTATAACGTAAAAAGTACCGGTTATTTACGGCGCGCTGGAAAAGCTCCGACTTTGACACCTTGTAACTCAAACACGATATCTCCAATGACAACTATATTTATTTAAATGGAGGATAGATATGTTTGCTATAGATTTTGTGAGTTTCAGCTTTGTATGTTTGGTAGAAATAAAGTTATTATTAATTATTTAAAATTATTGCATTTCAAAACTGGGGCATCGTAAGATTTCGTTCTTGGTCTCGTTGCAATTGGCATGCCTTGAACGTTTCCAATATGTTATTGTCCAAAACATCTATAAGCGCGTTTCATTTAAATCGAGTGGTATTTATAATGGACGAAGTGAGAGGTCCCGTTAGGCGAAACACCTGGCCGAATCGGTGCTGTGTTGCCGCGTACACTATGAGCAGACACCGACGGTTGCCGGACTCTGATATATTCACGAAGCGCTAAGAAGTTAATCGTGCATTTGTGCGATTGAATTTAGAGAGAAATAATATATCTGTAGATCGGACGATATTCAAAAGGTGTGTAATTACACCCCGTGTATGGTAATGCATTTTTATCCACTGCATTATGATTACAGGAAGACGATTAAAAGATACAGATTCAATTTGTGAAATTGGAAAACGTACATGGTTGCATTTGTAAATTGGGTCAAATTATGGTTCTAAATCAAATTTTGGTCACAGTAGGGTTTAATTCAATCGCCAGATTTTGTCGGATGGTCACCAAATTTAGGATTTTTCACTTATTTCACATGCTAAAGCCCCACTATCTTCCAAATGGTTAGCCCCACTATCTCTTTTAGCCCCAGAGTGCACCACTTAGTTGAAGTATCGGCGGTATTGCTGCTTTCTGGAAACTGAGTGTCGCGGTGTAGATTCAGGACAAAGCTGGAGAGACAACGGGAGTTCTTTTCCCAAGAAATACTACCTCTAATGGACGAAGCTTGATAGGCAGAGCAAGGAAAATTAGTAACATGTAGCATTCTCTTAAAGAAATTATCTTAGCTTCAAGGGCTCAGCTTGAGAAATTCAGAACTACTGTGTTTCAGAGCGACACAGAGAATTATTATCATGACGCCTCACCACATCCCTAGGTCTCACAAAAGCGATAACACAAGAAAGGTACATTGCCGAAGAGATAGGTAGAAATACTCGTTATTTCCGCGCACAATAAGTCAGAACAATAAAAACTGAGCTCCACTTAGGATTCACAAATTAGGGCCACAAATTTAGGATTTTTCACTTATTTCACATGCTAAAGCCCCACTATCTATCTCCCAAATGGTTGTCGTCTGTCATGGCTGCCAAAGCAAACGAGGTACCCATCCATAATCAAGATAAGTACATTATTTATCATACATAAATTGTTGTCGCAGCTCTCTCTTCCATATCTAGTATTGTTTAGAATGTGAAATAAGTGATAAATCCTAAATTTGGTGACCATCAGACAAAAACTGGCGATTCGATAAAACCCTACTATCTCCCAAATTTGAGTTCATTTGTGCTTTAAAACTCAAACTTTCTCCTAAAAATGTGTTTTTTATCGTGTTAATGGCATGTGAAATGTATATTTTTGTCTATGCATATATATTATAATGAGTATGGGTTTTTTTAAAGTGTTACAACGTTAACACCTTCATCGTTATACTCACAGTAATAATAAATCATATTAAAATCACTGTTTATTTAAAGTTTTAACAGTTCTGTTTAATATACCGCATGTCACAGTGACATTAACCACTCATGGAGTTGAATGAAACATTTAAAAAGTTAAGGGACATCACAAATTTCACATTAAGTTACAGTTTTGCTTTTACAATGGAGAAAATTCTGTAATTGATGATTTTACCGATTTCAAATTTATTTCAATTTTGAAAATTCAATTTCGTTTCTAGCCAAGTAAGAAGTTAAACTACTTACTCTTTGTATCATAGTGGCTACTAAATAGTTCTCTTATTCTATGTTTAGTGTGTAATTATGAAGAACTTGAACGCATATGTAAATTTCGAGTCTTTTAGAAAATTAACGGTGCAAAAGCAATTGCCCGCCGGCGCCATGAGGCACATATATTATAAGTCGCTCTCCCATATGCATGTTCTCTCAGTAATGGGTTTTCCCAATTGAGTGTCCCTTTCTCTATTCACAAATCCCTCGTTGCTACCTTTTCTAGACTCTCCATATTATTTTACTACTGGTTAACCCCTTCACAGTTGTTATTACTTTTATGGCTTGCGTTCGTGTTTGAAGTATATCTCGGAGATATTTTTGGTGTGAGGATCGCTAACGATTTGTTGACTTTTTTTGTCTCTTCTTTTGTCTTTTGACTCTTGATGTTACACGCTAATCATAGAATAAGAGAACTATTTAGTGGCCACTATGATACAAAGAGTAAGTAGTTCAACTTCTCTCGTTCCCTTGGCTAGAAACGAAATTGAATTTACAAAATTGAAATAAATTTGAAATCGGTAAAATCATCAATTGCAGAATTTTATCCATTGTAAAAGCAAAACTGTTTTATTTATTTTTAGAATTGTTAAAACTTTAAATAAACAGTGATTTTAACATGATTTATTATTACCGTGAGTATAAACGAGATGATTTTTGACCTTGCCAGAAAAACAGATTTGGACAATTTAAAAAATATAAAACAAAAATTCATTTATAAATTGTACGAAAATTATAAACATAATTAACATCTTTTTCTTCCAAAAACCCAATTTTTAAGTTCTGATTATTCAAGGGTATAACAGTCTTACAAGTTGCGGGATTAAATGGATTAAACTTTGTATTAACAAAAATGTACCAACCTCTCAAGTCTGTGAAAAAATATCTCTCTACCATTGCAATGATGAGGAGTTGGATTTTTCTATTTCAAATTGCATGGTGAGATCATTGAATGTACCTTTCGGCCTATGACTCGTGAATTAAAATTTACAATGCAAAGCTCATGTTTTTGCTGCATAAATTATAAAGTCGCGCCAAGCAATCAAGGCTTGCTTTCTCGTAGCTTGGTGCACATGGCTTGTGTGTGCATGCACGAGGGTTGAAAAGCTTTGAAAAAAACCCAGAGGATTGAAACAAATGAGACGCTAGGTTCCCTTTTCTTCAACGAATCCATGCGTGAAGACACGCTCTTGACGTTTCTTGTCGCTTCGACGCTCCAAAACAACGTCGAACTGAACCAATATATTCCGATCTGCTTGAGATATTGGACTTCTGTGTATGGAATATACAACAGACGGAATAGAATCGACGGCAGTTTAATCCAGAACCGAGACGATGTCTTACATTTCTTTCCACAACCCGCCCAAGCTTCTTCCCGACTGGAAAGGGCGTTCATAATACTAAAAAAAAGGATAAAATGAAGGATAAAAGTCACGCAACCGAATCCAAACTTCCTTTTTTTCGTTGAATTGGCAATAATAATAAGCTGGGGAATTTTTAAAGTAATTTTGAGCGACCCTACGAGGAAATTTCCGCGGAACAAGGTAAAACGTAATAAGGATGACAGGAAATATGTTCGTCGGATAAGACTTTCTTAGGAAAAGTACCATTTCTATTAACTTGTAACCTCAATATCTGCTTGTATGAACCAATTTGGTCAATTTTATTTTATATCTGTGCACTTCAAATGGACTATCGTTTGGATTTAAAAGATTTAGACAGAAGTTGCAGTGGAACAACGTAAAACGTAATAAAGATGACAGGAAATGTGCGTCTGATAAGGCTTTCTTCGGAAAAAGTACCATTTCTCTTTACTTGTAACTTCAGTGTGTGCTTGTTTAAATTAATTTGGTAAGTATATTTTATATCTGTGTACTTAAATAGGACTATCGATTGGATTTGGAAGCTGAGTAACCCAATACATTTTTTGACCATTTGGCTGAGCGGAACTGAAGAAATGATTAGGAACGACAGCGGTGAATACTAAATAAATCTTCAGTATTTACTCAAATTATCTCATGTAATTGTTTAAACGACTAGAGAAAGTGAGCACTCACTTATTGTAGAATTATTTTTGTCCTGAAAAGTTGCAGGTTTTGAGAATCCTCTGCCACGGATATAAAAAACAGAATAATTCCTCTCGGCAACCCCGACAATTTTTTCATGAATTTCTAAAATTAATGCCGAGAATTTCACCGAGTGCCAAAAAAGAAATAGTTTATGTTTAAAAAAGTCTTTAAAATAATCGTAAGTCCTGGTGGAAGTTAAAATTTCCGGCTTGACATTGTGGAAAGCGATGCATGAAATAAAATCTCACTTTGTACTTCCCACACTGGTTCATAAAAATCCGACCATGATTAGGAACAAAGAGAAATTTGACTTCACTTTGAGTCCTGGTTTACGCAGCTGTTCACAAATGTTGATTTGAATTTCAAGTCGTGCTTCGTATGAAGCATATTTAGTTCAATTTTTCCCTCGCGTTGGAGCGACCGTCATCGCTTCACCTACAGTAAAAAAAATTGACCAAGAAAATGTTTTCGTTGAGTACTTGATTCCCAAAGGGTGGGAGTGAATAATGTATGCATTTTTAAGTTTACGCTGCGCTCGCTGTATCGCCTAAAGTAACCCTTAGACCCCTGTAAGAACAAGGGCAAACTGCTTTCTACAGAAGCAACGAACGCAGCGGAGGATTGAAAGTGAAAACATCCCGTTGTTGAGATATTTGAGGCAGTATCTATAATACAAAAACCTCCGCAAAAATGCCCCCATTTCTTTGGATATTATTCATCAAAAGATGCTTAAACAATCGGCGCGTAGTAAAATTGAGAGTAATCGATTTATTTGGGCCAACCCTCGTTCCAACGCGCAAGAAATATTTATCCAATTATATTTGACACGAAGATTAGCTCGGAAGTCGCCGTGGCTAAAAATAAAGTATAAGCCAAGGACAAATGAATAACGAGATTGGATTCAGGACCTGCCTCAAGGTTAGATTTTAATGCTTTGTCAACGATTACCCTTATCTTATAGTTGCGATAAATGATTGGTCGTAGGAGAAAGAAATCCAAGTCATGAAACTGTGGAGAAATTGCTATGAAAACAGTAAACTGACGCTACTGTTGCTCTATTGATAGACAATTCATCTACATCTACATACTACCCTGCAAGCTGATACATGGGCGTGTGGTAGGGGGTGTTAGGACACCAGCCATGCAAAGATGTAAGGGATAAGGTTTTGGGAGGAGAAATTGTGACATGTATTATGGGTAGTATGGGTATATTTTATTGTTCTGGCTTATTGTGCGCGGAAATAACGAGTATTTCTACCTATCTCTTCGGCAATGTACCTTTCTTATTCTATCGCTTTTGTGAGACCTAGGGATGTGGTGAGGCGTCATGATAATATTCTCTGTGTCACTCTGAAACACAGTAGTTCTGAATTTCTCAAGCTGAGCCCTTGAAGCTAAGATAATTTCTTTAAGGGAATGCTACATGTTACTAATTTTCCTTGCTCTGCGTATCAAGCTTCGTCCATTAGAGGTAGTATTTCTTAGAAAAAGAACTCCCGTTGTCTCTCCAGCTTTGTCCTGAATCTACACCGCGACACTCAGTTTCCAGAAAGCAGCAATACTGCCGATACTTCAACTAAGTGGTGCACTCTGGGGCTAAAAGAGCCGTAACAAGATGAAAGCATCTCTTCACAGGAGAGGAGAATACTTTCTGTTTCAATATTTACCACCGAGAAACTTGTTTTGAGTTATCATTCAATCAGCATAAATACTTGACGACATAGAACGATGGAAATATTCCAAACTAGGGTCATAGTCAAGAAGTGGAGAGTGAATATCCACGTAGTTCTTGTGTACCAAAGCCTTATTACAACCACCAAATGATTAGTGTGAAAATAATAACCTTTATTACTAAGACAAGTCATACACACTTGTTTCTTAAATATTGATGAAGGCTTCCACGGAGTGATGAAGTAGGCATGGCTACTTTTCTGGGATATCCTCCGCGTCGATAAAGTTTCGTACATTTCCAACAGCATTCAACAGGGAGAACGGCTATTCGCTCTCATGCACCTGTAAGCGACTCTTCCATTGACCCGGCCAATCGGAGAGTGTAGCGCGGGAAAATCCAATGCCTATATAAGACGGACATAAACTTGCATCCACACTTCAAACCTGAAGACGCCTGCTGAAATGCCGGCCAAACTGTAGCACGAAGATGGATCGACGCGGAGGAAATAACAGAATACTAGCCACGCCCACACTTACATACATACATACATACCCATCACGCCGTTCCCTTCCGGGGTAGGCACAGTCAAAATGTTTCACTCATTAATACATAATTGTACACCTAACTCTGCTTCAATAATTTCCTCCATTCTGACCTATCCTTGCAAACCTCTTTTGCCTCATTTACCCCCATACACTGCTTCATACACGCCCTCCTGTTTTTAAAACTCCTAATGTTCCTCCTCCTCAGAATTTCCTCAACCACAAATTTCTCGGCCTACCTCTACCTCTCACACCATTCATTTTACTCTCATATATCTGTTTCATTATTCAACTCTCATCCATTCTCTCAACATGGCCAAACCAACGAAACACACCCCTTTCATACACGTCCATTACCGGAGCATTTAACCCACATTCTTTCATGACCCACTCATTTCTGACCCGATCCATCCTACTTTTGCCACAAATGCTCCTCAGATAACTCATACCCACGGCGTTTAGTCTACTCTTATGTATATCCTGACATACCCATGTTTCACTACCATATAGCAAAGTGGGAAGAAGTACACTTTTGTACACGGCAATTCTCGCTTCCTTAGACAAGTAGGGGAGACCGGGGCACGTTTACGCACGGGGCACGTTTACGCACGGGGCATGTTTACGCAAGGTACTTTCCACAAAATCTGTAATAGTTAGAGCGCCACCAGTCATGACAGTATTGTGCTGCTACCTACCCCTCGCTTTCACACAACTTTGGGCGCCATACCAGCTTTCGTTATTGCGCAAAGAAGATTATTCTGTTTTTTCTCAAGGTAAGTAAATTTTGATATATGACTTTCGAAGCATGTAGTGAGTTAACCTTTTATATTTAAAGGCAGATATATATATGTTTATAAACAATATTTTATCTTTATTTAAGCCTGTGTTTAATTGAACTGAATGTTCTAATGTTATAAATGCTAGAGTAAAAATAATTTCAAATGTGGTGGTGGGGCACGTTTACGCATTCTCTGTGCGTTAGTTAGTGCGCATATTCATTAAATGTGCCCCAGCTGTATATATTCATTTCGTGCCAATTGATTATCGACTAGGTCCTTAAATGAGTGTCCTAGGCCTTCTACTTCAACACAGGGTACTTTCTGACCCCTGAATAAATAAGGCCTTTTGAAAAAAAGACCAAGGCTTGATACCAAGAAAAAGGAAAAAAAAAGGAAGTCTGCCATCCTTATCGATACACCATTCAAAGAATCCCTCAGAAAAGAGCAGGAAGAAACAAAAGATAAAAAAAACTAAGAAGGAAAAAAAATTGCTTTGTGTGTCTAATGCTTTTAAAACAAAGGCAACAAAACCAAAAATAAAGTAACTAAGACAAAAAAGATTGGCAAGATCCTACCAATACAAATAAAACAACCAATCAATAATGACTCAGAAGATGAGGATTGTGTCTGTATTTATTGCGTGCAATGATACAAATGTAGCAAAAGTAGGCAAGAATGGGTGCAGTGCACGCGATGCAAATGATGGGCCCACGAGGATTGCGCCACAGGGAACAGTTTGTTTTTTGTGTGCATAAACTGAAACAGTGATGATGAAGATGCCGAATAAGTTGCGTAATGCTTTAATATGTTGTTCTTCTAAAAATAGTTTTATGTACCACTAATAAAGTTTTTGTCAAATTTATCTACATTCAAGCGTTATTTATTAGTAATGTAATTTAATCCCAGCTGTTAACTAGTGCGTAAACGTGCCCCAGTGGATGCGTAAATGTGCCCCGTATCCGGGGTACGTTTACGCACCCGACATGAGAGTGAATTAGTTTAATTTTCACAGTTATATATGAGATATTGTAAAAAATATTTTTGAAACATTATAGCCTGATAACTGGTCTATAACGTTAAAAAATGTATACTTTAAAAGAGCAGACAAAAAAAATGTGAAAAATAATATAAAAAAATCCGCGTAAACGTGCCCCGGTCTCCCCTACTTATTCCTTGATATGCTCCACATGCTACCTACCACTTTCCTTCCAGCATTTGCACGTCTCTTTATCTCCTCATCTACACTTGCTCCTTATAACCCAATAATGAGAAAAAACCTGATTTCAAGGTAGAACTGGATCGTAGAGATATCCTTGTCATTCCTATACCTCTTGATAGGTGTTCCATTAGTTTAAGGAGTATTCGCTTCGTCAAAATGAAACTTACTATTTTGGGAGTCATTATGCGTTGTGATGAATTACAATTATGCAAAAAATTATTTATTAACCTATTTTCCATCGTGGAGATTGAGTACATTAAAAGAGATGATACAAAACGGTGCATCACTTTGGGTTATGAATGCTTCTTTCCGTTAACTACTTGTGTAAGTGGAGTAATGGCCAATTCACAGGTTAATGACCGAAACTCCTGCATATTAAATTAAAGAAGCACAAAAATCCATCTGAGAGAAATTTACCTGCCTTAATATAATTCATATTATTTGTTTTCGCAGTTGTACTTGACCATGGAAGTAGATGGAGATGGCATTACGTCATCAAACTGTAGCCTGAAAGCTGAAATAAAAATATTGGTTATCCCTGCTCTCTCCTTACTTTCCTATGGACAGCACGCCGGAATGGACGAATTAGTGAACGTAAAGCAAGAATTCCCACCATATGTTTCAAATGTAAGGAAAGTAACTCTTGAAACTTGCAATCGCTTCCTATTTCTATGGCTTCTACTTCATAGAACAGCAGTTTTCACCGGTAATGCGTGTTATTATTAATTTAAATAAATAAAAATGAAGTTAGGATAATGCATATGAAAGAAGAAAATGTTTGCTGATTCATAGTAAGCTATCGATAGAAAAAACTGAAAAATTGCAAAATTAGTGCGTCAGCCCGTACGTGTAACAGGAAAATTAGGGTGGACAAAGATGGCGGATAAGCCACGCCCATGTTACACCTTCTAGCATTGACAACCATGGCAAGCGCCCTCTCCATCAACCTCAATGTATTTGGCTATTCCAGTCGTAGTGAAACCTTCGCAACAGATTGAGTCTTTTATAAATATTAAGGGGATAGTGAGATACCCTGGGGATGAGAGTAACGCCTTTAGGTGTTGAGAGACGCACAGTTGCGGCCGAACAGACAAAGGGCGGCGGTTGTGGTGAGCATAGGAACGGGAGAAATCTCGACGGGGCGCACTCATTGGTCCAGTCTGTTCGTCGCCCCGGGCGACGTAAACACTCCGCCTTACACGCGGGACGGGTGCTCCAAGGCTCCACAATCCCCTCAACTCTGCCCCCCCCCCCCCCTTCCGCCCGAGCCGCGAGATGAGTCTAGTCTTCTTTCCTCGCGTCGCTGCGCTTATAAAAAAAATCCAGAACGTCTTGAATTGCACAATTCCATTAGCGTCGACTATTTCCCTCACACACCGCCCAAAAAAGGCCAGACGGTCACGTACGGGGAGAGTTTTTAAGGGTTATTTATTGGGGAGAGGCTCTTTATTAAGATCCGTCTCGGGTCACCCGGAAAACATAATACACGTTACGACTGGAGGGGAATTTCTGTGCATGTGGACTCGGATGAAATAGGCTCTCGTGAGTTAACGAACTACTTCATCCATGTCGCTCAAGAGTCTTACTCCGTCGGAAACAAGGTTACCAAGAAAATAAATCAGTGGAAGAAAAACAAGTTAGTTTTTCATCTGTGAAAATAGACTTCCACATGGTACATAGTTGAGCCTAAAATCATGGATCATGGGAGGTTGCCAACTTTCATAAACAGAAAATCGGTACAAAACACTGGGGTAAATCATACTGTGTCTTATGGAGGGTATTCCTTACCCCTGGCCCAAAGAGGGAGTTCCTGGAAATTTTTTGAAAATGGAACCTCTATGAAGCACATCTCATATCAATTTTTACCTAAATATTCCGCTCCTAAAACTCTTTCTTAGATTCCAAATGCATGATCCTACGTATTCTACAATACAGTTTCTACATTTTAAAACATAATTTCTATTTGTTTACACGACAAAGATGCGTAACTATTACAAGTCACAACATAAAAACTTAAGCATTTTGCGCGTCAAGCTACAAAAAGGATGCCAGCCGGCCAGCTTCAGATCAGATGGGAAAAGCTAAACATAGACCACTTACTACACAAACTTGGAACTTTCACCAAGAGGGCATACCAAATACAGTACAAGACAAGGCCACAGGCACTCACATTGAGCTTCAAATCTCACACGGCACACTCTGCAATCTGAGTACGACCGGACCTGGGCCTACTTGCTGTAGACCTCGGGATAAATTTGTATAACTGTTTTTGTTACGCAAACCTGAACAATTGGCGTCCCGACAGGATTGAGTCGGGACGCAGGACAAATGGGCTGAAATCTGGACCGACCCGACAGGGTCATGAAGGGATCAGCTAAAAAACATCTCACCTCACCAAAGTCACTAAACTATCAGCCCCTTACCGAACTACTTTTCAAGTATTTTGACAAAAAATACCAGACCTTTTACATTGGAAATGGTAAGTGTATGCACTCCACAAATACCTAATCTAAAAATTGAGGAATTTCTCACACCTATGTCTCGTCAAAAATCCACAGAGAGTAGTTAGTCCGTTTTCTCAACAACTTTTGGAAGTAAATAATATCGTCACCCAAGTAATTTCTCAGAATCACAAAACAACTTACGTTGTGGAGTATTAAACTCATCACGTAAAAAATTAGTCAAGTTAATGTCTTCTATGGATATTTTTAAACAACCATTTAGAATTTCAATGATATAAAAGTATTTAAATGCTTATTAACAATGTAATACATGTTAAATTCATCCTTCCTAAAGCTGCTGACATTAAAACATAAAATACGAATATGGTCTCCATTATGGCTAGACAACCATTTCTCTTAAACTACCTGAGAAGGGATTTGATAAATGTTTTTTTTCGGGAAAAGGAACCGGATATTGCACCCAAAACTTTTTTTCACTCCCATAAAATTTTTTTATAAATTAGTATTGAGCACAAAGAATTTAAACATAAAGGAAAGGATACATAAAGTATGATGTACTTGATGATGCCCTTACAATATAAACCGGTTGAGGCTGGTGATTAAAGAGTTATGGAATTTTGCAATTTGATATTTTTACGGGGAGAATAAATGTATGAGGGCGAATGGTGAAGTAATTGAACTAGTGGAAGATTTTGTGTACTTAGGTAAGATTTTTGCGAAAGATGGGCAGATAGATGAGGAGATAAAGAGACATGCGAATGCTGGAAGGCATGTGCTAGGCAGCATGTAGAGCATATCAAGGAATGAATGCCTGTCTAAGGAAGCGAAAATCGCCAAGTACAAAAGTGTACTTCTTCCCTCTTTGTTGCATGGTAGTGAAACATGGGTATGTCAGGATGGACATAAGAGTAAACGCCGTGGGTATGAGTTATCTGAGGATTGTTTGCGGAAAAAATAGGATGGATAGGGTCAGGAATGAGTGGGTAATACATGAATGTGGGTTAGATGCTCCAGTAATGGACAAATACGAAAGGAGTGTTCTTCGTTGGTTTGGCTATATTGAGAGAATAGATGAGAATCGAACAACGAAACAGAAACAAGACTCTGAGTCTTCTACGTTCTTGCGACCAAGGTGCTAGTGGCACCGAAATATCAAGAAACTCTGTGAGTTCATTTTTTTGTGTTTCTCTGTGTTCATCGATTGCCTTCCTGTGGCAAACCGTTTATATATTCGTCACTCGAGTGATCCTAAGTTTAGTTATATATATATATATATATATATATATATATATATATATATATATAAGAGTGAAATGAATGGTGCGAGAGGTAGAGGTAGGCCGAGAAATTTGTGGTCTAATGAGGTTGAGGAAATTCTTAGGAGGAGGAATATTAGGAGTCTTAAAAACAGGATGGCGTGTATGAAGCAGTGTATGGGGGTAAATGAGGCAAAAGAGGTTTGCAAGGATAAGTCAGTATGAAGGAAATTATTGAAGCAGAGTTAGTTGTACAAATATGTATTTATGAGTGAAACTATGTGACTGTGCATATCCCGGAAGGGAACGGTAGGCGTCTCAAGCGGACGATTCTGGGCAGCTTTTTTCAAGATAAAGCATTCATAAAAATACTAAGGCCACAACTTACACAAATACCTGTCGCTGCTATCCGATTGAACCAAGAACTATCAAGTTGTGGTTTCCGATTACTGGATAAGAAAATTAAATGAACGAATGAGGTTCACCAGACATCATGGTGGAAAATCCATCCGGTATCGAATGGTGAGGAGATGTATCACTGACTCGAGCCTTCCCACCCTCAAGAAGCGCTCATACATTGTGCGGTCCATTCAGATGAGAACAGAACGAAGAGCAAGGGGAGGATTTCTCACTCGGAAATACAAAGCAGAACCGGTCTCCTCAACCCGTCGATCTCCACTAGAGAATACCAGTTCCACCTGCCTCTCTGTCACGCGCATCCCTGCCCTAGCAACACGAAGCAACTTTGATTTAAAGAAAGTAGTCGATTTTGAAGAAAATTATGCTGAAGAACAGCTGAAAAGGCTGCAGAAACAGGCGAAATACAACTTATTGGTAAAATAACAAAAAGTTATAATGAAGTAAATAATAAAACAAAAGTTAACGCGTGGTTTTAGTTTTTAATCATTGAGGTAGACGGAGAGGGCATTGCGTCATCAAACTGAAGCCTTAAAATGGAAATAACAGCCATATTGTTAAGATAATTTGAGCGAGATATTTCCCTAGTCATAATAGAGACCCTATTCGTATTATACGCCTTAATTTCAGCAGCTGTAGGGAGAGTGAAATAAATAATGGTGCAATATTACACTTTTACATGACAGATATATTCTAAGTTGTTGAATGAAAATATCTAAATAAGTCTTTTTCTTGACTCATTTTGTTCGCGCAGTATGTTTAGAACTCCTTCAAAACGGAAGGTTTATTATACCCCACACCACAACGGCGGGTAGGGTATATTGGTTTTGTCGCTGCAGAAATGTAACGCATTATGTATAAAAATGATCAGCACCACCTTATTTCTTGGGAGTATTTGATTTCAACATCCTAACAAGTAAGAGACCTGGCCATTTATTTGATTATTTTGCTACCCGGCCATCCCCAAACTCTCTCCCAACAACAAGAAGCGAAAACTCGATATTCTATTATCCCTCTCAGCGGACCACTACCTTCCAAAAATATTTCATTGTTACCGCGATAAATTTCTGGAATTTCCTTCCCGCTAATATTAGAAATACTTCCAAATTAACGATGTTCAAAACACTGCTGTACAAATAAACACGCATAAAAAACGAAGTTCTTTATATGAGTATTTATTAACAAATTAGAATATGTAATATGACACAAGACCAAATGAAATTTCTGGCAACATTCTTTTTTGCTGAACGGATATAATGTTGAAACTTGATGTTACTTATATTTTATATGCATAATTTGTGTATTTATCATCTGATAGTAATATGATATATGTGTAATGATATGTGTATTGACCAACGGCCACTTTCTGTGTATTTTTCAACAGTTATTTCTTTGTATTTTTTGTAATTTTTGTTACTTGCTCTACCTCTGCGACTATCAAAATCGCTATGTTATGAATGCTGTTCTTAGGTGGCTTTGCCACAGAACATTAATAAATATATTATTATATTATGAAGAGTCCATCTAGCCATGCCCATCTGTCTGTCTGTCTCTTCGCACGAAAACTGCCGTAAAAATTGAGATACCAAGCTGAAATTAGGGTCATAGGCCTCTAGTAGTTTACAAATGGCACAGTTCTAAAATGGGTTGGATCGGACCAAACCTACGTTTTTTAATTTAAAAAAAGTGTAGGGTATTTAAGCTTCGGCACGGCCGAAGACAATTAATTCACTAGTTTATGATTCTAAAAAAAATACTGCGATAACAATATGGTTTATTTTTAAAACTGGTGGAGAAAACGTACAAACTACACGATGTCAGTTTTTTTTACGACATCTATGTGTTAGAAATCCCTCATTAAAAAACAAATATCACTCTGAAGTGTATAGACGTACCATTTCTCTTGTAAAACTTCTGTAATTTTTTGTCAAAAATCTCGGAAAAGTAGTTCGGTAAGGGGCTGATACTTTGGTATATTTGGAAGGGTGAAATATTTCTCTTTAAAATAAACTCAAATTCATCAATTTCTAGTTGAAACGATAATTAGCTCACACTACCTTAAATTCTGCTTTTCCCTTACTTTCCTATGGATAGCATGACGTAATGGACGAGTTAGTGGATCTAGAGCAAGATAATCTACCATCTGTTTGAAATTTAATGAAAATAACTCTTAAAACATTTAAATGATGACGTATAGCGATGAATTATACTCGTTTTTACCGTACTTTTCACAGAAATTTGTGCATTATTAATAATTTAAATACAGAAAAAATATATACAAGGAGAATGCATATCAAAGAAGTGAGTGCATGCCGATTTCTAGTAAGCTATCGATGGAAAGCATAGAAAAATTCCAAACTTAGTGCGTCAGACCGTAAGCGCTGGAGGAAAATCGGGGTGAACAAAAATGGTGGAGAGGCCATGCCCACGTTATATTTTCTGGCTTCGGCCAGCAAAGCAAGCACCCTCTCCATACACCTCAATGTTTTTAATGAAAAAAATGAATGTAACTATGGTAAGCAATAAATAATATCTAAATGTCAACAATTTCTTTGTGTGCAACATTTTTCGCTAAGCAGACCAAACTGTTGCCCAGCAGTTTCCCATTTGATACGTGAATTCTGCAAAATATACATACGGCCACGCTAAGTGTTATTTTGACAGTGGAATAATGAGGGAGGAATTTGAGATGGCCTTAAAGAAAATGAAAGAAAAAAGGGTGGTGGGAGTGGATAAAATTCCAGCAGAAATCTTAGAAGCATCGGGTGAAGAACTAAAGAAGGAACTGTATACATTGACATGGACCATATACGATAAGGGTATACTCCCCTCGGACTTCCAGAGATGTGAATTGGTTCCCTTACCCAAGAAGACTTCAGCAAATGAATGTGAGCAGTATCGCAAGATTAGTATTATATATCATGCCTCACAAATATTGGATACCATCATTTTGCGTAGGATAGAAAAGAAGATATAGGAACAACAAAAGAACAATAGGAACAAAAGGACATTTTATATACTGAATCTAAGTTGAATCTATTGTAAAAATGCTCCCATAAATAGCATGTGTGCTACATTTAATACACAGTGCATGACATGGATGTATTTGAACACAAGAAAACCTACCACAGAAAAGCCAGTAATAAGTTGTTGGCACAAATTGTAATTGCCGGTCAGGTGTGCTAGCCAGTTACACCACCAAGCCCCTCAAAATCCGCCCTGTAGGAAGATGGCTTGGTGGTGTAACTGGCTAACACAGATCCGGGAGATCCGGGTCCGAATCCCGGTCAAGTCCAATGATTTTTTCATAGCGAATTTCAACCCTGGTGTATATGCACCCGTGCGAGTGACTTCGTACCACATCATTTGTTACATCTGCAACATTTGCAATGTTACATCCATTTGCAATGTTTGGAAACATTTATAGCCTTCGTGGATATTGAGAAAGCCTTTGACAACTTGCAATGGAAAAAACTCTTCAGAATATTACATCAGGTGGGGATAGTCCAAGAAGATAGACGAATTATCTGGAGGATATACAAAGAAGAGAAAGCTATGATTAGATGTGGAGACTGCAGAGGAGTCTCCACATCTAATCACAGTTTCCTCCTACGGCACAAAAACTGGCTTAGAACGATAATAGCGGGTAACATTCCCGGAAAAAATTGTAGAGGTCGACCCAGAATAACTTGCATCAAACAGATAATGGAAGAGGTCGGTTTTAAATTATATGCCGAAATGACACGAATAACAGAAAATAGAAACGAATGGAGGAAAGCGGTAGCTGCCAACCAGCCTGAGGGCTGATAACCTAAGAAGAAGAAGTGTTATTTAGAGGAGGGCATAATCAGATAGGTCGATCAATATCGATTGAATTATTCATTCGATACATGCCTTTGCAAAGTAAACTACTCCGCCATTCATGGGCTTATTTTGGTGTGTTCTTCATAAGCATAGAATAGGTTGCTTGCGGTTGAGAATAATGTTTTTGTTGATTTTGCAATGCCTCTGTATGCAACATCACGACTTTGCGCCGCATGTTCGCAGATTACTTTGGGCGTGTTTTATCAGAAAATACTCAGTAAGTACATTTAACGGCGGCCGTGTGGTGGAAGTGGTAGCGAAATCTCATATCGATAGAGCTTCGGATATATCGAATTAAACGACCCTGGCGCACGTGCAAGGTCGATCGATATCGACTATATCTATTTTCGATAGTATCGATCTTCCTTAGATAACATAGGTGTACATGGGAGCTCGCTTGTCGTCTGTTATCCCACATCTCAATCACTACTCTTAGGCTCGTTGGCGTTGTAAAAAACATACGTACGTACGTGTAGTCTAGAACGTAGATTTTCATGGGTATATTTCCATAATGCTGTTTGAATCATTACAAGGATTTATGCCTGAGGGTGTCATAGACACATGGTTTCAGTCATGGAGAGGGTAGAGGATGGCAAAAAAAAGGAATCGGAAAGGGTTAAGACCGAAACAACATCGGACCATACAACCCTATCGACTCCTCTCAATGTTATATTGATTCCTGACGGTACATGTTGACCATTTCAGGCTCCTCTGATCCAACCCATAGGGATTACACGAGAAAGTCTTAGTAATTTCTTTGCCATGTTTTCCGCCAGAATGAAAATTTTGTTTGGACCGCAATATATGAACGATTGTCGAGGAACGAAACGGAACCAGATACGACTCTGAGGTTAACGATTAAATATTATCAAAATGAACCACCCTAGACCACATATCCGACCAGGAAGTAAAATGTCGCGACCTATATTTCACCATCAAATGAAGCGGCAAAACCTAGGTCGGGGAGTGATACTTTCCATGTTGACTCACGAAATGTTTCAGTTTCTTTAACTACATACATACATACCCATCACGCCGTTCCCTTCCGGGGTAGGCACAGTCAAAATGTTTCACTCGTTGATACATAATTGTACACCTAACTCTGCTTCAATAATTTCCTCCATTCTGACCTATCCTTGCAAACCTCTTTTCCCTCATTCACCCCCATACACTGTTTCATACACGCCCTCCTGTTTTTAAGACTCCTAATATTCCTCCTCCTAAGAATTTCCTCAATCACATTCAACCACAACTTTCTCGGCCTACCTCTACTTCTCGCACCATTCGTTTCACTTTTATATATCTATTTCTTTATTCGACTCTCATCCATTCTCTCGACATGGCCAAACCAACGAAGCACACTCCTTTCATACACGTCCATTACTGGAGCATGTAACCCACATTCATTCGTGACCCACTCATTTCTGACCCGATCCATCCCACTTTTGCCACAAGTACTCCTCAGATAACTCTTACCCACGGCGTTTAGTCTACTCTTATGTATATCCTGACATACCCTTGTTTCACTACCATATAGCAAAGTGGGAAGAAGTACACTTTTGTACACGGCAATTTTCGCTTCCTTAGACAAGCACTCATTCCTTGATATGCTCCACATGCTACCTACCACCTTCCTTCCAGCATTCGCACGTCTCTTTATCTCATCAATTCTTCCATCTTTTGCATACATCTTACCGAGAAAATATAAAAAATTAAACAACGGTCAATTCACTTTTACATTATTAATCATTAATGAAGTGGTTGCGTTTATCGGGTGTTTCCACGGATGGGAGGGCAAAATTCTGCCTGCCTTTTGAAGAACTACTTCGTCTACATCATCACGGCAACATTTTCAGCTCTGATTATGAAAAGCGAGTCGTTGGAACTCTCAGCAAACCTTCCTTCCGAGGGAACGCCGGCAGAATATCAGATTGAGGGCGCTGAATTATTCCCTATATCGCTGCTGCTATTTTTCTATCGCAAAATATGCAGAACGTCCTTCAGCGTTGAACGTGCTAACAGAGTCACCAACATTTCTTATCAATAATAATAGCTTGCCAAGACCCTATGATGACGTAATTTGAAATTGAAAAGTTAGCAGAGGAAACTTGATACAATAATTGAATCAAAATTTTCGAAAAAAAGTATATAATAATAAGATATGTATAATTACATTAAAAATTTGCTTTGTTCATTGCTTTATTTACTTTCCCACATGGTGAATCTGCCAGTGGAATATCGGTGAAATAATTGATTTTTTTTAGGCTGGAGTCCTGTTTATATCATCATAACTTCTTAATAAAGATCTTGATAGTGCCCAATGTCCTACTGTTGATGGTCCTGTTAATGAACATAAGGAATCTAGCCTCAATAACCTGTTAAAGATGAGTCTATGTTGATAATGGACACATAAAAAATTATTTTCGCAGTTTCGCCGGCGAAAAGATCCGCAATTTAAATGCAAATAACTCAAAAACAAAAAAAGAAACGATTTTTTAGAAGGCAGATAATTAAAGCCTGAGTACTCATTACAATTTGTAGCAATTTTCAGCCAGAAAGCATTTTTAAGATTGAAGATATTGGTATCCAAACATGGGTGCACAAGAATAGGCGCAATCCGCGAGTGCCAAAGGTGGGCATGACACCCTTTTTTTGAAAGGCCCTAACACAAAAGCCCTTCAAATTTTCAACCTTAAATTTTTCATGTGGGCATTATATTAGTAGAGGTACCAATACCTATTTATTTAGTCACATCCAAGTTGGTGACCATACAAAATGTATGGCATTTGGTTGAATTCGCATGGAATGACCCTGCATTCAAATTAAAATCAGAGTCTGGCAAACATCGTCGTCGGGACACAATGGACGTTTCATAAACCTCTTACACATTTTCTGTAATAGATATTTTCTCTCTAGCATTTACAAAGTAACTTTTTAAGTAAAGTGAACTAAAGGAGGAAATTTAGGCAACACGTAACCTAGGCAACAATTCCAAACATCCAAATCCATAATATATATTCATGATTTGGTCCAAAATTCTCGAAAAAAGTATTTTACAATGTAAATGATACAACTGCATTTAATTCCCTATTTTACCTAATGCCAAATTGGTTAATTAATCTCCGGAGTCTGTTACGAACGGAAGAAAAGCGGGCAGTAGTGTTGCGAAGTGACTTGAGGTGACAGGACGCTCTACTGTAATAAGATTCACAACTGAATGCTCCACGAATTGATGGGCCTTATTCCATGCACGTCAGCGACGGATGTTAGTTTTAGTTGGTGAAATAAAGATAAAGATAACTAAGATTCACTACTACAGTAGAGCGTCGATAATTCGGATCAATTGTCAGCGGACCTAATCCGGATTATCAAATCGTCCGGATTTTCGGACAGAACAAAAAAAAAGGCCGTCTGATTCCTTAAACACAAAGAAACATTGCTAAAAACTACAAAAACAGTTATTCACTTTAGTACTGTGGTTAAATAATTACAGCAGATAAATAAAACCATTAATTAATCTGAACTTATCACGTAGTATTGTAATGAAACGTACTACACTACGTCTCGCATCAACGTTTTTTGACAAATATGTGAATTGTATCAACTTATTTTTCGCCGGATGAGAATCCGAATTACCGACGGCCCGGATTTTTGTCGTTCAGATTATTGACGCTCTACTGTAATAAGATTCCCAACTGAATGCTCCACGAATTGATGGGGTTTATTCCATGCACGTCAGCGACGGATGTTAGTTTTAGTTGGTGAAATAAAGGACGGAAAAGACTGGCCGATACACGTACCGGATGAAAAATAATGAGGATTCCTATCCCAGTTTCTCCCTGACTGTTACGAGAATTCCCTGACTTTTCCCTGAATTTTGCAGAAATTCCCTGACAATTCCATGTTTTCCCTGACGATTGCCACCCTGTTACTTCAACTTTTCTCACAATATTCTACCCAGGCGGGACTCGAACCCGCGACCCTCTGATTAGCAGGCGAGGACTTTACCCCGCCGCCACCGGACCCGACAATGTAAATGTACATGTTTTAAATGCAAAATGTTTTGTAAAATATGTAAATGTAAAATGTTTTACTATGTAAATGGTACAACTACATTTATTGTCCTATTTTACCCCATGCCGAAATGGTTGATTAGTCTCCGGGGTCTCTTACGAACGGAAGAAAAGCGGGCGGTAGTGTTTCAAAGTGATTAGCTAAGGCTTGTGCGATGAGTCGATTCATCGAATTCATCGACGATGATTTTAGTCATCACGATGCGATGAACCACGTCGATGACAATGAATGTCATCGATCATCGAAGTCGATGAATTCATCATCGTCCAAGAGTCGATCAATTCGCCGACGTCGATGAGTCGACGAATAAACTGACGTAGATGATTTTATAAATTCATGGCCATAAATGAGTCGATGAATCGATGAATCCAGCGCAATAGATGATAATTAGTTGTGTTGAGTCGCCCGCCCTTGCCTATCCCTGCCATTCCGTCTTCGATGAATTCATCGACATATCGAGGTCGGTGAATTCATCGACTCCGAAATCATCGAAATCGAATCGCAAATCATCGAAACCGAATCATCTCAATGATCTTTTTTTTCATTGACCCTCGATGGGAAAATTCGTCCATCGCACAAGCCTAGATTAGCATTCTGAGGCGGCAGGAAGGTAACCGCAATTGATGGTGTCGAGTGGCAACTCTGCAGATCTCACTGCAGCTGCTTGATTCTATTCCGTATGATTGCGAGCGCACGCGCCGAGCGATTCGAGAATGGCAGAGTCGGCGCTTTTATTCGCACTTTTAACCGAGAGAAGCGTTCGCGAAAGAAAGAATGAATGGGACCCTCACAGGGAGAGAGTGATAACCATTACTGAGGCGCTCCTGTTCCTTTTTGTGACGGACGATATGGCCACCGGTCCAGACGAAACAATGCAAGCGCGTAATCACTCACACAACGCCCACGCGTGCTCGTGCTGACGAGGAACTTTTGGCCGGCTGGCGAGGTTGGACATCCGGCAAATGATGGGGGCTGGGGGTGACACTCAGGCTATCTCAAATTGCATATTGTAACTTCAGTTTGCTTGCTAATATACCCCTCCCTCCCACCATTTTTCTTGATTAGGCACGCGTCATTCCTCTTTGTAATCTTGACGCACCAGAATTGTATCTTGAACGGGAGTTTAGTCTACGGCGTGTCATTGATCGCGAGGAGGACGATTGATGCGGCTGGGCCCAAGGTTTATCTTCGCCGACCTCGAGGGTCATTCATCTTCGCGACCATCGAGGTCCAGACCAATGCAAGCTCTCGCGACTCGCTTGAGCCTTTTAGGAGATGCCTTTCTTTTCATTCAAGCACCTGCCTGCGGTAAATCCACAGGGCAAGGAAGGTTTCATTGGATGAGAGTAAATGTATGCTCTTGTTTTAATATTTTTCTACTTACTCTCTACAGATGTAGGCTCCAATTTTCTAACTCAACGTCTTTCTTTATTCTAACAAAGTGTGTGACTGAGTGACAAAACTTTAAAAACATTAACAAATCTAAATTTGAGTCCATATTGTCTATGACTACACCCCAGGGCTGCAAGCGGTCCTACCAGTTGGTTTTAATGGAAAAATGACTTATTTTTGCCCAAATAATGACCAAATAATGACCTAAAAATGACCAAAAGTGACCAAAAATTGACCAAATACAACCAAAATCTTACTGAAACCGGCCAAACATACTGGAGTATATGTTTCCTAGAGTCCTGCATTCTCCGCCAACTCGCAAACTGGCGGCCAACTGGCCGACTAAACAATGAAAATCTGTAAAATGCGCGATTTGAACACATATCTTGTACTCGCGCGTCTTCAATTCGCGCCTTGCAAGGGATTTTTAGGGTCCAGTCGGCCGCCGTTGGGGAGTAGGCAGAGAATGCAGGGCTCTGATGTTTCCTGGTACATATCGTGCCTTTGAAGAGGGAAAGTAATTTAACGACGTATTAATAAATGTGTCAAATAAAACTTTATTCACATGAAAGTAATGCAAAATAAAAAAAACCCTTACTTTCCAAAAAAAAATAACTCGCACGTACTTCCTAACTAGAAACGTACGGTAACAAAATAGTAAAATAAAATATTTACTTGGTTGAGTGATAAATATAATGTGATTACATCAGATATACATTACACTTGCCCTGTTTCATTCGTAGCACTGATGTGAGGTTTGTCACGTTTTGGACCCTTCCTATTAGGTATAATAATGACTTTTAGTGACTTTTTAGCATAATAATGACTTTTAATGACCAAGATCAGAAATAATGACCAATAATGGTAATAATAACCGACTTGCAGCCCTGCTACACCCGGAATCGGAACAGTTAGGTACAGAAAATCATTTTTTTTCCGCGCACAATAAGCGACCACAATACAAACTGAGCTCCAAATACACAGGACATGTCACAATTTCACCTCCAAAAATTTTACCTCTTTACACGGCTTTACTCGCGCGGTAGTATGTAGATGTAGATGCATGGCAGAAAAGTCACCACAGACACCCGTGTAATCAATCACAGCACATAATAATAATTTCTATGATTGACAGAAATTATTATTATGTCACTTGCACACCATTCAACGTTCGTTTCAACAACTAAAGGATTTAATTGTATAAATTCTCTCTCTTCCCCTACCCCGTTAACTCATCCTCCCATCTATCACACCCCCATGCACCATCCAAATCTCATTATCTCTTCCGACTACCTACTCTGCCTCTTCCTTACTTCTACAGCTACATCTACATCTATGAAATACAGTGGAAGCCACCACTAGGGTGTGTGGCGCGACGTGATTCCACACCAGGCACGAAGCCCTCGTCCCAGCTGAACTCCGAACCGCGAACGTTCCCCCGGAATGCCAGGCGCAGGCCAGAGGCAGTCAGGACAACAGTGCGCGGTCAGACCAGAAACTAGGAGAGTTCTACATGGACGAACATGCTACCATGCAGTACACTACTTAAGACACAACTACCAGTTATAATTACTGCGACAGATTGTTCTATAATGTGCTAAATCACGCAAGAGCTATGTCATGCCGGAAATTGCATGCGAGGTTAGTATCCAATAATGATGTTAAGATATTTAGCACAAGTGAAAAAACCTATTTTATCTAGTCATGGTCAAGGTATCCTACAACTGATCTATCGTGACTGTTACTGTTCCTTATTGTACGTGGAAAAAATGACATTTAAAATCTATCGGTTCTGCAGTCTATTTCCCTAGCCATATGGCTGTGATCGTTTCTACCTTCATAGTTTGGCTCTACCAAAATACATATGTTGAACGTCCGGAAAAAAATAGTCTATATGAAATTTTCTCAAAAGATTTCATTTCTATTTTTCCCTTCCATCGCATAGAGGTTCCCATCCTCATTCCATCAACGATTTTGTAACACTGCTATGTTTATCGCAACAATTTTTAACAAATCTTGCTGCCCTCCACTGTATCCGATTTATACCTGAAACTAATCCCACTTCGTAAGGGTCCTGTATACTAGCGGCGTACTTCAAATGAAGTCTCACGAGAGAAAAATAATGTCGCTCCTTTACCTTCTCGTCACATTTTCCTAGTATTCTTTTAATACATCCTAATTTACGATTTGCCTGTCCGCAAATTTTACGTATATGCTTCCCTAGGACAACTCCTTACCTTCTCTAGAAAAGTTCTTTCTCCTCACCCTTCATTACAAACATTTCTTCCTTCTTATTCCTTTCTGATAGCGAAAATTGCCGTGTACAAAAGTGTACTTCTTCCCACTTTACTATATGGTAGTGAAACATGGGTATGTCAGGATAGACATAAGAGTAGACTAAACGCCGTGGGTATGAGTTATCTGAGGAGTATTTGTGGCAAAAGTAGGATGGATAGGGTCAGGAATGAGTGGATCATGAATGAATGTGGGTTAAATGCTCCAGTAATAGACGTGTATGAAAGGAGTGTGCTTCGTTGGTTTGGCCATGCTGAGAGAATGGATGAGAGTAGAATAACGAAACAGATATATGAGAGTAGAATGAATGGTGTGAGAGGTTGAGGTAGGCCGAGAAAGTTGTGGTTGAATGTGATTGAGGAAATTCTTAGGAGGAGGAATATTAGGAGTCTTAAAAACAGGAGGGCGTGTATGAAACAGTGTATGGGGGTGAATGAGGCAAAAGAGGTTTGCAAGGATAGGTCAGAATGGAGGAAATTATTGAAGCAGAGTTAGGTGTACAATTATGTATCAACGAGTGAAACATTTTGACTGTGCCTACCCCGGAAGGGAACGGCGTGATGGGTATGTATATATGTATGTATGTATGTATGTATGTATGTATGTATTCCTTTCTGTCCTTCACACCCACATCCCAAACGCTAGTTGCCTATGAATTTGGAGCGGAAGGCAGGATAAGGGGATATGACGCGTGTAATATGTCAGCGGCCGCATGATTACCTGGGGAGAAGGTCAAAGTCGTACACAGCTATCAACTCCTCCCCATCTTTGCCGAAAAGCAGAGGATGGGTAAAAGCCCAGGAGGACGATTCCGCGATCAGCGCGTCACCACGCTTGTTTTGCCGGGCGGTCTTATCCTACCCCGCTTACTCGGCGGGACGAATGTCCCTGCAGTCTATTAAGATTCGCCTTAAGTGAAACCAACGGCCTGCGTCCGAAAAAGATGTCTCCCGCCAGCGCTCGGGCAAAAGATATGAGAAGGAAAAAAAAATAAACGAAGTCAAAGACTTGGCTTGAGATTTTGTCGGCAGTCGTGAGCCGCAGTAATGAATGCCGCTCATTAGAATTCTGGAGATGCTTCGGACTTCTCTGGTGCATCGCTTTAAATAGAAACCTCCTGACAAAGACACAACGCGGGGCCATCATAAGTTGACTCTCTCGAAAGGAAGTCTCTCTCTCATTTCCAAAGGCCACTTTAGGTAATGGTTCCGTGTAGGTGGAAAAATTTCAAAGAAAGACGCTCGATTCGATTCGTTCTCTATACATGGCGCGAGTTCGCGGAAATATTCGGCGTGGCATGGTGGAGAAGGCATAAACGCAGCCGGAAAGGCGCGCGGAACGGGACATTATAGTTTATATCATTATTTTTTTTAATGAGCGACAGCCCTTGTTTCACGCCTGCTAAGTTTTTTGCGACAATGATTGCAAATATTTTATCGCGAATCGTCTTGGATACGTCGGAAGCGAGCCTCTACTGCGAGCATCTGCTCCGAGCAATTCGGCCGAGACCTTATTTTTCGCGGAGCAGGTGACGCATAAATTGCTTGTACGCCAGCTATTTCACTCCTGCAATGCAAGTTGCTCATCTTCTTCGTTAACACAGGCTGCTTAATGACGCTTACATCAATGCACTTAACACTGAAATACAGAGGAACCTGTATTAGGCGGGAAAAGCAGGGAGAAAAATACCAGAAACAATGGAAATGTGATGTTATTCACAAGTGATGAAGATAAAATGAACGGAGAAAATCAACAAATCACAAAATAAATAAATCCAACAAAGTGCTGAAACAGAAAAGAAGCATACTTAAACTCTGAAAAGATCAAGAAGCAAACTAAATGGTCTCAGTCTTTGAAACAACAGACTCCTGAAATCAGAAGCCGCAAGAAAAGGAGTAATGAATGGAAAACTCTAGCTTGTAAAGCCACGGTGGGGATAATTTTGGAATACTACAGAGGATATGAAATTAAAAGAGTCAGGCAGGCATTACACGGTCATTTGAGAGCATAGCGAAGTGGAAAGCTGCCACAAGACAATTTCCGAGTTAATGACCTCTGATGAAGATAACAACGGTGGGGCTTGAAGCAACACAGTGGATCGTTTAGATTTGATCCTAATAATTTCCTCTCGTCAACGTTAGAATGTGTATGGAGTATCTCTCGCCATGCAATAAGAAGACTCCGTTAAACATAGTACTACTAAAGACTGTGGAACAGATTATAGATTAATTTCCAAACATTGCATGTAACAAATGATGTGGTACGAAGTCACTCGCACGGGTGCATATACACCAGGGTTGAAATTCGCTATGAAAAAATCAAATTCGCCTCGAAGGAAGATGGCTTGGTGGTGTAACTGGCTAACACACCTGACCGGCAATTGGGAGATCCGGGTTCGAGTCCCGGTCAAGTCAAATGATTATTTCATAGCGAATTTCAACCCTGGTAGATTATAGATTGTCGTCAACGGTTTCCAAACGAGGGGGAGTAACGGCACTCAAATTAATATTGAGAAATTAGAATATCATGTGAATATAAAATAACTGAGGTTTGCACACACTTGAAAAGCAATAGTTGCGAACGCTTTCTTGCCCTAGATTACTTTGAACTGAACGAAATAAACGGGAAATGGAGGTAAATCCGCTGGAAAGGTGACTGTGGAGGGATAATAATTTATGCGGATCAATTTTACATCCATAACACAAATAGGTTCAGACTTATTTTAAAAGCGTCATTAAAATTAATTTTCAAGCCACTGGATACCCAAAATGGATCCTTCTGAAGATTGTAAATTTTAATTCAAAGGTAACGGCCGCTACACAAAAAAATGCTAATGCCTGTAAATTTACTATCTTGTTCTTTGTATCACTCATGATAAGTAGGTACTAGAAAGCACATGCATATTTTTGAAAGCAACAGCATGAAACTCACCACAGGAGGGGACTCACGAGGGTTATCACTCAATGGCTTACCTGGAAGAGAGTAAAAAAATATTAGTGAGACCTTAGTAATAAAGCATTTGTACACTTGCGGTCATTTTTTTTGGGAGCACACCCATTCTGTCGTCTTGCACGTGTACTACTAATACAGGTTTTTCTGCTTTTGGTGATGTGCTAGCATCAGGACTTGTGGATTTTACAAGCTTAATAGAAAGAAGTACCCCAATTACCTGACAAAGATTTTTATTACTTAAGCCAAATAGACTTTTCGCATCTTCTATATTCCGTGGAAGAAGAAAATATTTCCTATCAACACCCTGTTTTATCATTAAAGTTATAGATACATATGTACATATCCTTTATCGCTTATTTTTTTCTGTGGGTTATCACAACGAGTAATTTTGATGTTTAGAGCCATGGTATAAAGACCAAAGCATATTTTGACCACAAGCTTCTACAAATAAAACTTTGTCTTTATTCACTTAATGGTATTCCATGGTTAACAAATATTATTCACCAAAATTTTACAATACCACACATTATATTCTCTCTCTTCCCCTCTCTGCCCCACTAGCTGTTAAAAATTATATATAGTGTGTTATTATACAAAACAATCACCAGATGATGACGATCATTCGTTAAGACCCGGGTCATGTCTGTTTTATATAATACGTGGTACTGTTGACACTTGGTGAAGAAATATGCAAGCACCTAGCAAATAGCACAATTTAAATGATGCTCTTGACTAAAATGGAAAATGATAACTTGTTGAGCACTTTTATTTCATAGCATTCCCAAGTAGCACGCAGAGAATAAGTTTTGACATAGAAATAGCTAAATAAATAATGAAAAAAATTTGCAATCATTGTTTAAAAGGCAGATGATTGATAGTTTCCAAAATTATTTCATGTCCGTAAGTCCTTAATAATATGGTGTGAGTGGATTGGCTATTATTGCCGCTGTTAATTCATTGGGCAAAGAAGGTATCATTGGATGAGAGTAAATCTGCTCTAGTCTCACTATTTTTTTATAAATTTACTCTACAGGTGTAGGTTAAAAATGTTCTAACTCAATATCTTTCTTCATTCTAAAAATGAATCGCAAAACTTTGAAAAAAAATGACCTACCTAACTTATCTTAAATCCTAATTGCCTATGAATATACCCTTATGGCAGAAATGTCACCACAGACACCCGTATAATCTATTACAGCACATGCAAAATAATTTCTATCATTGAAAGTCATATGCACACCATTCAATGATAGTTTTAACAACTTAAGGATATCTTTTTATATATTATTCTTCTGTACGTGTGTATGTCACTGAACTCCTCCTAAACGGCTGGACCGATTTTGATGAAATTTTTTGTCTGTTTGAGTGGGTCCCTGGATGGTTTAGATTTATAATTGGACCCGGTAGGTGATGCTGCGATCGGGTTCTAGGAATCGTTATTTACGAAAAATTTTTAAAGTAGTTTTTAAAGATTTTTCGCATATGAGAACATATAACCCCAACATTTTACCCACCACCCCCAATATTTTTTAAAAATGAACAAAATCAGAAGTTTATGAATAATTGACCGGTAAAACCTTCTGAGAAGTTCATGAATTATTGACCATTTGAGAATAATTTATAGTTATGATTGTGTACCATAGGTGGCGCTAATGTCGAATTCTGTGGTATTTGACGTACTCATCAATACATGCGCAAGTCGTCGCACTTGCGTCGTAGCTTGGCGTTGTTTTGACGAAACGGAAAGATTGAAATGTCAAACTCAATGTCAAATGTCACTTAGTATATAGTTTATCGAAAATTCGAATACCGAAAAAAACGTTGCTGAACCCGCTAATAGTAGGCAAGCCAACGTTTGGGCAGGACAACGTCTGTCGGGTCCGCCAGTGATAGCATAAATTCTCTCTCTTCCCCTTCCCCGCTAACTCATCATCCCATCTATCAAGGCCTCCAACACCCCATTCGTATCTCCTCATCTCTTCCAACTACCTACTCTGTCTCCTCCTTATCTTCCCCAGACGTTCCCTCTCCTCACTCACCTTCTCAAGCATTCCCTCCATATTTTATCCTTTCTGTCCTTCACCCTTTCTTTTATCCTCCACTCCCACATCCCAAACGCCAGTGGTCTATGAATCCAAAGGTTTAAGCGGAGTCGTTGAAAGGACAGTGAAGGTTTATCAGGCTCACTAACGCATTGGTTCCATTGTCGCGGAAGACAGATTTAGTAGCAATAAAAACCAGAAAAAAATGAATCCCTATAGGGAACCACTACTTCCCCAGACTGATCAGAGAGGCCATCGTAATCGTGAAGTAGGCGGAAAACATTAACAGAGAAGATGGTTACACTATACCCAATGCTTGGAAGAGGTTCAAGATGTACTTAAAACTATTTTCATACGTTTTTATTATTTACCGACCAAGTTTCAACGCAGTGTGTCACTACCAAGGAGATACAATGACGCACTGTATTGATAATAACTCCTTGATAATGACACTCAGTGTTCAAACCTGGTCAGTGGTTAATAAAAACGTGTGAAAACAGTAAACATTTTATTGGTCATCATGAACATGACAATATTTCGCAAAGTGACGTCTGATGTTACTTCTTATGCTTGGGAGAGGGTTGTAACAAAGAAGAAAAGAACTACCAATGAGAGCGCACCCAACTGAGTTGGCGGGAAAAACATTCCCTTTATAGAGCGTACAGGAACTCTATTTTCACGTCAGACCTGAAGAAGGCAGCTGTAATTCTACCAAAACTATTGCCCATCACAATGGAACTACGCGGAAGTAGCCAATTCCCGTCCCACGCAGTCTTAGAGTCCACGTTTCTGTACCATACCACGATATAAAACTTGCACAATCATCTCTTCGCGAATCCTGTCTTTATATTTTTCCACAAAGTCGACGTAATCAGCTCCAACCATTTTCTGAACGCTTCTTGATAGCATTTTAATGAAAATGAATGATCAGGAAGTGTGTGGGAGAACTTAACAGCTGAGGATAATGGTATGTGTCCGTTCAAGAACGACTTTCACCCGGTAGCACTACTTATCATTCACGCACCATACAGACACTCTCCTTGAAAACAAGCCGCTGGGTGGGCATCGATTCCAGCAACTGTAAATTCGAGTACTTTAAGCCGTGAGGGATTTTGGCATTCGCGTACCGTTCTCAGCCATTCATCTCTACGATCAGCCTTGAACGAAAAAATCATTTGAATAGAGTGGGAGATACCCAGAAGAGAAACATGATTATCGATGTGAGCGTGAATTTCTCAAGCATACGAAGAGCTTCCTAGAGGTAAATCTCCACCCTTTGCAACTTACGTAACCACTGTTGCGTCCCATATGGCGGAAGGCAACCGAGTGGAGAATCCTTCTCCAATACTTATACATTAATCTTATTATACATTCCTACAGATTTTTTGGTTTTGTCGTGCTTTTGAAATCATGGGCATCAAACTTTATCCTAAGGTTGGTGAAGAATCACAGGTATTTTTCCAAGAAAAACTCTCTAACTCTTCAAAGCAAGGAGAGACTTTACTTCGCTCTGTTTAGGCCACATCTCGAATACGCCGCGAGCGCTTGGGACACAAGTCAAAAACATTTAGCAAAAAAAATTAATAAAATACGAAGGAAACCTGCACACTTCGTTAAAAACTGCTGCGAGGGAACATGTAGTGTTTCACAAATTTTGAAGGGATTTGGGTGGGAGCTCCTAGAGAGACTGAGGATACACGCTAGGTTTAGCTTGCTTGAGAAAATCAGAACTGGCGTGTTTCAGAGCGACACAGAGAATATTATCATAATGCCTCACTACATCTCTTGGTCTGACAGAAGCGATAAAATAAGAGAGATAAATTTCGTTCTTCCCGCGCACAATAAGCGACCACAATAAACACTGAACTCCTCTAAATACACTCCCATTATGCAAGTCACCATTTCACCTCCTAAAACCTGACATCTTTACACGGCTGGTATCCTATCGACACCTGCCACACGCCCATGCGGCAGCCAGCAGGGTACTATGTTGATGTAGAATAAATTTCCCAAATGGCAGAAGTCAACCGAATGGTGAATCCTTATCCAATATTTACAAATACATCATATTGTATAATTGTACAAATTTTTGAATGGTGTATTGCTTTAGGAATCATGAATATCAATAATAAACTTTAGCCAAGCCTTTTAAATATACTCATTCTGTCATAATAAATATTATTTTTAGAGCCTCAGTGTCGAGACCGAAGTATATTTTGACCACTACCTTTTTGACTGACATTTTTTGTGACATGGCAATACGTTCGTGGCAGGCATTTTTCCTGGAAAAGCTCTGTAACAATTCAAAATAAAAGAAGACACACAAACCAATATATGTGTGATAGGGTGGCTACTGATATCCAATTTTTAATTCCCCTGACTTTTTCCTGATGGATTTAACGATTTCCCTGACCGATCGCCAAAAGGTCACCTATTAATGGAATTTTTTTTGATGAATTATATTTTCTACAGCAGCTTTAATTTTTCAAAATTTTCCATTCATCGTCTCGTATTTTTAGAACTGCAAGTATGTATTTACTATAACCTAGTGTGCTCCAGCTACTTCTCGACCTGAGTTTCGGAAGTTAAAAAAAACGCGAGGTTTAAGTTTCCAAACAACATGGCCTCGGATTCCTTGTGATGAGCGTAATACATTGTGATCATGAATTTTAACACTACTAGGCAAATATCGCAATAAGGATATACAAAAGGGATATATTGTGCGTCTAATTGGCAACTAAATAACTAAGATTCACTACCACAGTAGAGTGTCAATAATTCGAATCAATTGTCAGCGGACCTAATCCGGATTATCAAATTGGGCAGTAGTGTTGCGAAGTGACTGAGGTGACAGGACGCTCTACTGTAATAAGATACACAACTGAATGCTCCACGAATTGATGGGCCTTATTCCATGCACGTCAGCGACGGATGTTAGTTTTAGTTGGTGAAATAAAGATAAAGATAACTAAGATTCACTACTACAGTAGAGCGTCGATAATTCGGATCATTGTCACCGGACCTAATCCAGATTATTAAATAGTCCGGATTTTCGAACAGAACCAAAAAAAGGCCGTCTGATGCCTTGAACACAGAGAAACATTGCTAACAACTGCAAAAACAGTTATTTACTTTAGTACTGTGGTCAAATAATTACAGCAGATAAGTAAAACCATTAATTAATCTGAACTTATCACGTAGTATTGTAATGAAACGTACTGCAATACGTCTCGAATCAACGTTTATGACAAATATGTAAATAGTATCAACTTATTTTTCGCCGGATGAGAATCCGAATTACCGACGGCCCGGATTTTTGACGTTCGGATTATTGACGCTCTACTGTAATAAGATTCACAACTGAATACCCAACGAATTGATGGGGTTTATTCCATGCACGTCAGCGACGGATGTTAGTTTTAGTTGGTGAAATAAAGGACGGGAAAGACTGGCCGATACACGTACCGGATGAAAAATGATGAGGATTCCTATCCCAGTTTCTCCCTGACTGTTACGAGAATTCCCTGACTTTTCCCTGAATTTTGCAGAAATTCGAAATTCCCTGACAATTCTAGGTTTTCCCGGTTTTCCCTGACGACTGCCACCCTGTTACTTCAACTTTTGCAGAGGCAATTTGATGCAATAATCGGACTCAAATTCTCGAAAAAGTATTTTACAATGTAAATGGTACAACTACTTTTATTGTCCTATTTTGCCCCATGCCAAACTGGTTGATTAGTCTCCGGGGTCTGTAACGAACGGAAGAAAAGCGGGTGGTAGTGTTACGAAGTGACTGAGGTGACAGGAAGGTAACCGCAATTGATGGTGCCGAGTGGCAACTCTGCAGATCTCACTTCAGCTGCTTGATTCGATTCCGTATAATCACGAGCGCACGCGCCGAGCGATTCGAGAATGACAGAGTCGGCGCTTTTATTCGCACTTTTAACCAAGAGAAGCGTTCGCGAAAGAAAGAATGAAAGGGAACCTCACTGGGAACGAGTGATAACCATTCCTCAGGCGCTTCTGTTTCTCTTTGTGACGGACGATATGGCCAACGGTCCAGACGAAATAACCAAAGTGTGACCAAAGAAACGGAGGTGTTAGTGGAAATTCATCGTGATGCGGTACAGTTAACGACGAGTGTGGGAGAGAAACACATGTGACGAACCCTCGCCTTTACTGCGAAAGGGATTCCCAGCTCTTATTGACCGATTCAAAGACGGTAGCCGCGCGTGAAAGAAGGGGCGCGGAGTTCGGAACAAGATCCATTTTCTGCGGCGCGTGGCCCGAGCGATGAGTTCTCGCTCGCAGCTGGGAGTAACCGCTCCAAAATTACCTCCATACTTCTCCTCATCCCCACCTCCCCTGATAGAGTGATGCAATCTTATCGCCGCTGAAGCCAGTGTGCCGGCCACCCACCGCGACCGACTGTGCAGCCGCGGTCTCCCTATGCGTAATGGAATGTTACCATTATCTCGGATCTTAATAGGCTTAAGCGGAAGGGATGAAGATGTCACAGTTCCTCGAGCTATATTCAGAGAGTAAATTTACAATGATCGGAGAAAATTTTACTTAATAGAGGAATCATTAAAACCTGCGATAGAGCTAAAACCTCATTATGCAGACGATAGATCTCCAGAACAATAAAAATTCAAGCTAAACCAATATGCAGAAAGAAATGTATGCGAACCAAATTCATCTACATCTACAAAATACCGTGCGAGCCATCACTAGGGTGTGTGGCACAGGGTGATACCTCACCAGGCATGCAGCACGCATCCCAGTTCACATCAGAACCGCGCACGTTCCCCCGAATGCCAGGCGCAGGCCAAAAGCAGTCAGGGCAATGGTACGCAGTCAGGCCATAAACTAGAAGAGTGATACGTAAAAGAACATGCTACCATGCAGCGCACTACTCAAGACATAACTAATGGTTAGTATCATTAATGCGACAAATACATAGCACTACAAGGTACTAAGACATGCAGGAGTATATCATGCCGGAGATTGCATGCGAAGTTAGTATCTACAATTAATGTTAAGATACTGAGCACTACTGAGCAAACCTGTTTAACTTAGTCAGTTTCCTAGAGCTGATCCATCACAACTATTATGGTCCCTTATTGTACGTGGAAAAAATAGCATCTTAAATCTATCGGTTCTGCAGTCTATTTCCTTAATCTTATTCCTGTGATCGTTTCTAACATAAAAGTTTGGCTCTAGCAAAAATATTTCGAACGTCTGGAAAAAAATAGTCTACATCAAACTTTCGTAAGAGATTTGACCTATATTTCTCCTTCATTCGTATTCATATTTCGCCCCTAGTTTTGGAAAGTGTGGAAGAAGTCCACTGTAAGAATAAATACATTCGCGTGCAAGGCTTCTGGGCTCTCGATTCTATCATCTCCACATGAGTCTTACTGACAGCATCGAAAAAACTAGGGTTTGTTAAATGTATGATAGAAAGGCCCTCGGATGAAAAAGTCAAAGAGAGATGTAACTTTGCTATGGTTAAGCCACACCTCAAATACGCCGCGATCATTTGGGACCCTGGTCATGAAGATTTAACCAAAACAATTACTAAAATACGAAAAAAAGCTTCACGCTTCGTTCAGAACTACTACGAGTGATCATAATGGTGTATCCCAACCTTTAGAAGGATAAATGTGGGAGCCCCTAGAGACTCGGGAGGCTACACGCTAGGCTTTCCGTGAGCAATAAGCGGCTACAGTAAAAACTGAGCTTCACTAAATACACTCTCATAATACATGTCACCATTTCACCTCCCAAAACCTTATCCCTTACATCTTTAGACGGTGGGTGTACTAACACACCATGCCTTAAGCCCATGTGGCAGCTCGCTAGTATGTAGATGTAGACTGGTAGTTCCTGAAGGGCATAATAATTAAATTCAACTTCAAAGGACTTTAATATACGTAGGAGGATATAAAAATGTAAAAATAATTCCGCTTGGCTCAATCAAGTTAGAAATTGTGAAAATCCTTGTAATATTTTTCTTCCTTAAAAGCTTCCTCGTCAATCCATCCGAAGCTGCATCAATTGGCAGAATATCGTCGTCATTCTGCCATGTCACCCAACTTAATCGCCGCGGCGGAGTACGAATTGCACATCCAGAAAGTTAATCGCTATTTCAATTGCCTCAGTTATGTTAAAGAGGCAACAAGAAATGATACAGTGCTGGCGAGTGTGAAGCGTTTAAAGGTTAAACTCGCCACGACTTGACAACATCGACACGTGTACCCCCGGTGGTCACCGTCTTTGACCTCGAGGAGCGACCCTAAATATAATCCTGATCGAGTGAATTCTGCGCTCGGGTCTAGCTCGCGAAAGCGGTGCAGAGAAAAGTGCCATTTTTCTCGGGGGGCGAATCCTTCCATCTGCTTTAATAGCTCCTTCAGCGACGGAAAGCGTGCCAGGATTCTCTCGAAGTAACTGCTTCGCGGGCCATTAGCGTTTCTTTCCCCTTACGAGGGGTAAATTAAGCCGGAGAAACTCGTTAGACATCCTTGGCGGTTTCAAAATCTTTTCGAGTGGGAAAAGAAACGGGAAATTTAAGTCAGCGACGTGGGGACGACCCGGGTCTACATCGTTGCATATCCACTAGATCACTGCCGAAGCTCAAAGAGAGAATATTAAACTGGTTTCCTAATTATGTTGGTAAAACTGATGTAATACAATACATACATTTAGTGGGTGGCTAATGATGTCGAATTTACCAATTTCCTGACCTTTCCCTGACTTTTCCCTGATGGATTTACCAATTTCCCTGACCATCCACCAAAAGGTCACCTATCATTGGAATATTTTTTTCTGCGGAATTAAGTTTTCTTATTTTTCTGATCATCGTCTCGTATTTTTATAACTGCAAGAATGCATTTACTACAAGCTAGTGTGCTCCAGCTACATCTCGACCTGAGTTTCGGAAGTTAAAAAAAACGCGAGGTAAAATTTTCCGAAAAACATAGCCTCGGATTCCAAGTGATGAGCGTAATACATCTATACGTAATACAACGAAAATATCGATAAAAGAATATACAAAAGAGATACATTTTACGTCTGATTCACCGCAAAATAATAAGATTCACAACTGAATACTCCACGAAATGATGGTGCTTATTCCATGCACGTCAGTGACGGACGTTAGTTTTAGTTGGTGAAATAAAGGGCGGGAAAGACTGGCCGATAAACGTAATGTTAGAAAAATAACGAGGAATCCTATTCTAGTTTCTCCCTGACTGTTACGAAAATTCCCTGACTTTTCCAGAATTTCCAAAAATCCCTGACGATTCCAGGTTTTCCCTGACGTGACGGTAAAATTTTCCGAACAAAATTGCCTCGGATTCCTTGTGATGAGCGTAATACATTGTGGTCATGAATTTTAACACTACTAGGCAAATATCGTAGTAAGGATATGCAAATGGGATACGTTGTACGTCTGAATCACAACTAAATAACTAAGATTCACAACTGATAAGATTCACAACTGAATATTTCACGAATTGATGGGGCTTATTCCATGCACGTCAGCGACGGACTTTAGTTTCACTTGGTGAAATATAGGGCGAGAAAGACTGGCCGACAAACCTAATGGAAGAAAAATAATCGGGATTCATATCCCAGTTTCTCCCTGACTGTTACGAGAATTCCCTGACTTTTCCCAGGCTTTTCCAGAATTAGAAAATTCCCCGAGTGTTAAAATTTTCCGAACAACATAGCCTCGGATTCCAAGTGATGAGCGTAATACATAGTGATCATGATTTTGAACACAACTAGTCAAATATCGCTAAAAAGAATATACAAAAGGGATACATTGCACGTCTGATTCACCACTAAATAATAAGATTCACGACTGAATGCTCCACGAAATGATGGTGCTTATTCCATGCACGTCAGCGACGGACGTTAGTTTTAGTTGGAGAAATAAAGGGCGGGAAAGATTGGCCGATAAGTGTAATAGTAGAAAAATAACGAGGATTCCTATTCTAGTTTCTCCCTGACTGTTACGAAAATTCCCTGACTTTTCCAGAATTTCAAAAAATCCCTGACGATTCCAGGTTTCCCCTGACGATCGCTACCCTGATTTAAATTGGAATGAATCTGTGACGCCATCAGTGGGAGATTTGTGAAGGGACAGTGATAACAAGTTTTTTAGACATATTATTATCCTTCCGTCAAACTTCAATGTTCTTGTTAGACGATGAACCACTAGTTAACTGCAAAGAGCATAATACCGTAGCCCTTTCAGTGTTCACGAGAATGGCATAATGGTAATTGAGGTATTTTACAAGTCCAAGTGACATACCCATTGCTTTCATGTACGGTGTCACTTTTGCTTTTTTAACTGCTTACGGACGTCACTGTGCTAAACTTACAGCAACTCTTCCTGCGGAAACCAGACCATTGAAAAAAAGGTATCTTTGTCAAAAACCTTGCATAATTTGTAACACTGTCCCGGGTGGGTTTAAAGAGTAAGAGAGCCGGCGGCAGAGATAACATCTGAACCCCCAACAGAGCGGATAGGGGTCGCGATGACACCTTTGGAAACAGACTTTTCCCGACGACACTTAGCATCTTCGGAAAAAGAATATTGTCCGTTGCGTAGTGGGGCTGGGAATAGGGGAGGGTCTGAGCAGGGTAGGGGTAGCGTAAATAAACCTGGGTGCGGAAAGATACTGGGCAGTGGGCCCACCGATCATGCCACGGGCCCGGGGAAAAGAATGTAGCTTTGTGAGAAGGGGCCAATTGTGTGGGGCGCAACAGAGGAGCTGACACGAGGACCCGGAAGGGTAGAGGGGAAGAATTATGCTCTGACCTCGAGTGAGAGAGAGAGACAGAGGAAGGGGAGGCAGCCGCCGTTGTGTACACAGCCATAGTCCTTAAGAAAGAACGCCCCAGACTCATTTTCTCCCGACCCCTGACTCAGCACCCCTTTTAGTCAAAAACATCTCAAAAAAAATCTCCGTCGCTCCACTGCGCCGTGGAGGACCCCTCAACTGAGCTGTTTGGATACAAAAGCATGATTCCGACAAGGATGAATTCGTATTGTTCAAAATTATTTCGATAAAATTAGAGCCCGGCCTTTAATCTGACTGGTGATCGTGAGTCATTGAGGCTTATTTTAATATATATTGAAGTATAATAAAAAACATCGCCACATTACATTTAAGTTTTTTTTATTTATGCAGTGGAAATCATCACAAAGTCAAATGGTTCGTGAATTATCATTTAGATGAGGCATCTAATTACATGGATTTTCGGTGCCGTGTCCGAAATTTAGATGAAAATAATAACTCATTGCATATTTCTAGACCAGGGTGGTTACTGATATCCACTTTTTAAATTCCCTCATTTGTCCCTGACTTTTCCCTGATGGATTTATCAATTTCCCTGACCAATCGCCAATAGGTCACCTATTATTTGAATATTTTTTTCCGCTGAATTAAATATTCAACAGCAATTTAAATTTTCTAAAGGTTCTAATCATCGTCTCGTATTTTTATAACTGCAAGCATGTATTTACTATAAGTTTGTGTGCTCCAGCTACTTCTCGACCTGAGTTTCGGAAGTTAAAAAAAATACGCGAGGTAAACTTTTCCGAACAACATAGCCTCGGATTCCAAGTGATGAGCGTAATACATGGTGATCATGATTTTTAACACAACTAGGCAAACATCGCCAAAAGAATATACAAAAGGGATACATTGTACGTCTGATTCACCGCTAAATAATAAGATTCACAACTGAATACTCCACGAAATGATGGTGCTTATTCCATGCACGTCAGCGACGGACGTTAGTTTTAGTTGGAGAAATAAAGGGCGGGAAAGACTGGCCGATAAGTGTAATAGTAGAAAAATAACAAGGATTCCTTTTCTAGTTTCTCCGTGACTGTAGCGAAAATTCCCTGACTTTTCCAGAATTTCAAAAATCCCTGACGATTCCAGGTTTTCCCTGACGTGACGGTAAAATTCTCCGAACAAAATTGCCTCGGATTCCTTGTGATGAGCGTAATACATCGTGATCATGAACTTTAACACTACTAGGCAAATATCGTAGTAAGGATATGCAAATGGGATACTTTGTACGTCTGATTCACAACTAAATAACTAAGATTCACGACTGATAAGATTCTCAACTGAATATGTCACGAATTGATGGGGCTTATTCCATGCACGTCAGCGACGGACTTTAGTTTCACTTGGTGAAATAAAGGGCGAGAAAGACTGGCCGACAAACCTAATGGAAGAAAAATAATCGGGATTCATATCCCAGTTTCTCCCTGACTGTTACGAGAATTACCTGACTTTTCCCAGGCTTTTCCAGAAATTCAAAATTCCCTGACAATTCCCGGTTCTCCCGGTTCTTCCTGACGATCGCCACCCTGTTGACTCAGCATCATACCTTGGTATTAATTTAGCAACAATTATGGTATCAATGAACGTATTATTTCGCGAGGAGAAGGGTAAAATAAATTGGATTGTTCAGAAAAATGTCACTTGCCACAGAGCTACCGGTTAAAATACCATTGAATTATCAAGAAACCAAATCGGCGCGGTGCATAATTTTCACTATTATCCATTGATTTTACTAATGAGGACACTCATGCAAAGTTTCACCCACATCTACGCATAAACAAAAATTGCCCCGACCACCTTAAATGGCTAACTGAAGAATACCTTTCGTAAAACCTAATTACAGATGGATGAGAGAATCGATGGCATCAGATGGGGTAAGCCTTTAGGATGAAGTGACATATGCGGGACCGATATAGATAGTCAGGTCGACAAATTCCAATATTATAAGGTGCGAGATTCAGATTGCATGAGTCATTTCTTTGGCATTCCCCTTTTCAGGAAGCAACACAGTAAACGCATATTGGCCTAAAGAGACAGGCAAAAAAATGTTAACCCTACAGTGGTGGTGCCCAAGAAGTACGTTAGCGGTCGTTTTAATGGCGTAATTAACAATATTTTAATACTAGTACGCGTAGATTACATTCGTAGTCCAAGTTAAAATAAGAATAAAAATGTCAAAACAAACAAATTTCGTATATTTATCCTTTCAAAACGACAAAAAATGTATCATTTATCATTATAATGAAACAAAAAACATTTTTTCTAGATTCTTCAAAATAAATATGAAAAAACTCTACCTATTTTAAGATAAAAAAATCGTATCAGTTTCAATGAGAGATCACCAATCAAGTTCACGTTGAATACCTAATCTGATCATTGGTTTATAAACAAGATGAACATAAGCACTCCTACTTAATTTGAAATATTTCATAAAAGACAAAAATGTAAATGACATTAAGAACAAAGTTGACCAAAATACCTGAGTAGTAGGTCCTGCGGATTAAACACGTAATCCACGAATTTCACGGGGTTCGCCTACAACACCACACGCGACCGACGCGCCAGCGTCGCTACGCGACGCTAGCGCTGCACTGAACGCACCCACCAACTATTCAACTTACGTAGAATTCTTGAGTGTCAAAAGATTCCGAGTGGCTCTTCGCTAATTTTAAATATTCCAAAATAGGGTTAATATTTAAGCCTGCTCGTCCTCTGCAGGATTCAAAGCAAACAAAAGAACAACTACGATAGTTTAACGCATTGTATTCGATTAACACATTTCTCCCAGTGAATTTGTCGCCGCACAATTCTCCGTGAAATGGACGGTGGATATATCCGCTAATATTTCGGGACATTTCAGCGCGAACTCGAGCTAACTGCCATCAGAAGAGACAAGGAGACAAACTGGATATGTCCCAGCCACAATGGGAAGGAAGATAAGCCTACTTGAAATCATCACTGTGTATCAAAATTCCAAATGTATTTCCTGATTCTTTTAATTGTAATTGCGCAGAGAAATCTGCCGGAAATCCTTACACTTTCACCAATAAATAGTTTTTGAAAGCTTTGATATCAAATACACACACCTTTAGAGCTCCACGGTAAGCTATTCAATCACTGTACACGAAAAATAAAAAAAAAACACAAGTGAACCTTGACGCAACTTATATGAAAGCTGAAGAGGAAAAACTAAATCCCGTAACCAGCAGGATTCCATTTAAGAATTTCCAGTTGGCTTAGTTCATTGCGAAATCGAGAGAGTGGAATGTCACTTTACCGCTTACGATCGATTCCGGCTGTGAACCCCTGCTGGAAGCTGCAAGCAAATGAATCTTGCTACATCAGTTTATAACATTGTTTCTTCGAAGGCCGCACTTATGGAGCGGATAACGCCTTGATAATGTTTCTCAGCATAAGCGATGGAATTTTTCAAGCGTATTGACTGCATTCCAAGTTAATTTCTTCACTGAGGCTAAATCAATCATGAATACTATTTTAGCTGTCGCAAGACCAACACCAATAGGAAGACGTAATTAGTTCTAAAACCATCACGCACACTCCAATTCACAAAAATAAATCATTACGACCATGTGAAAATCTGTGACTTAAATACGTTACTCTTGGTGCAATAACTGCTCCGCCAGTGCTTCCTGCTTTTAATACAATCTATTGATGCATCACAAAAATACTTGGCCACGCAAAAATAATTATTCTAAAAGAATATTCTGTTTCAACACTTCAGTATGAGAGAGTTTTACCAACTCAAATCGGTTAAAATTCGTTTCGGCGTTTATCAAAAATACCAGAACAATGCAGATAAATCTGTCGAACAAGTGAGGAGGAAAACAAGGAGACAAAATGCTTACCTTCAAAAGTATTACTGGTCACATTCGGAGGAACTTCCGGATCGGCCAGCAACTCGTCAATGTCAGACGAATGTAGAAACTCACAAAACTTGAAATCACTCCACTGATCGGACATAACTAATGGGTTTTTAAAGATGGCAAATCGAGACCGACGCCAGGCAAACAAGAAAAATTCGGAAAGCACTGAAAAACGGATAACTTGCGCTTTAGAGCGAGGCGAGAACTCGCTGGATCAACTTCTACAAATTTAATGATTGTGGATTTGGTCTCAACCGTGCCATATGTCGAAACTGCCATTAAAATGTAAGTTATTTGATAGCCTTTAATACGTGCGAGCGAAACAATGGATGTCTGCCCTTTCGGAGGGGAGTACCGTTACATTGTTGCAGGGAATTCAAGCCATCCTATACCCACGTGCTGCTGGTCGGAAGCAGTTTAATTTCTTCATTGTTACTCGAGTTTGAATGTATGAAATGATTAGCAGGTTTAATTAAGTAATCGGCCAGTATTAAGACGTGAAAATAAATTTGCAGATTAATAATGACGCTAACATTATCTAGAACAATCGAAACGAACACACTCCTTGCTTACCCATGAAGATGAATTGAAAATGAACCTTAGAATAAGATAATTCAAGCTCACTGAGAGCCTAAACTCGATTTTCGTGTAAGGTAGAGATTTTCTCGTGAAATCACGACCGACTCAGGAGTATGACGTGGAGGGTATTTTAAAAGTCAAACCGTGGATAGCTTGCGCATGTCAACAAAATGAGGAAATAAAAGTAACTGGACAGTGTCCACGCGAGAACTGCACCTGTTCGAAGTACAACCAATCAATCTTCTCAATTTTGAAATTTCTCAGTTTCTCGAGAACCTGACTCAGATGCGTATTTTCCCCTAAGCGAATTATTCCTGCGTTTGATTACGCGTCTTCTCTTCGTGTTCTCTGGGTTGACATGTGCGTATGTAGTGCGATACTGATCGCAGTCGACCAGCATACCACATGACGGGCAGCATGCTTAATAAAATCTCGAAATTTATTCCGGAGTTGCTCCAGGAAGGTAAAGCCAATATGAATGAATACTATCACGATGCAAGACTAATTTCAGAAATACATTGATTGAATACAGCGTAGAGGAGCAAGATTTGTTTAAAATTGTTACCATTAACTTACCAGTGTTACTGTGTTGCTTAACGAGTCAGAGTAGGAACCACTAACGGATTCAAGGAATAAAATAAAGTTTAAACCATTATAGCAAGTTTGGCGTAGACTTTTCTTTCTGGGAGTTTAACATATTTTACTAGAGCCAAGCTATTATAGTAGAAACGACCAGGGGCATAGGGTTAAGGAAATAGACTGCAAAACCGGTAGATTTAAAATTTCATTTTGTTCACGTACAATGAGAGACCTTAATAGTGGCGATACGTAGGAATGATAATACTGGGTTATTATTGTACAATCCTCCTCCCTATATCCTACGCAAAACACGTATTTCCTTACTCAAGCCGAACCTGACGTTATTCAAACGATATTTCTTGTACATAGAACCTAAGGTGTATAATTTATTACCTCTTTCAAGTTTTAATTAAAAGATCCCAAACACATCAATGAAAGTATACGATCTTGGTTGTTTGTCAAAGAGAGTCTAGAGGATGTTTTCTAATGACTGTAATATTATTTGATATATGTAGTGTAGTTTCAAAAAGCTGTATTTACCCTATATATGTGTGCATAACTATATGTGTCCATTCTGTATATGTGTCCATTCTGTAAACTTTGGTAGCCATAATTCAGGTTTACATTAGCCATCTAAAGTTACATACATGCATACCGATCACGCCGTTCCCTTCCGCGGTAGACACACTCAAAGTTTCACTATTAATACATAATTGTACACCTAACTCTGCTTCAATAATTTCCTCCATACTGACCTATCCTTGCAAACCTCTTTTGCCTCATTTACCCGCATACACTGCTTCATACACGTTCTCCTGTTTTTAAGACTCCTAATATTCCTCCTTCTAAGAATTTCCTCAACCACATTAAACCACAACTTTTTCGGCCTACCTCTACCTCTCACACCATTCATTTTACTCTTAATATATGTATCTGTTTCGTCTACCCAAAGTTGCTCCCCGATGAAACACAAGATATTATAAGCACTCTCGATCGGAGTAATAAAACATTACTATTATTATGGAACAAAAATCTTGCATCATTTATTTCCAACACGTATAGTTATTTCCAATGTATAGAGAGATTTACTTAGGTGAGTGTGCTATGAATTTTTTCCCGACTAACTTGAACGTTATTGAAATTTACACTCAATGACTGATGAGTCGCGCACAAAACACATAAATCCAATTTTTGGATTTCTTTAGTTTATTGGATTATTAATTGTTTAATATTAGTTCATTACAATTTAGTTGGAGGAGAATTGGAAAACTTCCATCTTACGGCGGAAAGAGGCACTAAATTCTGTTCATCCGGCTTGGTTTGCACACAAAATATGAAGTTCCAAACGTTGAGGACTGCGTTTTTGGCCAGGTGAATTAATGTAAGTGAAGAAGTCTTTAAAATTATTAAATTACCTTTTTCACCATTTTTCAATTTTAAATCTTATTATATTGTTCAAACGTTGCCTAAATAAACATTCCTAGGGCTGGTAAACTTTGGGTTATTTGTGCTGGCAACAGAGATATGGCCTGCAAATGAAACCGACTATTATTATGATCCGACTCAAGTCCTGATTCTATTTCAGAGCGACACAGAGTGTATTATCATGACGCCTCACTACATCTCTAGGTCTGACAGAAGCGATATAATAAGAGAGATACATTGGCGAGCAGATAGGTACAAAAATATTGTTCTTTCCGCGCTCAATAAGCTACCAAATGACATTAAGTACAACAATTAATGATTTAACACAATATAGAATTAGAGATTAATTTGGGGTATTTGAACCACTTGTAAAAATTTCACGCAGCCTTCTCAACCGAGTTTTTCCCATGGTATAATCGTTCATGGATTATTATATCTCGATTAGAGGCAAAATAAACCACGCTCCAGACGCTTAAGATATCCATCCGAGTGATTTAAACATGCCAAAAATCTCGAACCGTCCGTTGTTGTACCACGTGACTCCTTAGTTACGTGATCGAGATTAACTCGAGCGATTCAAACACAACCCCACTGGCGAGGAATGTCTCACATCCTACAGTCGGCTGGCAGGTTATCGATGTAGAGCTATAAATGGTAGCTTTATACGTCCGCAGCTGTAGGTTTGGGTCGACGACTTTCCATCGCGAGAGACTGGGCCACCGTCCGATCCAGGTGTCTGTCCTCGCAGTCAAGAGGGTTGGGACACGCCCTTGTAAGGGAGCAGTCTCTCACACTTCCAGCCCGGAGAATAATAACCCCACACCCCTTCCCATATGCAGTCCTCTCTTGCCTCCCAACACATCCTCACCGCCTTCTCCCCCCCTTGCCGGGTCCAGAGCAGAGCGCGGTTCCAGACAGATCGGCCGGGAGAGGGAGGAGGGGGGAGGCGTGGAATCCCAGACATGTGACCGAGCGAGGCCTTCCCCCTTCTCCCGGAGGGAAGAGGAGACGAGGAGAGAGGGGAAGAATGTGGGCGGGTGGACGGATCCGGACCAGAGCGGAGAGCGGGCCGAAAAGTAAAAGGCGTCGACGAAGATTAGGACGCCGATGACGGAATAAATGAAGCAGATTGATTCGCGAGGAATGGAGGCCTTCGTTCATTTAAGTTCTCTACCAGCTATCATTGGTTGTTCAATCCTGAGACTGGTCGACTGCAGACCTCCACCCTTCCCTATCCAATCGTCGGACCCGGTGGCGGTGGGGTACTCTCCTGCTAACCTGAAGGTCGCGGGTTCAAGTCCCGCCTGGGTAGAATATTATCTGCCCAGGACATGGGTCTCGTCCGTCGTTGCTGTTTTTTACAAGATGAAAATTGGCCCTTTGTGCTGTATTCGGGATAGTGAAGATAAATAAATAAATAATGCTAGTTCCCTTACCTCGTGGTAAGAGAACTAGGATTCCTCATCTATTCTTATGCACTTTCCTCTTTATATAGTCCATGAACTTACTTCTGGGTCTTCCTCTGGGAACTTTTCCCTCTATTTTGCCTTTAATTATGTTCTTCACAAACCCATTTTGTCTCAGGTGCGCCCAATCCATCTCGTTCTTCTTTTCTCTATGGTGTTCCAAATGGTGATTGATACTGATTTTACTAAAACTCCATTCACTCATTCATTCATTGGTCGTTTAATCCTTAGATTATTTGCCGATCCTTTGATTAGATTTGATTTGCCGACGACACTCTCATATACCGCGAAATTAGTGATCACTCTGACTTTGAAATTCTGTCATCGGACTTAAACAACGTTCATGCGTGGAGCAAAGAGTGGGGACTAGAACTCAATCTGAGCAAATGCACGGCGGTGCATTTCTTGCGTAGGTCGTCCAACTATCCCCATGTATATGTTGTGGATGGCGTTAGCATAAATGCGACAGATGAAGTGAAATACCTGGGAGTTGCGATAACTTCGAACCTATCGTGGGGGACACATATAAGAAATATTTGTGGCAGAGCCCTGAATAAGCTAGGATTTGTCAAGCGTGTTGTGGGAAGATTTTCGGATGATAAAGTGAAAGAGAGGTTTCGCACTCGTCCGGACACACCTTGAATATGCAGCGAGCATATGGGATCCGGCGGAGAAAGACCTAGTCCATTAACTTAATAAAATACAAAGGAAAGCTGCGCGATTCGTCAAAAACTGCTACGGCCGTACAGAAAGCGTTACACAGATTTTGAACGATTTAGAGTGGGAGCCGCTAGACACTCGGAGGCTACGCGCTAGGCTTAGATTGCTTGAGCAATTGAGAATGAATATCTTTCAGAGCGACACGGAGAACATCATATTAGAACCACATTATATTTCCAGGTCCGACAGAATCGATAAATTAAGAGGAATATTTTGCCGAGCGGATAGGTATGGGAATTCGTTTTCCCCCCGAACAATTAAGGACTTTAATAAATGCTAGGCGGAACTTTGATTTTTTTTCTTTTCTTTCTTTTGTTGACGGCTGGTGTCCTAACACCCCCCGCCACACGCCTTTTGAGGCGGCTTGCGGGGTAGTATGTAGATGTAGATTGGTTGATTGCACCCCTCCACCCTTCCCTATCTAATTCTAGTTCCTTTACCTCCTGTTATCTCTCTCTATGCAATTTCCCCATTATTTGGTCCATTAACTTCTTCCTGGGTCTTCCTCTAGGGACTTCTCTCTCTATTTTGCCTTCAATTATGTTCCTCACAAACCCATTGCGCCTCAGAGTGTGTCCAAACCATTTGGTTCTACTTTTCTGTATGGTGTTCCATGTGGTCCTCTCCTCTTCTACTCTTCTGTACACATCATCATTTCTTATTTTATCCGTCCATTTTTTTCTTCATATTTCGAAGGCTTCCACCACCTAATTGGTATTTTATTGGACAGTGCGTATCCTAATCCTTTTTCACCCCTGTGGATGGACCGCCATTAGACCCCTCTTGAATTCCTCATGTCGCCACCCACCTGTAATTTTGTCCAGAATTCCTATTCTCTTCCTTTCTCTCCCACGTGTTCTCAGTGTTCTCCGATCTATTATCTTCATAACCATTCTCTCTCCTCTCAATACGTCCTCCATCCATCTCTTCCGCCACCTCTCAACCTCCGCCACTAGCTTCCTCTCTTCTCCAACCATATGCAATACCTCCTCGATCGTCCTTCCTGCCATCCAGCTCACCGTATCCATTCTTCTCCACACCCACATCTCAAACGCCACAAGTCTACGCACATCCTCTCTTCGCAATGACCAAGTCTCATACCCCTACAGGGCCACGCTCCATGTTAGAGTATTCATTGGCCTTTTTTTTACCAGTTTCTACTCAGACTGCCCTCAACAATTACCATTACTCAACAGTTCAGGCCTCCTTAGAGGAGGCCTGAATGAGATCTACTGTCGGGTTTCAATCCAGGTACTCACCTGGTATATGACAGGTATATGCTATGTACGACATTCAGTGTGAACCTGGGCCACACTTGCAAAATAGAAGGACCAGAAAAGCTTGTACCAACTTGTGCCATATAAAATTATCACGCAAATAAGTGTACAAATATCAGCTGTCATATAAATGAATCTCGTGAAAACGCTTGTTTTTAGTATTCCACCGAAAGAAAGACCATATTTCAAGACAAAATAGAGAGAAAAGTCCCCAGAGGAAGACACAGGAGTAAGTTCATGGACCAAACAAAGAGGAAAGTACATAGACAGAGATACTAGGATGTAAGGGAAGTGTGGAGGTGTGACAGTACGACAGTACGTACGACAAACAGTACGTCATTTGCGCAGCAATTATTATGAATGGATCTAATATTCTTTTAGTACAGGGAGATAATATTAAACGCCAGTGTTTTAAAGAATATTTCGTGTATTTCCATGAGTAGTGCTATGCTGATATCCAAATAATGGAAAGAAAAATTTAAGGTATGGTGTCATGCATTTCAATTTTTAAAAATACCCTCGTTCTCTCTAGTTTTTTAATAGAAGTAGGTGTGTTTCTCCAGATAAAGAGACACCTCTTGAGAAAGGACTGAGAATGCAGTATCAATATATTTCTCATAGTTAAATATCTGCCATGGTATTGACCAAACGTATCAAGTCATTTCATACGGTACACACTAATAAAACGGTAAAAAAGGACAGAAGAAAGGATCTGTCTTATGCCTATATTCCAACGCAGCTCTATCTGGAGAAGTCTCTTTTACTAAATTACTTTCGCAATGATATAAGAACATTATTTTATTTGTACTCTTGGGAAAATTATCGTGATGCATGGACCCAATTCTGCGCTGTATAGGTGAAATACGAGGCTGACCCCACTCGAGCGTTGTCGCTAATAATTTAAGTTCACGGGGCCGTGCATTCGAGCAAAATCTCGCTGCAAATTGTGACAGTCGGATTCCCAGGTAGCCTGGTGGCATGAGAAGGCTTATCTGTGTCTCTAGGGTACTTGGGAGAGTGCTAGAAAAATGTTAATGAAAAAGGCAAAGGCAACAACTGCTTTTTAAGATTAAAAGCTATTTTTCCTACTGTCTAGGGGTATTTACAGCATCGATGAAGATGAAAACGGCATTGTGTCATCAAACTGTAGCCTGAAACCGAAATATCAGCCATATTTGTTACCCCTGCTCATTCCTAACTTTCCTTTGGATAACACCGACAGAATGGATCATTGAAATATATGGATAGGGCACTTGCTATTTGAAATGTTGGTATATATATTTTTTTCTTGTTCTAAATGTAACAATGTATGGTCGTAGTTCTAATTGATGGTAACCTAAACACAGGTTCGCCATATAGGTTACCTAAAGCTCCAAATATCTTAATATTGTATTCTTTGTATTTTTTTTCTGTATTTCATATTTTGGAGCAATAAACATTATTATTATTATTTTTATTATGCTGGCCAATGCTAGAAGCTGAAGCCAGTTCGCCTTCTTCGTTAACCAACATTTTCCAACAGCACTTGGGGTATAACGCAATAATTTTGGTATCTTTTTGTTATCGATAACTTACCAGAGATCAGTATGCGCTTTTTAAATTTGAATTTTCCTTACATATAGAGTTTATTTATTTAAACTAATAATCATCCACATTCCCGCTGATGACTGGGGTATAATCAAGTAGAATCCATAGCACTAACCAGCCAATGTATGTTAAAAGAGTTACTTTCCTTTCTTTTCAAACAGATGTTAAATATTCTTGCTTTTCATCCCGTAATTCGTCAATTCCGTCGTGCTGTCCATAGGAAAGTAAGGAGAGAGCATGGTTAAACAATATGGTTGTTGTTTCGGTTGTCAGGCTTCAGTTTAATGACGTGTAATGCTCTCTGCATATACCCTAATGGGATGGACGAATTAGCGGATGTAAAGCAAGAATATCCGCCATCTGTTCGAAAATCAACTCAAGCGATTCTTGAAACATATAATGGCAACTTATTGCTATTGATTTAACTCGACTTTACCATAAGTTTGGCTGAGAATGCGGATTAAGGAAAATCAAGGTTGACAAAGATGGTGGAGTGGATACGCCCACGTTTCAGCATCAATCATTGGCTATTGCTGTCAGGAACAAAATTCCCTATGAAATGAGAACTTGCAATATCTTATGTGCTACATTTAAAGAGTAAATACTAAGCTTTATAGTTCCATGAGCAATTTTGTAAATAGTTTCTCATATTTTCTGTACTTGTTATTATTAATGTGGTGATCTCAATGTTTTACTTTACCATATTGTAGTTCCCGTATGTTTGTCGTTGTACCAGTATGTTGCCTGTACGGATTTTTATCCATAGAATTGCAATAAATAATCATCAGATAACCACGTAGAGCTCTCCTAGTTTCTGGTCTGACCACGCACTGTTGTCCTGACTGCTTTCGGCCTGCGCCTGGCATTCCGCGGGAACGTGCTCGGTTCGGATTTCAGCAGGGCTGAGAGTTTCATGCCTGGAGTGGAATCACCCCGTGCCACACACCCTAGTGGTGGCTCGCGCGTTATTTCGTAGATGTGGATGCTTAACACCACCGAGTTCGTTGCATTAATCAGCATCAATATTACTTAGGGATTTAAAACATTAAATTACTCGGAATTTAAGCGTTTAATGGAAGAACATTTATCTTTATTCCAGTGTTTTCGATCAATATATTCATAAATTGGAAGGATTAATCCCCGTAATAAGTTCACTACATCAGGTTACTTATCTTTTGTATTAAAAATAATCCTTTATAATCTAAGATTTATTTTTTATGGATGAATCAGTCACACTCAGTCACACACAACATGTTTTTGCTCATCTAGTGCCACAAGGTATTAATATACCCCCATAATAATACCACCCATAATATTATTTGAAACAATTAGTAATATTAGCCAACCAGGAACATTAGCTGTAATATTAACTGCAAATATAATTGTTGGTCAAATATTAATAACATTATTAGGTAATATATGTGTATCATAGATCTGTCATGGATAAACTTTTTCACGTACCAAAAAACCAGCTAACCCGTGCCACTTCTCGGTATGTGTACCTCGGTTTGGCTACCACTGCCTCAGAACTTCGCTTAGCCTTACACAGACTTATTCTTCTAAAACACAATGACGTTGTTTTGAATGGATTAAGATGGAGTCATTTGTTTCTTAGTTGGTCTGGTAATTCAAAAGTTGGACGTGATATTGCCCTTCATGATAATGAAGGAATATGCAGTAAGTGGCATTTGATAAGACCATAATAATTCACCTCTACTATGAATACAATTAGTCTTAATTTTTATCGACGTATACAAGTCGGGAGGTATTAAACAGCCTTGGTTACGCCAGATGTGTTTTTGCCTGGTGTTCAAGCTCTAAGTGCTCTCAGAAATATTGTAAAGAATCTCGGTAAAGATGGAAAATATTAAGCGAACGTCCACGGCAACAAAGCACAGATTTTACGCAAATTATATCCACAGCCAAAATGCGTTTTCGAGAGAGAGAGGGCACCAGTCCAATTTACACAGAAATTACGAGGCATGCTGTAATTTTCCTAGAAAATTGTACCAATCCAATGTCGCACTATTATTCCTTTGGCAAAGCAGAGCGACTGAAATGCGAGCAGTCAAAGAAATGAATGGCGTAATGCGCTTCACGAGTTTAGTTGAGCGTGTATGAGTTCAAAATTCATCGCGGAGCGTTTTTCTCATTATACATATATTGCAGCCAGAGGTTCACGGCATTCCTCTATTCTCAAGGATATCTCGGAAAGCGTTTTCACTAAGCGGAGCGACTAATAATTTCCGAGCTGCACCAATTTATCGCGAACATTTGTTCGGATGCAGGACAAAATATCTCTTGGGGCGCGGTTTGCGGAGCAATGCAGAGCATCAATGTTAAGATACACCTAATGAGGGCGCGCGGAGCTCTAAATTACGCCCTCTCCGACTGACTCAACCAAGAATGGACGCATCAACTACCGACTTTATTAGCGGCGGCCGGCATGAAGGCTGCGGCTCTCATATTAGGACGCAAGAGTTACATGCGAGAACTCGGGTGTGATACAATCCTCGCACAGGTATTTGAATTTCATTATTCTCCGGGGATCGCTCCGAGTTGTGGGCTCCTACCACATTGAGAAAGCGGAATCTATACCTAGTTGACTCGCCAGGTCGTACCTATCCACGAGTAAAAGCTCTCCGAAACAAGCCGGCGGGGTGGGGGTAAAAATGACAAAAGAGTGACTAAAGTCACGCGGCGCAAGAAACAAGACCGCCATTTTGCCAAACATATCGCCGGTACAAAAAAAATCTACGTTTTTTTCTCTAAATTACGCATCCGCTCCGTATTTCATTGGATATGTGCGTATTATAATCTCGGTTGAAAAAAAAGACATACCGAAAAAAACGTGCGTGCATAAAACCGTTTAAGTTATGCCGAAGTTTTCAGGGGGGGGAATAGGGAATATTTATCCGCGCATTCCGTATTGGCTGCAGGTAGGGAGAGGAAAAAAATGAAGTATAAACGCTCGCAGGACTGCCGATTGGCGATTTCAATGGCGCATACAACCATGCTGTGGGAGGCTATGCGGAGGCAGAAGTAGGATAATTATGAGTGCGTGTCCATATATAAGCATAATGCCCGACTGGCAGAGGTGAATTTACGCGCCTTGGGAGAGTTTGACAAGGAGATCATGCTTCTTGCCTTCCCTCCGCGATCAAGAATGTCCCGGTGAGCGAATAAGGGACTCCCTCCCTGTCCTCCCGAACTGCGACGCGGTGGGTTTTCCTCACATTTGATCCCCGACCGCTGGATCAGCCCTACCATCCCCTCGATCGAAGTGCATCGCCCGATTTTTTTTCTGTCCGATCCTCCCCTTCCTTACAAAGCGTTCTGTTTTGGGTGCAAACTTATCTGCGTCATCTCCGCAAGATCCCTTTGCCTTGGAAGCGTCGGGAGGATGGGGGAGGGGGGCAATGTAATGCAGGAGTTAATTTGACGTGCCCGCTTTTGGCTTGGCGAGGGGGAACGAAATTTGCGAGCTTCTAGAGGGTCCGAATCCCCTTTCGCTCCGATGCGAATATTGCAAGTGACCGTGAGAGGAGGAGTGAGGGGAGGAGGGGGTTTAGCATGCTAAATTTCAGCACTTTATAGCGTCCTTTTAGTCACGCAGCGGGATATCCTCGAATGTTCGGAGGCCGTTTGTGAGTCTCGGTGGCTAGTAGAGAAGTGAAGAGAGTAACTCATAGGCTTCTCGGGCATGATTTCCTCATGATACACAGCGGAAGCGTTTGTTGTCCGCAGCTGCGAAGGTACATCAAAGGCAAGTTCCTAGCATAAAATGGCACGAAAGATAGATCGTATATAATGCAATAGAAAGTATCTATTTTCACTTATATCCGAGTCAAGTCACGCGGTAAATTTTCTAGTTGGCGATTCGTATTTGCTGGAGGTTTCGCAAAAAAAATTCAAATGCGTTTGACCCCCTATCTCTAAACTACTTCTTCAGCACATTAGAAAAATGCTCATCTTACCGTGAACTTTTTACTGTTTTTCATTTCTCCTGCGTAGCGAACAACGACTTAAATGAAGAAAATACACCAAATTTCACCGAAATTTCAATTCATTCGCCATGGTTATTTTTAATCATTTGCAGGGATGACCATTTGACCCCCTATTATAACAAAATTTGACGGCTCAATGTTAAAATCGGAAGTAAATACTTCTTGTGGAGTTACTCGTGTATTCCTTGTTCAACGACATATCCGCTGAACAACAGTTTGACACGTTTGCCAGTAAAATTTGCACCATAGGTGATTCTGAATTTTAATAAGCTCATAGTCATCGCACAGCGAAGTTCCATAATTCATTCATAGTAACTGCGTGTCATCTCTGGAATACTCTACCTAAACGCATAAAAAAAGTCCTTTCTTAACTAATTTCCAAATGCAATATAGTAACGTACTACTTTTCAACCATTAATGTTGTATTTCTATAAGTAAATCCTGAACTTATAATTAAATTACTTGTATTGCTTCGTACTATGTCATGCATACTTGTCAACTGCCTGTACTTACACTGCATACATATATATGAAATTTGATGTCTGCATTACTTAGCCCTATAGTACTCGTTTTTATACTTTTTATTTCTGATTAAGCTCGTGCAACTATGAACATTGTTCACGTTTTCAATGTACATGCTCCCAAGACAACAAATAGATATTCTATTCTGTTCTATCCCGTCTCAAAATGGTCTCTTCGAATATTTGCATATTTTCTAAATGGATACAGCATGCAACGCAGTAAAAATGCATACAGTAATGCTCATGCAACACAGAAGGACAAAACTATCAAGCCATTTACTTTCGTTGAAGGCACAAATAACTTAGTAAATGCTGTTATGCCTAGGCAACTGGCTTCCGTCCGATGATTGCCTCCGAATTACTCAAAGGTTACACAGCTCTTCCGCTTTCTTATACATTAGTGCGTGGAAGGAAAACTAGGTACTACTCTGGCCCATATAAAAGTTGGATTTTATATTCCACTTAAGTTCTGCGTTTGCTTTAATTGCCATTGATTTACAACTATTAGTTGCAAAGGTGCTTTTGTTGAACAACATTTTGGCGTAGCATTTAGTTTACCGACATATTTATGTTCTTCAGCAATATAAAGAGAGTATATAGACTGGGTATCAAGGACATTGAATCAGTTACACCGCATATTAAAAGTGTTTGCCATAATTTGGACGAAACACAATTTTTTCATTTATCTGATTACTGACAGCAGAATTCCCGTTTACTTACGACGTTTTCACCCTGAAGAAATTCTGATGACCATGTTTATCATACTGAGTTCCTCTTTCTTTAGCTACAGCTATCAGTATCATCTATCACCGTTTCCAGCCGCTGGCCGAGTCTGCTTCTGGTGTACAATCTCTTCCACTGTTTTCTATCTTTCCCACCATTTCTCTCCTCTCACTCTTTTCCAATGCTCCTTCCGTTTCTCTGCGCTCTCTTCCACACCTTTCAAACATCTATCCCGTGATCTTCCTCGAGGTCGTTTTTCTTGAATTTCCGGTTCATGTATATTCCTCGGCATTCTATCAGTTTTCATATGCCCAAACCATTTCAGCCATGATGTATCTATTAACTCCTGAAGCGGATCCACCAGTACAATTTCCCTGATTCTTTCCTCCCTTATCGTTAAAACAAATAGCTAATAAGTTATTGTGAAAGCTTCCGCGGAGTGGTCTTGTATCATGTAAGCTTTGGTGATAGCTTTCGCGTTGTGTCAAATTTTTGACGACAGTTTCGCGAGCGTTCCAGCTCGCCTCTTCAGGTCTGAAGTGTTCACGAAGCGTTTTGGCCATAATATACAGCCCGGCGGAAGCGGGTCTTCCACAACGCGAGAAAAGACGGAAGGAAAGGCGAGAAAAATTCGCGCTTGGCCCTCCGCCGGGCTTAATATTGCGGCCAAAATGCATCGTGAGCACTTCAGACCTGAAGAAGTGAGCTGGAACGGTCGTGAAACTGTCATCACAAATATGACACAACGCGGAAGCTGTCCCAAAAGCTATCATGATTCAAATAGCTAACAAGTTCTATTAGATTGGTAGGATTTTTGGGGAGGCGGCCGACAGCTAAGGTCATTTGCGCCATAGGGGACAGGTAATGGAGGAAGGGTGGATAGAAACCCGGCGTTGGCATTAGCCTGCTCTTAACGAAAGGCGCCAAGGGTACTCAGGTTTAACGTCTCATCCGACAGACGAAGTACTGCACATGAAATACCCTCCACAAGATAGGTAGGGATCGGGTTTCCTTTGAAAATAATCCTCCTCTACAGGGATTTGAACCCTTGCCGTCCACGTGGATAGCCAGTACTCTAGCCACCACACCAACCCAATCCCCAAGTTCTATTCTCTTCGTAAAAATGACGAAAACTCTGAAAGTGAAATATATCGGCTTATTCTCCACATAGCTCATAAGTGACCTCAGAAATATTTCAAGTTACTAAAACGATCGAGACCGACCGTATTCATCCAATATATTATGCAGTTGAGGGCCCATTTTAACGAGTTTATTAGTCTTTAATGGAGTTGTAACCAGCGCAAGGCGTCAGGGACGTAAATCGCCGAGGGAACACGCTATTAACTTTTTTATTTTTTTTTCACGCGATGATTACGGTTGAGAGGGATCCGTGGGGGGTTGGGGGGAAAGGGGAAGAGGGTTGTTGTGGGCGACGCGAATCTGCATGGGAGGTGATTCCGACAGTGTGCGCATTAAGTGGACCAAAATGAAATGATATTGTGATACAAGCGGACGAAAAAAAAACTTCCGTTCACCCCAAACCCGCCCGTGTTAATGGACGTTAAAAATACTGGCCCCGTCTGGACTCGAACGAGACTGGAGAACCGGTGAAAGGAGCAGGAGGGGACGTGGGACGTGAGTAAAGGGATGTCAAGATGGGGTGAAAGATTAAAAAAAAAAAAAAAACAGAAAGATCCCAACTTCTTACCCATTTTGCAATATATATACTTACTCACATATATACATGCATACAAGAGGGAAAACTAACTTTCATAACTCATCTCAGCCGCCTGACTTCCATCCAGGATTGAGTGCCTCTATTAACTCCAACCTTCCCTTACGTACAGCGACCAAATACTAAAGAAGAGAGATGGCGTTCTCCAGTGCGTAAGTGTAGCCTGTATCATCGAAAAAAATGATCTGCCTAACACGGCTTTTGCACACAATTTGTCCATAATCCAGTGCATCTCTAGAAATCATTTCTATTCCTTATTTTTCTAGATAATCGCTACAGTACCGTAACAATTAAGCTGCTGACACTTAAATTGAAAGAATGATATCTGTGCAGTTTTCATCGTATTTTTAAAAAAAGTTTTTTATGCGAGACTGGTTTCAATGTATTTACATCATTTCCAAGGTGGAAAACTTCAAAGAATACATTCTTTCGCGATGAATGAGTTCCAACACATCTGTTTTGAGACAAGTATTATTTACTGATAATTCTGTTTTCGACATATTAGCTGCACGAGTGGCACGATTAAAATGGTTGATTGCGCATTTTAATGGCTTCCATATTACCCGTACTGTTTTATGTACTGTTCGGTTTCATTTAATTTCTTCCGTAACATATGAGTCTTTTCTCTGCCATGCCATACTTATTCGAGCGATTGGAAATATTTCACAATTTATTAGTTTGTTTCAACAATCAATAATCTGAGAAAAGCAATTCAATCATAATCTGGAAACAGGCCTTTTGAAAACGAGACAGTTATTGCATAAAATGGTAATCCCAGAATTTTAACATTTACTTCAGTCAAAAATATGATGACCTAACAACTTTCAGGCATGTGCAAAATCACCATTGCAGTTTAGCTCCAAAAAATCTGATCTTACCATGTGCAATAACGATTGAAAGCGGAGGAAAAAAAAATTATTACCCCATAAGCAACCTAAAACTGTTAGTACTGAACATTGTACTTGGAGAAAGTAATAGGACAAGCAAAAGAAATTGAATTGAGCGGAATTAAGATTAACGGACAAGAAATAAACTTGCTCCGCTTCGTAGACGACAGTCGTAGCAGGAAATCGCAATGATCGTCAAACGTGGCCATCGTCACTAAACGCAATGTAAAAAGTTCTCTAAGAATACAACATGAGAATGAATAAGTCAAAGACTTAAATTCTAGCAAATGTAAGAGAGAAGCTGAATGCAGAAGTCTCACTGAGATGAGAGAAATTACTGCAAGTGGATTCCTTCACCTACCTCGAAGGTACCATCACGTGGGCTGGAGGAAATACAACGCACATCAAGAGAAGAATAGTCCCAACTAATCTTTAGAAAGCTTTCACAACGAAAAGGCAACTGCTGTACTCAAAGATATTAGACTACGTACGAGTGAACAGTGAGTGACTACGTCCATATGGAGCGTTTCTGGAAATTTCCTTTTATTGTATAAAACTTTATCAGCTAAGGTGTTATTTCGCTCTTAATGTTCATGAATGTCCAAATATCCAGGGCTCAAATCTGTACGATGGCTTCTGTGGAAAGATGGAACAGCAGAAAGCGAGCATTTAACGGAGTAGATACAAATATCTAACGCCTTACGAAAGACTGAGAAGGAGGGAGGGTGGTGGGAAAATCTTACAACGTCTTACATCAGGAAGAGGGGGAGGTCAATAATTGCATGAATCGTCTTCAGTTATACTTGAACGGCCCCTTAGTATGTATAGAGAAAAGAGAAAGATGGAGGAGTTGTAAAATGCGACTGAAGGACCCACGAAGAAGAGAAAATGTTAGTGGGAAAGAAACGGAGGGATGGAACAGATAAAAAATGACAGAGGGAATTTTATTCACTCTAGTAAGCTGCTGAATTGGGATATCAAAATAAAAACTAGCTTCTCTTTCGTATCAGTCCATGTGCACAATGCAGAGCACTTCAAAACAGATCGGAATTAGAGTCTATGTGGGCCAAGCGATAAAGGCTTCGACAGTCACACCCGGGAGAGTGTTCATTTACATCCAGGGCGTCACTCATGAATAATGCAGCGTTTTACATGCCCTCAGGCAAAAATTTTATACTTTTAAATGTTCATTTTGAGCTAATTTGGTGACTATGTACGAAGCATTTGGCCGTACCTTTTACGAACCTTACGAACGCTACCACCCATCGAGTTACCGAACGTTTTGCCCATAGTCATCGGTCCTTCCATCGTTGTCCGTATCTGCAGAATTGTTACCATATGCACCTAGTTCAAAATCGTCAATGAATATCTACCAAAGTTTTGACCTTGTTTCTGATTCTATCTTGCGGCAGCTTGAGATGTGAAAAATCAATGTATGGAGTCGAGAAGAGGAAGCGAAAGAAGAATAAGAGATTGGCAGAAAGAACAGAGTAAGGAAAAGCGCGGAAAGTGAACGCAAAAAAACGATATAAACTCATGAAAAAAGAAGAATTAGTCCAGGAAATGAAGCGCAAGTAATGAGAAACAGTTAGGAAAGAAGAAAGATTGGTGAAAGAGGAAAAGAGGACGGACAAAGACAGCGGAATAAGAGAAAGCAGATAAAGAGGAATGAAAAACGAAAGTAAAAAATCAGAAAAAAGCATTCACCCAAGCTCTACTCGGGATGCGACGCCTTAAGATGTATCCCCTGTAAACTTATTTAAATACCGTCCAATGCATATTCTTGTAATAATCGTAAAAGTTTGAATTTTGCTTAACGTACGATCAACGATAAGCATGCCTTTCTACGTTATTTCTCTCGCAAACTAATACTCGAAAGTTCATGAAGTATAATTTGAGAAAGGCTGGGAAGGAGGTTAAAAACAGCATTTCATAGGATGATTCCAAATCCACTCTTACAAAATACTGCTCAAAGGATGATAATTCTGCTGGGAAATATTATATGGACAATATTAAGTCCTTTTTATCCATATAATAGGTGAAATCTAACTTAGTTTGTGCATTGTATCGTACGATAACGTAATGATGAGGTAAAAAGTTTTAATTCAATGCAAGTCACGCATAAGTTGGCTCCTAAGGCTGAAAAAAGTAGACATATTTAATGAAAACTTTCTCTTAACCACAAACAACACACACAAAAACACGACTCGGATTTAAATACATAGGTATCATCTTCAGGTGCAGATGATACTTATGTATAGAAACCCGGGTCGTGTTTTTATGTGTTTTCTTTAATGGTTAAGTAAAATTTATCTTTAAATATGTCTATTGAAACATACCACCAAGTTAACAAAGATACAATTTTATTTTTAAAAAAGTATTCACAAAATATATATATATTAGAAGAATCTTTAAAAAATGCATAGTTCGTTCATTTATTTTGATGTCCAATATCTAAGGCCAGTCATCATTACGAAGTGTTTTTCAAGCAATACAAAAAAAGGTAAAAAATAGTATCTCCTTTGACTCAATCAGTCGTAGCGAAACAAACTTAAGAAAGAGTAGGGAAAGAAGGTAAGAAACTTGATTCACCTATTTTTCTACACAATATCTAAGGCAATTCATCAGTTACGTACGTATTTCTCAAGCAACGCAAAAGAAAAAGGTATAATTTTGTGTTTTCTCTGGCTCAATCAGTCGCTACGGAACAAACTCAAGAAAGGGCAAGGAAAGGAGGCAAGGAAACGTGATGGAAAGCGGAACGAGAGAAGAAAGGGGGCACTAAAAGGAACGGCGGAGTTGGAGAAAGCGAGAGGAGAGGAAGATAAAAAAGACCGGGCATATGAGGAAGAAATAAAAGAGAAGGAATAAAAAAAGACGAACGCCGTTTTGCTTAAACGACGCGACCACCTCCACTCCGAAGTCGCGTCAACGCTTCGTATCTTAATTCAAACGTCAAAGGGATATAGTTTACAGCCCCGCCGGCCCAAATGCGAGCTTTGGGAGTGGCGGTAGGCATAGCATGATATGGCGGAGGGTGAGGGAGAGGGAGCTTAAAAACGTACGTTACGGGAGATTAAAAGGAAAAGAATATACAAGGGAAGGATAAAGGAGGGGGGTGAGGAGGGATATATTCTAGTCCTGGGAGCGTCTGAGAGCCTGAGTTGCTTTTTCTCCCGTCAGCGGTCTCCCTTGGTTAAGAGGAGAGGCATGGAAATTTGACATAAAGTGTGATTTTTACGACTATCTAGACTGCGAGGAGGGTGAGGTCATCCGAGGCGGCTTGGAGGATGATTGGATAGGCTCTGGGAGGGGGGGCGGGGTGGTGAACGAAGGATTGGGGGTTGGGGCGGTGGGAGATTGGAAGGGGGAAGAACCGGTAGCCATAGTAACATTTTGTCGTAGTCGACGCAGTCAAGGGTTTTGCCGGACTTAGTTTTCGCGAGAGCTACACAACGGGGTGGGGACGTGTAAGGACGGGAATACAGCGTGAGGTGGAGCTGGATTTGGCCGGCTCCTGTCTGAACTGTCCGCAGTACAAGGATACGTCTGAATCAGGGGCCGTTGAAGAATACGGCAGGCCCACGGGAGTGGGAAAAAATATCCTCTCTAAGAGGTAGTTTGACTTTCGCGTTACACTCGCTCACGTAAGACAAGTTTAAACAGAAATAAAATCCTTTCCAAATCCGCAAATTTAACTCGTTCAATTTTTTTGGATTAAATATGTTTCCATAGTCACACATAGGTATATTAATATCTATGATGCCGTTCCCTTTCAGAAAAAGCATGATAGATAATAATCGAACATTACAATTTTCAGTTATCTGGCCCGTTAAATTAATTGATAATTATAACTGTATTTAGAACCTTAAGTTGCATCGCAGCAAACTAATTTAAATTTCATTCAATTCATATACCAATTACAAAGAAAAATGTTGTATTTTTCTTTATGTACGCTCAATGACCTTTGTATTTTGCTTAATGTACGATCAAATATAAACATACCTTGGAAATTTGACTTCAAGTGTGATTTTTACGACTCTAGACTGCCAGGACGGTTGAGGTCGTCCGAGACAGGACATCGATTTTTATAATTTCCTCCATGTTGCCCTACCCATTCAAATCTACTCCCGCTACATTCATGTATTGCTTCATATATTCTCTCCTATTCCTTGGCTCCAAATATTCCTGTTCTTTTATGCCTCTTCCACCTCATTTAATCTTGACTTTCTCGGTCTATCCTTATATCTCGCACCATTCTCAGAAATACAAAACTCCTTTATAGTTATTCCACTCTTACGCATTGACCTGACCGAAAGAGAAAAACTCACCCTTCCAATTTAGGCAACACAAAAAAATATGTAAAATAATAACTGATAACATTGCAAATTTCATGAATTAGACCTTGAGGGGCATTTCAATAAATAATTACACCAAAAAAGCAAAAATAACAAAAACGGTAGAGAGTTGGATTTACTTAACATTGCCTTTTTATAAAATAATATTACATATCAAACAAACTTAATGTTGCAAGAAATATAACACATGTAACAATATCAGAGATTGGATATAATGTTTATCGGTTTGTATATCATGCTACGATCTTAAACTACATTAGGACCAGATATTATCAGTTCGAGCACATGGAGTTGAGGAGATATTGAAATAATTTTGACCGAAACGAATTTATGGATGATGCTGGAAAAATATGTTGTGGGAGGGTATTTCATAGTTTTACAGCTTCAACCGAGAGGGAGTTATGGAGTATAGTACTTCTGTGAGTGGAAATATAAAAGTATGCCCGGGGAGTGCGTACTTAATCTGGCTTCGATATATATAATTTCCTCCATATTGCCCTACCCATTCAAAACTACTCCCGTTACATTTATGTATTGCTTCATATATTCTCTCTTATTCCTTGACTCCAAATATTGCTGTTCTTTCATGCCTCTTCCACCTCATTTAATGTTGACACTCTCGGTCTATCCCTTTATCTCGCACCATTTACAGAAATAAAAAACACCTTTCTAGTCATTCCACTCCTACTCATTTTGGAAACCTGATCAAAAGAGCAAAACTCACTCTTCCCATATTAGTTAATTTATTGAGCAGTCATTACACATTCTTTTATGACCAACTCAAATCTAAACCCATTCTTTAACTTTTTGCGCAAGTATTTTTAAGATGACTTATACCCATCGATTCTCGTTCGGATTTATTATAATGCCACAATTGTAAAATTATATCAATACAATCATCATCGTCATTAGTTACTCAATTCTTACTAAAGTTGACTGCAGCCCTTAATGTTCTGTCTACTGCCGACTCATTTATGTTCCCCGGCTCTTTTTTTCATATTCTGTATCAGCTAGCCTGTGCACCTATCCATCCTTCGGTCTTTCTATTCTATTATCCCTTCTGTTAAGCTCTTTACAAACACGTTGCGTTTCTAAGTGTCAACAATCCATCTAAACAATCAGGACCTTTAATTCCTTATGAGGTTTTATCTGGCACTCCTTATCATCTTTTTTTCACTAAACCTCTTCATTTCTGATTCTCTCCGCCCATTCTAATCCTCAGCATTCACATTTCGCACCAAGTTTCGATATCCTCCGTTTATATAATCTTCTTTTACAGATCTCCCATCGTTAAATCTCCTTTACTAAAAATAATATTTGTGTATTGAGCAAACTAGATTTTCTATCGTTTAAAACGGGTTCCACGGTTCTGCAGTAGAGTGTAAGTCCTTATAATTCAGAGTAAAAACAGACTTTTTAAGGAAAAATGATTTCATCATCATCTGGTGTTCTGCCTGCTGGCAGGTCCCGTACACCATTGCTGTCTCCATCCGCTTCTGTCCCGAGCTTCCTTCTTTGCTTCATCATAGCTGATGTTCTTTACCTGATCCACCAATTTAATTCTTCTCCTTCCTCTTTTTTTCTTTCCTTCAATTGAACCCTCAAGTGCCACAGTTATTATACTTTTCCCTCTCATCACACGGCCCAACCAGTTTCCTTTCCTTTTCCTTATTTCCTTTAGGAGCGATCTTCCTTCTTTTACTTTGCTCAAAACCTCTTCATTTCTCATCTTATCTACCCATCTTACTTTTCCATCCTTCTCCACACCCACATTTCATAAGCTTCTATTCTATTCCTTTCCCTCTTACCTAATGTCCACGCTTCACATCCATACATGAAAACGCTCCATGAATAACATTTAGCTAGTCTCTTTCTCAGCTCCAGATCCAGGCTTTTATTGCATAGCAAGTTTTTCTTCTGGCTGAAGGCCTCTTTTGCCATTGTTATCCTTGCTTTTATTTAAATGATTAATGTAAATGATTTATTGTTTAATAAAATGCTCTGAAACGTTAAAAAAAACGCTTAGACGAGAGTACCCAGTTCTGCGTGTAAACAAAAATAAAATTTTGGGCGCCACGGTTAAACATTAATAAATTTATAAAATATATAGTAACTAATACAAAATCCAAGGTCTAATGGATATGTTAGAGTACGGAGGTAGTCGCTGTGGCCTTACCTTTCGGCGAAAATACTGTGCCCATTTTAGTATTCATTGACACGTAGTGGTAGACATTTTTAATACGGATTCTCTAAAGTTTATAAATAAATTTACCTGCGATTAAATGTACCATAAGAAATTCATTACATTTATAATGATACTATATCGACTTCGCCAATTAACGCAAGTTGTAACAGATTTTTGTTGACAAAATTTCATGTATTTGTGTACATGTAAACGCATACTTGATCCGGGACTTTCTAGAGTATATTAGGTGTCAAACTTAGAAGTGAAACTCAATGAAACCTTTGGAAAAAAATCACAATTCTCACCCCCATTTTTGCAAAAGCATTCTAGACTCAAAACGCCTGATAGGCC